>OV049878.1:8333561-9002939 GCA_920104075.1 Melanargia galathea
GTCTTACAGATCAAGTAAAGGAAAAATTCCAAAAAATAAAAAAAAGTTAAAAATTTAAATTTTCCCATATCTTTTTATTATGTGGACTCAGGATCTTAATTTTTATACACCTAATAGGGACCATAGACCTTAGTATCTGGTATAAATTTCAACTCGCTAGGTCCACCCGTTCCTGAGAAAATTGGTGGTGACACACGGACAGACAGACAAGAAAGTGATCTTATAAGGGTTCCTTTTTTTTACCTTTTGAGGTACGGAACCCTAATTATGAGAGTTTATGTTACGCGTGCACAGGATGACATGAAAAACGACATGCTGAAGTTGCTCGCTGACTGTCAGACGGTGCCAACTTCAACATGTCATTTTTCATGTCACCCTGCGCGCGTTATAGATTCGCTGTCATCATTTATAACTTCGTAAAAAGTTGTATTTCGTATTATTATTAACCACGCCTTGATGAAGTTATCACTTCACTGTCGTGTGGTCTTAATCACACAGTTTCTTTCTTTTAACTATTAAACATTGGTTCATATGTTGGTTCAAATATTTGTTCAAATGTGTGTGTGTGTGTATACAGTACGGTTCTGTTGCAGCTGACGGTGCTGAACAAGTCTGGGCGCATCTGGACGATGGTGGCGGGCGGCGGCGCGTCCGTGGTGTACACGGACACGGTGTGCGCGCTGGGCGGCGCGGCCGAGCTCGCCAACTACGGCGAGTACTCCGGCGCGCCCACCGAGAGCCAGACCGCCGACTACGCCAAGACCATCTTCAGCCTCATGTGCCGCGACCGACATCCGCAAGGCAAGGTTGGTGTTATGGGCTACAACTCGTCTTCCTTCAAATCAGCCCCCAGTCCACCTCTATTCAGCCCTTTTTACCAGTCATTTTTCCTCTGAATTTCCCCCTTCTGTTCAGCCCTATTCTACCTCCCATTCTACTCATCATTCTTCCTCTGAATGTAGCCAACATCCTAACCCCATTCAACCATATTCTACCCCTCATTCTACTGATCATTCTTCCCCTGAATCTAGCCAACATGCTTCCTCCATTCAGCCATATTCTACCCCCAATTCTATTCATCCTTAGTCACCTGAATCTAGCCAACATGCTTCCCCCTTTCAGCCGTATTCTACCCCCATTCTACTCATCATTCTTCCACTGAATCTAGCCAACGTGCTTCCCCCATCCATTCGTATTCTACCCGACATTCTACTCATCATTCTTCCATATTCTACCCCCATTCTACTCATCATACTTTCACTGAAACTAGCCAACATTCTTCCCCCATCCATTCGTATTCTACCCAACCTTCTTCCCCCATCCATTCGTGTTCTACCCAACATTCTTCACCCATCTATTCTTATTTACCCGACATTCTTCTCATCATTCTTCCCCTGAATCTGGCCAACATGCTTCCCCCATTCATTCTTATTCTACCTCCCATTCTACTCATCATTCTTCCCCTGAATCTAGCCAACATTCTGCCCCCATCCATTCGTATTCTACCTGACATTCTACTCATCATTTTTCTCCTGAATCTGGCCAACATGTTTCCTCCATTCATTCGTATTCTACCCCACAATCTACTCATCATTCTTTCCCTGAATTTGCCAACATGCTTCCCCCATTCATTCTTATTCTACCTCCCATTCTACTCATCATTCTTCCCCTGATGAGCCAACATGTTTCCCCC
This sequence comes from Melanargia galathea, assembly GCA_920104075.1. Classification (NCBI taxonomy): domain Eukaryota; kingdom Metazoa; phylum Arthropoda; class Insecta; order Lepidoptera; family Nymphalidae; genus Melanargia; species Melanargia galathea. The sequence goes on from OV049878.1 coordinate 8,335,255, forward strand.
GTTCAGCCGTATTCTAACCCCCATTCCACTCATCATTTTCTTCCTTGATCTAGCCATCCATTCAGCATTTTTTATCCTGCATGTTACTTATTGTACGTTGTACAGGTTGAACCAATCTCTGTTACTATCCCCCAGGTGCTGATAACGCATGTACTAATGGTACAGTACAGGTTGAACCAATCTCTGTTACTGTCCCCCAGGTGCTCATAACACATGTTCGGCTGGTTCTACAGGTTGAGCCAATCTCTGTGACTGTCCCCCAGGTGCTTATAACGCATGTACGGATGGTTGTACAGGTTGAACTAAACTCTATCACTGTCCCCCAGGTGGTCATGCGTGTACTGATTACAGGTTGAAACTATCTGTTACCATCCCCCAGGTGCTGATAACGCATCATGTACTGATGGTACAGTACAGGTTGAACTAATCTCTGTCACTGTCCCCCAGTTTCTTACACGGTCTCCCAGGTTCTTATAACGCATGTACGGATGGATGTTGTACACTGTACAGGTTGAACCACTCTGTCACTGTCCCCCAGGTGCTCACAAAGCATGTACTGATAGTTGTACAGGTTGAACCACTCTCTGTCGTCACCCCCCAGGTGCTGATAATCGGCGGCGGCATCGCCAACTTCACGAACGTGGCGGACACCTTCCGCGGCATCATCACCGCCATCGAGACGTACAAGGACGCGCTGCTGCAGTACAACGTCACCATCTTCGTGCGGCGAGGCGGACCCAACTACCAGGAGGGGCTCAGGTGAGACATCACAACGTCCACCGGTGGACATAAGTCTCTTGTAACCACTTCTACAAGCCACCTATAAGGGCCCTAGCATAATGCTGGATTAATGTAGCAACATTACTTCAACCGTAGAAATATATTACCAAGGATAAAACGGCGAAGTGGGAGGAAAGACGAAAGAAGAGTCCAGACGTCTTTGAGTAATCGGGGAATTAAAAAAGCATTGAGCAATTAAAAAAATCCGATGAATTGAAAACCTCGTCCTTTTTTTGAAGTCGTTCAAACACTATGGAAAACTATAATATAAAACACTATGTAAAACGCTATGTCAAACACTATCTAAAACACTATGTAAAACACTATCTAAAACATTATGTAAAATATTATCTAAAACATTATGTAAAATACTATCTAAAACACTGGGTAAAACACTATCTAAAACATTATCTAAAACACCAGTAAAACAGTATCTAAAACACTATGTAAAACACTATCTAAAACACTGGGTAAAACACTATCTAAACACTATGTAAAACGCTATCTAAAACACTGTGTAAAAGCGGGTCATTGGTTTGTTTTCAGACAAATGCGCGAGGTGGGGCACCGCCTCCGGATCCCCATGTACGTGTTCGGGCCAGAGAGCAACATGACGGCCATAGTGCGGCTCGCGCTCGGCCACGCGCCCATCCCGCCCGACCACCAACTCGATTACGCGCCTAAGCAGCTGCCTAAGTCGGAACCAGCGGTGAGATCAGCTGCCATGAGTCTGTAAAGACATAAATCATCTCTAACCTCCCCTGGCACACACTCGTGGAGTGGCATGGGACGTAGCGAGGAAAGGAGGCATAGACCCGTGCCCTGTAGTGGGCCGGTGATGGGTTGTTGATGATGATGATGAGTTGACGATGAGATGATGATCATGAGTTGAAGATGAAGATGATAATGGTGATGAGTGGATAATGATAATGAATTAAAGATGATGATGATAATGAGTTGATGATGAGTTGATGATGATGATGAGTTGATGATGATAATGAATTAAAGATGATGATGATAATGAGTTGATGTTGAGTTGATGATAATGATCATGATGAATTGAAGATGATGAGTTGTTGATGATGATGAGTTGTTGATGATGAGTTGATGATGATGTGATGATGATGAAATGATGATGATGATGAGGTGACGATGATGATAATGATTTCTGTCTTACAGCCACCCCCTAAGATCGATCTGCCCGAGCTGACGCCAGCGCTGTTGGAGCTGGTGTGCTCGCAGTCGCCGACGCGCGCCGAGCTCGGCCAGCAGCTGTCCACGGCGCGCCCGCTGTTCACCGACCGCACCAAGGCCATCGTGTGGGGCATGCAGAACCGCGCCATTCAGGTGATTTATTGCCTCCGCAGAACAGTCAAAGTATGGTACAACATGCAGCATATGCTATTCCCTGTCAGCCCTCCTGCTGTTAAATATGCGGGGAAAACAAGCAACCAAGAGAACCCCAAGCACCACCACCATGTGACACCACACAAATCCTTTCTTTAATCCGAGAGAGAAGGAACGCTGACATTCTTTCACGCAGGTCGATTTTGACGCATAAAAAGTGGTGTTATAAAACTATTGAAATAAAACAAGAACCTTAACCAACAATACAATATCCAACAGTACTGTGTTTTGTCCTTGCTATCTTATCCAGTAATTTCTCCTAGGAGTCTCCATTCCAGCATATTTGGACTTTAAAACGAACGGGCTCATGATTCCTCAACTACGCCTCGAGAAAGTCCGTTAGTGGTTTGTGGGAATGAGCGTGACATTCTATATATAATAAAACAGTATAGTCAATTTCGGACTTGCATTGGCATAAGTTCAAGAAATCTTTTTTAAACTGTGCTCGTAAATAAAGCATTTAATATCATCATGATGCTAAATAATTGAAGATTATAATATAAATGACAAAAATCCGTGGATTTGACTCCCTCCAACAATTAGGAATATAAACAGGGCTTTATATTGTTATTTGAATTTTTGGCAAAGCCCACGACCAAGTTGCTTGCTGGTTCTTTTCGGAAGTTGACAGATTCATTTGACATATTATTCAAAAGCACTTATACTCTGATTTTTAATTCCGTGGAATTCTGACGTTTCGTAATATTACCAGAGATAAAACAATTCTCATAAAAAAGATAAAAAATTCAAAACTTATGCAAATACAAATCAACTGCCGCATGTAGATATGACAAATGCCTGACAGACACTTCATGGTGATAATATCATTCGACATCCATTTTTGAATAAATTTTTTCAATGTGCTTCTTTTGTTTTCTATTGCTGTTAGTGTGCACTTTCTAGTTTCCACTCTTGGTGTTTTCTATTTTAAGGCGAAACGAGTAATATTATTACGCGGCATATGGCTTTTTATGATGACAGGGAATTGAAGTAGTTTGGGGTAAAATCGTACTTCGTAGATGTTAACCCTGTTCTCCATACAAATAACTCATCTGCAAATGACAATGACAGCTGTCAGAATTCCACCGAATTAGAAATCAGAGTTTATTGAAATTTTATAGAAAAATTGCTTGTCTGTAAAATTGATTTACGGACGATAATTTTACGTGATAACGTCACTCGCGCGCAAGCGGGAGCGCGGAACGCGGTCGCGCACGGTACATGATAGATGAGTCATGCTTTCCCGTGCGTGTAGCTGGCGTGCACCGATTTATAAGACGTTATCACGTCAAAAAAGCTATCGTTTGTTTTGGAACAATATACTCAATTGAAAGTAATAATTCCCAACGTCCAGGGCATGTTGGACTTCGACTACATATGCCGGCGCGCGGAGCCGTCCGTGGTTGCCATCGTGTACCCGTTCACGGCTGACCACAAACAGAAGTACTATTTCGGGAACCAAGAAGTTTTCATACCAGGTAAGAACCTTTACCAGATTACCAGCTAATCATAAACTAACACCCGACTTAGCACCTCTTGAAAATATTACTACTTACTTTCATATAATGTACATTATATAAATAGGGTATTTGACTAATTTTTGGAAATTGTTTTAAATTATTCTTTATTACTTATTAAAACACACTACATTGATATTTTTCGCAAAATCTACAGTATTAAGAATTAAATCAATGATAAAGTTTAAGTTTTGAAAACCGCGCCAAAAACGACATTTCTGATCACATGATACGCGTGACGTCACAAATCGCTATGCAAGTCACTTCTCTCGCTCGCTCCTTTTCGGAACTCGGTGCGTGCGACAGAGACGCTACGCAAGGCGACTGCTGTATCGTAATGTTGTAAATTGTTATACCTACTCATTTTAATATCAATCTTATTCTTTCAAGCATAAAGTTTAGTTTCGGTTGACTTGATAAACTTCAATTATAACAACCAAGTTACGTGCAATCGAGTGACATCACAAATAATCCCAGAGCGTTCACGTTCCTGATAAAATTTCAAAAATTATTATGTTTTATTTCGTGCAAAATATCGCGTAAAATTACATAGTTTAGTTTGATTGAGTGAAATATGTCTTTTTTAGGCTATTATCTGATAAGATGACCACAATCAATAGTAGGTATATTTTCAATGTTGTCAAATACCCTATTATACAATAAGTAAGAAAAACACAGTCAAATAAAAAAGATTTTATTTTTTGAGCAGGGTGTTTTTTTTTTAATTTTCGTAAATCGTGTTTCTAAAGTACAATACGACTGCTTCCGATGTTTACCGATGCACAATATTTTATTCCGAACTACTTGTTGTTGCGCGCTTGCCTAGAAAATGCCTATTCACTCTTGCCTTGAAGGTACTTAAGTCGAACGAGGCGGGAAACACGGAAGCCGGAAGGGCGTTCCACACCCTAGCAGTTCGTATCAGAAACGTCGACTGAAAGCGCTTTGCGCGAGCAGACTGAACGTCAACCACATAGGGATGCCATCGTTCTCGACTTCTCGCTGTTCTGTGGTGAAATGGTGAAGGAGGAACTAGGTTAAAAAGTTCCTGAGCACACTCTCCAAAGTATATCCGATAAAAGACCGATAGACAAGTGACATAGGCTTGTTTAAAACAACTTTTGTATTCATACATCTACATCCAGCGCTCCGAGCGGAGACTTTGAGATATAAAAATCGGTAGTACTGAATGTACGACTTTAAGACAAGAGGCTTTAGGTCCATTTTACTAGTAACGTTGAACTTATACTAAGCGTAATGTTCTTAGTGGCCAGAAATAAAAATCGGAAGTACTGAATCATCATCATCATCATCATCATCATGATCAACCCATTACCGGCTCACTACAGAGCACGGGTCTCCTCTCAGAGTGAGAAGGGTTTTGGCCATAGTCTACCACGCTGGCCAAGCGGATTGGCAGACTTCACACACCGCGTGAGAACGTTATGGAGAACTCTCAGGCGTGCAGGTTTCCTCACGATGTTTTCCTTCACCGTTAAAGCAAGTGATATTTATTTAAATACTTAAAACGCACATAACTCCGAAAAGTTAGAGGTGCGTGCCCGGGATCGAACCCACGACCTCCGATTAGAAGTCGGTCGTCCTAACCACTAGGCTATCACAGCTTCTAGTACTGAATACACGACTTTAATACAAGAGGCATTAGGTCCATTTCACTCTGAAATTAAACTGTGCAAAGTCAAACTAAGGGTATTGTTCCAGTGTTCAGCGATATGGACGTGGCGATGCGCAAACACCAGGAAGCCACAGTGCTCGTCAACTTCGCCTCGCTGCGCTCCGCTTATGACAGCACCATGCAGGTACATCACTAACTCTAATTTGTGACATTTCTATTGATTAAAAAAATATACAACGTTAGTTTTACTTTACGCAAAACCTGAAAGTAGTTTGTTTAGAATCAGTAACAAAATCGAATCCAACCATTTTTATATAGTGTTATATTTTTGTCCAAAAATATTTTGAAATCCTACAAGCTTAGACACAATGATTTACCGCGCATTACTCTAGCGGCACGCTATGATGGCCGGTTTGACGTTTGTCCGCTCATGAAGTTCCGTATTAATTGATAACGACTTTGAAGGAAATAATTGTATTACTTTATTGACGATAGTGATGTGCAGAGATTCATAAATTTTATCGAATGTAGTTTTAGGTTTAGGACTCAAAATTTATTTATTAAATTGATTTCTTAAATGTATACAAGTGTAGAAAAATCAGTTTGCACCATTTAAGGGGTGAATGTACTTGTGAATATGAACAATTTTCACTATGTGGACAAACCTCTGAAATCGCAAAAAAATATCAATAAATTTTTAAAAATGGAATCTAATACGATCGTCACATAGGATCGCTGGCTAGCACAACTACTACCTCCGGCAAACTCGCGTCAATGCTCAATGCAAAACAAAGCAGTTTCGAATTGACGTTGCTTCGAAAAGTATAAACTGTCAGTGCAATGCGATTGTGATATAGTTTTGACCTGGCTTTGGATTTCAAATATTGATACTGCATTACTGTTGACCCTTGCTCGTTAATTTGGACTCTGTTCAAGCCCTTTGTTGTGGATTTCGTCGATATGACCGAACGTACGCAGAGAACTGTTCTAAATAGTCAGACACGTGAGTTCGTAATACGCCTTCGTAACTATTTCGATCGTGAAGCTCAAAATGGAGGGCCAATTTTACCTATAACGTCAGTGGTTGAACGCGTAGCTGATGCGCTTAATATTGGACAACGAACTGTTAGACGGATAACTAAAAAAAAATATGGCGAGACTGGCACAGAAGAAAATAAACTTCACACACCAAAAAAGAGAAAACGAGCAAAACCAGTCGTAGGCATCGATAGCTTTGATGCCGATGCTATCCGAAGACATGTTTACGGCTACTATTTACAGAAGGAGTATCCAACAAGAAAAAAGTTGGTGCATTCACTGAAGGAAGCTGGATTATTCTTCGGTGGGGAAAGTTCTTTAACGAAGATTTTGAAGACCATTGGATTTCGATACAAAAAATGTAACAAACGCAAAATATTGATGGAAAGATTTGATATAGCGATGGCAAGGTATACTTTTTTACGGCAAGTGAAAGAAATCAAAAATTGGCAAAATGTTGTGTTCTTGGATGAAACATGGCTTAATGCTAACCATACTGTAGGCCGTTCTTGGAACGATGACACAGCAGCATCTACTTCCAAAGTTCCTGTAGGAAAAGGATCGCGACTTATAATTTGTCACGCCGGAACCATCAACGGGTTTGTCGAAGGTTCTCTCATGGCTTTTGCGTCAAAAACCACTGGAGACTATCATGAAGACATGAATGGAGAAAAGTTTACTGAATGGTTTACCTCAATGTTGTGTAGCCTCCCTGAACCATCTATTATAATTATGGACAACGCCCCATACCACTCGATGCAAATTGACAAGCCACCTGCCCAATCCCAAAAGAAAGCTGATATCGTCGCATGGCTTCGTAAAAATGGCGTAGATGCAAACATGAATATGTTAAAAGCGGAATTAGTACGTCTTTTAAAAGAAAACAAACCAACCAAGATCCGATACGTCATTGACGAAATAGCATTAGAACATGGGCACAGAGTTATACGGTTACCGCCTTACCATTGTGAGTATAATGCGATTGAGTTGGTGTGGGCTCAAATTAAGGGATATGCTGCAAGACACAATACAGAACCCCCATTTACCACAAAAAAATGCTAAAATTATTAGAAGAAGCTTGTGAACATGTGACTAAAGGAGACTGGGAAAAGGTTGTGAATAGAACTGTTAAATTAATAAGGGAAGATTATGAAAGAGATGTGAAAATAGATAATATTATAGAAAACGAACATATAATTATTGTTACGAATGAACCTTATTTCTAGAGCATTAAGGTTCATAATTGCTCGTCACCTAATAAATACCTAATCACCCATCGATGTAAACAACCCATAATGTAAACAACAACAACGCGGCTTTTCTAGAATAAACATCGATAGGGGTGGAACTTTCTAGAAAACGCTTAGTCACGCGGTAACGGGTATATAAAGGGACCGGCGAGCTGACGGAGGACAGTTCAGTTCTGAGAGCCGAGCGATATACAAGTGAAGAAAGCGATCGGAAGCGAAGAGGATTGGAAGCGAACAAGCGAAGAGGAAGTCTACAAGAAGATCAGGAGTACCTAGTGGAATACGGAAGTGCAGAATAAAGTCTGATCAAGGGTCACCAGGTGTTTTATTCCAAATCTTCGAACCCCAGCACGTAACATTATTAATGTATGTGATGATAGCAGTGACGACAGTGAAAATAGTAGTATGGACGAATCTGATTAATTATGGCCTTTTGTGGCACCTTTTTTGGTATCTTTTGTATTCATATGTTTCTTGTGTGCATATAAAGTATGTATATTCATTTTCGTTCAAATATTCAGTTCGTTCAAATAAATTAAATAAACATATTATAACGGAGGGTAGTTCGGTCGATGAAGAAAAGAGGGTAGGTCTAGAAACGGAAATATATTTTCGTATACTGTTTACTATCTAGTTACAATTTTATAAGTTCGTAGGTTTCCAGAACGCCCTGTCCCAGCTGATGTGGATGCAAGGGTTCATGCCACCTTTATATTTTGGTACTGAAACTAGCGTTAAACTCTGTCCCAGCAGGTGTGGATGCAGAGTTCGTTACCCGTTTAAGTACCGAGTAAGGATTAGAATGCATTATTAGTCAATTTACAAACATAAGCTGGCCGATATATAAACACGGACCCGCGGTTAATCGTAGCGCGACTTAACATACTACTAGCGCCATCTAGTTTTACAGGTCTAGTACTAAAATCGGTGTTACAATATACATTTTTGTTTTATTAAACCTATTTAATCAGGTACAAAAACAAAACTTAATTGTTTTTTGTTCGAGAATAAATTGTCAAACCGGCCATCATAGCGTGCCGCTAGTGTAGCTGACGGTCGGCACACAGCGGCGGTCATTCAACTCGCGTCGATCGCAAGTCGCTGCGGCGACGGCTTGCGGTGACCATTGTTTTCGAGGACAACGACGCAACATAACAAGCTTATAACTTTGTTACTTTTCATTATATTTTTTTGAAATTTTGTATAAATATTTTTAATGTAAAAATATTTGACATGTGTTTCGGTTTTTGCGCAAAGTAAAACTAACGTTGTATATCCATACATAGAAGTCTTGTGAACTAACTGCCTCGTTGATCTAGTCACTAGACTCTAGTGGTTAGCATTCGACTGCAGTCACGAGGTCCCGGGTTCGAATTTCGGGTCGGGCAAAAATTGTTAGGTATTTGGGTTTTTCTGTCAAGTAACTCTCATTACCAGTCCGGAGTTGGTAGTTGTCGGTGTTTCATCCCCGTGCCTCGAAGGGTACGTTAAGCTGTCGGTCCCGGTTATTATCACTATAACCCCTGGCACGTAAGTCGAGCGGTGACGTTCAAGTGCGCGCAGCGTCGTACGAGTGAGCGGGACACAGTACGATTGGAGAGCCAATCAGCGCTTACGAGGGATCCGCGAGAGCTAATCAGTGCTTACGAACGATCCCACCGCCCTTCCCGCGACCCCTCACACCCCGAGATACCTCATTTTCGACTTCTGCGCAATGAAGGTCACCGCTCGACTTATTTGCCGTGACTTGTACTTTATCAACTAAGTAACGTTTGTTTGTTTGTGTGTGTCACAGGCGATGCAGCATCCTCAGATCAACACGATAGTCATCATAGCGGAGGGCATCCCGGAGAACATGACGCGCAAGATCATCAAACTGGCCGACGCGAGAGGGGTGAGCCTGAGCCTTTATTGATGACGTCTTATTGTATTCAACATAACAGCATGCGACAGGACCATGGTTTTGTGTTATACCAATAAAAAAAAATTATAAAGTTATATTTTTTTTGTACCTACATTAAGATTTTAACATGGAGCGTTAAGGAGCGTATCGTACATACCTAAACGTATAAGAATGCATACACGAAATCGAGCTCTAATTCAATGCCGCTATGGTTTATTTTCCTTTGACGCCTAAGGCCATTATCATCATCATCATGATCAACCCATTACCGGCTCACTACAGAGCACGGGTCTCCTCTCAGAGTGAGAAGGGTTTTGGCCATAGTCCACCACGCTGGCCAAGCGGATTGGCAGACTTCACACACCGCGTGAGAACGTTATGGAGAACTCTCAGGCATGCAGGTTTCCTCACGATGTTTTCCTTCACCGTTAAAGCAAGTGATATTTGAATACTTAAAACGCACATAACTCCGAAAAGTTAGAGGTGCGTGCCCCGGGATCGAACCCACGACCTCCGATTAGAAGTTGGTCGTCCTCACCACTAGGCTATCACAGCTACATACCATTAAGATTTTAACATGGAGCGTTATGGAGCGTATCGTACATACCTAAACGTATAAGAATGCATACAAGAAATTGAGCTCTAATTCAATGCCGCTATGGTTTAGGGACCTTTCAGATAGACCGGCGCGGAGAGCAGAGCAAATTTTAATCGCATTTAAAATAGAATCTTAAGACATTGAAGTAAGCTTTATTTTTACATTTTATCTCTTTTATGATAAGCGGATGCTCTTGAATGCTCCCAATACGCTCGGTGTGAAATATTAAAAGCAGCCGCTCGGCTGCTCGTCAAGCCGGTCGGCTGCTCCATGCTCGTGCTCTTTCGCGCTCGAGCATCCGACCGGCTCTGTTCGCGTGCTCTTTCATGCTCGCGCAGCCGACCGTAGGCCGAATTGCTCTGCCGTCCGGCCCAAGAGCGTACGCTCGGCTCCGAACGCATCCGCGTGTCCGTTCACACAAACCAGCGCGGACAGCAGAGCAAATTTGAACGGCCGGTCTGTGTGAAAAAAAATGCTCTCCGACGCTCTCCGCGCCGGTCTATCTGAACGGTCCCTTATTCTACTTTGATGGCTAAGGCCATTAAATGAATACCATTTCATCGTCAAGATTTACACAATCGGGGGGCTGATTGGTGGTCATTTTCAGGTGAACATAATCGGTCCGGCGACGGTGGGCGGCATCAAGCCGGGCTGCTTCAAGATCGGGAACACGGCCGGCATGATCGACAACATCGTCGACAGCAAGCTCTACCGCCCCGGCAGGTAACACACAGACAAACTAGACAACTGATTTATGATTCCGTGGAATTCTGACGTTTCTTAATGTTACCAGAGATAAAACAGTTCTCACAAAAAAGATGATAAATTCAAAACTTATAAATAAATATAAGTAGAAATTAAAAATTAAATAAAAAACCCGACATTCGCCATTTTGTGGCGGCAGCCATCTTGGACTTTCATAGTGCTATTCTACTAGTCAAGCCCTTTCATTTAATACCCATATTGAGGGAGTTGTTAAAAAATATGTAATACGCCATTTTTGTTAAGAATCGTCGATCACTGGTGATCGCAATTCACGTTGACGATACTTTGTAAATAAATAACTTGTTGAAAATTACATCAAAATCGACACAGCCGATCTCTTTTTATATTTCTCTTTGGTTCATATTATGTGCGAGACTAAAACTATCTTAGTATTTACAGTATATTATACTTACTGATGCAATACATGGTTATTGGTTACTTTTATTATATTCATTTCTGTTAGACTTTATACGATACCTAAATAGTAAATACCTAATGTAAAGCGCTTGTAAATACATACCTATATTAAATCTTAGTTGTAAGCATTAATCGATAGTTAACAATGTACAAGAATGCCTAATAAATAGCTGTATTTTATTATCCTTTAGACGTAAACCTATTATGTAAACCTAGATTTAAAGTCTGAACCTAGAAACCTAAGATATTGTAATACTAGAAACTAACTTGCTATCCCTCTTTTTGTATAGTCAAAACCAGCGTGTGTCTCATTCTAAAGTTAGCTAAGAGCTTTATACTTAGTGCATCTCACTTTACCTTATAGCATTGTTTCGCTTATATCTAGTATCTCATTTTTTGTATACAAATTGTTCTTTTGTTTCATGATTAATATTTAATAAAACTATCCAGTAATGGACCCTATAAAAGACGGCCGTTTTCGGCCACAGCACGCACTTCAACGCCTGACTTGGAAGGCTCCATTACTCTGGAGCTAAAATATCATTGTGAGTTTTTTCTTCACCCCTCCCACTGTGGCTCCGATCACCCGATCCTCCACAGTGCATGGTCCATCGAGCGCCGGATATCAAGAGTCGGCAAACCCGGAAGAAGCTCCAAGTCAGGGAAAATTCTGCATCAGCGAGCCTTGAAGAGGAATCGACCTATCGCTTCAGAACGAGTTCTGCGGGCAGGGAAGATCGTTCAAGACTCTGCAGACGAAGTCAACGTCAAGAAGTCTGTTCAGCAAGATCGAAGAGGAATCAACCATCGCTGCGGGTGCATTGAGGTGGCGCTCCGAAGACGCTGCTGAAGACCGCGAGGCCTGTTGGGAAGATCGCTTCGTTCGAAGAGGAATCTACCATCGCTGCGGGTGCATTGAGGTGGCGCTCCGAAGACGCTGCTGAAGACCGCGAGGCCTGTTGGGAAGATCGCTTCGTTCGAAGAGGAATCTACCATCGCTGCGGGTGCATTGAGGTGGCGCTCCGAAGACGCTGCTGAAGACCGCGAGGCCTGTTGGGAAGATCGCTTCGTTCGAAGAGGAATCTACCATCGCTGCGGGTGCATTGAGGTGGCGCTCCGAAGACGCTGCTGAAGACCGCGAGGCCTGTTGGGAAGATCGCTTCGTTCGAAGAGGAATCTACCATCGCTGCGGGTGCATTGAGGTGGCGCTCCGAAGACGCTGCTGAAGACCGCGAGGCCTGTTGGGAAGATCGCTTCGTTCGAAGAGGAATCTACCATCGCTGCGGGTGCATTGAGGTGGCGCTCCGAAGACGCTGCTGAAGACCGCGAGGCCTGTTGGGAAGATCGCTTCGTTCGAAGAGGAATCTACCATCGCTGCGGGTGCATTGAGGTGGCGCTCCGAAGACGCTGCTGAAGACCGCGAGGCCTGTTGGGAAGATCGCTTCGTTCGAAGAGGAATCTACCATCGCTGCGGGTGCATTGAGGTGGCGCTCCGAAGACGCTGCTGAAGACCGCGAGGCCTGTTGGGAAGATCGCTTCGTTCGAAGAGGAATCTACCATCGCTGCGGGTGCATTGAGGTGGCGCTCCGAAGACGCTGCTGAAGACCGCGAGGCCTGTTGGGAAGATCGCTTCGTTCGAAGAGGAATCTACCATCGCTGCGGGTGCATTGAGGTGGCGCTCCGAAGACGCTGCTGAAGACCGCGAGGCCTGTTGGGAAGATCGCTTCGTTCGAAGAGGAATCTACCATCGCTGCGGGTGCATTGAGGTGGCGCTCCGAAGACGCTGCTGAAGACCGCGAGGCCTGTTGGGAAGATCGCTTCGTTCGAAGAGGAATCTACCATCGCTGCGGGTGCATTGAGGTGGCGCTCCGAAGACGCTGCTGAAGACCGCGAGGCCTGTTGGGAAGATCGCTTCGTTCGAAGAGGAATCTACCATCGCTGCGGGTGCATTGAGGTGGCGCTCCGAAGACGCTGCTGAAGACCGCGAGGCCTGTTGGGAAGATCGCTTCGTTCGAAGAGGAATCTACCATCGCTGCGGGTGCATTGAGGTGGCGCTCCGAAGACGCTGCTGAAGACCGCGAGGCCTGTTGGGAAGATCGCTTCGTTCGAAGAGGAATCTACCATCGCTGCGGGTGCATTGAGGTGGCGCTCCGAAGACGCTGCTGAAGACCGCGAGGCCTGTTGGGAAGATCGCTTCGTTCGAAGAGGAATCTACCATCGCTGCGGGTGCATTGAGGTGGCGCTCCGAAGACGCTGCTGAAGACCGCGAGGCCTGTTGGGAAGATCGCTTCGTTCGAAGAGGAATCTACCATCGCTGCGGGTGCATTGAGGTGGCGCTCCGAAGACGCTGCTGAAGACCGCGAGGCCTGTTGGGAAGATCGCTTCGTTCGAAGAGGAATCAACCATCGCTGCGGGTGCATTGAGGTGGCGCTCCGAAGACGCTGCTGAAGACCGCGAGGCCTGTTGGGAAGATCGCTTCGTTCGAAGAGGAATCTACCATCGCTGCGGGTGCATTGAGGTGGCGCTCCGAAGACGCTGCTGAAGACCGCGAGGCCTGTTGGGAAGATCGCTTCGTTCGAAGAGGAATCTACCATCGCTGCGGGTGCATTGAGGTGGCGCTCCGAAGACGCTGCTGAAGACCGCGAGGCCTGTTGGGAAGATCGCTTCGTTCGAAGAGGAATCTACCATCGCTGCGGGTGCATTGAGGTGGCGCTCCGAAGACGCTGCTGAAGACCGCGAGGCCTGTTGGGAAGATCGCTTCGTTCGAAGAGGAATCAACCATCGCTGCGGGTGCATTGAGGTGGCGCTCCGAAGACGCTGCTGAAGACCGCGAGGCCTGTTGGGAAGATCGCTTCGTTCGAAGAGGAATCTACCATCGCTGCGGGTGCATTGAGGTGGCGCTCCGAAGACGCTGCTGAAGACCGCGAGGCCTGTTGGGAAGATCGCTTCGTTCGAAGAGGAATCTACCATCGCTGCGGGTGCATTGAGGTGGCGCTCCGAAGACGCTGCTGAAGACCGCGAGGCCTGTTGGGAAGATCGCTTCGTTCGAAGAGGAATCTACCATCGCTGCGGGTGCATTGAGGTGGCGCTCCGAAGACGCTGCTGAAGACCGCGAGGCCTGTTGGGAAGATCGCTTCGTTCGAAGAGGAATCAACCATCGCTGCGGGTGCATTGAGGTGGCGCTCCGAAGACGCTGCTGAAGACCGCGAGGCCTGTTGGGAAGATCGCTTCGTTCGAAGAGGAATCTACCATCGCTGCGGGTGCATTGAGGTGGCGCTCCGAAGACGCTGCTGAAGACCGCGAGGCCTGTTGGGAAGATCGCTTCGTTCGAAGAGGAATCTACCATCGCTGCGGGTGCATTGAGGTGGCGCTCCGAAGACGCTGCTGAAGACCGCGAGGCCTGTTGGGAAGATCGCTTCGTTCGAAGAGGAATCTACCATCGCTGCGGGTGCATTGAGGTGGCGCTCCGAAGACGCTGCTGAAGACCGCGAGGCCTGTTGGGAAGATCGCTTCGTTCGAAGAGGAATCTACCATCGCTGCGGGTGCATTGAGGTGGCGCTCCGAAGACGCTGCTGAAGACCGCGAGGCCTGTTGGGAAGATCGCTTCGTTCGAAGAGGAATCTACCATCGCTGCGGGTGCATTGAGGTGGCGCTCCGAAGACGCTGCTGAAGACCGCGAGGCCTGTTGGGAAGATCGCTTCGTTCGAAGAGGAATCTACCATCGCTGCGGGTGCATTGAGGTGGCGCTCCGAAGACGCTGCTGAAGACCGCGAGGCCTGTTGGGAAGATCGCTTCGTTCGAAGAGGAATCTACCATCGCTGCGGGTGCATTGAGGTGGCGCTCCGAAGACGCTGCTGAAGACCGCGAGGCCTGTTGGGAAGATCGCTTCGTTCGAAGAGGAATCTACCATCGCTGCGGGTGCATTGAGGTGGCGCTCCGAAGACGCTGCTGAAGACCGCGAGGCCTGTTGGGAAGATCGCTTCGTTCGAAGAGGAATCTACCATCGCTGCGGGTGCATTGAGGTGGCGCTCCGAAGACGCTGCTGAAGACCGCGAGGCCTGTTGGGAAGATCGCTTCGTTCGAAGAGGAATCTACCATCGCTGCGGGTGCATTGAGGTGGCGCTCCGAAGACGCTGCTGAAGACCGCGAGGCCTGTTGGGAAGATCGCTTCGTTCGAAGAGGAATCTACCATCGCTGCGGGTGCATTGAGGTGGCGCTCCGAAGACGCTGCTGAAGACCGCGAGGCCTGTTGGGAAGATCGCTTCGTTCGAAGAGGAATCTACCATCGCTGCGGGTGCATTGAGGTGGCGCTCCGAAGACGCTGCTGAAGACCGCGAGGCCTGTTGGGAAGATCGCTTCGTTCGAAGAGGAATCTACCATCGCTGCGGGTGCATTGAGGTGGCGCTCCGAAGACGCTGCTGAAGACCGCGAGGCCTGTTGGGAAGATCGCTTCGTTCGAAGAGGAATCTACCATCGCTGCGGGTGCATTGAGGTGGCGCTCCGAAGACGCTGCTGAAGACCGCGAGGCCTGTTGGGAAGATCGCTTCGTTCGAAGAGGAATCTACCATCGCTGCGGGTGCATTGAGGTGGCGCTCCGAAGACGCTGCTGAAGACCGCGAGGCCTGTTGGGAAGATCGCTTCGTTCGAAGAGGAATCTACCATCGCTGCGGGTGCATTGAGGTGGCGCTCCGAAGACGCTGCTGAAGACCGCGAGGCCTGTTGGGAAGATCGCTTCGTTCGAAGAGGAATCTACCATCGCTGCGGGTGCATTGAGGTGGCGCTCCGAAGACGCTGCTGAAGACCGCGAGGCCTGTTGGGAAGATCGCTTCGTTCGAAGAGGAATCTACCATCGCTGCGGGTGCATTGAGGTGGCGCTCCGAAGACGCTGCTGAAGACCGCGAGGCCTGTTGGGAAGATCGCTTCGTTCGAAGAGGAATCTACCATCGCTGCGGGTGCATTGAGGTGGCGCTCCGAAGACGCTGCTGAAGACCGCGAGGCCTGTTGGGAAGATCGCTTCGTTCGAAGAGGAATCTACCATCGCTGCGGGTGCATTGAGGTGGCGCTCCGAAGACGCTGCTGAAGACCGCGAGGCCTGTTGGGAAGATCGCTTCGTTCGAAGAGGAATCTACCATCGCTGCGGGTGCATTGAGGTGGCGCTCCGAAGACGCTGCTGAAGACCGCGAGGCCTGTTGGGAAGATCGCTTCGTTCGAAGAGGAATCTACCATCGCTGCGGGTGCATTGAGGTGGCGCTCCGAAGACGCTGCTGAAGACCGCGAGGCCTGTTGGGAAGATCGCTTCGTTCGAAGAGGAATCTACCATCGCTGCGGGTGCATTGAGGTGGCGCTCCGAAGACGCTGCTGAAGACCGCGAGGCCTGTTGGGAAGATCGCTTCGTTCGAAGAGGAATCTACCATCGCTGCGGGTGCATTGAGGTGGCGCTCCGAAGACGCTGCTGAAGACCGCGAGGCCTGTTGGGAAGATCGCTTCGTTCGAAGAGGAATCTACCATCGCTGCGGGTGCATTGAGGTGGCGCTCCGAAGACGCTGCTGAAGACCGCGAGGCCTGTTGGGAAGATCGCTTCGTTCGAAGAGGAATCTACCATCGCTGCGGGTGCATTGAGGTGGCGCTCCGAAGACGCTGCTGAAGACCGCGAGGCCTGTTGGGAAGATCGCTTCGTTCGAAGAGGAATCTACCATCGCTGCGGGTGCATTGAGGTGGCGCTCCGAAGACGCTGCTGAAGACCGCGAGGCCTGTTGGGAAGATCGCTTCGTTCGAAGAGGAATCTACCATCGCTGCGGGTGCATTGAGGTGGCGCTCCGAAGACGCTGCTGAAGACCGCGAGGCCTGTTGGGAAGATCGCTTCGTTCGAAGAGGAATCAACCATCGCTGCGGGTGCATTGAGGTGGCGCTCCGAAGACGCTGCTGAAGACCGCGAGGCCTGTTGGGAAGATCGCTTCGTTCGAAGAGGAATCTACCATCGCTGCGGGTGCATTGAGGTGGCGCTCCGAAGACGCTGCTGAAGACCGCGAGGCCTGTTGGGAAGATCGCTTCGTTCGAAGAGGAATCTACCATCGCTGCGGGTGCATTGAGGTGGCGCTCCGAAGACGCTGCTGAAGACCGCGAGGCCTGTTGGGAAGATCGCTTCGTTCGAAGAGGAATCTACCATCGCTGCGGGTGCATTGAGGTGGCGCTCCGAAGACGCTGCTGAAGACCGCGAGGCCTGTTGGGAAGATCGCTTCGCCGAGTTGAAGATCGAACTATTCAAGCGGTTTACCGCGGCTCTTTCGTTTACCACCTAACGGTGTCAAACGGTAAACAAAGAGTTTAACGCCTAACGGCGGGAGCAGTATACCAGACGGTACTGCCAGCGCGCCTTAACCGGCTGTAAGTCTGTATAGTCTGACCGCGTCAGTACGGTACACGCAAGAGGGTGGCCTCCTGGAAGGCACGCAGACGGTACGGGCGTTCCTCCCGATACCCGATTGCACACTACTCTACGTGTATTCTCTGCTGAGCGGTTCCCACCTACCTTACCCTTTCGTTCCATCCCTGGGAGAGCGTGTCTCTCGAGACCACTCGAACAGGACTGCTAGGGCAGTAGGGCCGTTAGGGAGGTAGGGCATTTAGGGTCAAGAAGACGGAAGACCTGAGTGACAAGATGAGCAACACTCGAAGCAAGAAGTCACTACACAGCAGGAAGGAAGATATCGAAGATATATCGGGGAGCTCGACCAACACTGAAGGGACTTCAGGAACAGAGCAGACCACGAGTACTGAACAAACAACCAGTACCGACAGAACAACCTGTACAACCAGTACAGATTTAACAACCAGTACGGACAGAACTGCCAACACAGACAGAACTGCCAGTACAAGCAGAACCGCGGGTACGGAAAAAACCTCGGAAACCAAGAGCACAGCAAGAACCATCAGACCGAGCGACTCGAGAATGGACTCTACGGATCCAGAGAGGAAAGCAACGAGGTCACGTGCCTCTCAAGGTAGACGAGCCGAACTAGAAGCCCGATTAGCGCTACAAAGGATAGCAATAGAGAAGGCGGACGCCGAAGCTGCTGCTGCTCGTACACGATTAGAGCTGGCACAACTCGACGAACACTCCGACCTCGAAGATAACGACGAACACGTCGATTTAGTCGACGACGACACGAAACAAACACCAATTCAATCCGCACAGAGCGGCGAACTCGACAAAAGTGTCGACCTTCTATCGAAGCTGTTGTCCAAGGTAATAAAGCATTCGAACAATAACCAAGACAACAAACAAGAGATCACTCCGAAGAAACCACCAGCTTATATGAGCGAACTTCCACCTTTCGACGGAGACCCGGTCAACTGGATACCGTTTATAAAACACTACGAATGTACCGCGTCATATTTCATCGAAATAGAGAACATAGCGCGAATAAGAAAAGCGCTTAAAGGACAAGGGAAAGAAGCGGTAAAATCGCTATTATATACAAGCTCGACGCCCGAGCATATACTAACGGAATTAGAACGAAGATTCGGACAGCCAACGTATATCGTCAAAGGATTAATTGCGGAACTCAGTAAGCTGCCTAGAATGAGTGAAGACCTCAAAGGCATAGGATCTTTCGCAAGCGCCGTCTTTAACACTGTGGATACCATCAAACAACTCGACCAACTAGAATACCTATACTCTACGGAAATATCAGACAAGATCGTGGACAAAATGAGTACACTAGTCAAGTTCAGATGGCAGGAATTCAAAGCTAATAGAAAACGAGAGCCGATGCTCAACGTTCTAGCCGAATTCCTCACCAAGTTATCAAGCGACTTTGATGAACCTTACTTTAGTGAGAAACCAAAAATCGAAAAAGAACCCGGCAAGTCCAGACCTTTTAGAAAAGCCAGAGTCCACGTTGCCACCAACTGCAACCGCAACGAAAGTGACTCACAATCCGAATACGACAGTGAGTTCCAAGAAGAAATGAGGATAGTCTTAGCCGCCTCCACCGTTGAAGAAGAGAAGTGTCTTCTGTGCGGAAAAGCACACAGGATCATCAATTGCAGCCAATTCACTAACGAAACTGTACAAGAGCGATGGGAGACAGTGAAGAAGCTCAGAATGTGCTTCAAATGCCTGGAAACGGACCATAGACATCCTGACTGTAAGGCGAAGCCATGCGGCAAAGATGGGTGTTCCAGAAAACACCACGAACTCCTGCACCGGGACAAGCCTCAACCAGAAACAAAGAAAACGGTTTCAGTTAATCATATATGCACGTCAAAAACCTACCTTAAAATGATACCTATAGAGCTGTACGGACCGAAAGGAACAGAAACAATAATGGCTCTATTGGATGAAGGTTCAACGGTCACATTATTGACAGACGAAGTGGCAAATCGACTAGGAGTCACAGGACCACAAAGCAGCTTACAAATTGAAGGAATCGGTGGTCACCACATAAAAACCGAACAATCAAAACATATTAAACTTAGATGCAAAGGCCTATTATCAAGATGCTACGAAAACATACAAGTGCATACTATCGGAAAACTCAACTTAACTACACAATCTATAAAGAAAGAGGACATTCAAGATTATGACCACTTGAAAGATATTGAAGATCAACTCTTATACGATGGCATTCCACCAGCTCTTCTCATAGGCCAAGATAATTGGCACCTTATAGTTACAAGACAACTAAAAGCCGGAAATGCATCTCAACCCGTTGCATCTCTAACACGCTTGGGATGGATACTACACGGTCATAAAACTGAAACTGCAAAACCCGTTTTATTCGTCAACCACACTTACGAAAAGAAAACGGAAAACATCGACGAGTTGATTAAAACTCAATTTAGCCCGGACTCGTTAGGAATAACTCCGAGAAAACCGATAAATAATCCTGAGCAACGAGCATTAGCAATACTAGAGAAGACAACTCACCGTTTACCCGAAGGCAAATTCGAATGCGGCCTTCTGTGGCGAACCGATAACGTTTTAAGCCGCCTGAAAAGTACAGAAAATAAATTAAAAAAGAATGAAAATTTCAAGTTGAAATATAATGAACAAATAAAATACCTACTATCGAGTGGTTACGCTGAACTAGCCACCACCGAACCCACATTGCCACGCACCTCGTATTTACCTCATTTTGCGGTGACACACTCACAGAAAGGACAGCTAACACTCGTTTACGATACCGCCGAACGCGCGAGCCGAAAAAACCTAAACAACGCGTTGTTGTTCAAACCCGATTTACTACAATCATTATTCCACGTACTTGTGAGATTCCGACAAGGATCCGTCACGATACCGGCCGATATAAAAGAAATGTTTCTAAGAATATTAATTCGCGAGGAAGACAGAGACAGCCTACGATTCTTGTGGAGAGAGAACGAGACGGACGCGGAGCCTAAAGAACACCGAATAAAATCTTTGATTTTCGGAGCAACTTCGTCGCCTTGTTCGGATGATTACTTAAAAAACAAGAATGCACAAGATTTCCAAGAAAAATACCCGGTAGTCGTAAGCGCCATCCAACCACAACAATGTCACTATATGGATGGTTACATAGCAAAAGAGCGCTGGTCAACGCGGTCAAAAAGCAAAGAGTATTTACAAGAACTCAACGTAATACGATGCACCGGCTCTGAGGACGAGGGGGAGTTCCACTCCATAGAAAACATCGCCAACACCATGAACGTCGAGTCTACGTACCTAGAAAAAACAAACAAAAGCTGCGTAGCAAGAAAAACCGCCCTATTGGAACTCATACCAACATCAAAAATACCGCGCTCAGAGTCAGAACAAAAAACCCCGGTGACACACTGGCGAATAATATCTGGCTTATGGCTTATTCTGATCATGATTCTGAAAATCAAAAATTATTGCTGGTCAAAATCACAATCAGTTATAAAATGGTTTGACACGCCAAAATCCTTAGAACGCATTTCAAACGAATCGCGAGAGGAACGAAACGTACATCGAACATTGCATACAAACCAATATGCGAATCAAGTGGTCTCTACAACTCAACCCGTCGAAAAATCAACACCTGCAATACATCGATTACCATCGACGACGCGTTTTCTACAAGTATCAGAATACTCGCCTCCAAGTATAAAACACTTCAAATATCTCAACAAGAAAAATCTTAACAAGAGTCTTCGAAACTTAAAAAGTAGCAATATGGTAAAGTTCGTTGTAGCAAGACGTAAACAACGATATAAGAAAAAACTTATTATTACCAGAACTAGATGGAAATTCCGAATAGTCTTAAAGATTTATTGTATCGACAACTACTTAATACCTGCAGAAAAGGTGCGTCAGATATCGTCTTTACAGAGCTCATCTTCGCACGAGGGGGAGACTGTTAAGAATCGTCGATCACTGGTGATCGCAATTCACGTTGACGATACTTTGTAAATAAATAACTTGTTGAAAATTACATCAAAATCGACACAGCCGATCTCTTTTTATATTTCTCTTTGGTTCATATTATGTGCGAGACTAAAACTATCTTAGTATTTACAGTATATTATACTTACTGATGCAATACATGGTTATTGGTTACTTTTATTATATTCATTTCTGTTAGACTTTATACGATACCTAAATAGTAAATACCTAATGTAAAGCGCTTGTAAATACATACCTATATTAAATCTTAGTTGTAAGCATTAATCGATAGTTAACAATGTACAAGAATGCCTAATAAATAGCTGTATTTTATTATCCTTTAGACGTAAACCTATTATGTAAACCTAGATTTAAAGTCTGAACCTAGAAACCTAAGATATTGTAATACTAGAAACTAACTTGCTATCCCTCTTTTTGTATAGTCAAAACCAGCGTGTGTCTCATTCTAAAGTTAGCTAAGAGCTTTATACTTAGTGCATCTCACTTTACCTTATAGCATTGTTTCGCTTATATCTAGTATCTCATTTTTTGTATACAAATTGTTCTTTTGTTTCATGATTAATATTTAATAAAACTATCCAGTAATGGACCCTATAAAAGACGGCCGTTTTCGGCCACAGCACGCACTTCAACGCCTGACTTGGAAGGCTCCATTACTCTGGAGCTAAAATATCATTGTGAGTTTTTTCTTCACCCCTCCCACTGTGGCTCCGATCACCCGATCCTCCACAATTTTGTAGCGGCGGCCATCTTGGATCGATTTTCATCAAACAGAGCTAACAACACTCGACTAATTCACTTTTCAAACAAAACAAAACCGAATTTAAATCGGTTCACCCGTTTGAGCGCTACAGGGGAACAGACAGAAACACACAGAGACACGTCAAACTTATAAAACCCCGTCGTTTTTGCGTCGGGGGTTAAAAATGGTGCATGTTCATTATTTGTTGCACGTATTGTGAGTGATAACAAATAAAGTTTTTATTTATTTATTGATCAACTTCCGAGTGCGTGTTTGCGCGCGCGCGCGAACACGCGTGTATGTGTGTTCGTGCGTGCGCGCGCGCGTGTGTGTGTGTGTGTACAAGCGAAATCGGTTCAGCCATTGTTTTGTTTTGCCCACTGGGAAGTTAGTCACGTGGACTTTAACGATCGCACCCAAACTACTTATTTATTTATTGATGTTCGTCTGTTTGTCTGTTTGTCACGTCAACTGTGTGTGTGCGCAGCGTGGCGTACGTGTCGCGGTCGGGCGGCATGAGCAACGAGCTGAACAACGTGCTCTCGAAAGAAGCGGACGGCGTGTGCGAGGGCGTGGCCATCGGGGGCGACCGCTACCCGGGCACCACCTTCGTCGACCACTTGCTCAGGTATGGACATCAACCCATCACCGGCCCACTGCAGGGCACGGGTCTCCTCTTAGAACGAGAATTGTTCAGTCCATCACGCTGGCCGAGTGCGGATTGGTAGACTTCACACGCCTTTGAGAACGTTATGGAGAACTCAGGCATGCAGGTTTCCTCACGATGTTTTCCTTCATTAGAACAAGTGATATTTAATTGCTTAAAACGCATATCATTATTACCACTATAGCTTTTTAATGTCCCACTGCCTGGGCATAGGCCTCCTCTCTCATAGGAGAGAAGGATTTAGAACTTAAAACCGCCACGCTGCTCCAATACGTGTTGGCGGGCTTTAATGACCATTGTCACATGCTAGTGATAATAACCGGGACCGACTGCTTAACGTGCTCTCTGAGACACGGGGGTGAAACACCGCCAACTACCAACTCGGGGTTGGCACTGAGAATTTCTTGACAGAAAAATCCAATACCTAGCAATTATTTGACGTCGTGATCTGCAGTCGAATATGCTATAACCCCCGGCGCGTAAGTCGAGCGGTGACCTTCAAGTGCGCGCAGCGTCGTACGAGTGAGCGGGACACAATACGATTGGAGAGCCAATCAGCGCTTACGAGGGATCCGCGAGAGCTAATCAGTGCTTACGAACGATCCCCACGCGCTCCCCGTGACCCCCTCACCACCCGAGATACCTCATTGCAGGTCACCGCTCGACTTATTTGCCGACCTATTTGTAACTATTAGACCAACGAGGCAGTTTTTTTTTCAAACGTATAATTTTTTTTTGTGCAGATATGAAGCGGACCCTAACGTGAAGATGGTGGTGTTACTGGGCGAGGTGGGCGGCGTGGAGGAGTATCACGTGTGCCGCATGATGCGCGACCGCAAGCTCACCAAGCCGCTGGTGGCCTGGTGCATTGGCACCTGCTCCGGTGAGCGATTCACTTTGTTTTACATAGCTCATCGTATTGGGCTTGCAAAATAAATAACATACAGGTGGCGCCATCTAGTTCGTAACAAACAAACTAATTTCACTGAGGCATGATTTTTTTTTAAATTTACAAGTGGTGCCATCTAGTCCGCAACAAACAAACTAATTTTAATTAGGCGTAAATTAAAAATCTTAACTATACCATATAGATCATAATAATAATATAGAGGTGCCCTAATGTCCTATAGAAAATAGTAGATCGGAAAATAGCTCAAGCTTATCAAAATTTTCATAAGTGTGTAAGAGACAACATTACATTTTTTGACATAATAATAAAACAGTTTGCGGCAGACTCATTACAAAAGATGGCCTCCCGAAAATGTATACATGAACACTCAACACGCACAACTTGAGACATCACAATGAACACGCGCCATTTTATGTTATGGGATTGTGCGTGTGTGAGTGTATTTTTGACACGTTTTTAAAGTAGACCGTATGTTTCCTCCACTACTTTTAATTTCTCAATGAACTATACATTATAGGTGACGCCATCTAGTTCGCAACAAACACACTAATTCTGCTTAGGCATACAACGTTACGTCACCTCAAAGTTACGTCCGCAATGACGTCATCTATAGGGACACCCGGACACCAACCGTGGAGGAGTTCGTCCGCCATCTCGCACGCACAATGTTCGCTCGCGCGGACAAGTGCATGCCAACCTCCACGGAATAGCCCCACTCCAAGCGCTCAAACGGGTGAACCATTTTAATGCGGTTTTTTTTGTTTGAAAGGTTTAGTCGGGAGTATTTTTAGCTGTTTGATGAAAATCTCTAAGTCTAAGATGGCCGCCGCCACAAAATGGCGGATTACATATTTTTTCACGACCCCCTTAATATGGGTATCAAATGAAAGGACTTGACTAGTAGAATAGCACTATGTAAATCCAAGATGGCTTCAACACAAAATGGCGAATGTCGGGGGGTTTAGCAGTAACTTAACTGTTTCAGAATCGTTTAGAGGATTCATATTATGGGTGACAGTGGATGGAGTGACAGTGGACAGATGGTGTTAGGCCACAAAATGGTGGATGTTGGGGTTTTTTTTTTAATTTTTAATTGTTTACTTGTTTAGTAGTTGTGTATCTCCACAGACATGTTCACGTCGGAGGTGCAGTTCGGGCACGCGGGCTCGCTGGCGGGCTCCGCGCTGGAGAAGGCGGCCGCCAAGAACGCGGCGCTCGCGGCGCACGGCGCCACCGTGCCCGAGTCCTTCGACACACTCGGCAGCGCCATCAACAAGGTGACCAACCTTACAGAACAACGTATAAAATATTATACTAGCGGACGCTGAAATACTATAGTACTGTTATTACCTCGCTGCAGACTCGGCCATAAATCGTAATCGGACTAGGGATGTGCGCTAGTTGCGCGCGCACAAGGCCGTTATCGATAACGGAATCATCAAGGTTATGACGTAAACACATTAAGTATGCAGGGTAACTAATGGGTACTAATGTGTTAACTACTAATTATTTAATTACTACTATCTTAATTACTACTAACTTAATTACTAACTAATTATTAAAAACTAATGTGATTTCACGTTTTTAGTTATATAAAAAGAGGGTAATTAGCAAATATGTTTAGCCTATTTAGTATAACTCTTTTAGTTCTGCTATGCTATTAGGAGTATTTAAATCGCTACAAAAATAAATTAGACCATTACTATTATAAATAGACCATTACCATTACAAAAAAAAAACAACTATCGATATTACTCATCGACTGCAGTAATGCCACAGACCTATAATACTCAAGAGTAATGCACAGGAGCCGTGCCTTCAAGCCCGTGAGCGGGAAAGAGAGCGAAACACTCGAATAATTTATGACCGAGTCTGCAGCGAGGTAATAACAGTACTATAACGTTATTTGAATATTTTTTCGGCAGGTGTACAAGAAACTGGTGTCTGAGGGCAAGATCATAGTCAAGGAGGAGGTGGAGCCGCCCAAGGTGCCCATGGACTACGACTGGGCGAGGGTGAGTTGATTCATCTACACTTATATTAACATCTCATAATTTATTTAAGTTTACAGATTGTGCACAACATAATTAGCCACAATATTCGAGATAGCTTGCAACATGGAGTTTACTAATGCTTTTACGACCAAAATATAACGTTAATAAAAATAACGTTAAATAAAATAAACGTTATTCCGGATGTAACCCACAGTGGTATTTTCCAGTGATTCCATAAGTATCTGAAGTTATTTATTTGTTGCGTACACAGAAGCTGGGTATAATCCGCAAGCCGGCGGCGTTCATCAGCACGATCTGCGACGAGCGGGGTCAGGAGTTGAGCTACTGCGGCGTGCCCATCAGCGGCGTGCTGGAGCGACAGCTGGGGGTGGGGGGCACCATCAGCTTGTTGTGGTGAGTGTTACGGGCTAAGGAGGCATCACAATTATTTTTATGTAACACACATGAGGGTGTTCATCAACTAGCATTGCGTAACTGATGAGAGTACACCTCAACTACCATTGCGTAACTGATGAGAGTACACCTCAACTACCATTGCGTAACTGATGAGAGTACACCTCAACTACCATTGCGTAACTGATGAGAGTACACCTCAACTACCATTGCGTAACTGATGAGAGTACACCTCAACTACCATTGCGTAACTGATGAGAGTACACCTCAACTACCATTGCGTAACTGATGAGAGTACACCTCAACTACCATTGCGTAACTGATGAGAGTACACCTCAACTACCATTGCGTAACTGATGAGAGTACACCTCAACTACCATTGCGTAACTGATGAGAGTACACCTCAACTATCATTGCGTAACTGATGAGAGTACACCTCAACTACCGTTGCGTAACTGATGAGAGTACACCTCAACTATCATTGCGTAACTGATGAGGGTACAGCTCAACAACAATTTTTAATACTCGTATGGTACACCTTCATACGTAAGACGCCTTCCTCTTGTAAGGGTTTACCTCAACTGGTATTGTGGAGACTTAAGATAAGATGTTGTGATATAAAAGTCTGTACGGTGGGGTAAGGGCGAGTGTTTGTTTCGACCTAGACGCATTATTAAAATTAACCGAATACGTTCAAAATTACCGCATTCATCCCTACACTTGCATTCCCGCTCGCGCAAACAGCACAACTCATTTTTTATTTTTTTCATATTGTATGATAGGTCTACGACAATCATCCCCAATGGCAAAGCAATGCAGGTCTAAGTTGGAACGCGCTTGCCCAGAAAATGCCTATTCACTCTTTCCTTGAATGTACTAAGTGTAAGGTAGTAAGAGGTCTGTCCGTGCGCCAGGTTCCAGCGGGAGCTGCCGGACTGGGCGTGCAAGTTCTTCGAGCTGGTGCTGATCGTGACGGCGGACCACGGGCCCGCGGTGTCCGGCGCGCACAACACCATGGTCACCGCGCGCGCCGGCAAGGACCTCATCTCCTCCGTCGTCAGCGGACTGCTCACTATTGTAAGTGACACTTTGTGCTTATTCCTTTTTGAATATCATATTATTCGTCTGTCTAGCCCATTGACCTCAAATCAAATCAAAATAACGGTAATGTTCTGTATAACCCACTGACCTCAAATCAAAATAACGGTAATTGGTAATTAACGTTAAAAACATTTTAACGTTAACAATAAAATATAGTAAAAATACCGTTAATGCGATTACCGTTATTTTTATTATTAACGTTGATCTTCTTGAGTAGCGTTAACGTTACAAACAATAAAACGTAGCAAAAATACCGTTAAGTCGATTACCGTTATTTTTATTATTAACGTTAGTCCTCTTGAGTAGCGTTATCGTTACCAATTTTTCAACGGTACTTAAAGCCCTGGGTGGAGGACATCGGATTGGTTAATCGCGCGGCAGAAACAAAGCTACTAAATCATAAACTTCACGCGGGTATTTCGAATCAAGCGCGGTAGTTTTGAAAGTGTTCGGTTATTCTCTAGGGCGAGGTAAGCGCCCGCCCCGGCCTCATTTCATCATCATCATGATCAACCCATAACCGGCTCACTACAGAGCACGGGTCTCCTCTCAGAGTGAGAAGGGTTTTGGCCATAGTCTACCACGCTGGCCAAGCGGATTGGCAGACTTCACACACCTTTGAGAACGTTATGGAGAACTCTCAGGCATGCAGGTTTCCTCACGATGTTTTCCTTCACCATTAAAGCAAGTGATATTTAAATACTTAAAACGCACATAACTCCGAAAAGTTAGAGGTGCGTGCCCGGGATCGAACCCACGACCTCCGATTAGAAGTCGGTCGTCCTGACCACTAGGCTATCACAGCTATCACGGCCTCATTTGATGATGTCTAATGTTGATGGATTGTGGAATGATTACGTTGTTTGTCCTCAGGGCGACCGGTTCGGCGGCGCGCTGGACCGCGCGGCGCAGGACTTCTGCGCGGCGTACGACCGCGGCCAGCACCCGCAGGAGTTCGTCAACGAGAAGCGCGCCAAGGGCGAGCTCATCATGGGCATCGGACACAGGTAGGACCATAACACAGATACATAGGTACATACAAACGCTTTCGGTCAACTCGGTCGGTTTCTGACACGAACCGCTAGGGTATGGAACTTCCGGCGTCCGTGTTTCGCCGCCTCGTTCGACGAATACCTTCAAGGCAAGAGTGGAGAACCATTTTCTGGACCAGCGCTTACTAATTTAGACCTCATCATAGCAGTGGCGTAACTATAGGGTGGCATTTCGGCAAAATGCCACGGGCCCCCAGCTGGAAGGCCCCCCAGTCCGAAAATATAAACTTTAACTATGGCCAAGCTTCTTTAAATATTGGGTAGGAGAGGCCCCATTCGATGAATTTGCCACGGGCCTCAAACGGTATAGTTACGCCACTGCCAACAGGCATGATTGTCGTTTGAAGAAAAAAAAAGGTCTATACCGTAAATCCATACCATTTTTACGGCTCAACCCTTGAACCGAGCATTCTTGGAGGAACTCCTGATTATAGAGACGCATGTGGGCTATTTTTATGTCAGAAAATATCTTGGTTCCACTAGGAGACTGGTTCGATTTTTTAGTGATTTTATTGTAGTTCCTTTTTTTATTTGTTAAATTTGATTTGTATCGTTTTGCTGAACATTTGTGGCCGTCTCTTGCAGACAGTTACCTAACTGTTACAACATTGTTGGTAGACCATTTCCGAGCTCGATTAATAGATCGAGCTCTCAGTCTCGATAGTCAGAGTGGTAACATAGTTATGGATAGCCTTTCTTTTTAAAACTGGGCAGGTATCTGCGAAACCGAAAGTAAACCGCGAATGTTTGTTGTGCGTCACAGAGTACAGAGGGGAAGCTTCTACAAGCGGCCCGCTGTAGGTACACTCACACATATGCGCACGTTTGTCACCCAACTGTACCGGTTGGTGGACCGAGCGGGCGTCCGTGAACCGTTGGTGAGTGTGTTTGTGTGAGTGTACCTACAGCGGGCCGCTTGTGGAAGCTTCCTCTCTGTAGATTTTCTACTCGTGTGTTGTGCGTGGTGTATCTCTAGCCATCCAAGGTCACTCCAGAAGCCTAGCAGGCAAGGACAGCCTTTACTGTCTCTCTAAACATAGCCGCATTACGATGCGCGTAACGCAAGTTTTAGGTATAGTTACCGGAAAACTTCTTAAGCAAATGACCTTGACAAGTGAATTTTACGTCTCTGGTGGGGCGTGCGGGCGCGGGCGGGGAGTGTCGTATCGAGCGCGTGATTGGTAGATCAACAGACCTTTCCCGTTTTTAGCAAGGATGTAATAGATACAATGCGCTAACTTACCCCCAATATCGCACTTCATGCTCAAGAAGTTTGCCGGCAATTGTATCTAGGGACGTATTGTTTCTATGTATCACTGTATTATGCGATAGTATGAACTCGTTTACAATCGATGGCTCTCTCCGCGTGGTTCAGAGCGAGTATAAACGGTGTCCAGGACTTGTAGTGCTCTTGTTTTATTCGTCAGGGTGAAATCGATCAACAACCCGGACTCGCGCGTCCGCGAGCTGAAGGCGTACGTGACGTCACGCTGGCCCGCGTGGCCGGTGACGCGGTACGCGCTTGACGTGGAAGCCATCACGACGCGCAAGAAGCCCAACCTGATCCTCAACGTGGACGGCATCGTGGCCGCGGCGATGGTGGACCTGTTCCGACACTGCCAGCTGTTCACGCAGTGAGTATACGCACGCAGAACGTACATACACGAACGCAAGGATACACCGCACACAACGAACATATATACACAACCAAGAATACACCGCACGCATGCAACGTACATATACACAATACAATGATACAACACACGCACACAACGCACATATTATACAAAAACACAAGGATACACCGCACGCACATAACGTACACATACAAAAACTCAAGGACACCCTGCACGCACACAACGTTCATATATACAAACGCAAGTATACACCGCACGCACATATTAACGTACATACATAAACATAAGGATACACCGCACGCACATAAAGTACACAAAGATACACCATAAAAGATTAATTGATACAAAGAGAGGTTAAGACAAGTGCTTTGTAGGTGAAAATAACGTTTATTTCACCAAATTAAATCGAATATTATCTATTAACAGGGAGGAGGGCAACAACTACATCGCGATGGGCTCGATCAACGCCCTGTTCGTGCTGGGCCGCACGATCGGGCTGGTGGGCCACTACCTCGACCAGAAGCGTCTCAAGCAACCCCTATACCGCCACCCCTGGGACGACATCACCTACATGTCGCCCCTTAACTAAACCCCCCACTAAAGTTGTCACACTAGAATGATGGATGGCACTGTTGTGATAAAACTCCCAACAACTACACCTCTGGTGACCTTTACATTAACATCTCTGACGTAAAATCACTAAACAGTTGCAACATGAATTTGAGGACTCAAATTATTCTAATGATTTTTACAAATTGTTCAGAATCCTCTGAGGTCTATCCGTTGGTAATAAATGTACCCACTGGTTTGGAACGCTTTCTTAGCTCTCAATCGATACAAGTTTAAACGTTTATATTGTGTGAAATTACAAGCGTTTTGCAATATTTATTTATCTGAACCTCACATAATATACTGACTGCATATTATATGACTGTCTACTTTTGGACTGATCAAAAATAAGTCTCGAATTTCTATATACTTATTTTTGTGTAGTATGCTCGACTATTCTTGTGAAATCGCCATCCTGCAAGCTTATTCGGTCTTTGATATCGTATTAGAAAAATAATTATTATAATAATATAATAGTAAAAAGTCTTTAGTCTGGGAATTATTTCTTGTAGTTGTTAACATATTGTAAGTAAAATAATATAATTGTTTTATTGATTTGATTGAAAGTGCCGATCGCTAAAAATGACGTAATTTAAATTTTCTTTTTTATATTATTTTCACTCGAACAAAACGCCAAATAGAATAAGGAGCTACCTAAGTATATGTCTGTCTAATGGACCAATACTGAAACTTATGTTAATGCTTAAGAACGTTATTAACAAAGTGTCAAGTGTAAGTCTTATGAGCAGTTTCAGTATACGACCGTAAGAAGTATGTACATTTTAAATTGGAAATTGTTAATTATAAATAATTTATTTATTAATTAAAAAATAATTTTTATAGAGCATTCCACAGTTGCGTAATTATTTTTAGCGGCGGGCCGAGCGCAGGTTGTAAAGAATGAATGACATAATATTTGTTGTTATGGATACCTTGTACTATATATTATTATGGTCACAAAACATATTGTAATTAGTTTAGAAGATAAGTTAATATAGTATATAATATATGCATATATACTCGTCTCAATCATTGACAACCAATGCTGGACTTTTATCATCGTATATTATATGTTTCAACGATCATAATAATTTAACCTACATAGTATAAATACCATGCCAATACATAGATATAAAAAATAGACCTGTTTTTATTTTCATCAGATTTATATTGTTTGCCATTTCTGCCATATTGGATTTTGGATAAATACCTTTGGCCAAGAAGGTTATAAGTATATATTCTATGTAGACACTGGAAACTGCGCCTAAAACATTGTAGTGAAGACAAGGTCATTCACCTGGGCTATTTTTTCTCTCTAGTTTTTCTATACCTAACACACTATTTAAGTAGGTGAGAACGAGACAAAGCAACTCCAGACCTATTCAAGGCCAACTTTCTTTGCTTTAACGTTTTGTTTGGAGCTCAAAATCCTTATATTCTATAATTCTAGCCTATAGTTTGAATGTTTGAAACTGTGCATGTCAAATATAATTTAATTTATACTATATTAGCTTGTCCTCTGAAAATAGAGGGTTATGTTTCTACGTTATATTGAATAGTACATAACTATTTACAAAAATTTTTTTAAATAATAATAATATTAAATAGTTATTGTGGCTAATTCTGTTCTACACAATCTCTAAACCTAAACTAAAATGACAGGTCTAAATCTATTGATATCCTTTTCCGCAATGAGCACTGTGAAAGAGATAGCAATAAATTTAGACCTGTCATTTTAGTTTAGATTTAGAGATTGTGTACAACAGAATTAGCCACAATGTATAGGTAAGTATAAATTTGACTCATTAGATATTGTTATACAAAATGATGACAAAATAATGCAAAAAATATATTATTAAATGTAATGTTTCACGAATATAAAAACGAATTGGCGTTTAAGGTGGAATCATACTTTTAATACGCAACGCGGAATGAAATTACAAAAACAAAAACCGATATATCTTCCCCTATTGTTGCTTATTTATTAGTGAATATAATTATTTAGTAGTTATGTCTTCACATGGTTGCGTTGCGTGATAAAAGTATGTTACCAGCTTTTCTTAGACCA
The DNA here is from genome assembly GCA_920104075.1 of Melanargia galathea. NCBI lineage: Eukaryota > Metazoa > Arthropoda > Insecta > Lepidoptera > Nymphalidae > Melanargia > Melanargia galathea. Next base: position 8,368,168 of record OV049878.1, read on the forward strand.
GCAACATTGAATTAATATAATTATAAATTTGAATTCCTTATAATATCTAAAACCTAAACTATTTTGATGTTAGACGGAAAATGCACAAAATATGATATAACTACATATTTAAATATTAATAGAGAATGCACCATATTTTAATAAAAATATATTAATGTTTAGTAATCAATACATGTGTGTGGTTAGAAATTAATATAATATTATACTGTATAAATAGCAAAGAAATTAATAAAAAATACGGGAAAATCAACCGGTTTATAGTCTAAGAGCTGCATCAATTGTTACTACAAATCAATTGTGGTGATTGGTTGAATTTATTGTATTCTTGCTGCGTCAGAGCATTTTAGCCAATAGCGAGAGTCGGCGAGTATCGGCCAATCAGATGTGAACGCTATAGGCACACAGTTGGTCGACGCCATTTTGCAAACAGACGTATTTAAAAAAATACATAGCCGTTGAAATACGAAATACTACCTACTGAACACTAGTTTATCTGCACTTGTATGTAGAATATTGTAAGGATATAGTAGTTTCAAAGTTGATTAAAAAAAATTATAATCCCGTCTCGAATTGTGATAATTTATATCTGTCTATAAAATCTATAATGCTGATCGCATATTACTCGTTTTCAGCGCCAAAAAATACGTTGCGCTTGGCGCGTGCTGTAATGTGCGATTAGCTTTAATCGTCCACATTTATTGCATTTGACTTCCGTACACGCGCATCGGGTTTGGCGTACGATAATAATGGTTCATTTATAATGGATGTGTGTAAAGTAAAAAATTAAGAGCTGAGGCGCAAACTTTGATATCCGAGCCGCAGGCGGGCGTTTTAATTAGCGCCGAGAGTTTAATTTCCTGTATAATCGCACATTTTCAGTAATAATGTTGCATGTGAGTTGTGATATATAGATATCATATCATAGAGAAAGTAAGAGTAAGTATAGGAAACAAAGTAGTTTTCCATTCAAAAAGTGGCGACCATCTTGCGGTCGATCCGCCATTTGCATGACGAAAATTAAATAAAAAACGTGTTCATGAACACACACGCGTCCAAATTCGATACATCATAACAAATATGCGCCATCTTTGATTATTTATCTACCTACTAATTTATCAAAGTGCGCCATCTTATTTATGTTGCGGATTCTGCGAATTTACACTCGTATAAGTGTTTTGAGTACGTTTTTAAAGGCGCCTCTACACGTTGACCAACATGATGGCGGATATGTTGGAAGGTATTGGGCGAGGAGTTTGTGTTCGCGTCCACACGTTGGAAGGTCGTTCAGTATGCTCCGATTAGGGCCAATGTGCGGCCAATTATTCACAGCATACCGCAACTACGTGAATGTGTATACTAAAATTGTATTTTTTTATTTTTGTAATTTTATTGATTGGGTTTCACAAACAATTTTCGGCTTAGTAGGGCTCTATAAATCAAAAAGTTTCTTCTTTGGTCATTGTCACTGCCATTTTGTGGACATTATACTAGTTACGACGCGTGAATATAAAATTTAAAAGACGTGCATGCGTGCGATCACTCTGAGAGCTCGTAGCAAACTGAACTTGCATCCAACGTGTGGATGCGGCGGCAAAACTCTGTCCCAAACCCTTTGATGTACCGACACGAAATGGATCTCGCGCCAACTTGCGGGCCATCATTCCAATACCTACCAAAATAGCACAAACTCCCGCTCTACACGTTGGCCAACGTATTGGGCCATAAGATGGGCTTGCACGTTGGCCAACGTGTGGATGAGCCATGTCATGTCATGTCTCCTCTCTAGATGTCTTTCGTGTCTTTGGTCGTGACCGAATAAAATGGCCGCCCAAATAAACAGCTGTTATGAGGCAGCCATCTTTGATTTTCGTCATGTCATTGTTTTTACCAGTTTTTACATACAAAATACGATACATAAATACACGTGCGTGCATCGAAAAATAAACTCTGCTATTAAAAATTGTGCCTCGATTATGTTTTTCAATTTACCACACTCATATTAATTTACTATTTCTTAGTCCTAGTGACTAGGCTGCTTTAGAACGGTTTAGAATAAGGCTGCCGGCACACTTATGTGTCGTGGCGTGTCGTGATGCGCCGGTTTCATACATTTAGTAAAAACGACACGCCCTACAAGTGTGTCTCTAACCATACTAAATGTATGAAACCAATAGGCTTCTGGCGCGTCACGACACGCCACGACACGTAAGTGTGGTTCCGGCCTAAAGGTGCAAACACATTACGGTAATTCGTCAACAACCATAGTTTGTTTGCACCTTCAGAAACACGCTGCGTCCAAACCGCGATGTGCTTTGTACCTAATGCCTGTCTCGATGTTGTTATTGCACCAAGTCTGTACGCTCGAAGATTATGATATGAATATAATTGTCTGTTACATAATATATAAATAGTGAATTGCATTGCGTTATTATTTATTATTCACCCATAAAGAAATCGTGGCGAAAATGCCTTTGCCATAAATAAGTAATAGTTCAAAAACTACCCGAATACTACAAAAATATTAATGAACGAAGGTTTCATATTATACTAGTGGACCCGGCAGACTTTGTCCTGCACTGAACCTAGACCACCAGCGCCACCTACCGGGTCCAATTATTGTGAATCTAAATCCCCCAGGGACCAACTTAAACATACATAAGAAACATCAAAATCTGTCCATAATAAAATAAAAAAATCCTAGAACCCGACTGCAGCGCCACCTACCGGGTCCAATTGTAAATATAGACCATCCATGAACCGGCCGTTCACGCGTGATGCCGTGACCAAGGGAAATAGGGATTCATTTTTGTTTATATAGATTATCTTATTTGAGAATAAGATACATTTTCACTTACAAGCACTTGACTTGTTTGGAAAACGCCTATCATTCTTGATTTAAAGGTTGGAAAACGGAAGCCGGAATGACGTTCCAAATCTTAAGTAAATCCATAATCTTAAATAGGGGATAAGAGTTCGTCATTTTTCAAGTTATATCCTTGGGAATTGGTATTTAGGCTTTCGGTTAAAAATAAAAAAATACGTGTTTCAGGATTTTTGGAAATTTTACCCCCAAGAGGATTAAATAGGGGATGAAAGTTTGTAAGAAAGTCCACCATTTTTTTCATGTTATATACGAATATAACAACTTAATTAACTATAAAATATCAATACAGTGTGGCAAACCAGCCCGCCCTGAGGAACACCCGCCTAATTATAAAAATAATAATTAGCTCACCAGATTATATTATTATCATTATGCAGGTACTCTACTATCGCACATGTTTACACTGAATTTTCAATTCGTCGATAAGATTCCACGTTTTAGGTATGTGCGAAATCGATTGATTTTGATTTCGATCGATTATAATTATAATTATTTTTATATCAGTTCGAAGTATTTGAATCATTAAGCATGTAATTTACACGGGATATAGTAACTATACATATATGGATAACATAAAAAAAATATACGATTATGTTGCACTTGAGAAATCGATTTTCGAGCTCAGTCAATCCCTAAATTAACGCAAGTATAAAATACCTATAACATTTTCATAAGGGGCTTATCGCTTCGGACTGCACTGCGGTCGGTTATTGGGTGTGGTTGCGGGGTAGTCCCGTTTTAGTGTAACAAGTGTGTTATATAGTGCCAACATGGGGTTGAGAGAAGTTTTCGTTGCTGTTTTGTTGATTGGTTGGAGCAATGGCCAGGACAGTAAGTTCAACTAAGATCGAACTAGCGATATTTTAGGACTTCTAGCGATTTCTTAATCTACAACTCATCACCGTTCTGAAAATACCACTTAATAGGGGCTGCCCCCCTCCCACTCCCAGGGACAGCCATTTCAATTTGGTGTGCGTTTTTGTGGGTATATGTGCATACAAAAACTGTAATAACTCGAAAGTCTGTTTGTTGCTCCACAGGTCTTCAAATAGCCTTATTCGATTGGATACAATATTTTCCATTACTGAACACCTAATAATAGTGTAAAATGTAAAAAAAAACTGGGGGAAAAAATGCTTCGGAATAAAAAGAAATTTCTCAAAAATATTGATTCAATTATTAGTTACAATTAGTTTCTGCTTCAAATGAGTTGTAGAATATGCCCCTAAAATATCGCTAGTTCGCTAGTTCGATCCCGGACATGGTATACCTATCGGGTGCAAGGGGACCGCTATCGAAAACGAAGACGAAGTGATGGTTACTGTTACTTGTTAGTGATGAACGTGTCATTAGTCCCCAACTGAATTTCAGCCACGACGGCCAAAATCAACCGAGGCGGAGGCTAGCCATCTATGCAGGAGATATGATAATGCACAAGTGTGCGCACTATCTATTCCCTCATTGTCATAGTCCGATGCGACACGACCGAAGAGAAATCAGGCGCAAGACCAATTTTCTGTGCTCTCCGAGGCTAGGGGGTGTATCTAACATCGCCAACTTCCACCTCCGGGTTGGCACTGAGAATTTCTTGACAGAAAACCCAACTCATAGTTTTTTTACCCGACCCGGGAATCGAACCCAGAAGCTCGTGATTCACAGTCGACTACTACACCACCGATGCAGTTACTCTACCTATACGTAACGTAGAGGCTACGATATACGTCACTATCAATCACTATATTTTAGACAAAGTACCTCGCCACGTCTGTCTGTCTGTTCGCGATAAACTCAAAATCTAAGTACTGAACGGATTTTCATGCGGTTTTCGCCAGTAGACAGAGTGATTGATGAGGAAGGTCTCAAGAGCGTCGCCAGCTGATAGGCAAGGGGGGCGGGGCAAGTTGATATAATATGGAGGATGGAACAAGTATGAATTTTAAGTTCAGTCGGAAGATTACAGGACTTATTAATTTTATAAGTCAAGTGAGTAAAGAAAAATATCGTTTGAAGAAAATATTTTTTTTTTTGAATTTACTTTGGTTAGGTACATTTGGCTATATTTTTCTAACCTCTAGGGTGGGGCAGATGCCCCCCTCCCCCTGCCCCCTTTGGCGACGCCCTTGGAAGGTGTATAATTTTTATAATTTGTTAAAATCTTGTGTAAATTGTTTGAAATCTATACTAATATAATAAAGCGGAAGAGTTTGTTTGTTTGTTTGTTTGTTTGAACGCGCTAATCTCTGGAAGTACCGGTCGGATTTGAAAAATTCTTTTTGCATTTTGTAGTCCAATTTTTGGGGAAGGTTATAGGCTATTTAGTATCCATAAAATCCTCCCCTAAGGGGGTAAAATGGGGGTAGAAAGTTTGTATGAAAGTCCTATGTTTTTAAAGTTACAGACCTGAAAATGGGCATTTAGATTATTAGTTTTAAATAATAAAAATCTGTATATTTTATTTTGAAAAATCTTCCCTTAAGGGTGGTAAAATAGGGGATGAAAGTTTTAATGGGAAGTTTTAATTATTGTTATTATTAACTTGAAATTTGGAAGGTAAGTAGGTTCTTTCTAGGGCGTAGATATCAGTCTAGAAAACATTTCACGAAATTCTTCCCCTATGGGGGTAAAATGGGGGTAGGACGGTTACATGAAAGTTCTGTGTTTTTGAAGTTACAGATACGAAAATTGGCATGTAAGTTATTAGTTTTAAAAATAAAAACCTAGGTATTTAAATTATTTTGCTAAATCTCTTCTTAAGGGTGGTAAATTAGGGGATGGAAGTTTGTACAGGAAAGTTTGGCGGGTGGGCAAAAATGTAAAAAGGGGGTAAAATGGTTTACTTATATTACGACATCAGTTTATGAACTGAAATATAATAAAACAGGGATCCTGTATTAATTATTATCGGACATAACTACAGATTAATGTGATTTTTTGCAGTTGTATTTTTTAGTTGAGGACCTGGAGAGTGACAGGCTACTATTTTATCCCGAGAAAACAAAGGGTTCCCGTGGGACTTTAAAAAATGCAATACCGCGGACGAAGTCGCGGGCAACAGCTAGTGAAATATAATATAACGATAATAGACCAGTGTCGATAATTTTTGAAAAAAAAAAGAAAATCACAGTAGGAATAAACCCATTTAGGCCAGTCAAATTTGACTCAAAAAAGCGCTAAAATCGCAATCAAACGGCTAGTTCTGATTTTTTTATATGTTGTTAGGACCACTACCAGTAGTCTAAATTCAATTTTGCAGCTTCGAAAGACCTGGGCTAACTTTGCAGAACTCGAAAAACCGCGAAATTTTTGCACTTTTTTTGGTTTATTCAGTACTAGCACTACTAGCTGACCCCCGCGACTTCGTTCGCGTGTTTATAGGTTTTATATAGGATCGGATCGGATCCCATAATTCTTTTATGTACCTAAACTAAATGTAGCCTAAGTTACCCCCTATAACATCACCTATCTGCCATTGAAAGTTCCATTAAAATCGATCCAGCCGTTTCGGAGATTAGTTGGAACAAATAGACAGACCGACAAACATAAATTTAAACGCATACCAGTTTAAATTAAGCCGTACGTTCAAAAATCCGGATCCCAAGTTATTTGAACCCAATACTGAGGGTTGTAATGTCTGTCATTTCTGAACTAAAAAACCTATGACCTTGAAATATTTACAGGATAATATATAAAGCACTATTTTTCTAACAAAAAAAGAATGAGTGAAATCGAACAACGCGTTATTGAATTACAGATAAATACACGTTTTAACTTTCATCCGCTCTCCCAAGGAAACCGTGCTGAATTTCGGGATAAAAAGTATCCTATGTCCTACCTCGGAGTATAAACTCAAATCGTACCAAGTTTCATTCGAATCCATTCAGTAGTTTCGGTGTGATGCGCGGCCAAGATACAGACAGACAGACAGACAGACAGACAGACAGACAAAAATGAAAAAAAATGCAGTTTCGGATTCAGTATCGATTATAGAGTGCCCTCCAATAAAAATTTTCAAAATATCTTCAATGTACAGAATTTGATCTGTTACAGTTTTATTATATTATAGATAAGTCCTAAACTATGCGTTTTTAAAAAAATATTTTTCTATACTTTTTTAAAGTAGACTAAAATTGCTACAATTTAAGACCAGAACCAGCTTTTTAAATTCAATATTTACTGAGATACAGCTCTTCAAAAATTGTCAATTAATTCCAAAAAAAGTGAAATTTTAATATTTGGTAAATTTTAAACCCCAATATCGGGGAAAATACTCATTTTACGGGTAAAGTTAATTGAAAAGATGTAGTAGTAAACATAATTAGCTTTAATTTGCGACGTCTGTAGCCCATATAGTTTACTTACAAATCCTAAAAGTTTAAAAATGGGAAAATTACAGTTTTCTCTTTAGTTTGTTTTGAATGTAGTTTGAAAGAAAAAACGATGTAGGTATATTCACAAGAAATACATATATATTAAAACTATTACTAAGTATTTATATTAAGTATTTATAATTTTATTTATTCAAGAAAAAATTATTTATATTATTATTGATATTTATTGATTTTTATGAAACATATTAACCTGTATTAAAAGGACATTATGAGTTCCAAGCAATATTAGTCGCAAACTACGCATTTTTTTTATATTTTCTACATTTACGCATTTTTTTTATATACATTTTTAAAGTAGACTAAAATTGCTACAATTTGACACCAGAACCAGTTCTGTGACTTCAATACTTGCCGAGATACAGCTCTCCTAAAATAGAACTTTTTCCAAAAAAGTGAAAATTTAAGATTTGGTCAATTTTCGACCGCCATCTTGGGGATAATACTCATTATAAGGGTAGAATTATAGGTAAAAATGTTATAGTAAATCTAATTAGCTTTAATTTAAGGGTAGTACGACATCTCTAGGCCATATAGTTTACTCATAAATCTTAAAAGTCCAAAAAATGGTAAAACAATTTTCGCAAATTTGCTCTGCTTAGTTTGGTTTGAGAGTACCTTGCTGGTACCTTGAAAGGAAAAACCATGAACATCCACAAGAAATGTACATTTGAACTATTATTATAGTATCCATAATGTTATTTATGAAAAAAAAAAATATTTATTTATCTTATTTTATTGATATTTATTGATATTTATGAAGCATATTAATTATTAACCTGCATTACAAATACCTATATTATTTTTGGTTATAATTGTTCATTAAGATTAGTTAGTAAACTATATGGCCTAGAGACATCGTTCTACCCTTAAATTAAAGCTAATTAGATTTACTATAACATTTTTACCTATAATTTTACCCATAAAATGAGTATTATCCCCAAGATCGCGGTTGAAAATTGACCAACTCTTAAAGGAGATGTCCCAGAATTGCCCCGGAGTCGTTTTAAGTTTCTATAGTGAAAAATACCAAGAAACCTAACTATATAAATCTAATAAAATTACTTTATAATTATTATTTTGAAAGACATAAATAGAAACGTACGACCTAGTGGGGTTTTAACCCTATACTTGACAATGTGCATTCAAATGCACACTTTTTTGCAAAAAATCCCAAGCAGAAACCATGCATTTTTTTCCTCAATTTCTTTCACATTTGCGTAATGTAATACTCATATTTTACGGCAAAAAATACAAATGAACACTGGGAACACCGGGACGCTCAATAGATCGCAAGATGTCGGAGCCTGCGCATGCGTCTACGACATACAAGGAAAGACTCGTTTAAAACTCTTATTTTTTTTTATAAAAATTGAAAAATAATAGCTAGAAATAGTACCCAAGTATATATTCTTTCGAGTGAATATTATATTTTGCCAATTCCAATTCGTTTTCTTACTCTAATTATCGTGTCAATTTGCATGTATCTTAAAATTCACGTTGCCAACTTATCAACGAATTTACATGCACTTGGGCGCGTACATAAACAGATACATTGCCAGTTTGGTGGTGATTATTTTTCATAATAATTTTTATGAATTTCAATGAAGTTAATTATTTTTTTGGATGGTTTTAAATAGTTTTTAATTTATTTTAGCCTTCTGCAAGAGCCGCCAGAATTTTGGCGTTAGTATCTAAGTCTGTCGCTGGTTCCGACATCGAGAACAGTGATTCTTCGGGAGATGAACTTACTTTTGCACGCAAAATCGTGTGAAATAATATTGTTGAAGATTCTGATGTAAGTTCAGACCCACCATCACTAGGATCTTCATTTGAAAACCTTCATTTACTTTTAGATAGTGATGAAGATGTTATTTGTATGACAACTGTAAGCACACCACTGGACTTAAATATTAATTCAAGCCCTATAAAATCTACCCCAACTCTTCCTGGCTCAGCTTCAGCATCCATACTAATGTCAGATCCAGTACCAACTGCTTTAGATAGTCAAATCGAGCAAACAGAACATCAAAGGCAACTGGATGCAAAAACTTCATCTGTAGAAATATTTCCAAATAATGAGGTTATAAAAATGATTAATAACTAGCTGGTTTTTTGTATGCAGCTTAGTAAATACTTATATAATGAAATGGCTACATAGTCCTACAAATTTAATGGAATGATTTCCCACCCGAGCGAATCAATATGTTGAACACCTACGCAATCGAGTAGCTACCTCCATCGAGTATTTTCATAGATAAAAAACTTGGTCGTCTCGTTCAAACGACTAGACTAGACTTCCTCGGCTGCCCTAACTATGATTGGTGTAGTAAACTTGCCTGCTTACACGGATTATAGGTCTAAAAAGCTACGTTGCAATAAAGTTGCTGACAATGTCATTGAAAAGATCCCAGCAAATTCGACCATATTTACACTTTGCAGATAATTTACGTGATGATGGAGACCGATACTTCAAAATTCGACCCATCTTTTAGAAAGTGTATGCCAAAATTGTCTGAAAATCGAAGAGGAAGTTCATTTTAGCATAGATCAGATGATGGTATCTTATAAAGGTACACGAGCTGGTTTAAAATTTTTCTATCTATTATCTCTAAAATTTTCTTAGGCAACATAAGAAAAACAGCTATAGTGTTTTTTATGACATTCCATATAAATAAAGAAAAGTTTCATGGAAAATCAAGCGTGTTTTAATTTACTCCTGCACATGGCAATGTATCTTTTAAAGCACATGCTTTTTTGACAGCGTAAACGTGCGAAACTAGCAATGTGCATTTAAAGAGACATGCTATATTTCCAAAACTATATATGCTATATTTTTTTATTTATTTTTTGTATGTCTTAGATAACCCCAAGATCCAATATATATAGTGAAAACAAGGAAAATTAGAAAAAAAAAGTCTTGCCAAGTATAGGGTTAAAATAATTCTAAAAAAAAGTAAGTATTTTCATTTCCTGTTATTGTTTACTGCCATTTTATTAACAGCTAGTGATGTTGGATACAATATGAGCAAGTACTCGATACTTTTGTTTCAATACCGAGTACTTTTGGCATTATCGAATCACTACTTTTGAGTCTGAGCTCTTACGCTCAGACTCACGGAGCGGTTTGCAACCGCGACCGCCGCGGTTGCGGAAGAGCGGTTTTATTTCTATACTCACGAGACCGCTTATTTGTGCGGGAATCGCAGCCGCCGCGGTTGCGTTAGTCGCCCGCAAACTTGGCGGGCGATGATCGCAACACCGGCGGTTATTTACGACTGAAAATAAAAAATGGAATCTACTCTACTACATTCTAGAGATCTAAAACAACATACTAATATGAGACCGCGCCCGCCGAAAAATCACCCGCCCTGCGACCGCGGCCAGCCGGTGCAGTGGGACCCGCAAGCAACTGCGCACTCCGCGGGAGTAAATCGCGTCGTGAGTTTTGCTCTCTACATTTCCATGTATTTCGTGATTGTGCGAATGTTGCGGTCTCGCAACCGTGGTGGGCGCGGGTGAAAACCGCTCCGTGAGTTCCTACTCTTACTTGGTATCGGAAGAAATTAAGTATCAAATCGAATCGACACGCAGATACAAGTTTCTAAAAAACACCATAGAGATAATAATAATAAGTAGAGTAGGCATACCTACCTTAAAAACGTGCCAAAAATACACTCACACACGCACAATCCTGTAACATAAAATGGCGCGTGTTCATTGTGATGTCTCAAGTTGTGCGTGTGTGAGTGTTCATGTATACATTTTAGGGAGGCCATCTTAAGGGAAGTTGCAATAAAATTTCTGCCACGATCTGTTTTATTGTTATGTTTAAAAATGTAGTGTTGTCTCTTACACACTTATGAAAATTTTGATAAGCTTAAGCTATTTTCCGATCCACTATTTTCTATAGGACATTATGCCAAGTCCTCTTCTATAGGTTCATGAAAAACACTGGCCACATGCGGTGGAGTCTGCATGTCAAATAAAAAGATGAAACTACTTTTAGGTTTTGTTAGGGATGAGCGATATTGATAAAATATCGATATTGATATCGATATTCGGTGACTTAATATCGATATTTCGATATTATCGACCACAAAATATCGATATTTTATAATATCGATATTTTATTGACACTTATAAGACATGCCAGTCTTACGATAGCAAACTATAATAATCAACTGTAAGCTAAAAATAATGTAAGAAATAACTATAGACATCATAGTTTTATCTGAATTTATTACAAATTAGATGATGCCTGCGACATCGTCCGCGTGGATTTAGGATTCTTAAAATTCTGAGTGAACTATTTGCTTTTCTGGAATAAAAGTTGCCTATACAATTTCAGGAACGAAAGCTCTGCACCCGTATAAATATTTTAAACGGATCATGCATTATAAATTTTCTGTCTTCCCGATGGGAACATGTTATTTTTTTGGGATAAAAGTAGACTACGGCCAATTAGTAGTTTGTACCACACATAAAATCGGTTAAACGGATTATGTATTATAAATTTGTTGTCTTCTCGTGGGAACATGTTATTTTTCCGGAATAAAAAGTAGCCTATGTTCTTCCCCGGGATGTAAGCTACCTCTTTACCGAATTTCATCATAATCGGTTACACTGTTGGGCCGAGAAATGTGTGAAATACTTTCCCATTACTTAAAACATTAAATTAAAAAATTAAAACAAATACCTACGATATTTTTGTTGAAAATAACGATATTTCGATATTTTGCTGGAAATAACGATATTTCGATATTTTTGTTGAAAATATCGATATTTCGATATTTGCTAGATGTGATTATCGATATTTAAATATCGATATATTTTACTCTGATATCGATATTTCGCCAATATCGATACATATCGCTCATCCCTAGGTTTTGTCATTATTTTAAATCTTTAACGTTGGCTGGCGTGACAAAGTATCTCTTCTCTCATAGTCTTCTTCCATTTTTGGCTGTCAACTATTGTGATCTGTGCTATTGTGTTAATAATATCTCGGCGGAAATGGCGTTTCACAATCGTTGTATTAATTGTACCATAACTTTTAATAATCCACGCACAGTATCTAGAAGAGTGCTTGGATTAGACTTACCATTGCGTGATCTTTTGCTGGCATGGATTTCTCCTATGGAGGTGGGTACATAACTTCCATGGTTACAATTTTTAACCCCCGACGCAAAAACGACGGGGTGTTATAAGTTTGACGTGTCTGTGTGTGTGTGTGTGTGTGTGTGTGTGTGTGTGTGTGTGTGTGTGTGTGTGTGTGTCTGTCTGTTCCCCTGTGGCGCTCAAACGGGTGGACCGATTTGAATGCGGTTTTTTTTGTTTGAAAGGTGAATTAGTCGAGAGTGTTCTTAGCTATGTTTGATGAAAATTGGTCCAAGATGGCCGCCGCTACAAAATGGCGGATGATATATTTTTTCACAACTCCCTTGATATGGGTATCAAATGAAAGGGCTTGACTAGTAGAATAGCACTATTGCAAATTCAAGATGGCCGCCGCCACTAAATGGCGAATGTCGGGGGTTTTTTTAAATTTTCAATTTACACTTGTTATACTTACCTACTTCATAATTATTATCTTTTATCTCTTCTCTTTAATGTATAAAACAAAAAGTCGAGAACTGCTGAACCAATTTATATACATGGTTTTTGATTTGTTGTATTTGTGACCGTCCCGAATTAGCAGAATAACTATTAAAAATATTGAAAAATTGACGAAAAAATAAAATAAAAGAAAAAACAATTTCGCATAAGTACAAAATGTACATGGGTTTCGTAACTATCAAACATTTACCCGTCGATACGGTAAACTCTCTCACTCATACTTTATAATTTTTCTGTACGTGTGTTTGTCACCTAACTCCTCCTAAACGACTGGACTGGACTGATTTAAATGAAATTAGAAGGTAGGTGGCGCTGATGTCGGTATGATAGGACCGACCTGCAGGGCACCGGGCAGGAAGACATCTGCCGGGTCCGCTAGTAATCATATTATAACATAATCATTGTAATCTAAATATTTACCTACTTCAATAAATAGGTAATTCATAAAGAACAGGGATAGATATAATGTTCTCACTGTAAGTACATAATTGTATGGTAGTAATTTTTTATAGGTAGAATCTATTTATTTAGTTCTGAATTACTGAATATTATTGTTACAGGTTATATCCGAACACCGAGTTTGTGAAGAGTGCGTTATTGTTCTTCAATCTCAAGCTCAAGTCAATGCACCTGTTCGAAATTATGGACACAAAGTGGTTTGTTTGGGATGTGGTGTGTCTGTTCTACGAGCAAGAAGTATTGGTATTGACAGAAGTAGACAGGAATATAGTATAATACAATCATGGGTGCCTCAAATTCAGGTAAAATTACCAAAGATCGGAATAGGTAGTGCAATTTGGGGGTGAACGACCTGGAACATTATCAGTAGCATAGATATGACTGCGGGATTTCTGTCTTGCGCGATTTTGGTACCTCATATTTAGTTCAGTATCGAAGAGAGTTCTCTTTTTCATGTTGTACTAATAAAAACGTGTAAGGAAACCTAATATTTCTGACGGTCTTGAATTGGCATATCCACATTATGATATCATGCGAAATTGCACCGTCTATTCCGATCATTAATAATTAAATATTGCAGTTGGAATAAATTGGTTTTATATTTCACAGTAAAGAAAATTGTTTTCAGGTTTTAATTATTTTTTTTGCTTTTTAGCCAGATCTCCCAATATTTTCAAGAGTTTGTAGACCATGTTGGAGAAGAGCTACAAGAGCAAAAGCACTGAATTTAGAAAATATAGAACCAGAAGTGGAGCATAGCTTGCCCGATGTAAATATTCAAATGGTATGTAGTTATTATATTATAGTACTATATTAGTAATTAAGTTTTGTCATTTTTAATCATTATTAATTGGCCCATTATGCCATTGGGTAGTAATCATACATGCTACATTCCAGGTTGTGGGTTCAAACCACAATTATGGCAACCCCACATTTGTATTAATAACATGAATGTTTGTGCCAGGATATTTGCTGAGTCTGAGTATTATCTATTTAAGGTATGTGATATTGATATCTATTTACTTATTCATATTTGTATGCAGGAAGATACTGCTGAGATGCCTCTGCATGCAAGTGTTGGTGTTCAAGTGGAAAACCTCTCAAGACCTCCGACTCCACCACCACCACCACCGGTGTTTATACCAGGGCAAGATGAAGTTAGACCCCAAAGGCCAACTATATCATTACATAATTATCAACGTGTTGCTTCTACATCAAGACGTTGTATATATAGTCACTGTATGAATATTGAACGAATATTTTTGTTGATACCATTAATAATTAGGCAAAGGATTTTGATCGACTTTAAAATCTATATTCCGCGATGTGCTCGGATTTGCTCAGACCATTTATTTATTAACCAACAGTGGGACAGTTTAGTAAATGAACATTTATTGAATAATTTTAGTAGTCAGCAAATTGAGGACATGTTATTTTTAAATCAATATAACAATGGCACTCAATTAGATTTTGAGAATATAGAATCTATGAACAATCACATCCGTCATTATTGGATAGGAAAAACAGTGCAGCAATTTTATGATATTATTAATGGTACTTCTAGCTTAATTAATAGGCTACCTAAGTATAAAACTGCTTTGGCTATGTATTTAGCCAAACTAAGGACTGGAGATTCAGATCGAAGACTTTCAGTGATTTTTGGAGTATCTAAAAGCACATTTCAAAGAAAAATAACCATTGTAAGAGAATGTTTGAAACAAGATTGTTCCTAATCATATAGGTTTAAATCATATCTCTGTACAAGATGCTACTTAGCATAATCTTATTATTCCAAATGAATTATTTGGCAGACATTTGACCACAACAGGGGAACAACCAGTTATTATTATCTGTGATGGTACTTATAGTTATACTCAAAAAAGCAGTTCTAAAAAGACACACAGTTTACATAAGTACCGAAATCTAGTAAAGCCTTTTTTGCTGGTGTGTTCCGATCGTTATATTTTAGATATTTTAGGGCCATACTCAGCTAGAGAGTCTGATGCTCGTATAATAAAAAATGCTTTCCGTGATAGTGCTGGACCAATGCGAACATATTTCAGAAATGGAGATGTTTTCATTCTTGATAGAGGATTTAGAGATGTTGTGCAAGATTTACAGACTTATGGCTACAATATCCATATGCCAGAATCCATTGAACAAGGTAACTTTCAACTCTCTACATTTCAAGCGAATAAAACTAGACTGGTTACATTAGTACGGTGGGTAGTAGAAGTGGTAAACGGACGTTTTAAGAGAGATTTTAAATTATTAAGGCAAGATTTTTTTAATCTTGCAGCACCACATATATTTGTTGACTTCTCCATTGCTGGTGCAATAATAAACCATGTTCATCCACTTTTGGAAAATAGACCAAATGCTCATCAGTTCGCATTAACAGCCTTAACCAGATTAAATGTACAGAATCATTTGGGAGAGCTAGTCATTCAACACAACTGGAATAGGCGGAGAGTTGATTTCCGTAGTATAGGCGCCCATTTACCACATTTGTCTACGTTCCCTCGTTTGACAATGAATCAGTTAGAGCTTATAGCTCTCGGAACTTATCAGATAAAACAAGCCCGTTCCTACTACGGGGAACATGTAAGAGAGGGCGGTATATTCTCGGTAGAAATCAATTCAGAGTTGGAAGTACCTGCATATGAAAACATTTCTGGACCACTGATTCGTGGCCGTATAAGTTCTCGACATTCAGGCAAAATCTATTATACGTACATTACATTTGCGGAGTATTTAGAAAACACGGAAGACAGCATAACAGGCTATTACTGTAATTGTAAAGCAGGTAATAGAACTGTGGGGTGTTGTTCCCATGTTATGGTTATAATATGGTTTCTGTCTTGGGCTAGGTATAATCCTTACAGTTTACATCCACCTGCGACATTCTTGGATGAATTGTTGATTGAAGAAGAATAAAATAAATAAAAACATAGTGTTTTTATTAATTTTATTCTTCTGCCTGCCAATTTTACCCCACCATTTAACCAAATCTGTCTGTTGTGTAATCTTGTGTTACCTTAGCTCTGTGTATGTATTTTCTATCTAATATCAGCAGTTAAACGTTTCCAAATAGCACTAATTACGCCGTTAAATACCAAATAATACTTTGTGTTCGTTAAATTATCTGTAGCAGAATATTTTTTACTAACAAAACCTTTTAGGTACATAGGTATTTTTAGTGATATGTTAGGGTACTCAATACGCAATAACCCCAGTATCTAGGGT
Organism: Melanargia galathea; assembly: GCA_920104075.1. Classification (NCBI taxonomy): domain Eukaryota; kingdom Metazoa; phylum Arthropoda; class Insecta; order Lepidoptera; family Nymphalidae; genus Melanargia; species Melanargia galathea. The sequence goes on from OV049878.1 coordinate 8,384,761, forward strand.
CAAAAATACTAGTTATTATTAATTTACACAGCAAAACCAATCCAAAGGTAAAAGTTTCATCGTGACGCATAAACTTTTTTTCTAGGGCAAACAATGTATTGGGGAGAGGCCGAAAAAAAAGGAGATCTTTTCACTTTTTTGAAAAAAGTTCAATTTTAGGAGAGCTGTATCTCGGCAAGTATTGAAGCTACAGAACTGGTTCTGGTGTCAAATTATAGCAATTTTAGTTTAATTTAAAAATGTATAGAAAATATAAAAAAAATGCGTAGTTTACGACTTAAATTGCTCGGAACTCATAATGTCCTTTTAATACAGGTTAATATGTTTCATAAAAATCAATAAATATCAATAATAATATAAATATTTTTTTCTTGAATAAATAACATTATTAATACTTAATTTAAATACTTAGTAATAGTTTTAATATATATTTCTTGTGGATGTACATGGTTTTTTCTTTCAAACTACATTCAAAACAAATTAAAGAGAAAATTGCAATTTTCCCATTTTTTTAACTTTTAGGATATCTGAGTAAACTATATGGGCTACAGACGTCTTTTAGTGTTTAAATTAAAGCTATTTATATTTACTACAACATTTTTTCAATTAACTTTACCCGTAAAATGAGTATTTTCCCCGATATCGGGGTTTAAAATTGACCAAATCTTATAATTTCACTTTTTTGGAATTAATTGTCAATTTTTGGAGAGCTGTATCTCAGTAAATATTTAATTTAAAGAGCTGATTCTGGTCTTAAATTGTAGCAATTTTAGTCTACTTTAAAAAAGTATAGAAAAATATTTTTTCAGAAACGCATTGTATAGGACTTATATTGAAAAAACCAAAAAAAGTGGAAAAATTTCGCAGTTTTTCGAGTGCTACAAAGTTAGCACAGGTCTTTCGAAGCTGCAAAATTGAATTTAGACTACTGGTAGTGGTCCTAACAACATATTAAACAAGTATAAATTGAAAATTAAAAAAACCCCGGACAATCGCCATTTTGAGGCGGCGGCCATCTTGAATTTGCAATAGTGATATTCTACTAGTCAAGCCCTTTCATTTGATACCCATATTAAGTAAGTTCTGAAAAAATATGTAATCCGCCATTTTGTAGCGGCGGCCATCTTGGACCGATTTTCATCAAACATAGCTAACAACACTCTCGACTAATTCACCTTTCAAACAAAAAAACCGCATTCAAATCGGTCCACTCGTTTGAGCGCCACGGGAACAGACAGACACACACACACAGACACGTCAAACTTATAACTAGTGTTGTTACGAATATTCGCATCCGCATCCGTAAATGCGGAATATTCGCATTAATTCAGACATCTGCATCCGCATTCACATCCGCATCAATCAATGCGGAGTTTTTACGGATGCAGATTCACATCAACAAGTAACAACACGTAAAGAATGTGGGCGGAGTCATAGTGGCACGTTCTTTGCGTTTGTTTTGGTAATTTCTAACTTCATTAGGGATGCGCAGGAAGGCGCGTAACAAGATCTTACAGGTTTTGTTTGTGTTTTATCTCATTGTCAATAAATTATAGTTACAGTGAGTGTTTACTGTGTGTGTAGTACACAGACACACAGTGTGTATTTTATTGTGTGTTTAATGAATATTACATATTTTGATATAAGTATAAACATTAAGTGAAATGTCGCCACTCGCCACCAATAAAAAGGAGTTATTTATCACCTCCACCAGCCAGTGTTCCCACTTCCCAGCGAACAGCTATTTAGTGGAGCCGGGTTGATATATAATCCACTAAGAAACAGGTTGGAAACTGAGAAGGCTACAATATTGCTATTTATTAAATATAATTCACCAATTTTTAAGTCTAATTATTAAACAAAGATTTTTTATTATGAAACTTAAAGCTTTAAATTCTGTTGTGTCATAAGTAAAACAAACTTGTGTGATTTTATTCCAGAAATATAATTACATAAATAAAAAGTTATTTTAAATTGATTTCCATTTATTTATGCACTTAAAATTTAAATAATTGTATTTTTTTTAATCCCAAAATCCGCATCCGCATCGCATCCGCATCTGCATCAAATCCGCATCCGCGGATGTGAATTTCTAATAATCCGCATCCGCATCTGCATCCGCGGATGTCTAAATTTTTACATCCGTAACAACCCTGCTTATAACACCCCGTCGGTTTTGCGTCGGGGGTTAAAAATCAGAACTAGCCGTTTGATTGCGATTTTAATGTCTTTGACTGGCGTAATTGGAAAAGGAGGTGAATATTATAAAAATACAAGGAAAAATAATTTACGGGCGATCTGAGCTCGGGAAAAAAAAGGGGGGGAGTTTTAAGGGTAAAAAACGGTTTATCTCGATTTCCGGCAAAACTACAAGTCCTATGGAAAAAAATTAAATAGCAAAGTTGTAGGTAATAAAAAGATCTACAACTTTTGTATTTACACTTTTTCGATATTAAGTCAAATATAAGGAGAAAAACTAAATATTTCAAATCAAATAAACTACAGTGTATTTGGGACATAAAAAGGTAAGTTTTCACCAAATTCCGTGAAAAAATAAATATTTATTGTAAAAGATAAAAATAAAAAACCAAAAACTTGGTTTTTTGAAATTTTCACATACATTTTGAGGTTATGTAAAAAAAGTGTAAATACAAAAGTTGTAGATCTTTTTATTACCTACAACTTTGCCATTTGATTTTTTTCCATAAGACTTGTAGTTTTGCCGGAAATCGAGATAAACCGTTTTTTACCCTTAAAACTCCCCCTCTTTTTTTCCCGAGCTCAGATCGCCCGTAAATTATTTTTCCTTGTATTTTTATAATATTCTCCTTTTCCAATGGGTTTCATCCTAATGTGATTTTCTTTCACTTTTTATTATTTTTAAATGGATCTACCCTGGTCTATTATTGTTAGACATGTCAGAAAAAGTCAAGCTTTCATCGAAAACGCTGCCTAGATATATATTACATTATCTTAGGCCTAATCCCTTTTGAGATACAGGATGTCAGGTACTGATGATTACTGATAAGATAATGAATAAAACCTACTCGCGATACCTACCCTATAAGGCAAATGGTTATTGGTATTGGATTGTGTTTAGGTATATTACCTACTATTCGAAAACTTTGCGGTACCTAACTTGCTAACCTTATATACCTACCCTGTTTATAAAAACAATGTAGGTATGGTGGGACAGTAGCGGGTAATTACTACCGAGGCGAAGACGGGGTGGGTCGCTAGTAATATTCTTGAACCGCTTATAATGCACTTGCTATGTTTCGAAAAATCCAATCTTGTAGAGATATCGGATCGGCTCGATATCGGATATGAAAGAAAGAGCTCACCACGATTCTCGGTACGCTATCATATCGCTGTTCGTCGCTTTAATTTATCGCTTTTTAATAATTATCGAAGTGAATCAATACTAAGAACTTGTTTGACGACCTCCCTGGCACAGTGGTGAGACCTGTGATCCTGAAATTCAGCACGGTTCCCTTGAGAGAGGGGATCAAAGTCAAAATGTGTACTTAGTTGTAATTCATTAACGCTCCATTCTTTTTTTGTTAGAAAGGAGATACTTTAAAGATCGTCCCGGGTCTGTTCAGATAGACCGGCGCGGAGAGCAGAGCAAATTTTAATCGCATTTAAAGTAGAATCTTAAAATATTGAAATAAGCTTTATTTTTACATTCTATCTCTTTTATGATAAGAGGATGCTCGAAGATGCTCCCAATACGCTCGGTGAGCAGCCGCTCGGCTGCTCGTCGAGCCGGTCGGCTGCTCCATGCTCGTGCTCTTTCGCGCTCGAGCATCCGACCGGCTCCGTTCGCGTGTTCTTTCATGCTCGCGCAGCCGAATGCTCTGAGTATCCGCACAGAATATATAATAGTATCTACTACGTAGTATCCGGCCCAAGAGCGTACGCTCGGCTCCGAACGCATCCGCGTGTCCGTTCACACAAACCGGCGCGGAGAACAGAGATTTGAACGGCCGGGTCTGTGTGAAAAAAATGCTCTCCGCGCCGGTCTTTCTGAACGGACCCTAAATATTTCAAAGTCATCGGTTTTGTAGTTCAGAAATTACAGCCATCACAATCCTCAGTATTCCATATAACTTGGAACCCGGATTGTCCAATTCATTCTTACTCCCTGTAATACATAATACTCCATTCCTGTACAGGAACCTTTGAACGTATGGATTAGCTGTCGTGAGTTGTGTTTGTCTATTTGTCTATTTGTTCCGGCTAATCTCTGAAAGGCCGGATCGATTTTGAAGGGACTTTCACTGGCAGATATTCACATTTTGATGCGCCACTTTTAACAGTTTTTAGCAAGGAAGGTATGTAGGAAGGTAGGTAGGAAAAACGAAGAGTTCCCACGGGATTTTTAAAAACTAATATATCCATGCGAACGAAGCCGCTGGTATCCGCTTGTATATAAGTATCTCCTGCCAAAGTAACTGGCTTATGGCTAGTCTAAGTTAAGATTGACCGCCTTGGCCGAAATTCGGTCGGGAGTAGTTAGAGATACATTATTATCACAATATTTCATGTTATTAAATTCTCATTTACACTTGCTTGCTGTTTAAACTATAAGTCACGGAAAATAAGTCGACCGGTGACCTTCAATGCGCAGAAGTCGAAAATGAGGTATCTCGAGTTGTGAGGGGGTCGCGGGGAGGGCGTGGGGATCGTTCGTAAGCACTGATTAGCTATCGCGGATCCCTCGCGCTGATTGGCTCTCCAATCGTATTGTGTCCCGCTCACTCGCACGACGCTGCGCGCACTTGAAGATCACCGGTCGATTTACGTGACGGGGGTTATACAGGGTTATGGTCTGTACAAGTTTGCATTTTGCAACAAATGCATACAAACTTTGTTTGAGATTTGAGTTTATAACTAGGTAGGTACTGTAGGTAATATTTTCAATTAAAATCTCACTTGTTTCCAGTCAGAGTATGCATCCCGTCTACGAACACAAACGACTGTATGAATATTGAAAGAGATGATAGCCCGGCCGCTTGCAGACTGATGGAATCCAGGTAACTGACACTAAAAAAGTTGGAAAATCATTTGTTGGTAATTCTGTACTTTTTTATAATATGTTGCCAGAGAACATTTTGGATATGTCTCTCAATAAGTTCAAAGGTTTTATTAAACGCAAATTAATTGAAAAGTCTTACTATAGCTTAAAAGATTTTTTTAATGACAAAAATCCATGGACATAGATTGCTCTAAAAGCCAACAGTTCAAATCATTTTTATGGCTATTATACCATATTGTAAGATGGTGATAATAAAAAAAAATAAACCCGGCTGAGTTTGTTGTGGGCTCTTCTCAGACCAGGGCGCGTTTGGAACCCTCGTAGTTTTAGTTTTAAGTTTCCGTAAATAATTATCACCATTGCCTGTACCTAAATTGACGTTCAAAAAGTGTACAGTGTACCAATTTTGAATAAAGTTTATTTGATTTTGATTTTTAAAATATGTACCTACACAGAAACATTGTACTTAATCTTAAGTAAGGCTTAAGTAAGGCTCTGATGTATATTCATACGAGTACTCTGAACTGGCTTAGGCTGGCCTCAAACAGCCGGAATGCCTCTAAGAAATCATAATCTTAATAATTCATAATCTGAATTCCACTACATGGCCCCATCACTCACACGTCTTAAAACGCTCGTCAGTGTAAGATCGATCTCAAAAGTTAAGTAATACTTAATCTGAAAAAATCAGAATGTGTGTGGGGAACAGTGAAATTGTATCATGTACCTATTTCCGTTAATATGAATTCATATTATGAATTCAGAGAGGTGTTCCGGCTGTTTGAGGCCAGCCTTTAGGCGACAGTGAGACTAATAGACGACAATAAAGCACTTTGATTGCTATTTTAGGCTTTAGCGCTGATTGCTAACAAAAATGGCAGTGAAGGTGCTCGAATCTAAGGTGAATGGCAAATTGAATTGGGAAATATCTGTTAAAGAACAAAAACTCTTGGAAGCTAATAAACCATTCTTTATTATCTTCAAGCCACACCAACGTTTTATATAAATTAAAATTATAACATCTTGCGCACGTCCATCGCGCTCGGCGGTTGGGTGGCAACGCTTTTGGTGACCGCGCCGCGGCCACAATATGTAATAGGCAGTCCATGACGTCACGGGTTTTTGAAACACCTTGTGTAAATAAATAGCGATCTCCGTTCGCCATGGGTTGCAGACTGCAGTACGCAAATTGGCGCGTACAATATCAAATTTAGTTCCCGGTACCACTAAAGCGCCACATAGGAATGTGGCGCTCTGAAACGGCGCAGGAATGAATGAAAATGAATGAATATTGTATCACCCCACTTATCAGCATAAGCACCTATAACCCCCGGCACGTAAGTCGACCGGTGACCTTCAAGTGCGCGCAGCGTCGTACGAGTGAGCGGGACACAATACGATCGGAGAGCCAATCAGCGCTTACGAGGGATCCGCGAGAGCTAATCAGTGCTTACGAACGATCCCCACGCCCTCCCCGCGACCCACCACCCCGAAATACCTCATTTTCGACTTCTGCGCATTGAAGGTCACCGGTCGACTTATTTGCTAGCAACCCAGAATAGAGAAGCAAAGTTAAGGACAACGGAGGACCTTGGGAGGTTAATGGGACGACAGCGACGGAAAGAGATGTGTGGAACATGGAAAGGGCTAGACGGCATCCCTGGCGTAGTGGTGAGCGCTGTAGTAAGTTTAAGGTCCCGGGTTCGATTCCTGGCAGGGGCAATTTGGGATTTTGTAATTTCTAAATTGCCTTTGGTGTGGTCTGATGGGAGGCTTCAGCCGTGGCTGGTTACCACCCTACCGGCAAAGCCGTGCCGCCAAGCGGTTTAGCGTTCCGGTGCGATGCCGTGTAGAAACCGATCAGGGGATTGCATACCACTTCCAAGTCAGCCCGCTTCCATCTTAAAATTAGAATGCATCATCACTTATCATCAGGTGAGATTGCAGTCAAGGACTAACTTTTAGTTGAATAAAAAAAATAAAAAAGGAGGCCTTTGCCTTTGAGTGGGACGGGACCAGAGGGTTTTTAGAAGTTGACTTCCACTAGTAGAGAAAGCTTTACTAAGCCAAGGCTCGACCAGACCTGTAAAGCTTCGATGATGATGATGCTGTACGGGTTTATAAAACTGCCTTCGAATGGAAATAAAACCGGTCAAGTGCGAGTCAGACTCGCGCACCGAGGGTTCCGTACTCCAGAAGTATAAGTACAATCTGTTTTTCATTAGTTTTTCTTTAAAGGTAAAGTGCTAATTAAGCTAGGCCTCTAAATTGTATGAGCACTCATACAACTAAGAGGTCTATCTTAATTGGCTCAACTATGTATGTATGTATGTATGTATGTATGTATGTATGGGGACACCCTTTAATTTTCAACTTTTTTAGTTTTTGGAATTTTTCCTTTATTTGTGCTGTAAGACCTGGCTTTTTGCCGAATTTCGTAATTCTAGGTCAACTGCAACTACCATTTAGGTTTTCGACCCAAAACCTATAGGGTACTTCCGGTTGACCTAGATTTGTCAGTTTTGGTCAAAAGCAAGGTCTTACAGATCAAGTAAAGGAAAAATTCCGAAAAGTAAAAAAAGTTGAAAATTAAGGTAAATTTTGGTACTTACAAGTTTTCGTGAAAATCTAAATTTGCCCATATCTTTTTGTTGTGTGAACTCAGGACCTTAATTTTTATACACCTAATAGGGACCATAGACCTTAGTATATGGTTTAAATTTCAACTTGCTAGGTTCACCGGTTCCTGAGAAAATCGGTGGTGACACACGGACAGACGGACAGACGGACAAGAAAGTGATCTTATAAGGGTTCCTTTTTTTTACCTTTTGAGGTACGGAACCCTAAAAAGATACAAGTTATTTTTATTTTATTAAAGAATCGACTGCGCTTTGAATTTGGCAAGAGCGCAAGCAGATGTCGGTGTGTTCTCTGCGGAGGAAATGGTCCTACTCTCCCACCAGCAGCCGAACGATAGCCGGGTGATAGCGTCTATCAGAGAAGCGTCTAGGGTTGCAGGTGAGAAACGTATTATTATAAGCACGATATCCGAGGCATGTGGCAAAGCGGGGATAGTTGCGCACGTGTACTCTACCACTCTACTACAAAGTATTGATGTGTCTCAAGACGGCGGTAACCAATGAGGAGACGGATTATTACGTGGTATGGCAGAGAACCAATCACGGACGCTGTGCCCGTCGCGCTTCACGAAACAGACCCAATTAATGACTTCGCGCATTCAAGACCATGCATTTCGATTCTTGCTGATAGCTATTGTAGGTATATGGGAGCAGATATTAGGTATACACTCGTTCATAACAATAAGAAGATCTTCCTCCAAGCTGGTGTTATGGCGGAGTTCGAGCTGGTTCTATTGTCATAATACCCTGGGGCTTGTATATTATTATATCGTGTTCTGGAACTGGCACTTATTATGATTACACTACATAGGGCTCCTATTTCCTTTCTGTAAGCGCTTAGCGACATCTAGTTTAATCGTTGTGAGTTTGTACTTCGTTGTGATTAGTATAGCGTCATCTAGTGCTTGGTGTGATATACTAACTTTTTGGAAAAAACAAGTTCAGGTGATTTCACCTCTTTCTAAGGTAACCAGAATCGTGATAAAGGCGTCTGCTTCTCACTTGATGCCAATCTGTAGAATATTGGAGCATTCTCCGATTTCTGTGAGGAAGAAATTATTCTACTCTCCCACCAGTATCCAATCATATTGATCTGTTTCAGAGCCGTTCGCATTCGAAGCAGTGGCCGTGGTGCCGGCGAGCCACACCGGCGGGCTGGTCGGCCTGCGCGGCGGGAGGTACTGCCACCCGGGGCTGGACCAGACCGAGCTGCGCTGGTCCCCTCGCGTACTGAAGGCTCTGGAGAGAGCTGTGAGGCTTTTATTTTACATTTACATTAAAGTATTTGAACTAGAACAATCTTTCCCGGGATGGACAGGTCTCAAGTTCTTCTTCAACTCTTCTTGGGTCACTTTCTGCTCTATAACTTTTATCCATCCATTTGATGTGTTCACTGTTGAATCATAGCAGGCCACCCAGGTCATTGAAGACTTCAGGTAGTGTTGGTCAGACACCAGATAGAGTTCTGCTGTTTCGTCAATTTCCATGCATGTTCTGCAGAGGCCTGTATGTATGACAACTAAAATAGGCACAGGCCTCCTCTCTCCCCTCCTCTGACAGAAAACCCAACACCCGTTTTAGTCTATATTTTACCAATCTTTCCCCCTGTCGCCAGAAACCAACCCAACAGAAAATCCCAATACCCGTTTAGACTATATTTTTTCAACCTTTTCTCCTGTCGCCGGTCGCAGGCCGCCCACACAGACCGCTGTCCGGGCGCGACCACTGCTGGCAGAACTGCTGAGGAGTTAGAAGTGGAAGCTCTGTCACAATTCTTCGGAAGCGCGTGCCGCCCTGGCGCGTGGAGCGCCAATGCTAGCGTCGATGCAGATCTGAGTAAGTTCAGATCCAGCCTGGCGTGTAAAAGTTGCATCAATCGTTGTTGCAATCTTAATTGTGGTGATTGGTTGAATTTATAGTATTCTTGCTGCAACAATGCATTCGCGTACATGCGGTAAAGTCTATCAATAGTATCGACAGCGATGTAGAACGATCGATTTTATGACTAAATGTTTCGTCGCTTTACACTGAATTAAATGCTTTGACATACAGAGAACCGTTTCCCGACACTGTGTTCCCTCTGCGGTGAGAACGCCGCTTGCTCGCGATACACCATTGACATGGGTACCAATATTGCCGGCGACGACAACAACAACAGACACATCCAAGCGCTGGAGTGTCTGCGCAGCAACAACAACGGCACCGCCGTGGCGTACGTCGCCTGGCAGCACGTGCGGGAGTTCTTCAATGTGAGTTGTTCATCATCACTGTGTTCCCTCTGCGGTGAGAACGCTGGAGTGTCTCCGCAGCAACAACAACGGCACCGTGGCGTACGTCGCCTGGCAGCACGTGCGGGAGTTCTTCAATGTGAGTTGTTCATCATCACTGTGTTCCCTCTGCGGTGAGAACGCTGGAGTGTCTGCGCAGCAACAACAGCGGCACCGTGGCGTACGTCGCCTGGCAGCACGTGCGGGAGTTCTTCAATGTGAGTTGTTCATCATCACTGTGTTCCCTCTGCGGTGAGAACGCTGGAGTGTCTGCGCAGCAACAACAACGGCACCGTGGCGTACGTCGCCTGGCAGCACGTGCGGGAGTTCTTCAATGTGAGTTGTTCATCATCACTGTGTTCCCTCTGCGGTGAGAACGCTGGAGTGTCTGCGCAGCAACAACAACGGCACCGTGGCGTACGTCGCCTGGCAGCACGTGCGGGAGTTCTTCAATGTGAGTTGTTCATCATCACTGTGTTCCCTCTGCGGTGAGAACGCTGGAGTGTCTGCGCAGCAACAACAACGGCACCGTGGCGTACGTCGCCTGGCAGCACGTGCGGGAGTTCTTCAATGTGAGTTGTTCATCATCACTGTGTTCCCTCTGCGGTGAGAACGCTGGAGTGTCTGCGCAGCAACAACAACGGCACCGTGGCGTACGTCGCCTGGCAGCACGTGCGGGAGTTCTTCAATGTGAGTTGTTCATCATCACTGTGTTCCCTCTGCGGTGAGAACGCTGGAGTGTCTACGCAGCAACAACAACGGCACCGTGGCGTACGTCGCCTGGCAGCACGTGCGGGAGTTCTTCAATGTGAGTTGTTCATCATCACTGTGTTCCCTCTGCGGTGAGAACGCTGGAGTGTCTGCGCAGCAACAACAACGGCACCGTGGCGTACGTCGCCTGGCAGCACGTGCGGGAGTTCTTCAATGTGAGTTGTTCATCATCACTGTGTTCCCTCTGCGGTGAGAACGCTGGAGTGTCTGCGCAGCAACAACAACGGCACCGTGGCGTACGTCGCCTGGCAGCACGTGCGGGAGTTCTTCAATGTGAGTTGTTCATCATCACTGTGTTCCCTCTGCGGTGAGAACGCTGGAGTGTCTGCGCAGCAACAATAACGGCACCGTGGCGTACGTCGCCTGGCAGCACGTGCGGGAGTTCTTCAATGTGAGTTGTTCATCATCACTGTGTTCCCTCTGCGGTGAGAATGCTGGAGTATCTGCTCAGCAACAACAATGGCACCGTGGCGTACGTCGCCTGGCAGCACGTGCGGGAGTTCTTCAATGTGAGTTGTTCATCATCACTGTGTTCCCTCTGCGGTGAGAATGCTGGAGTGTCTGCGCAGCAACAACAACGGCACCGTGGCGTACGTCGCCTGGCAGCACGTGCGGGAGTTCTTCAATGTGAGTTGTTCATCATCACTGTGTTCCCTCTGCGGTGAGAACGCTGGAGTGTCTGCGCAGCAACAACAACGGCACCGTGGCGTACGTCGCCTGGCAGCACGTGCGGGAGTTCTTCAATGTGAGTTGTTCATCATCACTGTGTTCCCTCTGCGGTGAGAATGCTGGAGTGTCTGCGCAGCAACAACAACGGCACCGTGGCGTACGTCGCCTGGCAGCACGTGCGGGAGTTCTTCAATGTGAGTTGTTCATCATCACTGTGTTCCCTCTGCGGTGAGAACGCTGGAGTGTCTGCGCAGCAACAACAACGGCACCGTGGCGTACGTCGCCTGGCAGCACGTGCGGGAGTTCTTCAATGTGAGTTGTTCATCATCACTGTGTTCCCTCTGCGGTGAGAACGCTGGAGTGTCTGCGCAGCAACAACAACGGCACCGTGGCGTACGTCGCCTGGCAGCACGTGCGCGAGTTCTTCAATGTGAGTTGTTCATCATCACTGTGTTCCCTCTGCGGTGAGAACGCTGGAGTGTCTGCGCAGCAACAACAACGGCACCGTGGCGTACGTCGCCTGGCAGCACGTGCGGGAGTTCTTCAATGTGAGTTGTTCATCATCACTGTGTTCCCTCTGCGGTGAGAATGCTGGAGTGTCTGCGCAGCAACAACAACGGCACCGTGGCGTACGTCGCCTGGCAGCACGTGCGGGAGTTCTTCAATGTGAGTTGTTCATCATCACTGTGTTCCCTCTGCGGTGAGAACGCTGGAGTGTCTGCGCAGCAACAACAACGGCACCGTGGCGTACGTCGCCTGGCAGCACGTGCGCGAGTTCTTCAATGTGAGTTGTTCATCATCACTGTGTTCCCTCTGCGGTGAGAACGCTGGAGTGTCTGCGCAGCAACAACAACGGCACCGTGGCGTACGTCGCCTGGCAGCACGTGCGGGAGTTCTTCAATGTGAGTTGTTCATCATCACTGTGTTCCCTCTGCGGTGAGAACGCTGGAGTGTCTGCGCAGCAACAACAACGGCACCGTGGCGTACGTCGCCTGGCAGCACGTGCGCGAGTTCTTCAATGTGAGTTGTTCATCATCACTGTGTTCCCTCTGCGGTGAGAATGCTGGAGTGTCTGCGCAGCAACAACAACGGCACCGTGGCGTACGTCGCCTGGCAGCACGTGCGGGAGTTCTTCAATGTGAGTTGTTCATCATCACTGTGTTCCCTCTGCGGTGAGAACGCTGGAGTGTCTGCGCAGCAACAACAACGGCACCGTGGCGTACGTCGCCTGGCAGCACGTGCGGGAGTTCTTCAATGTGAGTTGTTCATCATCACTGTGTTCCCTCTGCGGTGAGAACGCTGGAGTGTCTGCGCAGCAACAACAACGGCACCGTGGCGTACGTCGCCTGGCAGCACGTGCGGGAGTTCTTCAATGTGAGTTGTTCATCATCACTGTGTTCCCTCTGCGGTGAGAACGCTGGAGTGTCTGCGCAGCAACAACAACGGCACCGTGGCGTACGTCGGCTGGCAGCACGTGCGGGAGTTCTTCAATGTGAGTTGTTCATCATCACTGTGTTCCCTCTGCGGTGAGAACGCTGGAGTGTCTGCGCAGCAACAACAACGGCACCGTGGCGTACGTCGCCTGGCAGCACGTGCGGGAGTTCTTCAATGTGAGTTGTTCATCATCACTGTGTTCCCTCTGCGGTGAGAACGCTGGAGTGTCTACGCAGCAACAACAACGGCACCGTGGCGTACGTCGCCTGGCAGCACGTGCGGGAGTTCTTCAATGTGAGTTGTTCATCATCACTGTGTTCCCTCTGCGGTGAGAACGCTGGAGTGTATGCGCAGCAACAACAACGGCACCGTGGCGTACGTCGCCTGGCAGCACGTGCGGGAGTTCTTCAATGTGAGTTGTTCATCATCACTGTGTTCCCTCTGCGGTGAGAACGCTGGAGTGTCTGCGCAGCAACAACAACGGCACCGTGGCGTACGTCGCCTGGCAGCACGTGCGGGAGTTCTTCAATGTTTTTATTTTATTTATTTATTTATTTATTGCATTCCAATATAATTATTATTTACAATGATTATTCTTAACTAATCTTAACAAATCATAGTATAATGTCCTTAAGTATATTGGAGCCCCGTTGAGGCATAGCAATTATAATAGGGAGACGGACGTCATGTCATTCACATTCATTTAGAAAGTCATTTATTTTATAGTAGGCTTTGTCTATAAGAAATTTTTTTAACGTTTTGATAAATGCGGTATCGTTCTTCATTTCTTTTATATGGGCTGGTATTAATATATATATAGCTGCTCGTGCTGATTCATTGACTGACTCACTGATTGATCACCCCTCCTGTAAAATTTTGTATGAAAAAATTTTTTTTCACTAATGGTTTCGTATAGAGGACAAAAATTCATTCGGAACAAAAATATGGAGAGAGCTGATGATTGAGGATTTCAGAGACGAGCGAATGGCATGCTTAAGGTATTGAAGATAGGTGGGGGGTGCTCGAGCAAATGTCACTCGAAACATCATCCAATTGGCAGTGAGCTGAAAAAAAATTCAAAATGGCGAAAAAAAGATGGCCGCCATACAAATTTCGTCGGTGTCCATCTCGGAGGGTATAAAAGATGGAAGAGTGGTTTCTTCGCAAAAGATGATCAGGATCGGAAGGTCTACTCGATGAATAGAAAAAAAATCACAATGGCGGAATTTACTTTTCCATAGAAAATGTATGGCGAATATTGAAGAGACTGCAAGTTGTAAACTATGCAAGGCTTTGATGCGGTTCTTTGGAGAACTCTCAAAGAAAAATATGGGAAGACATGATGATTGAGGGTTTGGAAGTTGGATGAGGAGCCCGGGCAGGGTATTGTAGATATATGGGAGGTGCTCAAACAAAAATTACTCGAAACATCATCCAATTGGCAGTGAGCTGAAAAAAAGGCCAAATCGCGGATCCAAGATGGCGGCTAAAGAGAAATTGTGAGAAGAAATTAGTGAGAAAGACACCGATGTACAAACATCGGTGTCTTTCTCACCAAGTATAAAAGATGGAAGAGTGGTTTTTTACCAAAATATGATCAATACCTAAAAGTCTACTTGATGAACAGAAAAAAACAAGATGGCGGAATTTATTTTTCTAAGTACACAAAAAAAATTTTTTATTGATGGTTTCGTGTAGGAAACAAAAATTCATGCGGAGGAAAAATACGGAAAGAGCTGATGATCGAAGATTTTGGAGACGGATGAAGAGCACGGCGAGTGTATTGAAGATAGGTGGGACGTGCTCAAAAACCGCTAAAAACTACTCGAATCCTCGCGGTCCGCTTGCGGGCCGCGCACCCACGCGCCATACTAGTTATTAATATATATATAGCTGCTCGTGCTGATTCATTGACTGACTCACTGATTGATCACCCCTCCTGTAAAATTTTGTATGAAAAATTTTTTTTTCACTAATGGTTTCGTATAGAGGACAAAAATTCATTCGGAACAAAAATATGGAGAGAGCTGATGATTGAGGATTTCGGAGACAGGTGAGCAGCACGCTTAAGGTATTGAAGATAGGTGGGGGGTGCTCGAACAAATGTCACTCGAAACGTCATCCAATTGGCAGTTAGCTGAAAAAAAATTCAAAATGGCGAAAAAAAGATGGCCGCCATACAAATTTCATCGGTCTCCATCTCAGAGGGTATAAAAGATGGAAGAGTGGTTTCTTCGCAAAAGATGATGAGGATCCAAAGGTCTACTTGATGAATTGAAAAAAAAATCAAAATGGCGGAATTTATTTTTCCATAGAAAATGTATGGCGAATATTGAAGAGACTACAAGTTGTAAACTATGCAAGGCTTTGATGCGATTCTTTGGAGAACTCTCAAAGAAAAATATGGAAAGACATGATGATTGAGGGTTTGGAAGATGGATGAGGAGCCCGGGCAGGGTATGTTAGATAGATGGGAGGTGCTCAAACAAAAATTACTCAAAACCTCATCCAATTGGCACTGAGCTGAAAAAAAAACAAAATGGCGGATTCAAGATGGCGGCTATACAAATTTCGTCAGAGTCTATCTCACCAAGCATAAAAGATGGAAGAGTGGTTTCTGGGAAAAAGATGATCAAGACCTAAAAGTCTACTTGATGAACAGAAAAAAACAAGATGGCGGAATTTATTTTTCTACACAAAAAAAAATTATTGATGGAAAAATACGGAAAGAGCTGATGATCGAAGATTTTGGAGACGGATGAAGAGCACGGCGAGGGTATTGAAGATAGGTGGGACGTGCTCAAACAAAAACTACTCGAATCCTCGCGGTCCGCTTGCGGGCCGCGCACCCACGCGCCATACTAGTTAATATATATATAGCTGCTCGTGCTGATTCATTGACTGACTCACTGATTGATCACCCCTCCTGTAAAATTTTGTATGAAAAATTTTTTTTTCACAAATGGTTTCGTATAGAGGATGAAAATTCATTCAGAACAAAAATATGGAGAGAGCTGATGATTGAGGATTTCAGAGACGAGCGAATGGCACGCTTAAGGTATTGAAGATAGGTGGGGGGTGCTCGAGCAAATGTCACTCGAAACGTCATCCAATTGGCAGTGAGCTGAAAAAAAATTCAAAATGGCGAAAAAAAGATGGCCGCCATACAAATTTCGTCGGTGTCCATCTCGGAGGGTATAAAAGATGGAAGAGTGGTTTCTTCGCAAAAGATGATCAGGATTAAAAGGTCTACTGGATGAATAGAAAAAAAAATCAAAATGGCGGAATTTATTTTTCCATAGAAAATGTATGGCGAATGTTGAAGACTACAAGTTGTGAACTATGCAAGGCTTTGATGCGGTTCTTTGGGAATGTCTCAAAGAAAAATATGGAAAGACATGATGATTGAGGGTTTGGAAGATGGTTGAGGAGCCCGGGCAGGGTATTGTAGATAAGTGGGAGGTGCTCAAACAAAAATTACTCGAAACCTCATCCAATTGGCACTGAGCTGAAAAAAACCTCAAAATGGTGGATTTAAGATGGCGACTATACAAATTTCGTCGGTGTTTATCTCACCAAGTATACAAGATGGAGGAGTGGTTTCTTGGATAAAGATGATCAATACCTAAAGATCTACTTGATGAGCAGAATGATTCGAAGAAAAAATATGGAGAGTGATAATGATCGAGGATTAGGAATATGGGAGAGATAGGTGGAGGCTGCTCAAACCAAAATACCCGAAAGCGAAACCTCGCGGTCCGCTTGCGGGCCGCGCACCCACGCGCCCTACTAGTTAATATATATATAGCTGTTCGTTCTGATTCACTGACTCATTCATCGCCTCTCCTGAACAATTTTGTATGAAATTTTTTTTTTTCAATAATGGTGTCGTATAGAGGATAAAAATTCATTAAGAGGAAAAATATGGAGAGAGCTGATGATTGAAGATTTCAGAGACGAGGGAATGGCATGCTTAAGCTATTGAAGATAGGTGGGGGGTGCTCGACCAAATGTCACTTGAAACGTCATCCAATTGGCAATGAGTTGAAAAAAAATTCAAAATGGCGAAAAAAAGATGGCCGCTATACAAATTTCGTCGGCGTCCAACTCGGAGGGTATAAAAGATGGAAAAGTGGTTTCTTCGCAAAAGATGATCATGATCAGAAGATCTACTCGATGCATAGAAAAAAAATTCAAAATGGCGGAATTTATTTTTCCATAGAAAATGTATGGCGAATATTGAAGAGACTACAAGTTGTGAACTATCCAAGGCTTTGATGAGGTTCTTTGGAGAACTCTCAAAGAAAAATATGGGAAGACATGATGATTGAGGGTTTGGAAGATGGTTGAGGAGCCCGGGCAGGGTATTGTAGATAGGTGGGAGGTGCTCAAACAAAAATTACTCAAAACCTCATCCAGTTGGCACGGCGAAAAAAAAATACCAAAATGGCGGATTCAAGATGGTGGCTATACAAATTTCGTCGGTGTTTATCTCACCAAGTATACAAGATGGAAGAGTGGTTTCTTGGAAAAAGATGATCAATACCTAAAGATCTATTTGATGAGCAGAATGATTCGAAGAAAAAATATGGAGAGTGATAATGATCGAGGATTAGGAATTTGGGAAAGATAAGTGGAGGCTCCTCAAACCAAAATACCCGAAAGCAAAACCTCGCGGTCCGCTTGCGGGCCGCGCACCCACGCGCCCTACTAGTTTTATTGTATATCTGCACGCACATTGGGTTAGGACCGGTACTATGAATTTTCATGTTGGAGCTTGGTATACGCATGTTATGCTTACGTGCGGGCCGAAGTTCATAACGTCGCGGTACATCTTGTAGTTTTGTGAAATTTTGTGGTTGTTTTCTTACAAATTTAGATGCTTCCAATATGTAAATACAGGGCAGGGTTAATATTTTTAGTGATTTAAAGTGAGGTGGAGCTTTCCCTATTTTTTAGGTTTTTTATAATTCTAATGCATTTTTTTGCAGGATAAATAGTTCTTGTGCCTTTGTAGCGTTTCCCCACAGAATCACGCCATAACTCAGCCAAGCATTTGCATAAGAGTAGTATGCTAATAGCGCCGCTTTTATGTCGGTAGATTTTTTTAGTTCTCTGAGAGCGTAGGTAAATCGAGAAAGTTTGGTTTTTATTTTTTGAATATGTGACTTCCAATTTATATTGGTATCTATATCTATCCCTAGTAAAGTAAACGTGTCGACGCATTCTAGGTTTATTCCATTATAGGAGAATGTTATGTTCAATGGTTTCTTTTGGTAAGGCCTAAATTGCATGATTTTTGTTTTTTGAAAGTTAATCTCCAAGTTGTGGTCGCTCAACCAGCTATTAACATTGTGTAGGATGTCAAATAACTTTATATTTAAGTTTGTAATGTCTTTACATGAAGTTTGTATAGATATATCGTCTGCAAATAATACGCATGGATCTTGCACAATTTTCGGAAGGTCGTTTATATAAAGTAAGAATAGGATACATCCGAGTACACTTCCTTGTGGTATTGAGCTATTTATTAATTCCACATCGGACCTTACGTTCTTTATTTCACTTAATTTATAGTCGTAGTAAGTGATTTCTACATATTGTTTACGATTGTTTAAATATGATTCGAACCATTTATGCGCTAAACCTCGGATGCCTAGGTCGTATAGTTTGTTTAGTAAAATATTATATTGTACTTTATCGTAGGCTTTCGTCATGTCTAATAATATACCTATAGCGTATTCTCTATTGTTTATTGTATTTAGGACTTGGTCGATGTACTTATATGCGGCTAGTATAGTCGATCTGTTTTTCCTGAAGCCATTTTGACAGTCATCAAATATTTTATATTTTTCACAAAAACTATATACACGATTGCACATTGCTTTTTCAAATATTTTAGATATTGTAGGCAGTAGCGCTATCGGACGGTAGTTTGCTGGATCTGATTTGTTATTTTTCTTATGTATAGGTTTAATTACGGATATTTTTAGTAGATCTGGAAATACGCCTTCTGAGAACGATTGGTTGATTAATATCGTTAGGGGTTTAGTCAGCTCATCGGCACATTTCTTTATAAGAGTGGGAGGTAATTCATCAATACCGTAGCTATTTTTATTTTTTAGGTTACGTATAATTCGGTTTATTTCTCGCGGGTCGACTGGCCGCAGGAACATAGTGTTCGGCGTAGGGTTGAGCACCGGCCGGCCGCACGGACGCGTGCCCCCACCATCGAGTCGGCCTACCGATGCAAAGAAATTATTGAATGAGTTTACTACTTTAGCTGGGTCTGACGTTAGCTTATTATGGATCGATAATTCTATGTTATTACATTGTTTCGTTACTGTTTTATTAGTCCGTTCTTTTATTATATTCCACATGCACTTCATAACATTTTCAGATGTTTTTATGCGCTTACTATACTGAAGTTTTTTAGCTTTATTTACAGTTTTTTTGAGAATTTTTTGGTATAATTTATAGTGATTTTTTAATATCGAACTTTTTGAGTAACATGTTAGTATTTTTAGAAATCTTTTATTTTTGCATGATATTTTTAGACCTTTGCTCAGCCAGTAATATTTTGTTTTAGAGTCTGATTTTATTTTTTTAGTAGGTATACAGCTATTTAGAATTGTATTTAATGTCGTATTAAATAAGTTATAATTATCGTTGATAGAATTAGGTGTTTTTATTATTTCATGCCATTGTATATTTTTCAATTCTGTTTTAAATTTATTAATATTTATTGTATTGTAAAGTCTTTTTATGGTTGTCCATGTTTTTATTTTATTCTTTTGTAGGTTTTTTATTTTTATGGTAGTACCCTTATGGTCCGAAAATCCGAAATCTTTTACCGAAATCTCAAAGTGCGTTTTTGGAAAATTAACGAAAATTAAGTCTAGACATGTTGAGCAATTTTTTGTTACCCGAGTTGGTTCACGCACATGTTGGTTAAAGTTATATTCTAGCATGAAGTCTAGTAGCGTCATTGAATGGTTATCCTTAACTAACACATTAGTATTAAAATCGCCGCCAATTATAATTTTCTTTTTACAATCTTTTTTTTGCAATAAGTCTAGAATTTGCTTTAGTCTTTGATAAAAAATGTCCGTCTCCCTACTATTCCAATATATTACAATAATTACAGTATTTAATTTAATTAATTCTATAGCACACATTTCTATTATATATTCCGAAGACTTATCCATAATGTCCTTTCTTTCTATGAACTCGATGTCATTTTGTAGTATAATACATGCACCGCCGCCAGTGTGACGTTCCCGGCAGTAAGACGATGCTAGCTTGTAATTATTTATGCTAATTAAGTCTGATTTTTCAAGTGTTAGCCACGATTCCGTTATACATATTATTTCATATGGTTGTTCTTCTAAAAATTCTTCGATTAAGTGTCGTTTGTTAAAAAGACTTTGCATGTTTTGGAATAATATGCTAAGGTTCTCTGTAGCTCCGAAATGTATTTTTTTGTGGCGACTTCTTATTTTTGTCGGTCGGTGCGTGAATTTGTGATGTGTTGGGAGTACCGGGAGATTCAGGTGAGTAAGATTTTCTTTTCTGATCGTCATTATTTATATTTAAAGAGGGTAGTTCTATTATTTTCCCTTCGATTATCAATTTATTGTTCTTGAGTATTGCATGTTTTCCATTTTCTCGCGCTTTTCGTAACTGTGCTCGCATTTCCCTTCTTTCTTTTAAACTTTTTTCGGTTAGATATTCTGAAACTGTTACGCCGGTGTTTCTGAAGCACGATGCGTTCCGTAGGATGTAATTAGTCATTCTTTTTGATAAAAGTTCTACGACAAGAGGTCGATTGGAGTTTGTTCTTCCTATTCTATGGATACTTTCTATATAGTCGTATAAGTCAATGTGTAAAATATCGGTAAACATGTTAGTTACACGGTTTAGTAGGTCGTTTTCCGTTTCATAGTAATATTCGTTGAGACCGTGTATTACTATTTTCTTTGAGTTTTCTTCGTAGCTAAGATTATTTTTCTGTGATATTTCGTTTTGTAGTCTTTGAAACTCTTGTGATAATTTTATACGTTCTGCTTCTAACGTCTGTATTTTGTTATGTAACAATGATATTTCGTTTTTATGCTGTCTCTGCTGTTCTTGAATTTGTTCTGTGTTTTTTATATTTTCATGCTGAATTTTTTTTATTGTATTATTAATTTCGGTTTGTATAAAATCTTTTAGGCTTGACAGTATAGTTTCATTGTTTTCTTTTAATTTCGTATCAAGTAGTTTACTAAAGTTGTCTAGTGTGGCAAGATTTTTTCCAGAATCGTATAATTGTATATTTGACTGTATGTCAAATATACTGTATGTGAGTTGTTCATCATCACTGTGTTCCCTCTGCGGTGAGAACGCTGGAGTGTCTGCGCAGCAACAACAACGGCACCGTGGCGTACGTCGCCTGGCAGCACGTGCGGGAGTTCTTCAATGTGAGTTGTTCATCATCACTGTGTTCCCTCTGCGGTGAGAACGCTGGAGTGTCTGCGCAGCAACAACAACGGCACCGTGGCGTACGTCGCCTGGCAGCACGTGCGGGAGTTCTTCAATGTGAGTTGTTCATCATCACTGTGTTCCCTCTGCGGTGAGAACGCTGGAGTGTCTGCGCAGCAACAACAACGGCACCGTGGCGTACGTCGCCTGGCAGCACGTGCGGGAGTTCTTCAATGTGAGTTGTTCATCATCACTGTGTTCCCTCTGCGGTGAGAACGCTGGAGTGTCTACGCAGCAACAACAACGGCACCGTGGCGTACGTCGCCTGGCAGCACGTGCGGGAGTTCTTCAATGTGAGTTGTTCATCATCACTGTGTTCCCTCTGCGGTGAGAACGCTGGAGTGTCTGCGCAGCAACAACAACGGCACCGTGGCGTACGTCGCCTGGCAGCACGTGCGGGAGTTCTTCAATGTGAGTTGTTCATCATCACTGTGTTCCCTCTGCGGTGAGAACGCTGGAGTGTCTGCGCAGCAACAACAACGGCACCGTGGCGTACGTCGCCTGGCAGCACGTGCGGGAGTTCTTCAATGTGAGTTGTTCATCATCACTGTGTTCCCTCTGCGGTGAGAACGCTGGAGTGTCTGCGCAGCAACAACGGCAACGTGGTGTAAATTAACACAGTTTGTATGGTCTGTTGTTACCTCCACTAGTTTGTCTGGTCTGTCACCGACACTAGTATGTCTGGTCTGTTACTGTCACTAGTTTGTCTGGTCTGTCACCGACACTAGTATGTCTGGTCTGTTATTGTCGTTTTTCCACAGAACCGCAATCCTGAGCTGACGTCGTCGTTCGCGCTGCTGTGTGAGGACAACACGTTGACGGTCCTCACTCCGGAGTTGCTGGCGTCGACCACTGCGCCTTGCTCCTTCGTCAAGCAACCCTGGAGCGCGATAGTGGCATCCGCGTGAGTATTAGTACCTAATATTATTATATACAACAACAACTACAATAATATTAATATAATACTGGTATACATTAAAATTAATAATGTGAAAGTAAGTATGTTCATTTCTCGGTTTGTTGTTTTGTTCTTCAATTACAACTCAAATTAGAGAACAGTGCAAGTTTCATCAAAACCGGTTAGGTAGTTTTTGAGATATGGACTGTTCAGTGCGTGGCGAAATTGGTTTTACTTTGGATCTTTTAGATTAAGTATCACTCGTTTATTCTACAGTTCAAGAGGAGCAGAGATTCGAACCAGCTTATCATCTTGGTGGCCCAACGGCGCTGATCCCACTGGCAACTCCTGGCAATCCAACCTGTTTACCGCGATAGCGGGCGGCAGCAACGAACATGTCGTGTTCCAGGAGACGCTGCAAACCCCGCTCGAATACATGCAAGGATGTACGTATTATTACCGGTTTCGATAACGTTATTGGTGTATAATTATTAGGTATTAATCACGGTATAAGTATCGGTATTGTTCTTAGTGGTATCGATATCTATATAACTACTTACCAGGAGCGTCTTTCTGTTCAATATAATTATTAGAATTATGGATTTCAAAATGTAAGGAACTTTTACATTCTCATTATAATATGTAAGTACTAAGTAGGTACTAAGTAGTGATTTATTAAAATTTTCTTTTTCATAGCATTGATGAATGTGATCCTGCTAGTCACAGTTTTTAAATATTGAACGTTTCTTGATCGCCAGTCCGCAACTTTGCGCCTATCGACGCGTCGTCGTCGTGCCTGCCCGTGCACCGCTGGTGCACCATCTCCGCGCAGGAGCACGCCAAGTGCTCGTGGGTGCGCAACGCGGCCTTCACGCTGGGCATCGAGCCCGTCATCTCGTGCCAGCAGCGTGCCACCACCTTCGAGTGCCTCGCCGACATCAGGAACAACGCCGCCGACTTCATGGCCACGCGCGCCAACTACGGCTACCTGTCCAGACAGTGAGTATCGAGACGCACGGCAAGTGCTCGTGGGTGCGCAACGCGGCCTTCACGCTGGGCATCGAGCCCGTCATCTCGTGCCAGCAGCGTGCCACCACCTTCGAGTGCCTCGCCGACATCAGGAACAACGCCGCCGACTTCATGGCCACGCGCGCCAACTACGGCTACCTGTCCAGACAGTGAGTATCGAGACGCACGGCAAGTGCTCGTGGGTGCGCAACGCGGCCTTCACGCTGGGCATCGAGCCCGTCATCTCGTGCCAGCAGCGTGCCACCACCTTCGAGTGCCTCGCCGACATCAGGAACAACGCCGCCGACTTCATGGCCACGCGCGCCAACTACGGCTACCTGTCCAGACAGTGAGTATCGAGACGCACGGCAAGTGCTCGTGGGTGCGCAACGCGGCCTTCACGCTGGGCATCGAGCCCGTCATCTCGTGCCAGCAGCGTGCCACCACCTTCGAGTGCCTCGCCGACATCAGGAACAACGCCGCCGACTTCATGGCCACGCGCGCCAACTACGGATACCTGTCCAGACAGTGAGTACTTTATTCACACCGAGTATCGGTATCGGTATCAGTGAATAGCGATAACTTTTTTGTTTCCGGTAAAAAGTGTTCTAAAAGTTGTACCAACCGATGCTACTTACAATCTCAATTTGTGGTGATTGGCTAAGTTTATGGTATTCATAAGTATGGTAACAATGCATTTTAACCATCGATGTATTTTAACCAATAGCGAGAGATTGTCGGCCAATTAGGTGCGGACGCAATACGCAATCACCACACTGTAGATGTCGTTTTAGATGATCGACACACTGTTACCTGTGCACTAGTCTGTCCTGTCTGTTACCTACACTACATTGTCTGGTCTGTTACCTACACTACATTGTCTGGTCTGTTACCTACACTACATTGTCTGGTCTGTTATCTACACTACATTGTCTGGTCTGTTACCTACACTACATTGTCTGGTCTGTTACCTACACTATTTTGTCTGGTCTGTTATCTACACTAGTTTGTCTGGTCTGTTACCTAGACTAGTTTGTCTGGTCTGTTACCTACACTAGTTTATCTGGTATTTTATCTACACTATTTTGTCTGATCTGTTACCTACATTAGTTTGTCTGGTCTATTACCTACACTAGTTTGTCTGGTCTGTTACCTACATTAGTTTGTCTGGTCCGTTACCTACACTAGTATGTCTGATCTGTTACCTACATTAGTTTGTCTGGTCTGTTACCTACAATAGTTTGTCTGGTCTGTTACCTACATTAGTTTGTCTGGTCTATTACCTACACTAGTTTGTCTGATCTGTTACCTACACTATTTTGTCTGGTCTGTCACCTACACTAGTTTATCTGGTCTGTTACCTACACTAGTTTGTTTGGTCTGTCACCTACACTAGTTTGTCTGGTCTGTTACCTACACTATTTTGTCTGGTCTGTCACCTACACTAGTTTATCTGGGGGGTTATTCTGTAACTTAGATAGCAACTGAAAATAGTTGCCAACGAATTAGTTCGATATACATTGCTGCTTTACTGTGTAAAATTATGAAAACAGTTTATATTCCCCACAGTAAAGCAGCAATGTATATCAAACTAATTCGTTGGCAACTATTTTCAGTTGCTAACTAAGTTACAGAATAACCCAGCTGGTCTGTTACCTACACTAGTTTGTTTGGTCTGTCACCTACACTAGTTTGTCTGGTCTGTTACCTACACTAGTTTATCTAGTCTAGTATCTACACTAGTTTGTCTGGTCTGTCACAGACACTACAAGCTGTCGTCAGTGAAGCTGGTGCAGAACTCGCGCAGCAACCCCAACTCGTACTCGCGCGTGGCCGCGCTCGTCAAGGCGAGCTCCGCTGAAAACAACATCACCCGCTTCGAGAACCTTCGCGGGAAGCGCGCTTGCTTCCCTCATTTTGGCAGCATTTGTAAGTTAAATTGTTTATCTATTTAAATTTTTACTTAGACTCCGAAACGGTGCGTAAGTCTCTCGTATGCTATATTTAATATTAAGTAGTAGTATGTTTATGTTATTCTGCCGCAGGCTGATTTTTTTTAGGTTAGGTCTACAGAGGGGGGCCGAATTGAGGCAGGGGGCTGGGTTAGGGCAGTACCGGTATATAATACTAATATACCAACTTAATAGTTTGTTTGGGCTTTTATTAGGTTCCCCACCACCATTACAGCTTTTTTACGTTCCACTGCTAGGCACAGGCCTCGTCTCTCATAGGAGAGAGGGATTTAGAGCTTTATAGACCCGCCACTCCAATGCAGGTTGGCGGGCTTTAAGGACTATTGTCACATGATAGTGATAATAACCGGGACCGACTGTTTAACGTGCTCTCCGAGGCACGGGGGTGAAACACCTCCAACTACCAACTCCGGGCTGGCACTGAGAATTTCTTGACAGGAAAACTCATTACCTAACAATTATTTGCCCAACCCGGGAATCGAACCCGGAACCTCGTGATCTGCAGTCGAATATGCTAACCACTAGATCAACGAGGCAGTTACATTAGTTACCCAGACCCTCCACTCTATTCCTTAGTGAGTGATGTAATGTTGTGCAGCGTACATGGCGTTCGTGCGCACGGCCCAGGAGCACAGCGTGCTGAGCCGTTCGGAGTGCAACTACGCCCGAGCCGCAGGCGAGTTCTTTGAAGGCGCTTGTGCGCCCGGCGCGCTGGCTGACTCACACGCGCTCGCCGTGAGCGTGAGTATACTGTCACAATATAAATAGGTGCATAGATAATTTACTGACCAAAAACAGCTCATGTGGCATCGTTGTGGCATCTGTAAAACATCCTCAACATATTTTATTCGTGACGTAGCGCTTAAAAAGGGCCACGATACGTCGCGTCACGTCGTGGCAAACTCAAACATCACGGTCTGTCGTGAAACACGTTATGGTGTTATAACCCCCGGCTCGTAAGTCGAGCGGTGACCTTCAAGTGCGCGCAGCATCGTACGAGTGAGCGGGACATAATACGATTGGAGAGCCAATCAGCGCTTACGAGGGATTCGCGAGAGCTAATCAGTGCTTACGAACGATCCCCACGCCCTCCCCGCGACCCCCTCACACCCCGAGATACCTCATTTTCGACTTCTGCGCATTGAAGGTCACCGGTCGACTTATCGGTATTTTAAAAATCCCTTGAGAATACTTTAATTTTCCGGAATAAAAAGTTGCCTATATGTCAATTTCCGGGACGCAAGCTAAGTACCTCTGAAAAATCGGTTAAACGAATGAGTCTTTAAAAATCCCCTGGGAACTCTTTAATTTTCTGGGATAGAAATCTCTGGAACATTTTGATGCCTGTAACGAAAATGGCCACACCTGAGAATGTTTTCCTTTCAGAGTTTCAACTCAACAAACTTGTGTACAGCGTGCAGACCGGCGATATCAGTCGCGGGTGACAATAATTATTGTAAGTGTAAATATTTTTTATTTCCCGCTATTTAAGTTAGTGTAAGTTTGTGTCAATTCACAGCCGACAATTGCTGAATCTCCTTAGGCGTAGTGAGAACTAGGAAGCCAGTACACACAGGCAGGTAGTCGGTATCTACACACAATATAAAAACAATCGACAATTCCAAAAACCTCACTCAGACGGCTTAGGAGTGCAGTACCCTGCTGCATTAGGATTGAGGAGTTGGGACCTGCTGGGTTATTCTGTAACTTAGTTAGCAACTGAAAATAGTTGCCAACGAATTAGTTTGATATACATTGCTGCTTTATTGTGGGAAATATAAAGTGTTTTCATAATTTTACACAGTAAAGCAGCAATGTATATCTAACTAATTACTTGGCAACTATTTTCAGTTGCTAACTAAGTTACAGAATAACCCCCCTGGTGTTCCATGATGGCGGAACTTGTACCTATAATATTCAAAAATTAACAATTTATTTAAATTTATTTCCCGCTTGTTAAGTAGTATAAGTTTGTATCAATTCACAACCGACAATTGCTAAATCTCTTTAGGCTTAGTAATGAAGTCTACACTCGGTACCTACACACAATATATAACAATACTTATATACCTATAGTAGCTTCTGCCCGCGGCTAGGCTTCGCCCGCGTGAATTTCAGTTGTCACAAATCCCCGAAGAAATCGTGGATTTCTGGTTCCTGTTTCCGCTCCGTTTTCCAACTTTTACATCTACTTTCAAGGAAGTTTGCTACGCATGCACGCACGCACGCACGTATACACACACACACACACACACACTTTTTATTATTAGTGTGATAAGATCGACAATCGACAATCTTAAGATTCCCAAAACCTCACAGCTTAGGAGCATTTAGCATCAGGATTGAGGAGTTGGGTCCGGTATTCCACCAAAAAGGAACTGCGTACGTTAAATAAACTCACAATCGAAAGTTCCTAAACGTCTTCACACGCCTGTAAGAACATTATGGAGAAATCTCAGGCGTGCATGTTCCCTCACGATGTTTTCCTTCACCGTTAAAGCGAGCGATATTTTCATAAAACGCACATAACTCCGAATAGAGATGCGTGCCGAGGACCGAACTCGGTCGTCCCGAAAGGGACCTCCCTTAGACTTAAAGTCTTAACCACTGTCTAGTGGTTCAGACCCTGGCCCGTCTTCCACTAGGTTATCACCGCTATATCAATAGGCTATCAGCCATGGGCGCCGGCAGAAATAATTTCCAGGTGGTGCAGATTTTAGTTTTCTTACAATGTTCACCATATTATGATTGTTAATAAAAAACTGAAATTTTAGTCGGAAATGAAAATCGAAATCTGAAGCCCGGTTTATTTTATGTTCGAGACATTTACAAAATGATTTCCAACAGACAGCTTTTTATTTCAATAATTCCTGTTGATCCCGAGATTCCCAAGGGGTGCAAGTGCACCAACTGGCACCCCCCTGCCGGCGCCCATGGCTATCACCACTATCGTTCCTGTTTCGGAGTCCGCTAATTGTTGTGTGTTCACACTTCACAGTCACGTGCGCGTACAACCACACCAACATGTTCTACGGCAACAACGGCACCGTGCGCTGCCTCGCGCAGCCCGACAACGATGTGGCCTTCGTCGAACTACAGAATATAGAACGTGAGACATCATCCTTTAATCCCCTTTTTTAATCCCTTCTTCTTAGCGTGCCATCTCGTTGCGAAAGTTGGCAACCATGAACGCAATTCATTTCCAACTTACAGAAGTACAGACAACTTATTCATAAACAAAACTTGAGGGTCGAAAGACACTATGTGTTCACTAAAATTATGTAGCTCGCTATTTACGTTACACTACGCATAGCGACAATATAACAATTGTTTAAATAATCCTTCAATCCAAGAGCGCCGCCAGCTGATGGGTAAGGAGGATAGAGAAAGTATGAAGGTTCAGTCGAGAGGTTATGAAGCTATAAAGTAAGTGTAGCTCTTGACCTCTTGACAGGACTTGACGTTATTAATTTTATAAGTCAAGTGAGTGAATTTAGGGCTTTGGTTGCATTTGGCTATATTTTTTCAAACCTCTAGCGAGGGGCAGCTGCCTCCCCTGCACCCACTTGGCGACGTCCTTGCTTCAATCTGTATTTTCTAGATCAGATAGATTATTTATTTATTTCGGCCGCTAGAGAATCGTTTTTTTACACTATATCTATACTTCTATACTACTATAATAAAGCGGAAGAGTTTGTTTGTTTGAACGCGCTAATCTCAGGAACTTCTGGACCGATTTCAAAAATTATTTCACCGTTGGATATGTACGTGATCCCTGAGTGCTATAGGCTATATATGTACCACGGGCGAAGCCGGGACGGACCGCTAGTAGTCGATATTTGACACTGCTAATAATGTGATGGAATATATTTTCGTAGGGCACCTGAGTGCAGCCAACCTGTCACCGAGCTCCGTGCGCGCGCTGTGCCGGAACAACAGCCTGGCCTCCGCCCCCGGCGTCCACCTGGACGAGAACTGCCTCCTGGCGTTCGTCGTAGACTCCGAGGTGCTCGTCAGAAGGTATGTCGTAACAAGGGAATCCTGTAGGGACTCCAGGGAACTCCTTTGTAAATTCGCCAAAAGAGAGCTGAATTTTAATTATTTTTTTAGAAAGAATATAAACAAGACTAATATTCCAATTTCCCGTCCAAATAAGCAAAAGCTTGTGTTACAAGTGGGTATAACCTGCGGCACGTAAGTCGAGCGGTGACCTTCAAGTGCGCGCAGCATCGTACGAGTGAGCGGGACACAGTACGATTGGAGAGCCAATCAGCGCTTACGAGGGATCCGCGAGAGCCAATCAGCGCTTACGAGGGATCCGCAAGAGCTAATCAGTGCTTACGAACGATCCCCACGCCCTCCCGGCGACCCCCTCACACCCTGAGATACCTTATTTTCGACTTCTGCGCATTGAAGGTCACCGCTCGACTTACGTGCCGCGGGTTATAGCACAATAGTGGGATTTGAACGTTATTTATCTATTCAGTGGTTTGAACCGTTGATCTACGCCCGACGATCGTTGCGCTATTGATATCACTACTTTCACTTAGGTACCTATCGCTACAAAATGCGTTTCCTCTACAAAACGGCTATACATTTTAAAATCGCGCCACGTCAAAGAAGTTTTACTACAACAAGTGTAAATTGAAAATTTAAAAAACCCCCGACATTCGCCATTTAGTGGCGGCGGCCATCTTGAATTTGCAATAGTGCTATTCTACTAGTCAAGCCCTTTCATTTGATACCCATATCAAGGGAGTTGTGAAAAAATATATCATCCGCCATTTTGTAGCGGCGGCCATCTTGGACCGATTTTCATCAAACATAGCTAAGAACACTCTCGACTAATTCACCTTTCAAACAAAAAAAACCGCATTCAAATCGGTCCATCCGTTTGAGCGCCACAGGGGAACAGACAGACACACACACACACACACACACACACACACACACACACAGACACAGACACGTCAAACTTATAACACCCCGTCGTTTTTGCGTCGGGGGTTAAAAATAAAACCTTATCTTTCTCTCCTTTCAGAAACGACGCCCTCACCAACAGCATAAGCACTCTGCTCGACACCCTGGACTTTAACTTCGGCTACTACTTAGGCTCCAACTTGCAGCTGATCAACCTGAAGATGTACTCGCCGTTCGACGGCACTAACGACCTTCTGTTCCTGAACACGGCGGTCGGCCTCGCAGAACCGTCTAGTTACTCAATGAACGTCGCCGTGCGGAACTACCACGAGTTGTTCAAGCATTTGGACGCGTGCACAGAGAAATGAGACCCAAAGAAGACGTAAATCACTTAATTATTAGTAGATAGCTGATGCCAGCGACATCTTCCGCGCGTATTCTTATATTACTTATCACTACATAGTATAAAACAAAGTCGCTTTCTCTGTCCCTATGTCCCTAAGTCCCTATGTAAGCTTAAATCTTTAAAACTACGCAACGGATTTTGATGCGGTTTTTTTTAATAGATACAGTGATTCAAGAGGAAGGTTTGTAAGTAGAAAAATTGGACCCGGTAGGTGGCGCTAATAGCGGGCAGGACGACGTCTGCCGGGTCCGCTAGTAAACCATATTACAAATATTTATTCCCTATTTTAGTGGTAGGTAATCCACTTAGGGGTAAAATTTTCAAAAATCCTGAAACACGTAACTCTTCATTTTCAACCGAAATGCCAAATATCAATTTTCATAGATATTTTTAACTTGATAATTAATGACGGACTTTCATGCTTTTCAAAATTTTTTGTTAGTGCGCGCGGCTACTTACCTACTGTGAAAATTTCTTCTAGCTTCAGTGGTTTAGGCTGCAAGTTGTTAGATCAGTCTGCAAGCAGCATACCCAAACAAACATATAGGTACAGGATATTTTGTAACCAACAAACTCTATGATATCGGTAGTTTAATATTACGGTTTAAATAAATAATTTTTTAAGTTTAATAATTGTTTTATTACTTACTGTCCTATCTATTAGTGTACATAATATTTTGAAAATAGTTTTTTAATTGGAACATTGTATGGTTACCTAAAATACCTACTAATTATAGCGGTCCCGGTAAGTTACCTGTACCTTCCCTCTAATTGTATTTTTAAACCATCCAGGAACCCATTGAAATATACACACAATATTTCATCCAAATCGGTCCAGCCGTTTAGGAGGAGTTAGGTGACAAACACACGTACAGAAGAACGGGTGTACGGGTGAGAGAGTTTACCGTATCGACGGGATGAACATTTTGTAAATGTTTGACAGTTGCCAAACCAATGAACATTTTGTACGGGAAAATGTTTTTTCTTTTATTTTAATTTTTCATCAATTTCTTAATGTTTGTAATAGTTATTCTGCTATTCGGGACGGTCCCAAATATAACAAATCAAAAACCATGAAAATCGATCCAGCCAAAGGTGCTTTAAGTATTTAAATATCACTTGCTTTAACGGTGAAGGAAAACATCGTGAGGAAACCTGCATGCCTGAGAGTTCTCCATAACGTTCTCAAAGGTGTGTGAAGTCTGCCAATCCGCTTGGCCAGCGTGGTAGACTATGGCCAAAACCCTTCTCACTCTGAGAGGAGACCCGTGCTCTGTAGTGAGCCGGTAATGGGTTGATCATGATGATAACTTACAATAAGTATACTTAAATATTTCATGCTCACCTTTAGTTCTTTTAACCGAATTCAAAAAATGAGGTTATCAATTCGAAACGTATGTGTGTAACTAAGTAATATTGATGGAACTAAGTAATATTTATGATAATCTATCTTACTTAGTTAGGTAATCAATAAAGGCTTCTAAACAAATACTTATAATATACAAACTCGACAGCCGCGTGGTGGCGTAGGGTTCCGCAAAGTTTGCGAGCTTATAATAAAAAGTTTCACTACGATATTCAGTTTTCACTTTTCAGCATTCCATAATCCATTAGTGTTATTGTGTTATCACATCAGTGTTACTTAGTCAGCGCTGAAGCCTCGAGCGTTACCCGCGTGTCGGGCGCTCGTCGGCCATATTTACGCGGCTTTCGTGAAAATATTATTATTTCGTGTTAAAAATGGAATCTCTATTTCACCTAAACAAAAGGCATTGAGAGGAATACAATAATAATAATTAAAGTACCTGAATAACTATTTTAATTAATAAGTATTTAAGTGAAATGATTTTTTAATTTAAAAACAGACCTGTTTGTATTTATTTTATTTCTATCGAACTTAAGTACTTAAGTAGTATATAAATTTTCTTGCACCTAAGTAGTTTCTTACATAAAATTTACACATCCTTCTTAAGATGTTTTTTAGTACACATCTACATAATATCTTAACCTAGTGGACGATGCGCGCGATTTCAACCGCGCGGATTTAGGTTTTTCAATTTCGTGGAATTTGGAAACTCTTTAATTCCCTCTTTTAGTACCTATCAACGGTTTTTATTTTACGGAGGAACGCTAAATATTCCCGGGATATACCTAAAGTAGCATAGATCACTACCTACGTAGGCACTTAGTCCTTATCTGCCTGTTAAAATCCTGTCAAAATCGGTGCAACGATTCAGACAGAAGTGTAGCCCGTATGGAAACTTTAATAAAAAAAAAATCAGCCAAGTGCGAGTCGGGCCTCGCTCTTTCAGGGTTCCGTACATAATTATGAACAATATAATATTTTGGGTCTAAGAAATATTTAATTGACATCGCAACAAACCGTGAAAGAAAAACCCAAAAAATGTTCGTTTATTTTGGTCACAGCTTATAAACTATTTAATAAATCGTTGTTTTCAGTATTTGTTGTTTAAATAGAGCATATACTTAGTACATAATATACTGAAATATCATATTCCCAACTAGTTTAGTTTTTGAGATAGCCCCCGTCACAAAAATGGTCTAAAACTGACAACTTTGATGGCCTCCCATTCCCTTATTTTTTGAGATAAAAATTAAAAAAAATATATATTTGTACTCTACTTAACACGTTCACTGCGGGCCAAAATTTAGAGAACTTTCAGCTGGTGCGGTTGGGGTCGATTTAGGAAACCTGGAACTCTATTTCAGTGCGGTTGGCACTTTTTTGGCCTCGTGCTGAATGGTTTGATAAATATGTCATAATTTGACCAGGAACGTGACAAGCTGTTTAGATTTGCGCTAAAATCATTTATGTGTTAATGTTTTAACTAAAACTAGCTTCGCCTGCGGTTCTGACCCTTGGTTTCAGAGAAAATACCGAAAATAGATCCGGGGTCGCTTTAGATCCCGCGCCGCACCTAATTTGGGTTACACTAGTGACGGGAATAAATTTCTCTGGTATAATATCGATGAATATCGAAGTCAATGTTATGAATGATTTTCATGAAATTTAGTGTGCAGGGGCTTTCGGAGGCTAATATCATTAGAATACAAAGGTAAATTTTGCCACCATCATCAATAAGGTTATAATAGCTCAGGTGGGAATCGGGCGGTTCTGAAATCAAAACACCCCGGTTCGAGTCCAGATGATTATTTTTTTCCCTTAGTTTCATAATAATTAAAACTGTAATGATAAAAATATACGTACTTGTTTATTTACGTACTTGGTTATAAGTACTTGTTTCTAATAAAATGCTAAACTTATTGCACTCGTGATTTTTTATTTAAATATAATAACCAGTGCACATTTTCTTATTATTATGTCCGTAAGATCGAAAAATATTATTCATTCATCAGTAAGTAATTCGTATCTATATCTTTTATTCTTCTAAGTATACATGCAATAAAATCGTAGACTCGCCGTGTCTGTACCAAGTCTGTATCAAACAAAAAAAAAAACGAATTCAAATCGGTCCACCCGCATCCACACACACACACACAGACACGTCAAACTTATAACACGCCGTCGTTTTTGCGTCGGGGGTTAAAACAAAGAGAGATAGATGCATCACAATCCGAACTCTTAGACCAATCGTTCCTCTCTATCGCTTGTTCCGCGTTCTCGTTTGCACGTTCTACTCAGGCGGAACGTGACAATAGTCACGGTTTTTCGTGCTTGCAGCCGGCGTTCATCTATCTATAATAATAATAATAATATTATAAAGTAGCTTGCCCTGATTGACTGACTGACTGACTGATCATCAACACACAGCCTAAACCACTGAAGCTAGAAACTTGAAATTTTCACAGTAGCTTCCTTTTATGACGTAGGTGCACATTAAGAAAGGATTATTGCGAATTCCACCCTTAAGAGGGTTAAATAGGGGATGAAAGTTTGTATGAAAGTCCGTCATTTTTCAAGTTATATCCATGAAAAGTGGTATTTAGATTTTCGGTTAAAAATAAAGAATTACGTGTTTGAGGAATTTAGGAAAAACTACCCCCAAGTGGGTTAAATGGGGGATGAAAGTTTGTATGAAAGTCCGTCATTTTTCAAGTTATATCCATGAAAATTGGTATTTAGGTTTTCGGTTAAAAATAAAGAATTACGTGTTTCAGGAATTTTAGAAATTCCACCCCAAGTGAGATTTATAAGAATCCAAGCGGACGAAGTCGCTGGCATCGGTTAGTCGATTTATAAGACGTTATCACGTTAAAAATGTTTTTTTTTATTATGTCTCCTATTTCATATACGTGCACTTTAATAATATTCACCTGTATAAGTAGCATAATAACATGCTATTCAAAACTTAACTCAACAACACTCCAATATTAATGTTACACGATAAAATAAGTTGAGTTAAAATGATTACCGTTTTTATTAAAACACAACTGATAATCTAAAAGATTGAAAGTCAAACCGACTTCATCATACACTTAACAGTCCATATCTTGAAAACTACAATTATTATAAATTATCATATCCATCTATTATAGTATACCTATATAATAATATGGAACTTATTAACAACTTATACCCGAGGAAGCACTGAAGACATAATTAACATAATATGTATTTCGAAGTCATGATGCGGACTCAGAATATCGACTGCTGCGCAAAACGCGTGCTCCGGTATCGACTATGGTCGCGGCACTAACGTTGACTGAATCGTTTCCCCGCCGCCTGCGCCTCGCACCGCGCGGGGACTAAATCAGCGTCGTCCCGCACTGAATTAAATAATTTTGAACTCAGTGCGCACGACGCTTATTTTGATCCCGTGCTATTTTTTTATACCAACGAGTCGAGGCTTTGAAGACATAAAGAAAACTATATTTGTCTTTATCATACGTCTTACGGTTGATCGTAGACAGCTCCCGCACAGGCGAGAAAACACGAGTTTTGCGCGCCGCACCAGACGAAAGTCTACCACGGGGCTGTTATCGACCCCGCCCGCAGTGAACGTGTTAATGAGCTCTAAACAATGATACCCCACAAGCTAAGGTAAAGAAAAATTTTTTTTTTCCGGCTCCTTTTTCATGTATGGGAGCCCCCCCTGAAAAATAATTTAATTCAATTTCTAATTCAATATTTGATTTTGGGTTAACGTTTTACACTAAATACCAAAATTTCAGGTTTGTAACTCATTTCGTCTGCGAGCTAGAGACCTGTGACCGGCGGACAGACGGACAGACAGACAGACAGACAGACAGACAGACAGACAGACAGCCGAGTGACATTAATAGGGCTCCGTTTTTACCCTTCGGGTACGGAACCCTAAAAAACCGGCCAAGTGCGTGGCGGGCCACGCGCAGTGTAGGGTTCCGTAGACACAATCCTCGAAAAACAGATTTAACTCCTTAACCTGTGAACCCTACTTAGCTATCATAGTTTTCCTTTAAAATTGATTATATATACCACTGCTGTGAATTTTTTCAAGTTCCTATATACCTACTGCCATTTGGCTGATAGACACTTGACTCTAATAAAAATTAGCACTTTAAAACATCATATTTTACAAACAGATCTAAAAATGATGTTCCAACACCCACAGTATTTTTAAAAGACCTATTCAACGTTACCCCACACTATGGGGTAGACGAGAAAAAAATATTCATCCACACTTCACATGTAGGGGAGCTACGTGTTTGAATTACGCAAATAAAAATCATAGGAGCCTTAAGATGCAGTTAGGTATATAGAAGACTACATTATTAATATATATATAGCTGTTCGTTCTGATTCACTGACTCACTCATTCATCGCCCCTCCTGTAAAATTTTGTATGAAAAATTTTTTTTCACTAATGGTTTCGTATAGAGGACAAAAATTGAAGTAGAACAAAAATATGGAGAGAGCTGATGATTGAGGATTTCAGAGACGAGCGACGGGCACGCTTAAGGTATTGAAGATAGGTGGGGGGTGCTCGAGCAAATGTCACTCGAAACGTCATCCAATTGGCAGTCAGCTGAAAAAAAAATTCAAAATGGCGAAAAAAAGATGGTCGCCATACAAATGTCGTCGGTCTCCATCTCGGAGGGTATAAAAGATGGAAGAGTGGTTTCTTGGCAAAAGATGATGAGGATCCAAAGGTCTACTTGATGAATTGAAAAAAAATTCAAAATGGCGGAATTTATTTTTCCATAGAAAATGTATGGCGAATATTGAAGAGACTACAAGTTGTGAACTATGCAAGGCTTTAATGCGGTTTTTTGGAGAACTCTCAAAGAAAAATATGGGAAGACATGATGATTGAGGGTTTGGAAGTTGGTTGAGGAGCCCGGGCAGGGTATTGAAGATAGGTAGGAGGTGCTCAAACAAAAATTACTCGAAACATCATCCAATTGGCAGTGAGCTGAAAAAAAGTCCAAAATGGCGGATTCAAGATGGCGGCCATACAAACATCGGTGTCTATCTCACCAAGTATAAAAGATGGAAGAGTGGTTTTTGCCAAAAGATGATTAAGACCTTAAGTTCTACTTGATGAGCAGAATGATTCGAAGAAAAAATATGGAGAGTGATAATGATCGAGGATTAGGAATATGGGAGAGATAGGTGGAGGCTGCTCAAACCAAAATACCCGAAAGCGAAACCTCGCGGTCCGCTTGCGGGCCGCGCACCCACGCGCCCTACTAGTTTCACTATATACATATATATAGTACCTGCTATATTAAGTATTTATTTATTTATTTAGATTCCCGACTCAAGCTGTGTGTAAGATTTTTCGGAAACGATCACAGCAGTTTTTCTTTTCTTTTCTCATGTATAAATTATAACAGAGTAGGTATGTCTGTCTGTTTGTTGCCTTTGTACTGGTGAGACCACTGAAACGATTTTGATGAAATGTGACAAAGTGTAAGCTCACATCTCGGAGATGTACAGATACATGGAATTTACTGATTCTGTAACCCTGGAAAATTGTCTTCATCTCACAAGATAACAAAACA
Organism: Melanargia galathea; assembly: GCA_920104075.1. Taxonomy (NCBI): domain Eukaryota; kingdom Metazoa; phylum Arthropoda; class Insecta; order Lepidoptera; family Nymphalidae; genus Melanargia; species Melanargia galathea. The sequence continues at coordinate 8,422,276 of OV049878.1, forward strand.
TTTTAAAAACAGGTAAGTTCTACGTACCTACGTAGTATACGTACTACGTATACTTTTTTACCCAACTACGGCAAAGCCAAAAGGAAGGGTTATGATTTTAGCAGTATATGTATGTATGTATGTATGTTTGTGGCAGATTTTAGTATGAGATTCTGTGTGTACCACTGTAGCGCCTAAACTGCTGGACCGATTTTGATGAATGAGGTGTCTATTGATTCGTTGTTATGGTTCGGGTGACATAGGCTACATTTTATTTACGAAAAATTCGAGAAGTCACCTTTTCCCGGCTTTCTAGATTTTAAAATTAGTTTCGGATAGGTTTGTCGTGATTATTCTAAGAGGGTAGTTTTAAATAAAGGCTTCTTCTTCACAGGCATAACACATGGCGCCACTAGCTGCTTGCCCCGCGCTTTTGCCCACTAAATTATTATTAAATTATTAAGCGTAGTCGGGTGTACGAACTTTACTTGTTATTTAGTAGGTATAGTTTTACCAAGGTAGGTACCTACCAACTCTACAGTTGGTACCTTGGTAAAAGTATACTAAATAAGCATTCAAAGAAAAACCAAGTTGAACGACATTGGTAGGTAGTAGGTACCTCCCTACATAATCGTCCACTTTTCCACATTTCCACAATAAAATATGCAGGGCCCGCGCGTCTTTCCCATGGGACTCTGTAATTTACCTGAGCTACATGCCTATTCCATTCTAGTTCCATGAAATTAGTTTGTCATTTTGAATTAACATTTGTCACAGCCACAATTAAAACGAGGGTTCAAGTGCCTGTATTATTTTAGAATGGTCTGTATTATTTGGAGATATTTTCTATTTATTGGAGAAAATTCGAATAGAAGCCGTTGGTATTTAGAACGTTAAGTACCTAGTTAGAATTTTTTGACGCGAAGTTAATTTCACACTCTTTTACCACCTCTATAATATTATGATCTGAGTGCTTAGTCTCAGTTTGGAGCGCTCCAAAACTTTATAGTATACTATAAGTATACTATTGATCGAATCACAATGACTTCAGAGTAAAATGAACCTAAATTAAGAGTCTTTGGGTTCATTTTGCTCTGAAGTCATTTGTGATTCGATCAATAGTATACTTAATTACTTATAGTATACTTTTAGTTTTGGAGCGCTTCAAACTGAGACTAAGCACTCTGTATTCTGTGGTCAGTTTCGGTCTATCATGATAATGATGCTTATCATGTTTAAGGCTGCCTTTTCATCAGGAATATGTAAGTATGCATATTGCATACAGTCAGGGATGTGGGAGGATGCATATACATATAACACATCGCTGCAGGCATGATCATCTAGTTTGTGGACGGTGAAAAGGCAGCCTTATATTTAAAAATAATTTTTGGTATCTTGGTTTGTTTAGGCTTGAAATAAACAAAATGAGTGAGAAGACGAGCAGGGCGTCGAGGATTGGTGCTTCGGTTTTGATTATCTGTAACTTTGTTACTATGGTAAGTTCTTTAATCTATCAACTAGTTAAGTAGGTACCTACTTACTTTTAATTTTTTTTTACCTAAACTAAAACAAAATGTTTCGGCCACGGCGCGGCGGCCATTTCAGTTATTCTCAGACGGAGACTAGTAACGTAGATATTATAACGCGTAGGCGTGTGCGCAAACACAGGTGCATCCTCTATTCCCTCACTCTCACAGTCCGATGGGAGTGGGACGCCGATGCGACACGACCGGAGAGAGACCGCCGCAGAACCGATACCGAACCGATACCGAACCGTATAAAATGAAAATTTAAAAACCCCCGACATTCGCCATTTTGTGGTCGCGGCCATCTTGGATTTGCATAGCTATACTACTAGTCAAGCCCTTTCATTTGATACCCATATTAGGGGAGTTGTGAAAAAAATATAATCTGTCATTTTGTAGCGGCGGCCATCTTGGATCGATTTTCATCAAACATAGCTAACAACACTCTCGACTAATTCACCTTTCAAACAAAGAAAACCGCATTCAAATCGGTCCACCCGTTTGAGCGCTACAGGGGAACAGACACACACACACACACACACACACACACACAGACACGTTAAACTTATAACACCCCGTCGTTTTTGCGCCGGGGGTTAAAAACCACAATTTATTTAGGGCCCAACCGGGACTCCAAACTGGGACCCTATGATCCTCAACCGAACAATACCTATAGGTAGGTACTTAGCTAGCAACGATGTAATCTTGTTTGCCTTGCAATCTACCTTGGGCCACAATCAAGGTTAGACTAACGGCAATGTTTGAACTAACCGAAGGACGGCCCTTGGATTAGTATAAGGCTAATTATTTTGAAGACCTTGAGACTTATTATACCATAGATCCTATACTTAATTACAAAGAAGACCTTCGTATTGTGTGATAAAATATAGGTATTAAATTAAAGGTCTTGACTCTTGGTCGTTGAACAAGTTTAAGGCCTTTGCTGAAAACAAAGAAACACTAATATTAAATACTAGTGTTGCGCTCGGTGCGCGAGCTGCAAGCAGCTCGCGTGCCTTGTAGTCTCTTCAATATTCGTAAAATAAAGAAATGGGAGGCCATACCAAATACCAGAATATTCTGGAGAGTCTCTTGAAAGATAGAAAGAAATATTGGTAGGTAAGAAATATTTAGTGGAAAAAAAAGGATATCTATACAAAAATGTTCTGGAGAGCCACTTGAAAATTAAAAAGAAATTTTGTATGGACACGAATTTTTTTGTTCCGTAGCTATTTATTTTTTACTGGCTCACCAAAGGGCCTAAAGTCTTGAACATTTTTAGTTTCAGGACCATGCCTCTATGATTGATAGTTTTTGAGGGCCGTTAGGGTACTCTGGTAATTTTTCCACATTCACTAGGTACGTTTTGTAATTTTTGTGAAAAAAAATCTTTAAGTTCTATTTATAAGTGTAGTAGGGGGAAAATTTTTCATACAAAAATGTCTAAGAGAGCCTCTTGAAAAGAACCCAAAAAATTTGTATGGAGAGAATTTTTTTTTGTTCGGCGGCCATCTTTTTTTTACCGGTTCACCCAATGGCCCAAGGTCTTTAATAACATTTGTTTGGGACCATGTCTGTATGACTGGTAGTTTTGGAGGACCCATGAGGTACTCTGGTAAATTTTCTACATTCATGACGTTTCATAATTTTCTGAAGGAAGACTCAAAAGTTCTACACACATAAATAGTGAAGGGAAAAAGTCCCATACAAAATTGTTCTGGAGAGCCTCTTGAAAAGAACCCAAAAAATTTGTATGGAGAAAAATTTTTTTTGTTCGGCGGCCATCTTTTTTTTACCGGTTCACCCAATGGCCCAAGGTCTTTAATAACATTTGTTTGGGACCATGTCTGTATGATTGGTAGTTTTGGAGGACCCATGAGGTACCCTGGTAAATATTCCACATTCATAACGTTTCGTATTTTTCCTGAAAGGACACCCATGAGTTCTATACATGCGCTTAGTGAGGTAAAAAAAGTTCTATACAAAAATGTTCTGGAGAGCCTCTTGAAAATTAAAAAAAAAATTTGTATGGACGCGAAAATTTTTTTTGTTCGGTGCCTATCTTTTTTTTACTGTCTCACCAAAGGGCCCAAGGTTTTGAACATTTTCTGTTTCAGGACCATGTCTCTATGACTGATAGTTTTTGAGAGCCTTTGGGGTACTCTGGTAAATTTTCCACATTCATGACGTTTCATATTTTTCCTGAAGGAAGACCCATAAGTTCTACGCATATAAATAGTGAGGCGAAAAAAGTTCCATACAAAATTGTTCTGGAGAGCCTCTTGAAAATTAGCAAAATTTTTGTATGGAGACGAATTTTTTTTTTGTTTGGTGGCCATATTTTTTTCACCGGTACACCCAATGGCCCAAGGTTTTGAACATTTTTTGTTTCGGGACGGTACCTTTCCGACTGATAGTTTTCGAGATCCCTTAGGGCACCCTAGTCAGTTTTCCACGTTCAGCTCTCTCTATAATTTTGTAGACCTTATATTTTTGAATTTTACACACATGAAAATTATGGTGAAAAAGTCCCATACAAAATTGTTCAGGAGAGGTGATCAGTACCTGACTTCAAGTAGCTTTATATATATATAATATTATATAAGCTTGTACCTATGTATAGATAGGCATATAAGTCTGGTCTGGTAAGGAGGCTTCAGTCGAGGCTAGCTAATACCCTACCGGCAAAGCAGTACCTCCAAATGAGTTGCCGTTCCAGTACGATACCGCATAGAAACCGATCAAAAGTATGGGTTTCATAAAAACTACCATACTTCTTCTAGGCCCGCTTCTATCTAAGACTAGTAACATCATCATTTACTATTGTAGGATCGCAGTCTAGGGTTAACTTGTAGATGAATAAAAAAAATCTGTGTCTATGGTTTGTCCGTTCAAAAATGATTTTTGTTTCAGTTCTGCTGCATTGCGGTGTTCGCTGTGAGCCTGTGGGTGATAGCAGCTCCCACCTCCTTCGCCGCTGCTGTCAGGATCTGGGGGAGTCCAGCGCTGAAGGTAACCTTCCGAAGCATTCCTAGGTCGCATACCTACATATAGTTATTAGTTATTACTAGTTTTATTTTATTATTAGTTATTACTAGTTTTGTCCGCGGCTTCGCCCGCGTGAATTTCGGTTTTTCACAAATCCTGAGGGAATCGTGGATTTCCGGCTCCCGTTCCCGCTCTCTTTTGCAACCTTTATACCTACTTTCAAGGAAGTTTGCTATAGTAATCTACCTATAGCTGTAGCTGTAGATTTCGGTTTTTTCAAAATCCCGCGGAAACTGGATTTTCCAGGATAAATAGTATGTGTTAAGTCAGGGCATAATCTATCTCCATTCAAAAAAGCCAAATCGGTTCAGTAGTTGCGACGTTATAGAGTAACAAACATACACACATACACACACACACACACACATACATATACACACAAACTTCCGCTTTTATAATATTAGTGTGAAGTGTGATACCACCACTGCAGTAATTTAACGCCCCACTGCTGGGCACAGGCCTCCTCTCACATAGGAAAAAGGGATAAAGAGCTTAGACCCGCCACGCTGCGCCAATAGGGTTGGCGGGCTATAATGACTATTGTCACGATACGGCACGGCTCTCCGATCTCCGAGGCACGGGGGTGAAACACTCAACTATCAACTCCGGGCTGGCACTGAGACTTTCTTCACAGAAAACCCCAATGCCTAACAATGATTTACCCGACCGGGGAATCGAATCCAGGACCTCGTGGTCTGCAGTCGAATATACTAACCACTAGACCAGTCTTTCCCAACGTGGGCGATAACGCCCCCTTGTGGGCGCTGCAGGCCTAAAGGGGGGCGGTAAGAGACCCAGAAAAAAAGGGGGCATTGTGTAGGGCTTTGGCACTCCGAAAAATTAGAGGTGCGTGCCCCGGGATCGAACCCACGACCTCCGATTAGAAGTCGGTCGTCCTAACCACTAGGCTATCACAGCTTTACAAAGTTACACACACATGGTATTTAACTGCCAAATCATGAAATGCTTATACCTGCCTTTCCTTCCGTAGTTGTGTAAAAAGTAGGCCACGCGACTACTCTCTGACCCCACTGCAGTATTTATAGGTAATGTCTGTTATACACTTACGTGTGTACAGCTTCGCATGTCACGTGAATTATTCAAACAATAATCATGGCTGATTTATTGTTGGTACCTATGTACATAATATACAAAGGTGAGCGCAGTTTTAAACGTCGAGTTTATTTTTAGTCCCCGATGTAAAAACGACTGCGTGTTATAAGTTTGACGTGTCTATGTGTGTATGTGTGTGTTTGTCTATGTCTAGTTTTATGCAATTGAACATCACTCGCTTTAACAGTGAAGGAAAACATGGTGAGGAAACCTGCACGCCTGAGAGTTCTCTATAATGTTCTCAAATCCGTACTTGGCCAGTGTGGTGGACTACCGCCCTTCTCATTCTGAGAGGAGACGTGTCCATGCCCTGTAGCCGTGGGCCGGTAATGGGTTGGTAATGACCACAGACAGACCACAGACAGTACCTAAGCCATACCTAAGCCTTTTTTTATTCTGAAGCATTTTTGATAGAGTTAAAGTATTTTAACGTTTTGCACTACTGTTAGGTGTTTAGCGATGGAGAATATTGTATCCAATCAAATAAGATAATTTGAGGCAACCTGTGAAACAACAGACATTCAAGTTATTACTTTTCTTATGCGCATATACCCAAAAAACGCACACAAAATTGAAATGGCTGGCCCTGGGAGGAAAAAGAGGGGTGCTCCCTTTTAGGGAGTAGTTTTAGACTGGTATTTGGTAATGAGTTGTAAAAGACGCTCCTAAAAATTATTTATTCTGTAACTTAGTTAGCAACTGAAAATAGTTGCCAACGAAATATTTCGAACGAACTAATTCGTTGGCAACTATTTTCAGTTGCTAACTAAGTTACAGAATAACCCCCCTGGACACATTGTACCGTAAACCAGGGTAACTTGGCCCGAATTTCTTAAGTTTTTTGGTTCAATGTCGAATATTTAAAAAACTATTATTAGTTTTACTTTGTTTGTGAGCTTTAAATGTACTCTTATTTTCATATAATTAAAATCTATAACAATCAAATGGAAATGTATATGATAAAAAGCTAAATTTAGAGAGCGGGCCAAAAATTGATCACTTTTTACAACTTTGCCCATTTTGGGAAAACTTATATAACTCCAGTATTTTTAACCGTAAGATCATGAAACTTAGGGTTACTTTAGAAAAATAGTTTATGTAACATAGGATCTTATTACTAAACATTTAAATGTTCATATTAGCTGCCAAAATTGAGTGGGCAAAGTTGCTATAATTTTTTTGTAACTTTTCATACAAATAAAATGATAAGCTAGGGTTGTCATTTTTTATTCTTAACCAGGTTTAAGGTAAGGTACGTAAGTTATTATAATTTCAAACCAAAAATATTAAAACAAATATGAAATGAAGCTTATAAAAATCTTTAATTTACTTATAAATAAGTATATTTTAACTTAATACTAATAAAACATTCTAGTAAGGAATCATCAAAAAATTAAATCAAAAATATTCAGTCAGTTTGTTAAAATCACAAAAATTATTATTATTAAGGTAGGTAGGTATTAAGGAATAATGAGAAAAAACCTATGACCTTGAAATATTTACGAGATAATTTTCAAAGTACCGCCTTTCTAACAAAAAAAGAATGAATGAAATCGGACTACGCGTTAATGAATTACAGCTAAATACACGTTTAGACTTTCATTCCCTCTTCCAAGGAAACCTTGCTGAATTTCGGAATAAAAAGTATCCTATGTCCTTCCCATTTCGGAGTGTAAACTCAAATCGTGCCAAGTTTCATTCGAATCCATTTAGTAGTTTCGACGTCATGCGCGGCCAAGATACAGACAGACACACAGACAAAAATAAAAATATGTGTATATTTTTGGCTTCAGTATCGATTATAGTGCCCTCAAAAAAATTCAAAATATCTTCAATGTACAGAAGTGGATCTGTTACAGTTTTATCATATTGTAGAAATAAAAACTTTCTCATAACAACAGAGATAGTTCCAAAATGAACTGTGATAAACAAAACGTAAACGAAAGTAACTGTTAATGTCAATTTAAATTTACTGTACAGGTGACAACCCTAAGGGCTATATTTTGGTGGGCAAAGTTATAAAATGTGCGTCCGAAACAGCAATATAACATTGCCCACCAACATATTTCTGAAACTGAGATAGCTTCCGCGCTGATTATTCGATCTATATCGTTTATTTGATATCAAATAACTGTAGTTTAAAAATTACTTACCTGTTGCAATTACCAAGCGAGTTACAACAAAAGTTTTTTACACTATTTTTGGCCCGCTTTTTATACCATCAACTTTGACTGGTGCTCACTGCTAACTGAAGTGAAATTGGTAACAGTTGCTTATGCAATTTTGCCAGAAATATACTCAATTTTGTACCACAGATTAAATAATAAACGTAAGTAAAATATCTTTCCAGATTATTCAACATTTGTAAAAAGTGCTGCGTCGGGCAAAGTTAGGTTAGTTGGGCGAAGTTACCCGGTTTTACGGTATTCTGCTGAAGATGAAATAAGCTGTTTTTACTTTTTAGTTGAAACGCTTATGTAACGGGTTGGAGGTTGGTACTACCTCAGTACCTACTGCATATTTATGCAATACGAACTCTACGTATAGTGTAGGGCAGGTTCTAGTTCATAAGACTGTGTCATTGAGTACCTAGTAGGTCACCGCCGTACCAGCCCGTGACGTTCCCCCCTAGAGGCAGGTCGATCGTCTGAAAGCTGCATCAGTCATTTCATTTATTTTTATCATTTCACTGTTAAGTATAATACATAATGAAATTTTCACAGATGATGTATTTCTGTTCCCGCTATAACAACAAATATGTACTAAAAAACAGAATAAAGAGGAGGGCTCCCATACAACAGACATGATTTTTTTGCCGTTTTTATAAATAATGGTACGGAACCTTGGTGCGCGAGTCCGACTCGCACTTTCTTCTTTCTTTCACACTGATTTTTATTTTTACAAAATTAAATTACTTTTATCTCGATTGAAAAATTTTATTAACTACTTACTTACGTTGAACGTTTGTAAAAAAATGCGTCATTTTTCAATGTAGATAATAATAATGTCCTCTCGACCGAATTTCGGCCACGGCGGCCAATCTCAACCGAGGCGGAGACTAGCCGCAGGAGATATTATGGTGCACAAGTGTGTGCGCCTAAATAGGTGCACTCTCTATTCCCTCACTCTCATAGCCCGATGGGACGCCAATGCTTAGGTAGGTAGGTATAAACAATGAGATTATATCGAAATAATATTATCGTTATAATCTACCTCAATCGAAATATAATAGCATTAGATGAACTTTAAACGATTATGATTGTGATATTCCGTATAGAGTAACCGGGTCAACGCATCGATATCCGGCCACACTAAACGGTCGTGACACGCGAGTCGCGAAACTACCTATCTAGTTGTTTACCCGGCTACAGAAGTTTATGTTTATAATACCCAGTTAATTTTAGCTATCTATGTAATATTCTGTAGGTTTATGATACAACTAGCTTCTGCCCGCGGCTTCGCCCGCGTGAATTTCGGTTCATCACAAATCCCGAGGGAATCGTGGATTTCCGGTTCCCCTTCCCGCTCCCTTTTCCAACCTTTATATGTACGTGGTCTACTTTCAAGAAAGTTTGCTATAGTAATCTACCTATAGCGGACGTATTCGTTGTATTCGGATGAACCCGGGACCTCGTGATTTGCAGTCAAATATGGTAACCACTAGACCAACGAGGAAGTCTATAGAGGTATAGTTCGTTCGGTAACTTAGTGTCGGTACAGGCGCAGGTGCTCTTAGTATTCTGCTTTTATTTTTATTATTTTTTTTCTGTTTGTAATTTTTTTTCTATTCTAACAGAATCTCCGAATAGACTGCCAATCCGCACTTGGCCAGCGTGGTAGACTATGGATAAAATCCTTCTCATTTTGAGAGAAGACCCGTGTTCATGAGAATATTATATTTTATGTTTATTACAATATAACCATTGTAATAAAATACGAATATAAAAAAATATAAAAAGGAAAGAGAATTTTAATGAAAAAATATGAGTAGGTAAGTATAAAACGCCAAAACCCCTTGTGCCTGTACACCCCGCGCGTCATGCTTTGAAGTCACGGCGGTGTCTTTGGCATAACACCGCGCGGCGGAGGCGGCAAGACACAAAAGGCGACCTTAAGAAAACGAACAGACTATATATTCAAACTGAAATAATGATTGTATCACTCGTCAGGCCATGCTGGCGGGGGATGGCGGGCTGCTGCAGTTGGGCGTGGCGGGCGCGCTGCTGGCCGGCTTCTTCCTCTTCATATCCTTCATGGGTTTCTACGGCGCTGTCACCGGCTCGCAATTCCTGCTTTTCATGGTACTTAATCCATTTTAAACCGACTTCAATAAAAGAAGGTTATCAATTCGACAGTGTGGCTAATTCTGTTGTACACAATCTCTAAACCTAAACTAAATTGACAGGTTTAAAAATAGTGCTATCCCCTTCAGCAGGGAGGATTGTGAAAGAGACAGGAATATAATTATTCAGACCTGTCATTTTAGTTTAGATTTAGAGATTGTGTACAACAGAATCGCCCACATTAAGCATGTAATTTTATTGGAACTGCAATAATATTCACATAATTGATAGTAAATTAATATATAAGGACTTCCTAACAAATGTATTTATATTTGTACTAGCGGACCTGGCAGACGTCATCCTGCCCGGTGACATAACGACATCAACGCCACCTACCGAGACCCGGTGGGTTACCTGTACCTACCCGGTAATTGTGTTTTCGAACCATCCAGGAATCCATTGATAAAAATGAAAAATGTGATAAATGTAGAACCGCTCGACCGATTCTGTGCAAACTTCACATAAACCATCTACTTAATAGTCTGAACAAAGCCTAAACATTTGGTTTGGATAGGTGAGCCCGTTCTTGGGTTATAAAATTACAACGAAAAGTGGCATTGATTTTTATATAATACTAGCGGACCCGGCAGACGTCGTCCTGCCCGCTATTAGCGCCACCTACCGGGTCCAATTTTTCTACTTATAAACCTTCCTCTTGAATCACTCTATCTATTAAAAAAAACCGTATCAAAATCCGTTGCGTAGTTTTAAAGATTTAAGCATACATAGGGATAGGGACAGAGAAAGCGACTTTGTTTTATACTATGTAGTGATATAGATAGATGTATAGATGAGAAGAAGAAGAATATGTCCACGTACTACTCCAAAATTATTAACCGGATTCATATTAAAATATTCATGACGGACCAATGATGAAGTTGTCTATGAGTCTATTTCCTTAACTGTGAGAAATATACCTACCTAGAGAACCTAATCTAACCTAACCGGATGTTTTCAGTACGCGGCACTGGTGATTCTTTTGCTACTTTTGGAGTGTGCGGTCATGTTCTACATCACGTCCAATTTAGTGGAGGTAATTATAGATTTATGCAAGCAGGTATAATAAGTATAGCACATGTAATAACTTACCTATTATGATAAACTAGCTTAATTATGGTTTTTCACAAATCCCGAGGGAATCGTGGATATCCGGTTCCCGTTCCCGCTCCCTTTTCCAACCTTTATACCTACTTTCAAGGAAGTTTGCTATAGTAATCTATCTACAGTTGTAGCTATAGGTTAAGGTTTTTTCAAAATCCCGTGGGAACTGTGGATTTTTCCAGCTTAAAAAGTAGCCTATGTGTTAAGTCAGGGCATAATCTATCTCCATTCAAAATTTCAGCCAAATCACTTCGGTAGTTGCGGCGTTAAAGAGTAACAAACAAACACACACACACACACACACAAACTGTCACCTTTATAATATCAGTGTAATTATTTTTAATCGTTCCGAGTTATTTTTTAAGATTTTTTTTACGTCGCAAGATTCTTTTTAGGTTTCAATTAAGTAAGTGTACAATTTCAATGTTGTACAGGCATTCAGGCAAGTGACACGTCAATGTAAGATACACGCAAGCAAGAAAATATAAAACATGGCGGTAAAATTATAATTTTCTTCACAGAAAGGTATCCAAGAGCCAAACAGCTATTTGACGCACGCCCTCCGCCTGGCGCTACAATGTTGCGAACAGAATAACATAACGTAAGTTAAGCTGGGTCTCCACCATAGAGAAGGACTATATTATGTCTCCACCAAAGAAAAATTGCCAACTTCTCCAATTCCATTTCTTTGCTAATTCCCAAATTCTCATCACCACGTCTTGTTGACAACACAAAAGGTGGCAATTTTGCTTTGGTGGATATTTACATGGTTACATTTTTAGCGTTCCGTATAGTACCCAAAGGCAACCTCTATCTTTTCGGAGTTATGTGCGTTTTAAGCAATCAAATATCAGTCGCTTTAACGGTGAAGGAAAACATCGTGAGGAAACCTGCACGCCTAAGAGTTCTCCATAACGTTCTCAAAGGCGTGTGTAGTGTACCTACCAATCCGCACTCGGCTAGCGTGGTGGACAACGGCCACAACCCTCCTCATCTGAGAGGAGACCCGTGTCCTGTTGTGGGTCGGTAATGCATTGATGATGATGAAGATAATGATGATGATAATGATGATGAAGATGATGAAGTATAATTTACAGAATCGAAGCAGCAGCACCGGCGTGGTCGTGCTGCGGCGCGGACGCCTACCCCAACAACTGCACTCACGAAAGAGCTTATCAAAAAGTAAGTTAAAATTAATCATTTTATAAAATACTAGCGGACCCGGCAGACGTCGTCCTGCCCGCTATTAGCGCCACCTACCGGGTCCAATTTTTCTACTTATAAACCTTCCTCTTGAATCACTCTATCTATTAAAAAAAACCGCATCAAAATCCATTGCGTAGTTTTAAAGATTTAAGCATACCTACATAGGAACATAGGGACAGAGAAAGCGACTTTGTTTTATATACTATGTAGTGAAGTACAGGGCACGCAAATAGGAGATGTTACCTTAAGATTGATTTGCATTTATTACGTACAAAACTTTAAAACTACTCGTATGTAGGTATATAATATTTTTACGGATATTTAAATAATCTGATGAGCCACAGATTTCTAGAGCGTTTTTAGTAGTACAAAGTTTTTAGAGTCATATAAGAAGGTTTTTTCAGTTTATTAAAAATAAAATAATGCACCCATCACGGTGCACTGGAATGATATTTCTCCATTCTATGATGTTTAATAAATAAATAATAATAGCTCTTATATTTAAATATCTAAAAAAAGGGTTAGGTACTGATCTGAAAAAGAAACTTCGTTTGTATGGGGCGTACTCGAGGGAATCTTCTCTAAAGCGAACTACATCTTGGACATGCACGGTGATTTATAGATCTAATAGGGTGGTACTAAGACGCGACGGCAGGGGTGTCTGTGCCGCCGCGCCATTAGTTGGTCAGTCAACATACCGCTAATTTAATCTTGCGCTTTAGTACAAGTTTGACATCGCACAACACTGGCGGGGCTCTTCTCATTGGAAACGCACAGTAGACAACACACGGCCGTGTGTCAAGCCAAGTTCCAATAAGACAAATTCTTATAAGAACGGCGACAGACAGGCAGTGTGTATTTTTAACCCCCGACGCAAAAACGACGGGGTGTTATAAGTTTGACGTGTCTGTGTGTGTGTGTGTCTGTCTGTTCCCCTGTAGCGCTCAAACGGGTGGACCGATTTAAATGAGGATTTTTTGTTTGAAAGGTGAATTAGTCGAGAGTGTTGTTAGCTATGTTTGATGAAAATCGATCCAAGATGGCCGCCGCTACAAAATGGCGGACTACATATTTTTCACAACTCCCTTAATATGGGTATCAAATGAAAGGGCTAGACTAGTAGAATAGCACTATGCAAATCCAAGATGGCCACCGCTACAAAATGGCGAATGACGGGGGTTTTTTAAATTTTTAATTTATATTTGTACACGAACCATTTTAAGCTACTTTCGACCCCCCTTAACAAAGAAACTATGAAAGCTACACACTTACAATTTTGCATATATATTAAGACTCCTTTGAACACTTAGAAGGCCTATATTTCATGGAAAAATCTTTCATTGTTCTTGAGTTATTAAGGTCTGCAAAATGCTATTTTTATTACTTTGTGTAAATTCCTATATTATTTTATTTCAGGGTTGCCAGCAAGCAACGGTCTCCTGGTTAGATCGTTACGGAACGTCAACATACGTTTGCCTCGCTGCGTTTCACGTTATATTGGCGCTTTGCTCTCTCCTACGACGAGCTTACAGTGCGTCCCACTCTTACACCTAGCGATCGCGGCGCCGCTCTGGCGGTATGTGTGCCAAAACAATTTTTTTTCGATTGTTGAAATTTTTAGATTTGCCATTACACAAATTTAAACAAATGTGTAAATAAAAACTATAAATTGGAGGTAATGTACACGAATAAATGAATTTCTTAATGATAAAGTGCTGCTGCTACAGCTGCCTACAGGATAGTATAAAATGTCATCGTTTGTTTATATGTATAGTTATTATATATTTTTTTTATGAAGAACATTAGCCATGACTAATATACCTCTTTCCCCTCCAAATAAGCGAAAGCTTGTATTGTAGCGGCCACATGAACAGAAAATGCCATTGAACATAGCGATAACCGATAACCGTAGATGTGGCTGCTTTAATGGGATTGCCATTGAACTTCTTTGATCTGTCAAAATTTACCGCCACCTGACTTAATGCCCAATGGCATTTCCCGTTAATAGTGAAGGGTGGGGTTTGAACCGTCGCATCCGCTTTTTAACCCCCGACGCAAAAACGACGGGGTGTTATAAGTTTGACGTGTCTGTGTGTGTGTGTGTCTGTCTGTTCCCCTGTGGCGCTCAAACGGGTGGACCGATTTGAATGCGGTTTTTTTTGTTTGAAAGGTGAATTAGTCGAGAGTGTTCTTAGCTATGTTTGATGAAAATCGGTCCAAGATGGCCGCCGCTACAAAATGGCGGATGATATATTTTTTCACAACTCCCTTGATATGGGTATCAAATGAAAGGGCTTGACTAGTAGAATAGCACTATTGCAAATTCAAGATGGCCGCCGCCACTAAATGGCGAATGTCGGGGGTTTTTTAAATTTTCAATTTACACTTGTCGGTTTCCTATTCACGCGCGACGACCGTAATTGCGCTATTGAGGAGTTCTTAGCATGTTATTAGCAGACTCCGCTTTCGTACCTACCTGTGCTAAATTCTTCACTTATACTATACTTTTATACTTAAATAAATAAATAAATAAATAATAAATAAATAAATACTCACACATACACACACGGTCGTCTGTTCCTAAAGTAGGCAACTTAATGCCTGTGTTATAGGTAACAGCCGACTGATAGACATATTTACATATATATACATATAAATACATATATATTTTTTAATAAAGGTATACATACATACATATTATAAATACAACCAGACTCGGGGCGGGAATCAAACCCGCGACCCCGGAGCGGAAGGCAGGGTCACTGCCAACCGCGCCAACGGGCCAGTCAAATAAATACTTATATGAGTAGGAATTTGGCTTACATAAAATATCTAAATAATTATTATGAATCCGATTTTGAATTAGAAAAACACAATTTTGGATAACCGCCTTTAGAAAAAATATATGGATAATTTTCACTAATTAAAACTAATTTTCAGCAACACCATCAACACCCAAACCTCGTTCGTGGCGACCACTCGCGTCGCCGAGGGTCGAACCTGTAACCGATGACGTACTGATGGTGGTCCTGGGAAGAGGCAAGCTCGGCTGGGTGGACAAAAGTGACAAAACATAACATTCAACAGTGACATTTCACTATTTTTACCTTTGTAAAGGAACAAGTATCACAATAGGATTAAACTATAATACATGAGCTACATACTGTTAGCATTTAACTATAGCTCCTTGTTTTGCCTATAAAAAATGACCTTTTATTATTTAGTTACGTAAAATGTTTTCAAACCAGTAATCTAAGATTCTATGGTTCAGACAAAGCTAATTAAATTCTCATGATCGTCATATTAACTGTAATAAGTAATAAGATTAATATAATTTGGATATTATGTGTAGATACCTAAGAGATAATTATGTAGTAAAGTAGTTTTTTTATTTTAATATTTTGCACGCCTAAGATAAGGCAAAATGTTTTTTGGAATAGAAACAAGTAAAAAAAAACTCACACTCACAGAACAAAAAACTATTGAATATATTTCTTATCCATGTTGTTGATTCTGAACCATTATATGGGATGTATACTTCATGATGTTTTTAATACATTTTTGAGTTGTTTTTATGAATGAGTTTACTCAAAAACGTAACATTGTTGCATAACATTTTATATCAGTTTGGACCTACATTCCTTGTTATAATTTGTTAAGTACCCATAATTTGTTGCAAGTTTGTTTAATAATGTTAAATAAAGTTACATAACATGAAAACATTTGAAAACTTTTGCTAACATTTGTCACAAAATGTTAACTGACAAATATTCAGTAACATTTTCTAACATTTCTAACTGTGGTGTGGCAACACCATAGCATGTTTAAAATAAAGATAGAGAAAGGACAGTAATAAAACGATACATCTTTAAAAAAATATTTATTTATACCACACGCAACCAATACATATAAATATAGGTTTTAAATGCAAGCCTTTATACGTACTAATTTATTACCATGTATATAATTTACTTTTAAGTCGTTCATACTTATTAAATTATAAAAAAATCCTCATTGAAAACGACACATTCGCATTTATGGTACTTACCATAAATGCGAATGTGTCGTTTGTATGTTTATAACCTTTTTATTGTTTAACCACTGAATATAATATTTTGACGTTTGTAACAAATTTAGGTAAGTAGCTTGTATACTGGAGACGGGCAAGGGTACCTTTTATCCCGAAAAATCAAAAGTTCCCACAAGAGCATTTTAGGAAACTTAAAGCGGATGAAGTCTTGGGATACAGCTCGATTAATATTAAAATGGTGGGAATATGATAATTATGATACCTATCTACTACCTATTTAATTTTAGCATTACGCGAAACTGTCCTTATTTAGGTAAGTAGGTACATAAAACTAACAACTACCTATGTAGGTATATTTTTTATACATTTACGAGATATAAAATTTAAGTGTAGGTTCCCCTGAAAAATAATTTAATTCAATTTCTAATTCAATATTTGGTTTTGAGTCAACGTTCCAAGTTCCATATTATATAGGTACCAAACTTTCAGGTTTGTAACTAATTTCATCTACGAGCTAGAGATCTGTGGCCGGCGGACGGACAGATAGACAGACAGACAGCCAAGCCGTTTTTATCTTTTGGGTACGGAACCCTAAAAGAGCGAGGCCTGACTTGCACTTGGCTGGTTTTTTTTTCATATAATATGATCAGTAGGTACCTACATTGTCAAGTAGGTATGTCAAATTTTTAAACGTCAAGTATTGTTTTGGCATGGGGGTTACCAATAGCATTCTTTATCTACATTTACATACATATAGACGGCTATGGGGTTACCATAAAATCACCCTCATTGAATCTCTACTGTTTTTATGGCACTTATAGAAAAACAAAACATGGTATTGAAAAATATAATAAACGCAATAAAGATGGAGAAAAGTACCTACTTATATCTCCATGATTTAATAAACCTATTTCCTATCGAGATTAAAGTATAGTTTGACTTTGAAATGTATATGTTACAGCCAAAGTAATAAATAAGGTTATTATATATATTATCCAGATATTATAAATAATATCAACTCAATTTGGATAAAGTAATAATTGACACAGAATTATTAAAATTAACTAGCTATTATCAATAATATTCAGCTATTTTATATAATATCTTGGAAGACTTGGATAAAGTAACAAAACAAGGACTTATGTTTAACTGATCACCAGATATTGCAAAATATAACATAAAATAAACTGTTTATGCCACCCAAAAACATACTTAGTTACTTCTGCAACGGCTTCGGCGCTGCGGGAAGTGCAGCCCCTTCGTGCTTGCGTAGCAAAGCCCAGGCACCCACGCTCACCTCCGCAGCTTCGGCTTGCTGGTCGCCTTTGGCGACCTGCCTCATCCGCTACGGCTCGCACGGGTGCCTGCGATTTTCTACGGCGGGCGGGGGCTGCTCTCCCTTCGCGCCTACAACACTCTAGGGCCAAGGCAGACAAAACTACGTAGTCTGTGAAATAAAACTTGGCATGATTCAAGCTCATACTACTGAGTAACTTATAGGATACTTTTCATCCCAAAATTCAGCATGGTTCCCTTGGGAGAGGGGATGAAAGTTAAAATGTGTACTTAGCTGTAATTTATTAACTGGTAGTTCGATTTCATTCTTTCTTTTTTTGTTAGAAAGGAGATACCTACTTTAAAAGTTATTCCATAAATATATCAAGGTCATCGGTTTTATAGTTCAGAAATTACAGCCATCACAATCCTCAGTATTCCATATAACTTGGAACCCGGATTGCACAGGAATCTTTAAACGTCTGGATTATCATCTGGGGTGCATTTAAATTTGTGTTTGTCTGTCTCCAAAATGCTGGACCGATTTTGATGGGACTTTCATTGGGAAAACTTAAGAATGGGAAAGAGCTATTAAAAAATTAATACTCATTACTGTAGTTCTATTTTAATGCGCCACTTTTAACAGTATGAGCTCAAAGAAGTTTAGGAAAAACAAAGAGTTTCCGCGGGATTTTTAAAAACCTAAATCCACGCAGACGAAGTTACCTAATTAATAATTCTAGTCTAGTTAATTAATAATGCTTATTTTCGTGAGGTACTTATCTCCTGAGGTGTCTCCAGAGAAATTACAACAGCTATGCCTATAATGTTTCTATCATCAGCTTTGGCACGGTTTTGGTAGGTACATCAGAAATTTTAGGCTAAGTTAGGTTAGGTTAGGATAGGGTAGTTTAGATTACGAGATCGTGGTGATCATGCCACACCACAAAGGAATGAGATGCTGGAGGGGAAGCAAGTCGGGCCGTATTTATCATTTTGACCAACGTTCACCTGCTATTATGAATATTGTCTGGTTTGACATGATGTTATGAATAATATCTGGACAATTTAGGTATTATTTATAATTGCTAGTCATTATGAATAAAAGCTAATTAATTACTTTGGCTGTAACATATACAAAAATAGTGCAACGGGGGGGAATTGAATCCGCGACTTTGTCGATTTCAACCGCTTCTTTAACTGTTGCAGAGAAACTAATGAGCACAACTGAATAATAAAAATGCATTATGATAAAAAACCTTATAATTATGTACATACCTACCTACTTTAAAAACATGTTTGTCTGATATCTGAAGCACACCGCCGACACTTCATGCAAGTAAATCAATACACCCGGCCGTATGTCAAGCCAAGTTCAATTTAGCTTAGTTTAGAGATTTTGTTCAACAGAATTTGCCACACTCTCTAAATTAAACTAAATTCACACTGAAAAATAGTGCCGTTTTGTGCAAGGAAAGATAATATAAGAATAAATTTAGTCCTGTCATATTTAGTTTAGAGACGACAAGACAAAGACAAAGTGCTTTTTGCACTTTGCACAAAAATAAAATATTAGAAACGTTAACCTTCAAACATCAGACAAAACAAGCTGATATATTAAACTAAACTAACAAACAAACTAAACCATAGTGGGTACACCACACCACAGTGTAGTTTCTTGGCAGTTCAATAAATTCAATAAACAACGTAACGGGTAAACAGTCCCGACACAACCAGGGTAAGAATGGAGAAGAAGTTGCGAGTCGCCAACGCCGGCAGCGCGGCGGCAGCACCGGTGCACGCGTCCAAATGCTTGAACAACTCATTATAATTCCGCGCGGCGATGTTCAAGGTGTCGCTAGATGGCTCTGAGAGGCCGACCGCCGTGTTCAGGAACAGAAGGTCGTTCGTGCCGTCGAACGGCGAGTATATCTTCAGATTGACCAGCTGCAAGTGGGAGCCCACGTTGTAGCCAAAGTAGAAGTCCAGGGTGTCGAGCAGAGTGCTTATGCTGTTGGTGAGGGCGTCGTTTCTGAAAGGAGAGAAAGATTGGGTTTTGTTGGCGCTGCTTATAGAAAGTAGTGCCTATGCCTTCAAATCGAAAGTAGCTGATGGTTGGTGTAAATATACACACTGCCTGTATGTCGCCGTTGTTATAAGAATTTTTTCTTATTCGAACTTGGCTTGACACACGGCCGTGTGTCTTGATAAACTAGACTATTCTGCAACTGACTCAAGTATATTGTAATTCGTCGAGTCTTTAGCCCTCATACGCATTAGCGGTTGCGGTAGCGGTGCGGCTAGCCGCTTTTATATTTTTATATGCAACCGCTACCGCAACCGCTAATGCGTACGAGCGCTTAGTGCGTACAAAATGAGCGGTTGCATATAAAAATATAATAATCAAAAATATTAAAATTATTACCGGAAATCAATCAGAACAAGCTATAATTTAAAAATTAAAAAAACCCGACTGCCATGCTAAAAAACGAACTAAAAAATTAATAAACTACCACCGTACCACTTACAGTGTAGTTGTATTTATTTTGTTTTTCATGATTTGTCACTCCAAATTGATTTAAAACATATAGATTGTATACATTTTCGTACTCGCCTTTTAAAGCCCTTTATTTTGATACCCCACTCGAGGGTCTTGATTCTTGAAGAAAAAAATTTTTTTCAGCCCGCACATTAAAGTGCATAACATTCGCCATTTTGATTTTTTATGAATTTTATGTACTCAGTAACATTTGCGCCGTCAAGACAAATCTAATGACGTATAATTTATCAAAATAGGTTGAGCCGAGTAGTTACGAACTGACATAGGAAACGGTAATTTTCTACGATTTATCACTCCAAATTGTTTCCAAATATATAAATTTATACATTTTCATATTTGCCTTTTGAATCCCTTTATTTTGATACCCCACTCGAGGGTCTTGAAGAAAAAATTTTTTTTCAGCTCGCACATTAAAGCGCATAAAGTCCGCCATTTTGATTTTTTTTTAAATTTAGGTACCCTATAACACTCGCGTCATTGAGACAAATCTAATGACGTATCATTTATCAAAATCCGTTGAGCCGTTGATTAGTTACAAGCGGACATAGGAATGGACATACATGGTAATTCTCACGAAAACATGATGTACCGGACAGGCGCTGCTCGCCGGGACGAAAACGGAGCCTCGAAAAAGGCTTCGCCTACAAAGATAGGAAATACGAGTCGAAGCCTCGAAAAAGGCTCACTCGTAGGTACCTATTCGCCCGGTCGAGGCGCTTGATGCCCTGTACCGGAGGGTGGTGGATACCGGGGGTGAAATAAAACGCCGTTGATAGGGAACTCCGACGATCCGTGACCGCTGGTGGCTGGTGGCTCAACTGACAGAATCACATCTGTCTCTTCAACTTTTTCTTCTTTCTTCTTTTTCTTCTTATTTCTTCATATTTTCTTCTTAGTTTCTTGTCACGAACCACTGGAACCACGAACCACGAACCACCGGAACCACGAACCACTGAACCACCGGAACCACGAACCACTGAACCACGAATCCGCGGGTCAAATGCCCGGGGGTCCTTTGTGCGGAGCAATACCTTAAGGAGAGCCGCTAGCCACCGCAGTACTGTCGGAACTTTATTTTCACTTCGACTCTTATGTATTTTACAAAATATCTTTTTACCTATTCTGTTTATACAATAACAACTTATCTTATTATATAGGTCTTTTTACGAACTTTCTAAATATGTATAACACTTATATAAACGATCAAACAAATATTTACAAATTTGCATGAAAGTACTTATTGACTATGATTTTTTAACTTGTTACATTTTAATTTTATTATAGCTCTTAGCCTATAAAACTTACAGAGACAAAACTTATATCACTATGTAGCTGTTAAAATGCTCTATCTTATTTACATAATTAATTTCACATTACTTATGTACTTACTTATTAAACAATAATAAAAAACTTATGTGCTACGAAATTACGTAATTATGTTTAGAGAGAACGGGAGAGCGAAATCATCCTATCCCTGTCGCTCGGTTGCCTAGCGACCGAGCGCCCGCGCAGGGGGTTGGGCGTGGCTTATTTTGCCGCTGATTGTTTTTCGTTGTACGTATGATGGTTTCGCTCACGTACTGACTAACGATTTGCCAGACTAAAATAATCAATGACTTGTCTCTAAACAAACTGCTAAAATTTTCTTCACCGTCGCGAACATTTCTCCCGCCGTGCAGCATCAGGCCTCGTCGAGATGCTGCATTCCAATCGGTGAGCGACGCGACGATGTCTTCACTTCGGTAGAGGGACGAGCTTCTTCGTTGGCCTCTTCAAAATTCCTCCGGATGTGCGAACCTCGGCGATGCGTATTTGGCCGTCTTTTCCCGGGTAGACGACCTCTATCCTTCCCCGTGGCCAAGTGTTGCGAGGGAGCTGAGAGTCGGCGATCAGGACTGGGTCGCCAACTTCGTAAGACGGACCGCGTCCATGAGGCTCCCGCCGGTATTGTAGCTCGGGGAGGTATTCGCGAACCCAGCGGCGCCAAAACATGTCTGCTAAGATTTGTGCGCGCCGCCACTGTTTCTTGCTGTGTAGGTCGTTCTCGTCGAAGGTTCCCGGAGTCGGTAGTCTTGCTGATCCCCCAAGCAGGAAATGGTTGGGAGTGAGAGCTTCGTCGTCGTCGGGATCCACGGAAACGTGCGTCAATGGCCTGCTGTTGACGGTGTACTCCACTTCGCAGAGTAGGGTGGCCATGACTTCTTCTGTCGGATGCCTTTCTTTCAGGACTGTGTATAGTGCGGTCTTCACACAACGTACAAGGCGTTCCCATACGCCTCCCATGAACGGAGCGGAAGGTGTGATGAAGCGCCACACTATCCCACGACGACTTGCTTCTTCTTGAAGTGCTTCACGGAGTTCTCTGTCAGCTGCGTGCATGTTCGTCCCATTATCACTGTGTACTTCGGACGGCCAACCCCGGCGGGCCCCGAATCTGCGGAGCGCCAGGATTGCGGAGTCTGCGTTGAGACTGGCGACGAGTTCGAGATGAACTGCTCTCGTTGTGAGACACGTGAAGAGGGCCACGTATCGCTTTTGATGATGACGACCCACGGTGACAGAGAGTGGTCCGAAGTAGTCCAATCCAGTGAACGTGAACGGCTTGTGATGATGTGCGAGCCTCGTTGGTGGGTGATCACCAGTAGGTGGGATCGGAGGTTGTGCCTTGCGGATGCGGCACTGGAGACATCGATTGACGATTTTCTTAGCGGTGGGTCGGAGTCTGATGACCCAGTAGTGTTGGCGCACTTCGTTGATCGTGGGTTCTGTCCCACTATGATGTAGGCTGCGATGCGTCCATTCGATGTATAGCTGAGTGATGCGATGATCTCCGTCTATGATCGGTGGTGACTTGATCTTCTTACTTATTCCGGTGACGGCGGCGATACGACTTCGAAGAACGATGAGTCCGTCCCGATATTCCACCTGGAGTGCTCGCAGACGACTATTGTTGTTTACTGGTTGCTTTTCGCGGAGAAGTGGGACATCTTCTTTAAACGATTCCTCCTGGCTGGCGCGGATTAATACAACTTCTGCTCGCCTCACGAACTCCGCGTCAAGAGTGATGAAGCGTTTCGGATCTTTTTTCGGTGTTTGTTCAGAAGGAGACTTCTTGAGCTGCTTCTGTTTCCTTTTACGCCAGTCAGGATCTGCTTCTTTGTTACGTAGTGTTCTCTTGTAAAATGTCTTCTCTTTCGATTGTCGACATAGTGATATAAATTGCAGTACCCTTGCTGTTGAACGGACGAGTCTTTCCCACTTGGAAAAACGGCTTGGGTCTGGAATTGCTTCTTGAATTTTGGGCGCGTTTGTTACTTCTGTACAGGCGTGCATACGTTCTTTCCCGGTTATTACTTTCGGAACTTGCTCGGCGTATTCTTTTTTAACTAATACGTCCGTTTGCTTCTTATATTTCTTTTTTATACATCGATTTTTATCCGGCTTCTTTCGCGTAGTGGCGACGGCTTGCAATTCCAGTTTTGCATCTGATGTCGGTGAAGGTTGGGTGAAAGCACCATGCAACACCCATCCCAGCTGTGTATGTGACGCTATTGGTTGCGACTCCGGCCCTGTGACAACATTTTCGGCAAGCAGTAAGTTCCAGTTATCTTGACCAATTAATATTCTTGGAACGGCAGCTTTGTATATTAGCTGTTTTCGGATTGCGTCAAGATGTTTGCAGGCTTTTATGTCTTTTTCATTGACAGACTGCGGCGACAACTTAAGCGATGGCACTGTCCGGACCTTGAAGGCGGCTCTCTCACCCTGGCGGCCAGAGAGTGCGAGTGTGATTCGACGTGAGTTCGAAGCTTTTATGTTCTTCCCCATCGTCTGCACTTTCAAGGGTTCCGGTATTCCTTGCGCTCCAACTTTTTCGGCAACCTCTTCGTCCATGAGAGAAACGGTTGATCCATCGTCGAGAAGAGCGAATTCTTTCGATTCTCCCGCCGGTCCGAATACAGTAACTGGAATTATTTTTAAGTAGGCTTGAGAGGTAATCTTTGTCCACGCGTTCGCCACGGATTCCTTTTTTGATTTTTCGTTCTTGGGGCAGTGGAGTAGCTTATGATGCGTGCCAGCACAACCCTCGATTCCACATCTCAGTTTCCGGCACGTATGTCCCGTTGAGCGTGGTCGTAGACACCGGAAGCACAACTGATTCTTCTTAGCGAGTTCCCATCTTGTGTCCGGGTTCCCGTTCTTAAATTTATAGCATTCAGTGCTCCAGTGTCCGGCCCTGTTGCAGATCTTGCAGCTGGGTTCTGCAGCAGGTCTCTTCGCTTCGATAACTGTGGGTTCCTTATCTTCTTCGATGACGGTATGCGTCCGTTGCATTACTCGCTTGTTCGTAGTGTTCTTTTCTTCCAGCGGTAGGTCGGCAATGCAGCTGTCCGCTTCCTCATCAAGGAAATCCCTTAGTTGTGTCAACGTGGCTCTGTTCTTGTTGGTTACTTGTATTCTTCTCCACTTATTCTTCATGAAATTTGGCAGCTTTGCCTGTAGGTACTGCATAAGCTCGGGCGAGTCTATGTACCTTTCTTCCCCAAGAGTTCGGAATAGCAGAACTCCTTGTCTAACTTTTCGGGCGAACTGGACGATATCCTTTGGCTTGTCGCTTACGTTCGGCAGGTTCTTCAAGATGTTGAATTCCCGGAATGCCATCTGGTCGGAGCGGCCGTAAGTCCGATGCAACTCTTCAACTATCTGATCGGGATCAGCGTTCGTAGCTATTAATACATTAACACATTCCAGTGCTTCACCTTTTAACGATTTGCGTAGTCTTACAATATTCTCGAATCTGCTGAACGAGTTCTTCGAATTTTCATATATTGACTTGTACGATATCCAGTCGTTAACGTCTCCGCTAAACTCCGGCAGCTTCATGACGTACGATGTGATAGCGTATTGATCTATGCGAATGTCCCCCTTTTGGGGCTCGACGGATGGTGAGCAGAATGTCTCCGGTTTTTCTTGACGTGATGGACACCCTACTTCCTTTTCGAAATATTTCTTCTTAAAGTTGCGGAGCTCTTCCTCCATTTCATGTAGTAGATCGTATCTTCTATCTTGGTCCCGTTCACACCGCTTGTCTTGGTGCACGGATTTGTGGGGTAAATCTTCTGGGTCCCGTTCACACCTCTTGTATTGGTGCACGGATTTATCTTCTTGGTCCCGTTCACACCTCTTGTATTGGTGCACGGATTTATCTTCTTGGTCCCGTTCACACCTCTTGTATTGGTGCACGGATTTGAGGGGCGAATCTGATGCGATTTTTGAACTTGCGGCGCAAGGGTCCGGGATCGGCGGCGGTGGGAACGACGGCCTAGGGCTTCTCCTAGAGACGTCGCGTTCTTCTGTATCCCGGCGGACGGTGGTGATGGTTCGCGAAGGCGCGGGCCTGGCGGACTCTTCTAACCAGGAACGCACGTAGTCGGAGCGTGATTCTCCTTCTTCTTCGTATTCATCTTCATCATCATCAGATTCTCGGTGGGCGAGCCGCCTCTTCTTTCGGGCTAGCTCTCTTATTTTTATCTTCAACTTCTTCATTTGTTCATCGATTTCCTTTTCGGACCGGCATGTCTTGCGATTATCCTCGTAGACGGTTGGTGCGGTGCTCCTTACTTGATGCGGCGAAATTCTGCTACCTGGTAGGCTTACTTGGTGCGGCGACGTCTCTCTTCTAGGCGAGGCCGGCTGTCGGTCCGATGTATTTCCCCTCGACGGTTCGTGAGGATACTCGGTTTCCACTGTAGCAGACGGAGACCGCGGGTACGGGGACCGCGGCGTTACGGAGCGGCGGGTGGTACGAATCGGTAAAGCACCCGCCTCGGCAATATCGGCTGCCTGACCACGTGATCGTGTGATCGGCATTGTGAACACCGACACCACTTATATGAAACGAGGATACGGACGGAGGTACGCGACGCGTACTATAAACGGAAACGCGAGACACGAAGGCGCCAGGTACGGCGGCGCTAAACGGAACGGATCGACGGCGCTAAGTGGAACGGAGTGGCGCCACAACACGGCGCCCGCGACGCGAATGTGCGGCGTGATGCACGCAGCGCACGGAACGGAGCGAGACGGAACGCGGCGCGAGACGGTGGTACTGAAAGAGACGGAAAATGCGACGCCGATATACGGAACGGCGCCCGCGACGCGAATGTGCGGCGTGATGCACGCAGCGCACGAACTGATCGGCGGCGACGCGGGACGGTAGCGGTTCGCGGGACGGGGCGCGCTACACTCGGTGCGCTACCCGAGCTGCGGGAACGGAATCGCAGCCGGGACTCCCGACACGGAGGTTCGCGGCGCGGACGGACGCCTGACCACGATCTCGGAGGAGAAAGTGGACGGCGGTGCCCCCGGATCCGGCTCGAAGGACCAGCGGATGTACCGGACAGGCGCTGCTCGCCGGGACGAAAACGGAGCCTCGAAAAAGGCTTCGCCTACAAAGATAGGAAATACGAGTCGAAGCCTCGAAAAAGGCTCACTCGTAGGTACCTATTCGCCCGGTCGAGGCGCTTGATGCCCTGTACCGGAGGGTGGTGGATACCGGGGGTGAAATAAAACGCCGTTGATAGGGAACTCCGACGATCCGTGACCGCTGGTGGCTGGTGGCTCAACTGACAGAATCACATCTGTCTCTTCAACTTTTTCTTCTTTCTTCTTTTTCTTCTTATTTCTTCATATTTTCTTCTTAGTTTCTTGTCACGAACCACTGGAACCACGAACCACGAACCACCGGAACCACGAACCACTGAACCACCGGAACCACGAACCACTGAACCACGAATCCGCGGGTCAAATGCCCGGGGGTCCTTTGTGCGGAGCAATACCTTAAGGAGAGCCGCTAGCCACCGCAGTACTGTCGGAACTTTATTTTCACTTCGACTCTTATGTATTTTACAAAATATCTTTTTACCTATTCTGTTTATACAATAACAACTTATCTTATTATATAGGTCTTTTTACGAACTTTCTAAATATGTATAACACTTATATAAACGATCAAACAAATATTTACAAATTTGCATGAAAGTACTTATTGACTATGATTTTTTAACTTGTTACATTTTAATTTTATTATAGCTCTTAGCCTATAAAACTTACAGAGACAAAACTTATATCACTATGTAGCTGTTAAAATGCTCTATCTTATTTACATAATTAATTTCACATTACTTATGTACTTACTTATTAAACAATAATAAAAAACTTATGTGCTACGAAATTACGTAATTATGTTTAGAGAGAACGGGAGAGCGAAATCATCCTATCCCTGTCGCTCGGTTGCCTAGCGACCGAGCGCCCGCGCAGGGGGTTGGGCGTGGCTTATTTTGCCGCTGATTGTTTTTCGTTGTACGTATGATGGTTTCGCTCACGTACTGACTAACGATTTGCCAGACTAAAATAATCAATGACTTGTCTCTAAACAAACTGCTAAAATTTTCTTCACCGTCGCGAACACATGAAATTCTTGTTCTTTCAGTTTTTACAAAAATCTAATAAAGATTTATTGGTAGATATTATTTTCTAGCAATCTGCATTACTGTGCCTAAGAATGTCAATTATTATTTCCGAACTATATGTATAAATAAATAAATTACACTGTATATAATGTACCAAAAATCATTCCCTCACTGTGTCCCAAGCTCCAGATTAAATTACTTTTATATTTTTAAAGACACAAAAAAATCAATTAAAAGCGATGCATGTTTGACTAATCTATTAAAAATACACCAGATTTAAGAAAATATTTCTCATTTGGTCAATAAAGTGCGGACCGGAATTAAAAAAAAATAACATACACGTGTCCCAATAAATTAAATCATTCCCTCACACCTTTACTGACAGTCGTTTTATGAACGCATTTTTAATCAAACTCGAACGCTAAAATTAGTTTTAGATAGTTGGCAGTACTGTCGATTTTTCCATATGGCAAAATTATCGTTAGCGTGTTAGAGTTTTTGTTGTAAAAAGGTTTAGTTTATATTTTTTTAATATTTAATTTGTGACCGTCATTCCATCACATTCTATAAAAACAAAAGGTAAGTACTTTAACTATTATTAATTATATCGTGATGTGGGTTTTAGGGACTTGTTTAGTTATGCAAAAAATCTTTATTCATATAAGACTATATCACGTGATTTTTTTTAGTTATGCTTGATTTTGTCATTACCTCGCCGTCATTCCCTCATTTTAATGTGTAGTGAGGGAATGATGATTTATAAGGGAATCGTTTTCGACTGAGTCAGTTTATCTTTTTCGAACTAACCTTCAAATTTACCGATGCCATCTTGTTGTAGGATCAAATAATGCCAACAAGAAAGAAGATTAACGAAGAAGAAGATAAATTAACACAAATTTTGCATATGTTCAATAATAATCTAAGATGAACAGTTGTAGCCAGGAAAGATGTAGTGCAGAGGATCGAGCCCCCAAAATTAATCAAAAGAGGATGTTATTTTGTGAAGAAAATAGATCAGTCAGATGTCTAATCCCTACTAATTATATTATATTATAAATACGAAAGTAACTATGTCTGTCTGACTGTTACGCTTTCACGCCTAAGCCGCTGAACCGATTTTGATGTTCAGTATAGAGATAGATTGGACCTTGGAGAAGAACATAGGCTAGCTTTTGTTGGTAAAAAAAGGCTGGAAGGGGTTGAAATTGGGGATGAAGATTTTTATGGGAGTCCGTCATTATTGAAGATAATAATCCTTATCTACTAAAATTATAAATATGCAAAAGTAGCTCTCCATCTGTTACCTTTTCACAGCTCAACCACTGAACGGATCTTCACGAAATATGGCACAGAGCTGGCCTGTATCTTGGAGACGGACACAGGCTACTTTTATCCCGAAAAATTCCACTTTCCCAAGTGTTTCCAGAGGATTTTCAAAAAACCTATATCCATGCAGACGAAGTCGTAGGCATCAGCTAGTTGATAATAAAGAGTTAAAGAGATTTGTTTTATTAACTTTTATACTTGAAAAAAGAGCTTAGTTGTTTTTGGCAAACAGAACTTTTTTGTAGATTTATTTTTAGTTCTTTAATTTTCAAGAAAGTATTTTTTTGTGTTTTTTTTTTAGTTTTTTTTAGTTTTAGTAAAGATTTTTACTAACTTTGATAATGAATAGATAAGATAAGAGCTTTATTTGATTGAAAAAATACTATTTATGTTAATTTTTAAGGAATCTAAGCTTTTTTGATTTTTTTTATAACTGTCAATATTATGATAAAGTGATAAGACAATAAAATTCACAAAGATTGTCATCTACAGACTGAATACTTTATGATTATCTTCACAACAGTTCCTAGCAATGTAAGAAAATATATTTGATAAACAAATTAAAAAATAAACATCGTTTTACTGTCAGAGATTCATGAATTGTTTGTAAAAGTCATTCCCTCACCTAAGACGTCATTCCCTCATTCTATTTTTTTTAAATACCCTTATAACTTTTGTAAACAATTTTTTTTCTTGGGACCACTATATAATTTAAATTTAGTTACATAATTATAACATAATTTATAAAAAATAAATACAAATATCCATCAAAAATTTTCATTAATTTTTTGGAACCGAATTTCAACATTTCGTGAGAACTACCCACATACACACAGGTGAAACACATATACCCAGTCGGGTAAAAAGCGGCTAGCCGCGCCGCTACCGCAACCGCTAATATGCGTATGAGGGCGTCTCAACATTATAGCCTCTCCATCCTGCACATCGGCCTATCCGCGCGCACTTCTAACCACAAATCGCAAGATTGTACACATTTTTTTGGGTGATGAAATCTGCCCGACCGGATTGTGGATGCGTCCATTTACTGCGCGTGACCGTCAGTTTACTGAATTTAACCGGTTTACTTAACTTAAAATTAAAGATTTAGATGTGTGTATGCTTTTTGACGACCTCCTTGGCGCAGTGGTGAGCACTGTGGTCTTACAAGTGGGATGTCTCGGGTTCGATTCCCGGCAGGGGCAATTTGGGTTTTTATAATTTTTAAATTGTCTCTAGTCTGGTCTGGTGGGAGGCTTTAGCCGTGGCTGGTTACCACCCTACCGGCAAAGACGTGCCGCCAAGCGATTTAGCGTTCCGGTACGATGCCGTGTAGAACCGATCAGGGGTATATGCATACCTCTTCCAAGTTAGCCCGCCTCCATCTTAGACTACATCATCACTTACCATCAGGTGAGATTGCAGTCAAGGGCTAACTTGTACTTTAAAAAAAAGCTCTTTTTCCTATGGATTTGCAAAGGAGTTCCCTAGGGGTACCCTTCTTCTTCTTCCTTCTCGGCAGGTGTCCGCACTTAAACCAATTAAGGTCTGTTGTGCGTGATGTGCCTCTCCCATTGGTGTCTTCACTCCAGCCATCCAATGTCACTCCAGAAGCTTAGCAGGCCGCCCTGCCCCCTGATTGTGTAACTTTTGACGATGAAATGGTATTCATTTGATGGCCTAAGGCCATTAAAGTAAAATATTCCTTGTACGTATTGAATATTGATTTAAAGTCACAAATTCAGTACAACTGATTTTAACATGGAGCGATATGGATCGTATCGTACATACCTAAACGTATAAGAATGGATACACGAAATTGATGTAGGTATTACAATTGCTCTATTTCAATAGAATTATGGTTTATTTTACTTTGATGCCTAAAGCCATCAAATGAATACCATTTCATCGTCAAAAGTTACACAATCAGGGGGCAGGTTGCCAAAAATAGGGGTACCCTTATAACAACTACTATATTACCTTCTGGCGATCACCTCGGAGTCCACGACGAACGCCAACAGGCAGTTCTCGTCGAGGTCGATACTCTCGTTGAAGCTGGGCGCGAGCGTATTGTTCCTGCACAGCGCGCGCACCGACCTCGCCGTGAGGTTCGCTGCG
Source organism: Melanargia galathea (assembly GCA_920104075.1). Lineage (NCBI taxonomy): Eukaryota > Metazoa > Arthropoda > Insecta > Lepidoptera > Nymphalidae > Melanargia > Melanargia galathea. Next base: position 8,453,370 of record OV049878.1, read on the forward strand.
CGGAGGTGCTCTACGGAAGAAACAACATCACAATTGTTATTAGGCACTATACTTTGATTTTAATTTCGTGGAATTCTGACGTTTCTTAATGTTACCAGAGATAAAACAGTTCCCACAACAAGCTATAATTTAAAAATTAAAAAAACCCGACTGCCATGCTAAAAAACGAACTAAAAAATTAATAAACTACCACCGTACCACTTACAGTGTAGTTGTTATTTATTTTGTTTTTCATGATTTGTCACTCCAAATTGATTTAAAAGATATAGATTGTATACATTTTCGTACTCGCCTTTTAAAGCCCTTTATTTTGATACCCCACTCGAGGGTCTTGAAGAAAAAAAAATTTTTCAGCCCGCACATTAAAGTGCATTTAACATTCGCCATTTTAATTTTTTATGAATTTTATGTACCCAGTAACATTTGCGCCGTCAAGACAAATCTAATGACGTATAATTTATCAAAATAGGTTGAGCCGTTAAGTAGTTACGAACTGACATAGGAAACGGTCATTTTCTACGATTTATCACTCCAAATTGTTTCCAAATATATAAATTTATACATTTTCGTATTTGCCTTTTGAATCTCTTTATTTTGATACCCCACTCGAGGGTCTTGAAGAAAAAATTTTTTTTCAGCTCGCACATTAAAGCGCATAAAGTCCGCCATTTTGATTTTTTTTAAATTTAGGTACCCTATAACACTCGCGTCATTGAGACAAATCTAATGACGTATCATTTATCAAAATCCGTTGAGCCGTTGATTAGTTACAAGCGGACATAGGAATGGACATACATACACACAGGTGAAACACATATACCCAGTCGGGTAAAAAAGATAATAAATTCAAACTTAAGTAACATAAATAAAAATCAATACTTGTCTCATGTAGATATAACAAATGCATGACAGATACTTCAGATACTTTAGTTTGGGTTAAAATCGAACTTCAGGTGGTTACCCTGTTTTTCATACTAAGTATATAACTCATTCTATAAACTCATACTCATATCTACTATATAATAATATTATAACTCGTACTTATAACTCATTCTATTTTTAAATGACAACTTTCAGAATTCCACCGAATTAAAAATCTGACTATATACCTACCTACATGATGCCTGATAAACAGATGACGATGATAAAACAGATAGACCTTTAAGAATCCCGTCTTTAATTTTCCGGGATAAAAAGTAACCTAATTCAGTCTCCAGAATGTAAGCTACCTCTGTACCAATCACCAAATCGGTTATACTGTTGGGCCGTGAAAAGCTAGTAGACAGACAGACACACTTTCGCATTTATAATATTAGTATATTAGTGTGGATGTGCTTCACCAAGGAGGAGCAGGTAGGGGCAGGTTTTCTTAGCATGCCGTCTCCTTGCGTAGTGACACTTCATCGGGGGTTTATATTTTTTACTCTTATGTTGTCTTACACATCACATAACATGTTCGAAATAGTCGTATCTATTAGCTTCCTTTTCTTAATATGTAGTTGTAAGCACTTCTAGAACCTTCAGCATCGTCACGTCTGTACGTGACGTCTTGAACGCTTTCAGTTTCTTAGGCGAGGCGTCTGTCGCCGTCCATTTAATTAGCGAGGAAAGCGGCAAGAAGAAGAATGCTATTTAAGCTATTACACCAATGATTTGGAAAGAGCGTCAGTTTATTATTTTTAACAGCGGTTTTAAAGTTGGAACAGCTAATTGCGTTCATGGTTGCAAACCATCAAGTAGACGGCACGCTAAGACCTCACTTCACTTCATCGGGGGAATTAATTTTTTGCCGTTATGCTGTGAGTAACTTACGCATCACATGTACGAAATAGCTTCCGTTTCTTAATAGTTGTAAGCACTAATTCTAGAACCTTCCACATTCCTCGCAATGATTTGAAAAAATCACCAGATTATTATTCAGAGCAGCGGTTTTAAAAGTCGAAATTGCATTCATGGTTGCCAACATTTCCAAGGAGACGGCACGCTAAGAAAAAGGGCTTAAAAAGGGGATTAAAAGATATTGTCTCACGGTCTATATTCTGTAGTTCGACGAAGGCCACATCGTTGTCGGGCTGCGCGAGGCAGCGCACGGTGCCGTTGTTGCCGTAGAACATGTTGGTGTAGTTGTACGCGCAAGTGACTGTGAAGTGTGAACACACAACAAATAGCGGACTCCGAAACAGGAGAAGAGTTACAATATCTACACTGATTCCTCCGAGATTTCTGGACCATTTCATCATTGTTACCATCCCATTACCGACTCACTACAGGGCGCAGGTCTTCTCTCAAAATGAGAAGGATACTGGACCAATTTGGATATTTTTTATTATAATCGATAAGAGGAAGCTTGCGAGATGGACCCACCACTACACCTACCCACCTAAACGGTGGGTGTTTAGGAACTTTCGATCGTTAATTTTTGAATATTATAGGTACAAATTTCCGCCATCATGGAACACCAGGTTCCAACTCCTCAATCATGATGCAGCAGGGTACTGCACTCCTATAAGTCCTCCTTGCTTTTGGGCATTGTCAATTGTAAATTCATATTATGTGTAGGCGTCCTCACTAAGCTTATGGAGATTCCGCAATTGTCTGTTGTGATAGAAACTTACACTAACAAACCAAATATAAAAAACATTAATTACACTTACAACTATTGTCACCCGCGACTGACACCGCTGGTCTGCACGCCGTGCACAGATTTGTTGAGTTGAAAGTCTGAAAGGAAAGCATTCTCAGGTCTGGCAATTTTTGTTACAGGCATCAAAATGTTCCGGGAAAAATTACAAGAAAAAACTTCTGAATTCTTTAAATTAAGGTTTTTTAATCTTAAAGTTTTTACTTTGTTTCGATGCTCAACCTATTCGATAATGATCAAATCAATATGTCTAAAATTATAATATTCAAATATCTGTATATAAAGTCCTCCTGACCCATGTGATTTCGGCCCCGAGTAATCTCAACGCAAAGTCAGGAAATATTATATTTTACTGGTCTGTGTTTTTGAGTTTGACACGACGCTTTATTGCTGTTTTTAAGTGTCACAACACGAATAACATGTTGAGGATGTTTCACAGATGTTACAACGATGACACGTGAGCTGATTTTTCGCTCAGCGAATTCGACCTTTAAACCCATCATTACAGATACCTATATGAGATTGTGACAGTATACTCACGCTCACGGCGAGCGCGTGTGAGTCGGCCAGCGCGCCGGGCGCGCACGCCCCGTCGAAGAACTCGCCTACGGCTCGGGCGTAGTCGCACTCCGAGCGACTCAGCACGCTGCGCTCCTGGGCCGTGCGCACGAACGCCACGTACGCTGGCAACATAACATTACTCACTTAATAAACTACAGAATAATAACACCTCAGTGGTACGAAAAAGACTGGAGTGTACCACTAATGTCTTAATGTCTGCCAAACGGTAGACTTAAGCTGAGTCTCCAATGGAATAGACAGCCAGCTTTATAGAAACTTTCGTCATCAACACGTCGTCGTGTTGACAACACAAAAGTTGGCAATTTTTCTTTGGTGGAGACCCAGCTTTACGCGCCGTTTTGTGGGGTCAAAGTAAAAATATATACATAATTATAAAGTTACACTTACAAATGCCGCCGAACTCCGGGAAGCAAGCGCGCTTCCCGCGAAGGTTCTCGAAGCGGGTGATGTTGTTTTCAGCGGAGCTCGCCTTGACGAGCGCCGCCACGCGCGAATACGAGTTGTTGTTGCTGCGCCCGTTCTGCACCAGCTTCACCGACGACAGCTTGTAGTGTCTGTAGCAGACCAGACAAACTAGTGTAAATACTAGACTAGATAAACTAGTGTAGGTAACCGACTAGACAAGCTAGTGTAGATACTAGACCAGATAAACTAGTGTAGGTAACAGACTAGACAAACTAGTGTAGGTAACAGACCAGACAAACTAGTGTAGGTAACAGACCAGACAAACTAGTTTCGGTGACAGACCAGACAAACTAGTGTCGGTGACAGCCCAGACAAACTGGTGCATGTAACAGACCAACTAGTATAAGTAACAGATCAGACAAACTAGCTTACAGATAACAGTGACGGGCTCGTTTATCGTATTAGTCGGCGAGGCACTCGAAGGTGGTGGCACGCTGCTGGCACGAGATGACGGGCTCGATGCCCAGCGTGAAGGCCGCGTTGCGCACCCACGAGCACTTGCCGTGCGTCTCGATACTCACTGTCTGGACAGGTAGCCGTAGTTGGCGCGCGTGGCCATGAAGTCGGCGGCGTTGTTCCTGATGTCGGCGAGGCACTCGAAGGTGGTGGCACGCTGCTGGCACGAGATGACGGGCTCGATGCCCAGCGTGAAGGCCGCGTTGCGCACCCACGAGCACTTGCCGTGCGTCTCGATACTCACTGTCTGGACAGGTAGCCGTAGTTGGCGCGCGTGGCCATGAAGTCGGCGGCGTTGTTCCTGATGTCGGCGAGGCACTCGAAGGTGGTGGCACGCTGCTGGCACGAGATGACGGGCTCGATGCCCAGCGTGAAGGCCGCGTTGCGCACCCACGAGCACTTGCCGTGCGTCTCGATACTCACTGTCTGGACAGGTAGCCGTAGTTGGCGCGCGTGGCCATGAAGTCGGCGGCGTTGTTCCTGATGTCGGCGAGGCACTCGAAGGTGGTGGCACGCTGCTGGCACGAGATGACGGGCTCGATGCCCAGCGTGAAGGCCGCGTTGCGCACCCACGAGCACTTGCCGTGCGTCTCGATACTCACTGTCTGGACAGGTAGCCGTAGTTGGCGCGCGTGGCCATGAAGTCGGCGGCGTTGTTCCTGATGTCGGCGAGGCACTCGAAGGTGGTGGCACGCTGCTGGCACGAGATGACGGGCTCGATGCCCAGCGTGAAGGCCGCGTTGCGCACCCACGAGCACTTGGCGTGCTCCTGCGCGGAGATGGTGCACCAGCGGTGCACGGGCAGGCACGACGACGACGCGTCGATCGGCGCAAAGTTGCGGACTGGTGATCAAAAAACGTTAAATAATTACAAACTGTGACTAGCAGGATCACATTCATCAATGCTATGAAAAAATGAAAAAAATTAATAAATCACTCAAGAGACACATTCGTGAGAATGTAAAAGTTCCTTTCATTTTGAAATCCATATACTTAACATATTGAACAGAAAGACGCTCAGGCTGATAAGTAGCTGTAGATATCGATACCACTATGAACAATACCGATACTTATACCGCCGTCAATATTAATCATATACCAATAACGTTATCGAAACCGGTAATAATACGTACATCCTTGCATGTATTCGAGAGGGGTTTGCAGCGTCTCCTGGAACACGACACGTTCGTTGCTGCCGCCCGCTATAGCGGTAAACAGGTTGGATTGCCAGGAGTTGCCGGCGGGGTCCGCGCCGTTGGGCCACCAAGATGATAAGCTGGTTTGAATCTCTGCTGCTCTTGAACTGTAGAATAAACAAGCGATAATGTAAAAGATTGAAAGTAAAACCAACTTCACCTCGCACTTAACAGTCCATATCTCAAAAACTACCTAACCGACTTTTAATTTTTATGAATCTTGCACAGTTCACTAATTTGAGTTGTGATTGAAGCACAAAACAATAAACCGAAAAATGAACATACATAGTATTATTATTATTGTAGTTGTTTTTGTAGTTATATAATATAGATACTCACGCAGATGCCACTATCGCGCTCCAGGGTTGCTTGACGAAGGAGCAAGGCGCAGTGGTCGACGCCAGCAACTCCGGAGTGAGGACGGTCAACGTGTTGTCCTCACACAGCAGCGCGAACGACGACGTCAGCTCAGGATTGCGGTTCTGTGGAAAAACGACAATAACAGACCAGACATACTAGTGTCGGTGACAGACCAGACAAACTAATGGAGGTAACAGACCAGACAAACTAGTGTAGGTAACAGACCAGACAAACTAGTATACGTAACAGATCAGATAAACTAGTGTAGGTAACAAATCAGACAAACTAGTGTAGGTAACAACAGACCAGACAAACTGTGTTAATTTACACCACGTTGCCGTTGTTGCTGCGCAGACACTTCAGCGTTCTCACCGCAGAGGGAACACAGTGATGATGAACAACTCACATTGAAGAACTCCCGCACGTGCTGCCAGGCGACGTACGCCACGGTGCCGTTGTTGTTGCTGCGCAGACACTCCAGCGCTTGGATGTGTCTGTTGTTGTTGTCGGCGCCGGCAATATTGATACCCATGTCGGTGGTGTATCGCGAGCAGTTGGCATTCGCTCCGCAGAGGGAACACAGAGTCGGGAAACGGTTCTCTGTGGGTCAGAGTGTTTAATTCAGTGTAAGGCGATGAACAATTACTTAATAATTTGCAAAAAATTTAAGTAGATACATATAAAATCAGTATTACTACATCACTATCGAAACTGTCGAGTGGACGTGACAAGATAGCCTTAGATTTTATACAGAGTCTCAAATAGGTAGAGGATATAGAATTGGCTGACAAATCGTCTAAAATGACAACCTTGTGCATTCACCTCTGATTGGCCGACATCCGCTTTTGGCTAAAATGTATTAATGTAACGAGAATACCATTAACTTAGCCAATCACCACAATTGAGATTGCAGGAACGATTGGTACAGCTTTTACACGATAAACCAGCTGGTTCTGAACTTACTAAGATCAGCATCGAGGGTAGTGTTGGCGCTCCACGCGCCGGGGCGGCACGCGCTGCCGAAGAATTGTGACAGGGCTTCCACCTCCAACTCCTCAGCGGTCCTGCCAGCGGTGGTCGCGCCCGGACAGCGGTCCGTGCGGGCGGCCTGCGACCAGCCACAGGTGAAAAGGTTGAGGACAATATATAAACGCAGGGTTTACTGAAATTGTTAGGTACTTGATCAAATATTCCTTAGAGAGCTGGACATTTCACGGGAATTATAAAGTGAATACTCAATCATAAGTAAGTTATCGTAAGTTAATCTACAGGTCACCATTTAACCGAGTTGGTTTGTGAGGTAGCCGCGTGGTGAGGGAGACAAATCGACGGACGTGTTCCCACTTCCCTCCCGCACCGCGCGTCTATTTCAGCAACCGTATCAGTTAAAACGGCAGGGCTATAGTAAGTAGTATAATAAGTAAGTAGTATTTCGATCAAAGGTGTTTAGAGTTTGCTTTCTACGTGAGCTAAATAAAACTCGCTTCGTCGTCATCATCATTATCAGTCTGCCTATATCATACCTATTGCCGATTTATTATCAGTTAGAATCTGCATATAAACCATTGATAAAAACAGAGACACTTGATATTGTCACATCTAAAAATACCTCGCACCTTACTCAGCCATTTTAGTTATTACACCTGTAGACTCCAATGCCGAATATGCATGGAAACTGACGAGACAGCAGACTCTGTCTGATAATTAATATATGACCAACGTATAATATGCTCTCCAGCAATAAATACTAACTACCTGAAGTCCTCAATGACCTTCTAGGATTATGCAGTAATCACGGCTGGCTGGGAGTCGCACCAGCGGTCTCGCGTACAATAGATAGACAGAAACGGACAAAAAAGAAGTTTTAGGTACACGTCTTATAAGTTCAAATACTTTCATATTGACTCACAGCTCTCTCCAGTGTCTTCAGTACGCGAGGGGACCAGCGCAGCTCGGTCTGGTCTAGCCCCGGGTGGCAGTACCTCCCGCCGCGCAGGCCGACCAGCCCGCCGGTGTGGCTCGCCGGCACCACGGCCACTGCTTCGAATGCGAACGGCTCTGAAACAGATCATGACGGCTTTTAGAATCATGGGTCATGTGCTTGCTGGTGCAAGAGAAGATACCTACATAATTAATCCGATATACGGATATAATATAATATAATATAATATTACGGATCTGAGACATGGTCGCTGACAATGGGCCTCATAAGAAGGCTCAGGGTCACTCAGCGGGCGATGGAGAGAGCTATGCTCGGAGTATCCCTGCGGGATCAAATCAGAAATGAGGAGATCCGCAGGAGAACCAGAGTTACCGACATAGCTCATCGAGTCGCAAAGCTGAAGTGGCAATGGGCGGGGCACATTGCTCGAAGAACCGATGGACGTTGGGGTCCCAACGTGCTTGAATGGCGACCTCGCACCAGTAAACGAAGCGCAGGTAGACCCCCCACTCGTTGGACAGACGATCTCAAGCGAGTCGCTGGCAGCCGCTGGAATCAGGCGGCACAAGATCGTGTGCTGTGGCGATCCTTGCAAGAGACCTATGTCCAGCAGTGGACGTCCATTGGTTGAAACGAACGAATAGTTATCGGCACAAATCAAAAAACATAACCTTTAATTTGCAAAAATAATTTATTGTCTGTAATTGGTTCGCTGTCACATCACGTCATAATGTCTCCTATATTGGTTTTCGCCATATTGCGACTGCCTTACACATCAAGACAAGAATCCTTGGTATGATGGTATGGTACGCAACTATCCTCGCTTCTTTCCCTCACGCCTCGAGAACTGTTTCGCTGGCTATAACAATAACTTTATGACCTATACTGACTGCCTCACACATCAAGACAAGAATCCTTGGTATGAGCGAGTGTACGCGTTACTATCCCCGCTTCGTTCTCTCATGTGTCAACAACTACGGCGTTGGCTATAATAATACGTTAATGACATATCCTCTCACCTGCAATCCTAGACACGTCTCTGATAGACGCTATTACCCGGTTGTCGTTCGGCTGCTGGTGGGAGAGTAGGACTATTTCCTCCTCAGAGAACACACCGACATCTACTTGCCCTTTTGCCAAATTCAAAGCGCAGTCGATCCTATAAAAAACGTTAACTTGTATTATTTTCATTCGAAGGGTTTCTAGGTAGTATTACAAAACCATACAGCATCATCATCCTCAAAGCTATAAAGCTTTGGTTGAGCCTTGGTGTAGTGTATTGACTAAGATGATTGGTGTTTCATGCACACCAATCAGACGAGTCGTTACGTCACATTGATACGTCACACGGGCATAGTGGGAAGTCGAGGTGGAGTCGGCAGTTGTGGTCCGACAAGCGGAACTGAGTGGTAATGCAGTGCGACAGTGTGAGCCCTAAAACACCCAAAGAGGCAAGACGATACACTTGGCTTAGTAAAGTTTTCTCTAGCGGAAGGGAACTCTTAAAGCCTTCATATTCCATCTTAGTCAAAGGCACAGACCTCCTCTAACACTTTCTATACACCTGCTTCCGTCGCTTTCATCCTATTAACGCACTTCTGGCCTCTGATGACTTCTGGCGTCCTACACTATATAACTCCCGGCACGTAAGTCGAGCGGTGACCTTCAAGTGCGCGCAGCGTCGTACGAGTGAGCGGGACACAATACGATTGGAGAGCCAATCAGCGCTTACGAGGGATCCGCGAGAGCTAATCAGTGCACAAACGATTCCCACACCCTCTCCGCGACCCCCTCACCACCCGAGATACCTCATTTTCGACTTCTGCGCACTGAAGGTCAACGCTAGACTTATTTGCCGTGACTTGTACTTGCTTATTCTAGGTTGAAAAAATGTAACCAGCTCACTGGCGCAATGGTGAGCGCTGTGGTCTTACAACTGGGAGGTCACGTATTCGATTCTCTACAGGGGCAATTTGAGATTTCATAATTACTGAATTGTCGCTACTCTGGTCTGGTGGGAGGCTTCAGCCACGGCTAGTTACCTAGCACCTTGCCAGTAGGGTGCCACCAAGCGATTTAGCGTTCCGGTACGGTGTCGCATAAACACCGATCAGAGGTGTAATAATTAAAACTGCCATACTTCTCCCAAGCTGCTGATAGCCAAGTAGCTGTGACAGCCTAGTGGTGAGGACGACCGACTTCTAATCGGAGGTCGTGGGTTCGACCCCGGGTACGTACCTCTAACTTTTCGGAGTTATGTGCGTTTTAAGTATTTAAATATCACTTGCTTTAACGGTGAAGGAAAACATCGTGAGGAAACCTGCACGCCCAAGAGTTCTCCATAACGTTCTCAAAGGTGTGTGAAGTCTGCCAATCCGCTTGGCCAGCGTGGTAGACTATGGCCAAAACCCTTCTCACTCTGAGAGGAGACCCGTGCTCTGTAGTGAGCCGGTAATGGGTTGATCATGATGATGATGATGACTTCTCCCAAGCAACAATGTTTCTAGCGTATATATTTGCGCTCAGATACCTGGATTCCATCCGTCTGCAGGCGGCCGGGCTGCCATCTCTTTCAATATTTTGACACTGGTTAGTGTTCATGAACGGGATGCATACTCTGACTGGAAAAAAATTTGATTTAAATTGAAAATGTTACCACAGAGTACTTACCTACAGAGGGGAAGCTTCTAGTAAGCGGCCCGCTGTAGGTACACTCACGCATATGCGCACAGTTTGTCACCAACTGTACCGGTTAGTGGAACGAGCGCGCGTCCGTGAACCGTTGGTGAGTGTGTTTGTGTGAGTGTACCTACAGCGGGCCGCTTGTGGAAGCTTCCCCTCTGTAGATTTACTACTCGTGTGATGTTACCAATAATAAATACCTACTTACCTAAAGTCTTAGTAAACTAAAAGCTGAATCATTAATCATTATACTGTACTCTAGCGTCCCTAGCCCACGTGAAATGGTGTCTTTTCAGAGTTCTGCACCCAGGACCCAGACCGACTCGTTGGTCTAGTGGTTAGCATATTCAACTTTAGATCACGAGGTCCCGGGTTCGATTCCCAGGTCGGGCAAATTATTGTTAGGTATTGGGTTTTTCTGTCAAGAAATTCTCATTGCCAGCTCGGAGTTTGTAGCTGGCGGTGTTTTATCCCTGGAGAGCACGTTAAGCAGTCGGTCCCGGTTATTATCACTATCATGTGACAAGTCGTTAAAGCTCGCCAACTCATTGGAGCAGCGTAGCGGATCTAGGCTCTATCTCTCTCTCCTGAGAGCGGAGGGTTGTGCCCAGCAGTGGGACGTGAAAAGATTGTAGTGGTGGTGGTGGTGGTGGTACCCAGGGTGGCAGACGGGGGGGGGGGGGTTTGCTAGCCAGGTAACCTCCAAGTGTGCCTGGGTGCTGCTGGTCCTCTTGGATACGTCCGAGGGGAAGAGCAGTATTCGGGCCGGTGCGCCCCGGTAACATGGTTAATAATTTTCCTACGGGGATATTGTTAGCCATGGCCAATGACCTGGCGGAGGGAGGTTTCTCCGCGTGTCCCTCTGATTAGCAGAGGGCACTGCGGATGAAACTGGGGGTGAGACACCCCGGGGCGGGGGGCAGCGATGCCCATCGCGGGAGGAAGAAAACCTCGTTAAAAAATTACGGGAGGGCGCGAGCCTCTGGAGGGACAGCCCAGAGGCGAGCGGGAGCCCCAGCTGGGGCAGCTGCCAGACACCTAGGATGCATACTTTGGGTTCCCCAGGCGTCCAGCACAGACAGCATGAGGGTCATGCCGTGGTGGTTTTAGTGGGTATACCTGGTTGGAGTCCCACATAACCTTCGTTCTGCCGCATTCGGCCGCAGAACGGGGGTACCTATAAAAGGTTTCCACCACGTCAAAAAAAAAAAAGGGTGGCAGACGGGACTCTTAAGGTGCGTCCAGACTTGAACATTTCACCGAACCGAACAGCGAACATTTCGGCGAACTTGTTACGCTCAATGTGGACGGCGCGCTTGGAGCGCTTGAATCGGGTTACTGCGTAACAGTTCGGCGAAACTTTCGCCGAACTGTTACGCAGTAACCCATCTCAAGCGCTCCAAGCGCGCCGTCCACATTGAGCGTAACAAGTTCGCCGAAATGTTCGCTGTTCGGTTCGGTGAAATGTTCAAGTCTGGACGCACCTTTATAAGTTACTAAGCCTTCACTGATCGGGCAATCAATCTGCATGTCAGTCTGTCTCTCAAATTGCTCTACAGCTTCCACTGTAATAGATAGAAACTGAGTCGGGTACAAGTAAAGAGTGAAAGTTAAACCGACTTCACCACACGTTTAATAGTCCATATCTTGAAAACTACTGAAACGATTTTGATGAAACTTACACTGTAAGTTGAAATAAATGTAAGCCAATAAAAATGAATATGATTTTGTCCCATTCGGTGTCGAGACCCTTAGTCCGTGGGGTCCTAGCGCTATAAGGCTATTATTAAGGTAATATCAAAAAAGTTTGTCGACATCACAAGAGACCGAAGAGCTGGCAGCTACCTCCGACAAAGAATTAGTCTAGCAATTCAAAGGGGGAACGCTGCCAGTATCTTCGGAACCTTGCCTACAGGGACTCCTTTTAATAATATATTTTAGTCATTATATTATATTTTTTAAGGTTTTTAGTTTTAGGATTATTTTTAGGATTTTGTTCTTCTCTATTATTATTTAGACCTTAATTAAATATAATTTAAATATTTAGCCAATAAAAATATATAATATAGTTATATTTATACAATTACATAATATATGTATATATACTACTAGCTTCTGCCCGCGGCTTCGCCCACGTGAATTTCGGTTTTGAACAAATCCCGAGGGAATCGTGGAGTTCCGGTTCCCGTTCCCGCTCCCTTTTCCTACCTTTATACTTAAAATATCAAGCAAGGTCGCTATAGTAAATAGTAATCTACCTATAGCTGTAGATATAGATTTCGGGTTTTTCGAAATCCTGTGGGAACTGTGCATTTTTCCAGGATAAAAAGTAGCCTATGTGTTGCCAATGCATGCTACACAGCAAAGTATTGGAATAATGGGTTATGTGAGCGTGATTTACCTAAGAACAGTCAGCGCCCTCTGTGGCGTTTTGGAGGTCTATATCTATTTTAGTTAGGTTACAGGAATACTTTTCCGGGATATAAAGTTACTTTATGTGTTAAATCAGGGCATAAGCTATCTCCATTCAAAATTTCAGCCAAATCGGTTCAGTAGTTGCGGCGGAGAAGAGGAACAAACATACACACAAACTTAATAACTTAATAACGCCTTTATAACATTAGTGTGATTGTTATTTTCCTCGCTAGAGAGCTCCGATAGCATACGCGTCCGATCGCTGCTAAATTCAAAATGCTATATGGGGAGAACTTTACGCACCGCCCCGGCCGGCCGGCTGGAACCGCGCGCCGCGCGTAAAGGCTATGTCCCGCAATTTTTAAATCTGTAATATCTTCGAAAATATTCATTTAAATCATATGCTGTAAAGGGCCATATAGATCTATAATAAATCAACAATGTACTTAAGGTATTTAATTAGATAAGGATTAATGCTGTATTGGTTAAAATCGCTTCTAAAATTAGCCATTATTTGTCGTAAAAAAGTAAATGACAAAAAAAGTTATTGTGGGATATCCATAAGAGATAGACATATACCATCGCGGAGTTTTCTATAGACCTTTTCAATGTGTACAATACTTAATACATTATATTGATAAATCTCGTAGGGTTCAGCCTGCGTTTGCAATGTAAGCGGAAAAAATGTAATTATTTACGACATCACATTAGAAACCTCAAAAATAACAGTATTTCTTGACAATTTAATGGATGTTATTATACATATAAACCTTCCTCTTGAATCACTCTATCTATTAAAAAAAACCGCATCAAAATCCGTTGCGTAGTTTTAAAGATTTAAGCGTACAAAGGGATATAGGGACAGAGAAAACGACTTTGTTTTATACTATGTAGTGATGTGTAATGTATGTAATATATATATTTGTATGAACAGATTAATGTATTAACGTTAATCGTAACCGTCACATGACCAACGGTGTATCGTTATCAGTTATTTTGTCCGCGATAAGCATTCCTGATTCAGGGCGGGCCATATGACTCACTCCACCACCGCTCTAACACGTATGAGTACAAGTCACGGCAAATAAGTCGACCGGTGACCTTCAATGCGCAGAAATCGAATATGAGGTATCTCGGGGTGTGAGGGGGTCGCGGGGAGGGCGTGGGTATCGTTCGTAAGCACTGATTAGCTCTCGCGGATCCCTCGTAAGCGCTGATTGGCTCTCCAATCGTATTGTGTCCCGCTCACTCGTACGACGCTGCGCGCACTTGAAGGTCACCGCTCGACTTACGTGACGGGGGTTATAGGTAGGCCCACTGTAGGTACACTCACACATGAGCTCTCACCACGCTGAGCTTTCACGAACGCCCGCGTCTGACCTCCTACTGGCTCAGTTGGATGACAAACGTGCGCTATGTGTGAGTGTACCTACAGCGGGCCGCTTGTATGAAGCTTCCTCTCTGTACGGATATCTACTCATGTGGCTCTAACACCTAATACCACCAATTTCCTAATGCCACATACCTACATCCGGCCATACATATAGCCGACTTCATAAAAAGAAGATTCCAATTCGTCCGTTTATTTTATTTTTTATTTACAAAAAAACGAATGTTATATCAATTCTGCAGTAGGTAGGTATGTAAATATAATACTACAACTGCAAAATGTTCACATAATTATGATGATCTACGATAGGTAATGGCTTCCAAACAGAATACATACATATATATAGAAAACATGTGTATGTATGTTTGTCCGCGGATTTCTCCGAAACTATTAATCAGATTGTGACCATTCAACTTAGGGAACAGTGCAAGTTTCATCAAAATCGGTTCGGTAGTTTCCAAGATATGGAGGACTGTTAAGTGCGTGGTAAAGTCTTGTTTCTTATAGTATTGATTCACTTCCATAACTATTTAGGTCGTGCTGGTTGTGATGTAATTGACGGACAGCGATAAACAGCGATACGATAGCGTACCGAGAATCGTGACGAGCTCCTTGATTCATCGATATCAATTCACTCCACAAGCGCGCAAACAAGATTGTATTTTATGGAAACATACAAGTATGTTAATCTATTAGACATATTATATCGTTGGATAGCCTATACCTAGTTATATAGTTTCAACTTTCCTATGAAAATCGATTGACTACTGATGTTTATGGTTCAGTAGTAAGAAAATAATCATTTACAGTTACTTGTAGGTACACAGTACATTTTCGTCCAGTACATCTGTCTATACATGTTTCATGTCCATAATATGTTAAATAAATTAAAAATTTAAAAAACCCCCGACATTCGCCATTTTATGGCGGC
Organism: Melanargia galathea; assembly: GCA_920104075.1. Taxonomy (NCBI): domain Eukaryota; kingdom Metazoa; phylum Arthropoda; class Insecta; order Lepidoptera; family Nymphalidae; genus Melanargia; species Melanargia galathea. Next base: position 8,468,430 of record OV049878.1, read on the forward strand.
GGCCATCTTGGATTTACATAGTGTTATTCTACTGATCAAGACCTTTCATTTGATACCCATATTATGGAGTTGTGACCAAATATGTAATCCACCATTTTGTACCGGCGGCCATCTTGGATCGATTTTCATCAAACATAGCTAACAACACTCTCGACTAATTCAACTTTCAAACAAAAAAAACCGCATTCAAATCGGTCCACCCGTTTGAGCGCTACAGGGGAACAGACACACACACACACACACATACACCCCGTCGTTTTTGCGTCGGGGTTAAAAAGTTAACAGTGAGTTTCCCGCCCGTGTCAACAAGTTAATGACGTCACAGCAGTTGACAGCATCAAATGAAAATTGCCGAAGAAACGTTGGTTGGAACGTAATTTGTGATCTTCATTATCCCGCTCATTTTTAAAGATATAAAAATAATAAAAACACAGTTTTGTTTGCAATTTTTTCCCCCACATTTTGACATGTCTAAAATTCCATTAAATTCCACAGCCTTTCAGCAAAATAGAACGTTCGCGTGGTCGCCTCTAGAGCCTAACCACGCCCTCTTCTATCGTTGCCATAAAGACATACTTAATATAGTTATTACGATAAAGCCATTGAACATGAAAGAATGCTAAACTATGAAACATTAAAGAATGGAGAATTGTAAAATTATTCGTTACTAGATGGTGCCCGCGACGTCATCCGCGTGGCATTAGGTTTTTTAAATTCCTGTGGGAACTATTTGCTTTTCCGGGATAAAAGTTGCCTATGTCCGTCGCTGGGATGTAAGCTAACTCTACCAAATTTCATCAAAATCGGTTAAACTGTTGGGCCGTGAAAAGTAAGCAGACAGACAGACACATTTTCGCATTTATAATTTAGTAGCGTAAAGTCAGCCGTCGTTTTTATTTCAGTGGGGTTTGCCGAGTTTGCACATTGCGGCACCGTTAAACGAATTCAAGTATATATCGAAACACAATGACTTCAGAGTGAAACGGACCTAAAACGGCTTATTTTAAGGTTTGAGTTCGTTCGTACATCTACAGCCAACGCCCCAAACGGAAACTTTGCGAAATAAAAATTGTAACTACTGAATGTCTTCAAAGTAAGATAGTATAAGAAGCTTTGTGTCCATTTTGCTCTTATATTGTAGTTTTTCGATATTCGAAATCGAATAGCGTTGTCGAAAGTTAGTTGAGGTGTGCAAACTCGGCATAACCCTACAGTTCACCTTCGCTGGTTCAAGCGAAAGAGGTGTATAAATAATTATCACCGTCTAACGAACTGATAGTGATGTGTGTACTGTAACTGATAGTGTAATAAAAGAGTAAAGAAATAGAGAGAAAAAGAGTAGAGGAAGACCAAAGAAAAAATGGATGCAGTGTGTGAAAGAGGATATGCGTGTAAAATGTGTGAATGATACGTTGAAATATAACAGAAGTGAGTGGAAGAAGAAGCCATGTGCCGACCTCACACAGTGTGGGATAAGTGCCGGAAGAAGAAGTGATGATTACATAACATTGAACTTACTTTCCTGGCCGTTGCTCCAACCAATCAACAAAACAGCGACAAAAACTTCTCTCAACCCCATGTTGGCACTATATAACACACTTTTTACACTAAAACGGGACTAATACCCCGCAACCACACCCTTAACCGACCGCAGTGCAGTCCGAAGCGTTCGATACACTGCCCGTTATAAAAATGTTATATTTTATACGTTAGGGATTCGACTGAGGCTTGAAAATCGATTTCTCAAGATCAATATAATCGATTTCTTAAAAAAAATCGATACAAAATCGATTCACGTGACCTTAAAACACGGATAAATACAAGTAATAGGTACTATGGACAAATTGTGACTATACCTACACAAGTATAAATTAAAAATTTAAAAAAACCCCAACATTCGCCATTTTGTGGCGGCGGCCATCTTGGATTTGCAATAGTGATATTATACTAGTCAAGCCATTTGATACCCATATTAAGGGAGTTGTGAAAAAATATGTAATCCGCCATTTTGCAGCGGCGGCCATCTTGGATCGATTTTTATCAAACATAGCTAATAACCCTCTCGACTAATTCACCTTTCAAACTAAAAAACCGCATGCATATCGGTTCACCCGTTTGAGCGCTACAGGGGAACAGACAGACAGACAGACACACACACACACATACACACACACATACACACACATACACACAGACAATATGTCAAACTTATAACACCCCGTCGTTTTTGCGTCGGGGGTTAAAAATATGGTTAATGATCCAAATAATCCAAATTGACATTTAAGAATATCGATCGAAATCAAAAATCGATTATTTCAGCACATCCCTAAAACGGCGCAGTCGTGGAATCTTATCAACGATTTCAAAATTCAGTGTAAAGGTGTGCGATAGTAGAGTACATAATGATAATCTGATAACAGTTGCTGATTATTATTTTTATATAGGCGGGAGTCCGCCAGGGCGGGCTGGTTTGCCACATTGTATTGATAGTGGTTATGTATGGCACAGTCTGTGGGCACAATAGAATAGAATAGAAAAGTTTTTTATTCAAATAAACTTTTACAAGTACTTTTTGAATCGTCAATTGAATCTACCACTGGTTCGGAATGCCGTTCCAACCGAGAAGAACCAATAAGAAACTCGGCGGTTGCTCTTTTTTTTTTTTAAATAACAATACAACAATTTATGTACATGATTGAAATGCTGTCTCGTGCATTGCTGGAACAAATTAAATCCATGCTTTTTTATCATTTATATAATCTCACACAGTAGTCTTAGTTAACGTTTTTTTTTCTTTCTTTCTGTTGGTACACTCGTATATATATGAGTAGGTAACCTAAGTGGCTATAATCCGATTAATTATAACGCGAGGATTTATGTTATACAATATCTTGTAGGAGCTCTTTGTTTTTCCGGGATATCCTTGATCTTGTGCGGGATCCAAACAAAATGTTTCCTTTATTATCCATACCAATATTATTTTGAAAATACATATAACTACTATTTGTCTGTGTGTCTGTCTGGCTGTCTGTCTTGAAAATGATTCAGCAATAAAACACACAAATATAGACACAGAATATTAAGTTTTTTTCAGGATTATTAAAAAGCTTAATTCCATTCGGATGAAGACTTGAACACCAGCTATGAGATAAAGAATACAGACATAGGTACGGGCGAATAATTGAGTCTGCGTCTTTTTTGAAGTCGGTGAAAAATAGTTTCCATGACAATATATTTTACACTTTTTTACAACTTTAGCTATAAAAAATATATACTTAATATGAAGATAAAAAATTATGTCAGTATATACTTAGTATACGTATGTATATGTACCTATTATTGGCCGCGGTTTTCGCGTTATCAGCTGATAACGGCGTGTTAATACTATGAGTTATCACTACCTATTTGCTTAACAGTAAACCATACGTTACTCCTAGTATGAAAAACAATATGTATGTATATTACGTGTGCGTATTTTGGCATTCTTTCTGAAAGTGGTACATTATATACCTACTTATATGGTTTTTACAAGGTTGGAAACGTTCTCCGAAATGGCTGATTTTGGGTTTACAGGATAAAGAGCTAAATTCCTCCGATCCCTATATATCAGTCTGCCTGCGCTAAGTGGTCGCGTTATCTATTTACTAGCTTCTGCCCGCGGCTTCACCCGCGTGAATTTCGGTTTTTCACAAGCCCGGAATCGTGGATTTCCGGTTCCCGTTCCCGCTCCCTTTTCCAACCTTTATAAGTTTATACCCACTTTCAAAGAAGTTTGGTATAGTAATCTACCTATAGCTGTAGCTATAGATTTCGATTTTTTTCAAAATCCCTTGGGAACTGTGGATTTTCCAGGATAAAAGTAGCCTATGTGTCAGGGCATAATTGGCTGTCTCAAAATGTCATTCAAAATGTTACCCAAGTCGGTTCAGTAGTTGCGGCGTTCATAACGCAACCGAATATCTATCTATCTTCTATAATATAATAAGACTGTAACAGATCCAATTCTGTACATTGCAGATATTTTGAAAATTTTTATTGGAGGGCACTATATAATCGATACTGAAGCCAAAACTGCAATTTTTTTCATTTTTGTCTGTCTGTCTGTCTGTCTGTCTGTCTGTCTGTCTGTCTGTCTGTCTGTCTGTATCTTGGCCGCGCATCACGCCGAAACTACTGAACGGATTCGAATGAAACTTGGTACGATTTGAGTTTATACTCCGAGGTAGGACATAGGATACTTTTTATCCCGAAATTCAGCACGGTTCCCTTGGGAGAGGGGATGAAAGTTAAAACGTGTATTTAGCTGTAATTCATTAACGCGTTGTTCGATTTCACTCATTCGTTTTTTATTACAAAGGTAGTACTTTACGTATTGTCCCGTAAATATTTCAAGGTCATAGGTTTTTTAGTTTAGAAATGACAGACATTACAACCCTCATTATTGGGTTCAAATAACTTGGGACCCGGATCTTTGAACGTACGGCTTATTTTAAACTGGTGTGCGTTTAAATTTATGTTTATTGGTCTGTCTATTTCTTCCAGCTAATCTCCGAAACGGCTGGATCGATTTTAATGGAACTTTCAATGTTATAAGGAGTAACTTAGGCTACATTTAGTTTAGGTACATAAAAGAATTATGGGATCCGATCCGATCCTATATCAAAACCTATATCTACGCGAACGAAGTTGCGGGGGTCAGCTAGTACATAATATATGCATAATATCATGGTTAGTTTTTACACATAGCTTATACTTACACATGAGTTATAGACCTTACAACTAGTATGGTTTTCTTACTGGTTATCGTCCATTTAGTGGAGTTAGTTACTGAGTTTGAGAGGGTAAAATATTTGTTCTATAAAAAAAAAACTTGTTAGAATAGTATAGTCTATTTTCCTTGCAATTTAGTATTTTTTTAGTCAGATAACTGTTTCTTTTTAATCTTAATAAAAAGTTGAAAATGCTGATTTCGCCGATTATCGTCCACCATTGTACCTGTTATCGTCCACTGATTTTAAATATGAGAAATTTAGTATGCAGATAAAATTGAACATGTAATATTAACACCACTTTAGTATTTATTTTATGTCTATACAAATTAAAATGAACTGCCTTTCTTGCCATTTTCTTGCCTTTGAATCTGTCTTTTCGAAATATCCGGGTTTTTAATAGTAGACTCATGGTTAATTGTACATTATTAAACGTAGTTCATCATGTTTTGCAGAAATCAAATATAATATAGCTAAAGCATGCAAATACAGGGGTCTAGGCTCCGAATATGATTTTGTCCCATTCGGTGTCGAGACCCTTGGTCCGTGGGGTCCCAGCGCTATAAGGCTATTTAAGGAAATATCAAAAAGGTTAGTCGACATCACAGGAGACCGAAGAGCTGGCAGCTACCTCGGACAACGAATTAGTCTAGCAATTCAAAGGGGGAACGCTGCCAGTATCTTCGGAACCTTGCCTACAGGGACTCCTTTTAATAATATATTTTAGTCATTATATTATATTTTTTAAGGTTTTTAGTTTTAGGATTATTTTTAGGATTTTGTTCTTCTCTATTATTATTTAGACCTTAATTAAATTGAATAAGTAGGTATTCATATTCCATCACATACTTCTATCAGTGGTATACCGTCATCATTGATTTAAAAGCCCAAATCAATGGCCGCTGTCATACAAATATCCGGCCGGAACTCAGCTCCTATAACAGAATGTGTCAATCTTTTTCTTGTCTTATCAAAGTACCTACTTAATGAAGTCATGCATTTTACCAATGAAGATGAAAAGATATTAGACATCGGAAGTGTATTATTCATCCTATATTCTATTAACCTACCTATAAGTAGTTACATAATTTAATTTAACAGGAAAATGAAGATATTTTATCATGAATTTGTATATATAACATTTTAATATTTCTCTCATATTTAAATATCTCTTTAGAGATAAGAATTTAGACGTAAGTAGATAATACTGCGTAAACATAGCCGCGGTTTGAGCTACTTAGCCCGTTTGAAAATTATTAAGTAATTTCTAATTATTGAGCCTGCGGGAATCAAACCCGGGACCTCTAGCTATTATAATACGTCACACACAATTGCGCCAGGGAAGTTTGTCAGGTTTTATGAAGCATTTCCTCAGATTTTCGATAGTTTTTCGGAACAAAATGTTCAACCCTTTTTTTTGGAGACTAGTCAACTAAGTAGGAAATATTATAGTGCGCCAGTGTGTCCGCAGACAAAGGTGCACTCTCTATTGTGACGGCAATCCAACATAATATATCCGAACAGAGATCAGTCCCATAACCGACGGCTTTACGCATGGGCGCCGGCAGAAATAATTTCCAGGTGGTGCAGATTTTAGTTTTCTTACAATTTTCGCCGTATTATGATTGTTAATAAGTATAAAAAACTTAAATTTTAGTCGGAAATGAAAATCGAAATCTGAAGCCCGGTTAATTTTATGTTCGAGACATTTACAAAATGATTTCCAACAGACGGCTTTTTATTTCAATTTCGCCAGTGTGAGTTCTCATGTGCTTCACTAAACTACTATTTACTGTACATTTATAATCGCATAACTTGCAAGCAAGTTGCAAGTAGTATATAAGCTGTGATAGCCTAGTGGTTAGGACGACCGACTTCTAATCGAAGGTCGTGGGTTCGATCCCGGGTACGTACCTCTAACTTTTCGGAGTTATGTGCGTTTTAAGTATTTAAATATCACTTGCTTTAACGGTGAAGGAAAACATCGTGAGGAAACCTGCACGCCTGAGAGTTCTCCATAACGTTCTCAAAGGTGTGCGAAGTCTGCCAATCCGCTTGGCCAGCGTGGTAGACTATGGCCAAAACCCTTCTCACTCTGAGAGGAGACCCGTGCTCTGTAGTGAGCCGGTAATGGGTTGATCATGATGATGATGATGAACTTGCAAGCAAATGGCTTCTCGCCAGTGTGATTTCTCATGTGATTCACTAAACTACTATTTACTATACATTTATAATCGCATAACTCGCAAGCGAATGTCTTCTCGCCAGTGTGAGTTCTCATGTGACTCACTAATGTACTGTTTACTGTACATTTATAATTTCATAACTTGCAAGCAAATGGTTTCTCGCCGGTGTGAGTTCTTATGTGCATTATTAATTTACAATTTTCTGTACATTTATAATCGCATAACTTGCAAGCAAATGGCTTCTCGCCAGTGTGAGTTCTCATGTGAATCACTAAATTACTATTTACTATACATTTATAATCGCATAACTCGCAAGCGAATGGCTTCTCGCCAGTGTGAGTTCTAATGTACTGTTTACTGTACATTTATAATCGCATAACTTGCAAGCGAATGGCTTCTCGCCAGTGTGAGTTCTAATGTACTGTTTACTGTACATTTATAATCGCATAACTTGCAAGCGAATGGCTTCTCGCCAGTGTAAGTTCTAATGTACTGTTTACTGTACATTTATAATCGCATAACTTGCAAGCGAATGGCTTCTCGCCAGTGTGAGTTCTAATGTACTGTTTACTGTACATTTATAATCGCATAACTTGCAAGCGAATGGCTTCTCGCTAGTGTGAGTCCTCATGTGTTTCACTAAATCACTACTTTTCCTACATTTATAATCGCATTTACGTGCTTTCCGAGGCACGGGGTTGTAACACCGCCAACTTCCCAACTCAAAACTAAACTTAGAGAGAGTAAATACGAAAATTCAAAACTAAACTTAGTTAGTTTTAATTTTGAATAAAGTTTATTTGACTTTGACTCCGGTATGCTATTTCTTGACCTAATAACCTTTTTGGCCCTACCGGGGACTCGAATCCGGGAACTCGCAGGCAAACCAATAATGATACTAGACTATTACGAGGCACGAGAAATAGTTTTGTATTAGAAAGGTACATGAGAAATCCATTAATTTTTAGAATAATAGCAAGTAACATTATATGCAAGTTTCATTGGAACACGAATGGCGTGACAATAACCTACTGGCATGGCGTTAATTTGTTGTATAATTATTACTTTCAACTAAGTATACCTGTACACCTGCATCATTTTCTGAGATTGCGGGGCGCTGGGCTGAAGTCGGTTTCATTTTTCTTATACGAGTAGCTTGCAGTCTCGCAGATTTAAGCATGTATTCTGCAAAACCTCGACGCAGCAAACCAGTAGGTTGGATTAGAGGAATACTGGGTGGAGTTGTCAATTCCTGCAGGGCCTTCTGTCTGCAGACCAGCATCCATGGGTTCAACCACATCGCCGCGCCGAGGAGGCACTGGCTTGAGAGGTAAAGCCAGTTCAATTGTGGTCGTGTTGTCAATTCCTGCAGGGCCTTCTGTCTGCAGACCAGCATCCATGGGTTCAACCACATCGCCGCGCCGAGGAGGCACTGGCTTGAGAGGTAAAGCCAGTTCAATTGTGGTCGTGTTGTCAATTCCTGCAGGGCCTTCTGTCTGCAGACCAGCATCCATGGGTTCAACCACATCGCCGCGCCGAGGAGGCACTGGCTTGAGAGGTAAAGCCAGTTCAATTGTGGTCGTGTTGTCAATTCCTGCAGGGCCTTCTGTCTGCAGACCAGCATCCATGGGTGCAACCACATCGCCGCGCCGAGGAGGCACTGGCTTGAGAGGTAAAGCCAGTTCAATTGTGGTCGTGTTGTCAATTCCTGCAGGGCCTTCTGTCTGCAGACCAGCATCCATGGGTTCAACCACATCGCCGCGCCGAGGAGGCACTGGCTTGAGAGGTAAAGCCAGTTCAATTGTGTTTGGCTGAACAGGCACTGCGATTAAACGCGAGCGGTTTAGGAATAGCTGAAGCCAACAAACCGCGTACAAACACGCACTGCGGCTAGCGTTTTCAGTACCACCATGGATTTGTTGCGATTCTTCTATTCCGCTTCTCTTCTTTTTCGCTTCTCTTCTGTTCTGCTACTCTTCTGTTCCACTTCTCTTCTATTCTGATTCTCTTCTGCTCTACTTCTCTTCTGTTCTGCTTCTGTTCTGTTCTGCTTCTGTTCTGTTCTGCTTCTCTTCTGTTCTGCTTCTCTTCTGTTCTGCTTCTGTTCTGTTTTGTTCTGTTCTGTTCTGCTTCTGTTCTTTTCTGATTCTCTTCTGTTCTGCTTCTCTTCTGTTCTGCTTCTGTTCTGTTTTGTTCTGCTACTCTTCTGCTCTGCTTCTCTTCTGTTCTGCTTATCTTCTGTTCTGCTTCTCTTCTGTTCTGCTTCTCTTTTGTTCTGCTTCTCTTTTGTTCCACTTCTCTTCTGTTCTGCTTCGCTTCTGTTCTGCTTCTCTTCTGCTCTACTACAGTCCGTTCCGTTCCGTTCTATGGAACACAAAAATCGCGGGTTTAGAAACCGCGATACAAAATAAATGTAGCAAGTTACGTTTTAAAATCAGTTTAAACGCGGTGCGCCCTAAGCCTTAGTATGATTTTCTGTGACACCAGGTTGGTGTGGCTGTGTGTGACGGCGACGGCGGTGTGGGGGACGGTGGACGTGTCGCTGGGGCAGTGGCAGCGGTACCAGGACAACCCGACCGTCGTCACGCTCGACAAGGACTTCCGGACCTGGACATACACCATGCCCGGAGTCACCGCTTGCAAACCGGTCGGTTTCACAGCCGCCGCACACTGGGCCGCTAGTGGCGACGACTAGTGGCTGGCCACAAGTCGCGGAAGAGATTTTTCATACATTTTCTTGAGGCTCGAAACTGCAAGCTACTTACCTCTATTACCAAATTTCGTACCAGTTAAACGGATGAACTTTTAAAAATCCCGTGGGAACTATTTGATTTTCCAGGATAAAAAGTAGACTATGGCTGACCCCAGGCTGTAACGCTAACTTTGTGCCAAATTTCATCAAAATCGGTTTAACGGATTATGCATTATAAATTTTCTGTCTTCCCGTGGAAACATTTTGTTTTTCCGAGAGTCGCCTATGTCGGTATGTCCTTCCCCGGGATGTAAGCTACCTATGTATCTTTCATCAAAATCGGTTACACTATTGGGCTAAGCTGGACACTGTTGGGCTGTGAAAGGCTAGCAGACAGACAGACACACTTTCGCATATATTATACTTATAATATTAGTATGGATTTGCTTCAGAACCGTACAAGCATAGAAAAAGTGGAGAAAGCCATCAAACTCCGCTGGAAAGTGACGCCGGGTCATCCCAAGTACAGCTACTACTTGCGGTTTGTGGACGTGGTCGCCAACTCCGACCTCTACCACCTGGACGGCTACAGGGAGTTTGCTAACGACTCTGATCTAAACGTGGACCTGTATCAGCTGGCCGTCGAAGTAAGTGCAAGTCAGAGTAGATAAAAGTTCATGCGCATAGATTCTTCCCGTCCCACTTGGGGCCATCCATAAATTACGTCACACTTTCATCACCTCACACGAAAAGCACCTCTGACTAAAAACTCCGGGCTGGCACTGAGAATTCAGACTGCTAAAATCATAACCCTTGTTCATGAATCTAGTCGGGTAAAAAGGCGAAAAAAATGAGTTACCTTACCTGTTTTTTCGTAAGTTCGCAATGTGGCCAGGGCAGGGCAGTGCAAGTCAGGGCAAGGCAGGACTAGGCAGGGCAAGGCAGGGCAAGGCAGGACTAGGCAGGGCAAGGCAGGGCAAGGCAGGGCAAGGCAAGGCAAGGCAACGGAACGGAACAAATAAACTTTTACAAGCACTTTTGAATCGTCAATTGAATCACTGTTTCGGAATGCCGTTCCTACCGAGGAGAACCAGCAAGAAACTCGGCGGTTGCTCTTTTTTTAAAGGTGATGCCGGATCAGCGAGTGAAGCTGATGGCGGCAGAGCAGATCTCGTCCACCGCACCGCGATGGACGCCCGTGATGACCGAGGTCGGCGCTTGCTACACCATCAACTCCCTGGCCAGCGCTGAGATCGCTATACTGTAAGATCGTATCATTTAAGATAGTGTTATAAAATCGACCATAACTTAGAATCTAGGTATATTATGATCGATTTTATAAAACCCTAAAAAAGACGAATCCATTATTAATTATATTAATAGCTCTTTCCCATCAATAAAGTTTTCCCAATAAAAGTCCCATCAAAATCGGTCTAGCATTTTGGAGACAGGCAAACACAAATTTTAATGTACCCAAGATGATAATCCCGTCGTTCAAAGGTTCCTCCTGTACAATCCGTTTTCCAAGTTATATGAAATACTGAGGGTAGTGATGGCTGTAATTTCTGAACCACATAATCGATGGCCTTGAAATATTTATGGAACAATCTTAAAAGTATTTCCATTCTAAGGTGTGTTTCAAGATGGCCGCCGCCACAAAATAGTGGATTACATATTCTTTCACAACTCCCACAATTTATTTTTATTTATTTATAAACTCTTTATTGCACAAAATGGTACAAAAGGCGGACTTAATGCTAAAGCATTTTCTACCAGTCTACCTAAGAGATGTGACAACACGTGTGGGTGTGCAAAGGAGTACAACGTAAAGTGTGTGTGTGTGTGTGGTGTGCAAAGTAAACAATATGGGTATCAAAAGGGCTACACTAGTAGAATAGCACTATGCAAATCCAAGATGGCCGCCACCACAAAATGGTAAATGTCGGGGTTTTTTTTAATTTAATAATTTATACCTACTTGTTATACATATAGGGTGTAAGGGCAATTAACGCTCTCAGAAACGAAGACAGGCAATAATACTGATGATTACTGACAAAATATTATAAAAAAAAACTAGAAAAAGAAACTAGTTTTCACAAAAAAATTAATTATTTTTTTATGTAATACCAGTTTTGGAGGTTTAAACAGAACAGCTGTAATTGCAAAAAATCCTATATTTTTAAAAGTTTCTAACGTACTTTAATAAAATGAGCTGACACTGGAGGTCAACGAACGTTGTATGACCTATTTACGTATCGTTAGGTACCTACAAAATCGCGCGCGCGCCAAGGCCGATACCTACCTATCCTATAAGATTATGTTTAGGTACAGCTGTGGTACAGCTGTAATAAATAAGGAATAGGTAAGTATATAAATAAAGAACCTGTTTAAGATATTTAAGCGCGTTCGTCGTCCACAGTAAGCCAGGCTGGAACAGCACGCAGGACCTCCCCGTGACCTGCCAGTATTCGTCGCAGGGCTGCTATTTCATATTCGAATATCCGGACGACAATATGTCGGTGAGTCGTCGTTTCGTCCAAACAAATTATAAATCACAATCATTTTTTAACCAACTTCAACAAAAGGAGGTTATTAAATTCAATAGTATGTATGTAACTAGGTTTTGCCTGCGGCTTCGTCCACATGAATTTCGGTTTTTCACAAATCCCGAGGTAATCGTGGATTCGTTTTTTCCAACCTTTATAACTTCTTTCAAGGAAGTTTGCTATAGGTATATAATATGGATAATATTATATTACTTAGGATGGTTACTGACATAAAATACTATAAAAACGCGAAAAAAATATTAACTTAACCTGTTATTTTTAAAAGTTCGAAATGTAATGCAATCAGCTGACGTGTCTGATATCTGGCATCTGCCCGCCACTCGCGGGGCATTGACCCCGAGTTGTGTACGCTTTACATTGCGGGTTTGAAAAATACTAAGTTCTACCTAAACCTCTAATACCTGCTACAAGTTTAAGCAAAAGGTTATTTATTGGTAGATATTGGATTGTACTTAGGTAGTACCTAGATATTATAATAATGGCGCTAAGTTTTAGACAGCAGTCTTCCTTATATTATACTCTGTATAATACTTTCAAAGAAAATACTCGTATATATAAAGATAACTAGGTGCTTAGATAGTTTATGTGTTCTTTCAGTACTACTTCCACTCGGCGTACGATATTCCCGACACTCTGACAACACCAGCCACCACCTACCCGACGGTGTACATCGCCTCCGATCTGAGCACAATGGAGACGAGCGCGGAGCCCGGCGTCAGGGACCTGCCGCCTCGGAGACGGTACTGCCGGTACACGGACGAGCCCACCGAGCCCAACAGGCGGGTGAGACATGACACATACGTGATACATGAGACACATGACGCGTGAGACATACCGGACACTCTGACAACACCAGCCACCACCTACCCGACGGTGTACATCGCCTCCGATCTGAGCACAATGGAGACGAGCGCGGAGCCCGGCGTCAGGGACCTGCCGCCTCGGAGACGGTACTGCCGGTACACGGACGAGCCCACCGAGCCCAACAGGCGGGTGAGACATGACACATACGTGATACATGAGACACATGACGCGTGAGACATACCGGACACTCTGACAACACCAGCCACCACCTACCCGACGGTGTACATCGCCTCCGATCTGAGCACAATGGAGACGAGCGCGGAGCCCGGCGTCAGGGACCTGCCGCCTCGGAGACGGTACTGCCGGTACACGGACGAGCCCACCGAGCCCAACAGGCGGGTGAGACATGACACATACGTGATACATGAGACACATGACGCGTGAGACATACCGGACACTCTGACAACACCAGCCACCACCTACCCGACGGTGTACATCGCCTCCGATCTGAGCACAATGGAGACGAGCGCGGAGCCCGGCGTCAGGGACCTGCCGCCTCGGAGACGGTACTGCCGGTACACGGACGAGCCCACCGAGCCCAACAGGCGGGTGAGACATGACACATACGTGATACATGAGACACATGACGCGTGAGACATACCGGACACTCTGACAACACCGGCCACCACCTACCCGACGCTGTACATCGCCTCCGATCTGAGCACAATGGAGACGAGCGCGGAGCCCGGCGTCAGGGACCTGCCGCCTCGGAGACGGTACTGCCGGTACACGGACGAGCCCACCGAGCCCAACAGGCGGGTGAGACATGACACACACGTGAGATACATGACACACATGACGCGTGAGGTACATTAAATGACATGACACACTTGAGACGTGAAACTCGTGACATGTTGAACGTTGCCAGTGTATCGTTGTCGGCAGGTGCACAGCACGGGCATTTGCCAGCAAGGGTGCAAGAGCCGGGTCGCTGTCAAACTTTGCGGATGCAAGCCTTTCTACTACCATTTTGCAGGTATTTGTTTCCATTATCAAGCGTGTATGTATAAATAAGTATGCATATTAGCGATTATTTAAAAAACTAATGGACCGATTTTGATTATTTTTTCACTATCATAATCTGTATACTTTATGGAAGGTTTTGGTATATAACACACCTAGTTAACATTCTTATGTACGAAGTTAAATGCATAAATGTACCCATATGTCACTAATATTTTTGATTGGTACACCGATTTCTCTGAGATTGCTGGACCAAAGTCGGTTTAATTTGTCCTACAATAATATCTTGCTATATTAATTGTTCCTAGCTAAGGTTCTCACTGTCAGTAGTTAAGTTAAATATGGTAAGGTTGCTTAGGACCCCAGGCTGCTTGTCAGTTCTCAGCAGCTGAGGAAGAGTTTCCTCATCGAAGTAAAAGCCGTCTTTTTACGATTTAAGGTACGTATTTTTGCCTACTTACTTTCAATTATCTATCCATCTATCTATCTATCCAGAAGGTCCGCCGTGCACTCCTGCCGGCATGCGGTGCCTGGCAGGCATCGCGCACCGCTTGCCGACGTTCGACAACACCAAGTGTTCGTGCGTGCAGCCATGTCTCGACTCCCACTTCCACGAGATCTCCACTAGAATGGAAATTTGGTTACTACGTATTTACTGCCTGCTTACTTCCATCTGTCTATCTATCCAGAAGGTCCGTCGTGCACTCCTGCCGGCATGCGGTGCCTGGCAGGCATCGCACATCGTTTGCTGACGTTCGACAACACCAAGTGCTCGTGCGTGCAGCCATGTCTCGACTCCCTCTTCCGCGAGATCTCCACTGGAATGAAAATTTGGTTACTACGTGTTTCCTGCCTACTTCCTTCCAATTCCCCTTGGACCTGCTGGTGCGTCAAGTCGGTTGGTCCACGGGGCATACACCCATTTAACTATCCATTTATCTATCTGTCAAAAAAGTCCACTTTGCACTTCTGCCGGCATGCGGTGCCTGGCAGGCATCGCGCACCGCTTGCCAACGTTCGACAACACCACATTGCGTGCACACACAAACGCAGTTTCCGCATTTCATCGTGGTCAGTCTCCTGTAGTGCCACTGATGCGCAAAACCCTAAATTATGCTGAAGTTTTCTCCCCTAGGCAACGAGACCCTTTTCTTTTTATCTTAAGATTCCCGACCTGCTGGGGAGGGATCAAGGTGGCTAACCTCAGCGTATACTGAGAGGCTCCTGGAACTCTTGCAAACATGCGGCAGTGCCAGCCTTACGCAAAACTCAGGCAACGAGATCCCAGTGAAAACTGGCACATTATTTCGATTTCCATTTATATTTATATTTCCATTTCTATTATTTCTATTTCTATTTCCATTTCTATTTCCATTTCTGTTATTTCCATTTCATTTCTATTTCATTTTCATTTCTATTTCCATTTCCGTTTCCTTTCCGTTTCCGTTTCTGTTTCTCACACTACAGCTATTTCTATTTCTATTCCCATTTTCATGAAATTTCCATTCTACTTCTTTCTATTTCCATTTCCATTTCTATTAGTTCAATTTCCATTTCTATTATTTCCGTATCAGTTTCCGTTTCTATGTCCTCTTTCTATTTCTATCTCCACTTCTATTGCTATTTCTATTTACATTTCTATTTCTATTTCCATTTCCATTTCTATTTTTATTTCTTTCTATTTCCATGTGATGATGTGTGCAGGAATCAAGGGACGATGTTAAATCGGGGCAATTTGCGGTACACGGTGCAGCCGCCCCGCATGCGGTACACAAGGAAAATCGTGTTCCACTTCCAGGACCTGGTTGGTGAGCGCCTACATCTTCATCTTTACCTAGGTTATCTTTACCGAAGTATGAAAACACGTGAGCGAGGCGAAACGAACCCCGCTTCGCTCCCAATGTGGCCTGCGTTAAAGAAAATGGAGGCTTTGCGACTCCCAATGTGGCCTGCGCTAAAGAAGATGGAGACTTAGCGAATGTGGATATACAGAGGAATGCTGAGGATTTCGTGGGTTCGGAGTGTTGAGCCTCATTGGTGTAGCATTAACTTTCAGTGTCGTTCGGCGGCGCAGCGGGACTGTTCCTGGGTGCCAGCTTCATCAGCTTCGTGGAGGTCGGCTGCTTCCTCGTCGAACGCATCCTATGCATCGGAGGAAAGAAGACGGAATCCAATAATAAGGTAGATATACGCAAGGGCGTCGCCAGCCGATAGGAAAGTTCAGTAGGAAAAGTTCAAAGTATTGTTGGTACAGTCCAGAGCTTTTGAAGCTGGTTACGAGCTCTTAATTTATTTTCGAATTAGAATTTTTCACTGACCTCGTTTCCATTTGCGCCAGGTTTAATTTAGATACTTAATGCAAAATATAGCATATCTATATTTTTTCAAAACTCTAAATACCCCTGCCCTTGCGACGCCCTTGGGTATACGTAATGTAACGTATGTATGTGTGAACGCCTAAATTATTTGTGTCGTAACAAGTGCTATATTTTTTGCACAGGCGTTTGGCACAACAGCGCCACATCATTGTTATAATGTCATTCTGTCAAGTGTCAATACATTTTTTACGAGCATATCGGGAGCACCCCATTATTAACGAATAAAGAAGAATTAATTTAATTTAACAATGTAATTTACATTGTTGAATTAAATTAATAGTAGGCTGTAGGTATATAATTAATAGTATACAAATTACAAATACTCGTATGGTCTAGCAGTTAGTATGTTCGACTGAGGGTCGCCAGGTCCTGGTTTCGATTGCCGGTTCGAGCTAAAAATTGTTAGATATCCGCGTTTCCTGTCAAGAAATTGTCAGTTGGTGTCCTGAAGTTGGTAGGTAGTTGGCTGTGACATACACCCCCGTGCCTCGGAGAGTACGTAAAGCCGTCGGTTCTGTGCCTGATCTCTCTCCGGTCGCGTCGGACTGCTGTCCCATCGAGTTACGAGAGTGGATGAATAGAGAGTTCACCTGTGCTCTATAATATCTCCTGCGTAATGACAAACCTCCGTTGCGATTGGCTGCGTCGTGGTGTGGCCGAAATTCGCTCAGGATAACATCGCCATAGCACAGAATATATAATAGTAGTAGCCATATGTAGGAAATGGGTAGGAACTACAAGACATAGGTTCCTTCTTAAATAAATATTATTGACCATTTTTTTAAGTGATAACGTCTTATAAATCGACTAGCGGTCCGCCCCGGCTTCGCCCGTGGTAGGTACATAATATATAGCCTATGGCACTCAAGGATCACGTACATATCCAACGGTGAAAGAATTTTTGAAATCGGTCCAGTAGTTACTGAGATTAGCGCGTTCAAACAAACAAACTCTTCCGCTTTATTATATTAGTATAGAAGTATAGATAAACGCCGGCTACACGCTCGAAAAAGCATAACTCATTGTCACGTTCCGCGTGCAAGCGAGAGCGCGGAACGAGCGATAGAGAAGGCACGATCGGTCTAAGCGTTCGGCTTGTGACCATTATCATGTCAAATTAATTATATCGTCCGTAAACCGACTTTACAGACAAGCAATTTTTTTTTGATGAATATTATATTTTCTTTATTTCAGATAAAAACCCCCGTAGCGGCGTATGAATATCGCGTACAAGAATTGACTTCTATATTGCAAGGAACAAATAATTATGGGCGAAGCTATGAGAAGTTTCACAAGATTATATAAATCTTGCTTGGAGCCCGCATAACTTAGAAACAACATATTATAAAGTCAAGGATCAAACTGATAAAACACAGGCGATTACTTTTTAATCCCCGACGCAAAAACGACGGGGTGTTATAAGTTTGACGTGTCTGTGTGTGTGTGTGTGTCTGTCTGTTCCCCTGTAGCGCTCAAACGGGTGGACCGATTTGAATGCGGTTTTTTTTTTGTTTGAAACGTGAATTAGTCGAGAGTGTTGTTAGCTATGTTTGATGAAAATCGATCCAAGATGGCCGCCGCTACAAAATGGCGGATTAAATATTTTTTCACAACTCCCTTAATATGGGTATCAAATGAAAGGGCTTGACTAGTAGAATAGCTCTATGCAAATACAAGATGGCCGCCGCCACAAAATTATTAATTTATACTTGTTTAGGAAACTTACAACACACTACAACTTACTACAATTTTTTTGCACGAAATTGCAGCGGTCTACGCGCAAACCAATTAATTGTTGAGCCAATAATTTTTGTATAAGCAGTCAAAAGTAAATTAAAAAGTCAAGGTTCTCTATACTTAGGCTATTATTTATTATATTCTGTGACTTAGGTACATAAAAATTACGGAGAAAATAATGTTGGAATAATGAAGAGAAATAATGCATAAATCACGAATTGTTTGAAATTAATTAAATAATATGAGACTTGACCTAGTAAGATGTTTAATTATATCCTAAAAATACGTATAAATTATTACGAAATCTAATTACTAACCGACAAACAAGTAACTTTTGATTATACAACTTTGCAAGTATTTAAATCTATGTAAATGATAAATAATTTCAATATTAACATACAATCCGATATGGTCTAGTGGCTAGGATACCTGGCTCTCACCCAGGAGGCTCGGGTTCGATTCCCGGTATCGGAATAAACTTTTTACTTTTTTTTACATTTTTAAATTTTAATTTAAATTTTTTTTTTTTTTTGGGTAGCATTATTTCGGTGAAATCATCAATTTAATTTAATCTATGACAATTTAATAATAATAATATTAGTCTGTCAAGTCGATAAGCCACTATGGTTACTTTTTTTTTGTCAAATAAAATTATAAATTTTTTTTTGTTCGTTCGTCCTGGCCTAAGCTTCAAAACGGCTGCACCTATTTCGATGAGACTTTCACTGTCACAGGCAAGTAAACGACTAAGTAATTACCTAGACTACTTCTTAACCCGGAAGAAAACCAGTACCTAACTACACGGTATTAAAATCGTGTAGCGAGCAAAACAAGGATTAAATAAGCCATGTTTTATTTTTCGTTTGAAGTTAAATGGATCGATTGCAATGACCTAATTATGTGGGATTGCGTGACCACGCAGAACACGGGGAATTATGTAAAAAGTAGGTCGCCATGGGAATTTGTTGCACGTTCCATCCATTAAGTAGGGTAGGAACACCGGTTTCCGGACACGCACCTGTTATCGTCCACCGAGCGGATCACTCTTAAGAAACGCTTAAAAATAGAAACATTATAAGACTTACATAAAAATAATGCATCTCTATGTCAACTTGAATGTCTTATCAAGACACAGAGAAAGAAAAAAGTGTATTTTACTTAAGTTTCTTTGAAAACAAAGCGATCGAATTTTGAGTATGCAATTAAGGAATGAAAATGAGCCGTGTGGAGCAAAAAAATTAGTGGCATGCTTCAACTATCACGGGAAGTTACTAATCATTTTACTATAAGATTTAGTTTGATTCTTCTTTGTAGCACTTACTTATGTTTCATAAAATACTGTGAACGTGTTTTTTTACTTTTGATTACATTAGAATACAAATAAAAGGGGTGGACGACAACTAGTTCACTATTTTCTTAAGAAAACCTGTTATCGTCCGGGCGGTCAAACACAGGTTTAGCATCTTAATTCTAGGTAGTCTTGCTATCAATCGAGGTGTGCACAAAATTGGAATTAAGTTTATTAATTCGAATCCTATACACATACACTAGTTAGTGACTAGTCTTCGTCCACTTTTTTCTCATTGTATATAAAACTATGGGTCTTCAAAATCACGCGTGGACGATATCTAAATTTGCACTGAATAAATATTCTAAGTTTCGACCACCAAGCTATTATTTGAAAATAAATAGATTTAGTAAAAATATAAATAATTAAACTTGTTTGACAAAAGAATTACCTTATATTTTATGTGTTTCTCCTTGGAACTTTGATATATTTATAAGTTAAGATAGTATTGTCGATCTTTATAATTTTTGGACGAAATTTAAAATAGAGAATCTGAAGTGTACCGGTTATCCGTCCACCTATATTTTAAACTGTATGAAAAACATACATTTTTTAATATTATGTTATTATTTAGGCGAATTTTGATTATTACTCATATCTATAATTTATTTTTTATTCAT
The DNA here is from genome assembly GCA_920104075.1 of Melanargia galathea. NCBI lineage: Eukaryota > Metazoa > Arthropoda > Insecta > Lepidoptera > Nymphalidae > Melanargia > Melanargia galathea. The sequence goes on from OV049878.1 coordinate 8,488,554, forward strand.
CTACAAGTTAGTCCTTGACTGCGATCTCATCTGATGTTAAGTGACGATGCAGTCTAAGATGGATGCGAGATATCCTGAAAGAGGTACAGCAAAATCCGTACCCTTAAACGCTAAATGACTTGGAAGTAAGGCATACTAGACTAGAGACAATTTCGAAATTATTAAATTGAATTTACCAAATTGGTCTGCCGAGAATCAAGTAGAGGACCTTCCACTAATAAGACTTACCCCTGCGCCATGCCAGGGAGGCTGCCAAATTATATGTACCTACTTTTATATAATGTAAGTGCGATGTGGTAAAAGACAATGCAAGATAGATAGGCGCAAAGTTGGAAAGATATTATGTCATATTGTAGACTCTATAAACCGCGTTAACAAGGCAATAGTTTTTTATCTGTTTTATTTTAAAACAAGCAGTTGACCGCTATTGCGTATGCGTAGAAAGACCACATCACTTTGTATAAAGTTCTTTATCACCCTGTGAAAGTTCTGTCAAAATAGGTTCAGCTGTTTTGAAAAGTAAGTACATATTACGAATAGACAAAAAACAGAAAACAATTTTTTTATAAACGGTTATGTAGCTTTTTAATAATGTATAAGTAAACATAGGTAAGTTCACTAATAAAAACCCATATATTTCGTAAAGACCGACAGGAAGTTAATTTTAATTGGTATAGATATTAAATACATATTAAAGTGGTGTTAATATTACATATTCAATTACTTACTCACTACATGCATACTTTTTCATAGTAAATTTCTCATAAAAATCAGTGGACGGATAACAGGTACAAGGGTGGACGATAACTAGATTTAGTGGACGATAACCGGTGAAATCGGCATTTTGAGCTTTTTATTAGGATTAAAAAAAAACTAGTTATCTGACTAAAAAAATACTAACATGCAATGAAAATAGACTATACTAGAAGTATATTTTAACAAGTTTTTGTTTAATTTTTTTTATAGAACATATATTTTCACCCTCTCAAACTCAGTAACTCCACTAAATGGACGATAACCGGTAAGAAAACCCTACATCCTTACTAATATTATAAACGCAAACATGGATGTAGGGATGTATGTTTGTTACTAGAATAGAATAGAATAGAATAGAATAGAAAAGTTTTTTATTCAAATAAACTTTTACAAGTACTTTTGAATCGTCAATTGAATCTACCACAGGTTCGGAATGCAGTTCCAGCCGAGAAGAACCTGCAAGAAACTCGGCGGTTGCTCTTTTTTAAAAATAACATTATAACAATTATTATTATTAATGTACATGATTGAAATGCCGTCTCGCGCATTGCTGGAACGAGTTAAATCCAAGCTTTTTTATCGTTTTTATAATCTTCAATTGTATAATAAGCTTTTTTTTATGAGCATACCTACTTTTAATAGAGTTCTTAAACTTGTGTAAAGGCAAGTCTAAGACATTTTTTTTATTCAGATAAACTTTTACAAGTGTTTTTGAATCGACAAATGAATCTACCACTGGTTCGGAATGGTGCTTACAATTCTACACATGTGTACTCTTTCAAGTTTCACGCAAAAAGTACTGAACCGATTTGGCTGAAATTCAAAACATACGTAGCTTATAACCTGGAATAACACAACTACTTTTCATCCTGGAAAAATCCATAGTTCCCGCGGGATTTTGGAAAAAAACGATATTTGCTACAGCTACAGCTGATAACGTAGATTACTATAGCAAACTACATTGGAAGTAGGTGTAAAAGTTAGAAAGGCGGGATTTGTGAAAACCCGAAATTCACGCGGGCGAAGCCGGGGCTAAACCTAGTATATAATATAGGTATAAAAAATAAACATTTATAAAAATAAATGTTTACTTTTTACCACACTTTTATTAGCTTCACATGTAAACTAAGCGTCAATTTACACCGCGGTGGAATGGAACGGAAGCGACTTTTTGCAACGAAATTGCACATAGCTAAATGAACTTTATGTCAATTGCATAACATACAAATTCAATAGGAGCCAAAAAAGGTCGCGCGTCTTCCGCGGAATTCTCGCGCATTCTCGAGAATTTCCCTATAGCTACTATTTTGTATGTTATAAAATTGAAATAAAGTTCACAATGCTTTGTACAAAAAATTCGTTTCCATTCCATTCCGCGGCGGTATAAATTGGGCCTAAGTATGTAGTATGTACCTATACATACTATATCGGGTGTATATATTACAGGCATTATCTTAGGGTGTAACCGCTCGCTCTCGGAAACGAAGACAGAATATAAATAATAGTAGTGTTGATTATTCACAAGATACCACAAAAAAATTAAAATATTTAGTATTTTTTAAAGTTTGCAATGTAATGCAATCAGCTGACGCTAGAGGTGAACGAACGTTGGTTAAATACCTATTGTTGTTGCCCCGGTTTGCACGCTGTTCATTGCCGGTTTGAAAAATACTAAATACAAAACCACTGAATAGTTACGAAATTTTTAAGATGAATGTTTATTGGTAATGGATTGTTTAGGTAGTATAATAGTAGCGCTAAGTTTTCGATAACGATCCCCTTGTACCCTGTATAGTATTAAAAAAAAATACATAAAGTTTCATCAAAATCAGTCTATATAAAGCTCTACGCTTGAGGGAAAAAGGTTGTTAAAAATAGAAAAAAAAAAAGCAAATTCAACTTGGAGCGATTTATTTTCATACAATATTTATAAAACATTAAACTATTACATATTATTCGCTAGTAATAAATTACTTCGTCTATTAATTAAAATTAATTAATTACCTACAATAATAACGTACAGGAAATATTATAGTTAAGTTAAAACCATAACTCATACAATTAAGTATGTATATTTCACAATTTTATAAAAAAATTCGCTCTCTTGTGTAATCTGCGTTCAAAGTAACGCAGAATACACAAGTAAACAAATAGGTCATATTCTCTGAACTTTATTGAACACTTTTTCAACTTTCGGGTTGCATTTAAATTTAAAAACCTAGCTCATTTTTACCAACCAAACTTCATTTGTAAAATTAAATATTCTAATACTTAGTCCTAAAAATATATTTACAAAAATAACTATATTAAGTGTATAGGTATGTTGGTGCGCACACAAGCAGCTTTTGTCTCCGCTTCAGGTTTGTCTCTCAAGTCTTCTAGTGACGACAGTCATTGTCATACAAACTCGTGACGAGACATGCGCCCATTTTCATACAAAGTCATGACGCCACATGTGCCTATTTTCATACAAACTCGTGATGCGACATGTGCCCATTTTCATACACAGTAATGACGCGACATTTGCCCATTTTCATACAAACTCATGATGCGACATTTGCCCATTTTCATACACAGTAATGACGCGACATTTGCCCATTTTCATACAAACTCGTGATGCGACATGTGCCCATTTTCACACAAAGTCGTGACGCAACATGCGCCCACTTTCACACAGTCGTGACGCACCATGCGCCCACTTTCACACGAAGTCGTGACGCAACATGCGCCCACTTTCACACGAAGTCGTGACGCAACATGCGCCCACTTTCACACAAAGTCGTGACGCAACATGCGCCCACTTTCACACAACGTCGTGACGCGACAAGCGCCCACTTTTATACAAGACTCGATGTGAGAGGCAAAACTATTACAAAGACAAAAGTCTATCGTGCGCGCGCGCTCTGATAGATTCACTGATAAAACTAAGTAATGCTAATAGTTCAAGAGTAAATTTTACAGTAACAATTTAAAACAAAAAATATAACATCTAACATAATTCATTTCCACATTCATTATTTAGTTTAGAACCCCGGGGGTGGTTCTTTAAGTATTTCTAGCGGCCATCGAGCATTAGTTACGCCACAGTACAACACGCGCCGAATAAAGCTTTCCTCACACGGAGGCGGTCTGCGGTCGCGGTCGCGGTCACCTACAATATCTGACCGCGACCGTGACCGTGACCGTGACCGCAGACCGCGGGGAGTGAGTAAATGCGTCGTCACGTTACGTGATCCGCATGTCGATATGTTCCGATGACGTCATCAGCATTCGAGCAATAACACTTCCTATAAGGTTATGTATGCCTAGTCCGCACATCACAACCTACTAGAGAGCGAATATCGAAAAACTATAATATCAAAGCAAAATGGACCCAAAGTATCTTATTTTATAGTCGTACATTCTGATATAAACCCCGGCACGTAAGTCGACCGGTGACCTTCAAGTGCGCGCAGCGTCGTACGAGTTCGCGGGACACGGTACGATTGGAGAACCAATCAGCGCTTACGAGGGATCCGCGAGAGCTAATCAGTGCTTATGAATGATCCGCACGCCCTCCCCGCGACCCCCTCACACCCCGAGATACCTCATTTTCGACTTCTGCGCATTGAAGGTCACCGGTCGACTTATTTGCCGTGACTTGTACTTCCAATTTTAATATTGCAACATTTCCGCTTGGAGCGTTGGCTGTAGATGTATGGAGGAACTCAAACCTTAAAACAAGCCAGTTAGGTCTATTTTACTCTGAAGTTATTGTTTCGATACTCGATTTCGATCAACATTGCCGCAACCTACAAACCCCACATGGGGTCATGCTAAGTGTGGATATTTAATGGTGTAACGTGTGGTGGGGGGTCAGGACGGCTCCGCCGGGGGGCAGCACCGACGTGATGACCGGCGCCGCGCCCCCCACGCCGCCCACACCCCCCACGCCACCCACGCCGCCGCCGCAGAATATCACCTGAAAACAAAAAAAAATAACACGATTTTTTGACGACCCTCCTGGTGCAATAGTAGCACACACATACACAGACACGTCAAACTTGTAACACCCCGTCGTTTTTGCGTCGGGAGTTAAAAAGAAAAAAAAACGTCGTACGTTTTATCCTACTAATATTATAAACTAGCGGACCCGGCAGACGTCGTCCTGCCCGCTATTAGCGCCACCTACCGGGTCCAATTTTTCTACTTATAAACCTTCCTCTTGAATCACTCTATCTATTAAAAAAAACCGCATCAAAATCCGTTGCCTAGTTTTAAAGATTTAAGCATACATAGGGATATAGGGACAGAGAAAGCGACTTTGTTTTATACTATGTAGTGATGTGAAAGTGTGGATGTTTGGATGTTTGGATGTTTAGATGTTTGGATGTTTGGATGTTTAGATGTTTAGATGTTTGGATGTTTGGATGTTTAGATGTTTGTTACTCAATCACGCCGCAACTACTGAACCGATTTGGCTGAAATTTTGAATGGAGATAGCTTATGCCCTGACTTAAAACATAGTCTACTTTTTATCCTGGAAAAATGCACAGTTCCCACGGGATTTTGAAAAACCCGAAATCTATAGCTACAGTTATAAGTAGATTGCTATAGCGAACTTCTTTGATAGTAGGTATAAAGATTGGAAAAGGGAGCGGGAACGGGAACCGGAAATCCACGATTCCCTCGGGATTTGTTTAAAACCGAAATTCACGCGGGTGAAGCCGCGGGCATTCTCTAGTATACACATACATTTAAAGTAAGAAGATCTAATATACCTGTGAAACGGGCGTCGCTGGTTGTCCCGGCGTCGCCAGCACGTACTGTTGCTGCCTCACGCCGCCCACCTGCAAACAAACAAACACACAACATTTCAAGCATTTAAATAAAAAAAAAAAAAAAAGAATTCAAGCATTTAAATAAAATGTTTACGTTTTTTTCAGTTATTTAAACTATAAACAAAATAACAATGGACCCTGAATATTTATATATTTTCTCTATATTTGTATAAATAAAGTTTGAGTTCATCAACGGAACATAGGCGGAGCGGTCGTCATGGAAACCGACTCGTATTCTATCTCATTCTCTCGCAGGCTAAATCCTATTTGTATACGTATCCTATTTGTACTGTAATACGTATGTCCCTGTCACTCGTGCAGCGTCTGGGATCTCAAACGACCTCCTGTCACCTCATGGACTCCTGGTACACGAGAGAGGATTTTGGTGTCGCTTTTTCGTTTCATCGAATTTCAAATGCACAAAGATACTATACCCGTATTACTAATTCCCCGGAATTCTGACAGCTGTCATTGTCATTTACAGATGAGTTATTTGTACGGTGAACAGGGTTAACATCTACGAAGTACGATTTTACCCCAAACTACTTTAATTCCCTGTCATCATAAAAAGCCATATGCCGCGTAATAATATTACTCGTTTCGCTTTAAAATAGAAAACACCAAGAGTGGAAACTAGAAAGTGCACACTGACAGCAACAGAAAACAAAAGGAGCACATTGAAAAAATTTATTCAAAAATGGATATCGAATGACATTATCACCATGAAGTGTCTGTCAGGCATTTGTCATATCTACACGCGGCAGTTGATTTGTATTTGCATAAGTTTTGAATTTTTTATCTTTTTTGTGGGAATTGTTTTATCTCTGGTAACATTACGAAACGTCAGAATTCCACGGAATTAGTAATTCGGGTACATATGAATGAATAAATCCGTAACAACCCTGATGAATATGTATGTTTGTCCCTGTCTGTCACTCGTGCAGCGCCTGGGAACTCAAGCGACCTCCTGTCACCTCATGGACTCCTGGTATGCGAGAGAGCATTTTGGTGTCGCTTTTTCGTTTCATCGACTTTCAAATGCACAACGATACTAAAGAAGTTTCACTTGTTGCTGTTCAGTTGTTATTAAAAAAAAAAAAAAAAAGAGCAACCGCCGAGTTTCTTGCAGGTTCTTCTCGGCTGGAACGGCATTCCGAACCTGTGGTAGATTCAATTGACGATTCAAAAGTACTTGTAAAAGTTTATTTGAATAAAAAACTTTTCTATTCTATTCTATTCTATTCACTTCATAAATACCTGGTGTATCTGTTGCTGCTGGTGCGGCACGGGCTGCCGGTGCGCGTCCTCAACCACCACTTGCTCCATGAACCCGCCTCCGCCGCCGCCCCCGCCGCCCCCGCCTGCCACACACAAACGTACACCATCACCACGTATAACGGATTGAATTACGTAATTTACACTACATTTTTGTTTAAATTAACCCCCGACGCAAAAACGACGGGGTGTTATAAGTTTGACGTGTCTGTGTGTGTGTGTATGTGTATGTGTGTGTATGTGTGTCTGTCTGTCTGTCTGTTCCCCTGTAGCGCTTAAACGGGTGGACAGATTTGAATGCGGTTTTTTTTTTAAATTAACCCCCGACGCAAAAACGACGGGGTGTTATAAGTTTGACGTGTCTGTGTGTGTGTGTATCTGTGTGTGTATGTGTGTGTGTGTCTGTCTGTCTGTCTGTTCCCCTGTAGCGCTTAAACGGGTGGACAGATTTGAATGCGGTTTTTTTTTGTTTGAAAAGTGAATTAGTCGAGAGTGTTGTTAGCTATGTTTAATGAAAATCGATCCAAGATGGCAGCCGCTACAAAATGGCTGATTACATATTTTTCCACAACTCCCTTAATATGGGTATCAAATGAAAGGGCTTGACTAGTAGAATAGCACTATGCAAATCCAAGATGGCCGCCGTCACAAAATGGCGAATGTCGGGGTTTTTTTAATTTTTAATTTATACTTGTTCAACCCACAATTTACCCCTTGACTGCAATCTCACCTGATGGTAAGTAAGGTGGTAAGTGATGATGCAGTCTAAAATGGACGCGGGCTAACTTGAAGAGGTATGTATACCCCTGATCGGTTTCTACACGGCATCGTACCGGAACGCTAAATCGCGTGGCGGCACGGCTTTGCCGGTAGAGTGGTAACCAGCCACGGCTGAAGCCTCCCACCAGACCAGACCAGAGACAATTTAGAAATCATAAAATCCCAAATTGCCCCTGCCGGGAATCGAAGCCGGGGCCTACCACTTATAAGACCACAGCGCTCACCACTGCGCCAGGGAGGTCGTCAAATATAATATATCAAAATATCGAACAAGTATAAATTAAAAATTAAAAAAACCCCCGACATTCGCCATTTTGTGGCGGCGGCCATCTTGGATTTGCATAGTGCTATTCTACTAGTCAAGCTCTTTACCCATATTAAGGGAGTTGTGAAATAATATGTAATCCGCCATTTTGTAGCGGCGGCCATCTTGGATCGATTTTCATCAAACATAGCTAACAACACTCTCGACTAATTCACCTTTCTAACAATAAAAAACCGCATTCAAATCGGTTCACCCGTTTGAGCGCTACAGGGGAACAGACAGACACACACACACACACAGACACGTCAAACTTATGACACCCCGTCGTTTTTGCGTCGGCTCACTACAGAGCACGGGTCTCCTCTCAGAGTGAGAAAGGTTTTAGCCATAGTCTACCACGCTGGCCAAGCGGATTGGCAGACTTCACACACCGCGTGAGAACGTTATGGAGAACTCTCAGGCGTGCAGGTTTCCTCACGATGTTTTCCTTCACCGTTAAAGCAAGTGATATTTAAATACTTAAAACGCACATAACTCCGAAAAGTTAGAGGTGCGTGCCCCGGGATCGAACCCACGACCTCCGATTAGAAGTCGGTCGTCCTAACCACTAGGCTATCACAGCATATTTTACGGAATGACATAATGAAAAGTCAGTTTACTGCATCGAATTAATAGTCGAAGTATAGTAACGTTGTGGAAATGGACTAACCGGCGTTGTTGTTGGGTGTCGGGTTGTTGGCGGCGTTCTCGCAGCCGAACAGGCAGTGCTGCACCGTCCACCGCGGCTCGAACGGTATGTGCGTTTTCACCTGAAATACACAATTTCGGAGTCAAAGTCAAATTAAAGTCAAATGCACGCGCCGCTGACGCACCCATTGCGGCATGAGACAAAATGGTCTTTAGCGCTCTTCCTTTCTTTAAGACTCTTTAAAGTACCTGCAGTTCAATGATGAGCATCAACCTCTGAAGTACCTTCAGTTCAGCGGTGAACATCAGCATATGTCTCTTAAGTACATTTAGTTCAGTGGTGAGCATCAGTATGATTCTTAAGTACCTTCAGTTCAGTGGTGAGCATCAGTATGTATTTTAAGTACCTTCAGTTCAGTGGTGAGCATCAGTATGTATTTTAAGTACCTTCAGTTCAGTGGTGAGCATCAGTATGTATTGTAAGTAAGTTCAGTGGTGAGCATCAGTATGTATTGTAAGTACCTTCAGTTCAGTGGTGAGCATCAGTATGTATTGTAAGTACCTTCAGTTCAGTGGTGAGCATCAGTATGTGCCGGCAGGGCAGCCGGAACACCTTGCTGAACAGACACGAGCACTCCTGCGTTGATGTGCCGTACTTGCATATCGCCGCACTGCTGTGTCTTCTGTGAAACACGAATATCTCAATGACTGCAGTGACTGCAGTAGTTAAAAAAAAAACGTGGAAAAAAAAATAATTTTTACAAAAAAAAAAATACACTTTTTATGCAATATCCGTTTTGGGAGGTTAAACAGAACTGAAAAGCAAAAAACTTATTTGCTGTATTTTTTAAAAGTTTGTTACGTAATTCTTGCGTAATTAAAATAAAATCAGCTGACGCTGGAGGTCAACGAACTTTGTGTGACCTATTTACGTATCGTTAGGTACCTACAAAACCGCGCCCGCGCCAACGCCGATACCTACTTTATAAGATTGTGTTAGTTAGAAAAAAAGCTGTGATAGCCTAGTGGTTAGGACGACCAACTTCTAATCGGAGGTTGTGGGTTCGATCCCGGGCACGCACCTCTAACTTTTCGGAGTTATGTGCGTTTTAAGTATTTAAATATCACTTGCTTTAACGGTGAAGGAAACATCGTGAGGAAACCTGCACGCCTGAGAGTTCTCCATAACGTTCTCACGCGGTGTGTGAAGTCTGCCAATCCGCTTGGCCAGCGTGGTAGACTATGGCCAAAACCCTTCTCACTCTGAGAGGAGACCCGTGCTCTGTAGTGAGCCGGTAATGGGTTGATCATGATGAAGATTGTGTTTCGGTAGTATAATGATAGCGCTAAGTTTTCGGGAGCGGTCTCCTTATACCCTGTATATAAAAAAAAACCTCGTAATTACCTGCCGGCGCGGTCGTCCAAGCACTTCTGCGCGAGCTTGGTCTGGTGGCTCATCAGGTTGTACGCGTACTGTGTGATCGTGTCCGTGGGCGACTGCTTCAGCGTCTCCGTGTCCTGGAAATGGTGAACAATTCAACACTGCGATCCCACTTGACGGTAAGTGACGGTGCAATCTATAGCACGTACACGACGTGACCATAAGAGATACGTTTTTGTTATTTAATTTTAATAATGTCAAATCAAATGTTTTGCGGGTATAAAAAATGTGATATATGAAGAACCGCTCGACCTATTTTGTGCAAACTACATGAACCATCTACTAAATAGTCCGAACAAAGCCTAAACATTTGGTCTGGATAGGTGAGCTCGTTCTTGAGTTATAAAATTACAACGAAAAGTGGCATTGATTTTTATATATATAGATCTACATCTTATACTTTATCTACGTCTTGTACTTTATCTACGTCTTGTACTTTATCTACGTCTTGTACTTTATCTACGTCTTGTACTTTATCTACGTCTTGTACTTTATCTACGTCTTGTACTTTATCTACGTCTTGTAGTTTATCTACGTCTTATAGTTTATCTACGTCTTGTACTTTATCTACGTCTTGTACTTTATCTACGTCTTGTAGTTTATCTACGTCTTGTAGTTTATCTACGTCTTGTAGTTTATCTACGTCTTGTACTTTATCTACGTCTTGTACTTTATCTACGTCTTGTACTTTATCTACGTCTTGTACTTGAGTCTACTAGAATCAAAAACAGCAATGTCCATAAAAACTGAAATTGTGTTGTCTATGGCATATTAATCTCCAATGAAAAAATAAAACATCTATTTATTCAATATGGAACTAAAACCGCAATGTCTCATAGAAATTCACATTTAAAAATCGATGTTTGCTACAAAAACAGCATTGTCCAGTTGTGTATGTATCTGAATAAGCATTGTCCATCACAACCAATCACAGTCGCGTAAACAACATGGCGGAATATGGTATTTGCTGTTAGGAGTGCTCTCGTTTATTTCGTTGTTGATGTGTTAAAACAGATTTGTAAGCTATAATTTTTATAAATAAACGAACTATGGAATGTTATCCCCAAGTGGTGGATAATAAAGATGCTCGAAAACGCCGAGTTGATAGTGCAAATTGGAAAAAAAATAAGACCAAAAATGACCGGTGAGTAAATCACAATTAGATAGTTTTGATACTTTGTTTTTAAAGTTTTCAGACTCAGTTTATAATGACTTTAGATCGTCCTTTATTGTACAATTTATTTACAAAAATGAAATTTTCACCCCATTTAAACATAAAATTTGCATTTTTTTATACAGTTCATTTATGATTATTTATATTTTATTTATAGACTATTAAAATATCTTTGCGAATAAAATCAAAGTCTTCCTTGGCCAAAGTTCATTGTTTCAACACCGAAATTACATATACACAAATCGCCTATCACACTTTACTAAACGTAGATATTGTATTATATTCTGAGTACATATTATTAGAGCATAGTATACTATGAAGCCAATCGTCATTGTTCGTATGTTTATTTTAAATTTAGTTTGCCATCGAAGCATAATGAAACAGCAAAAACATTTGTATGCGACTCTAAAAATTTCTCAGCAACAAAAATTTGTACCTACCTAATGATACCGTATCACCGTACGTAGCAGGTAAAAATATTAAACAAACTAAATGAGTACAGATCTGAAATTTTGTTGTTCCAGATACGCTCCAAAAGACTTACCTGTTAAGCCGACATGTTCACATAAAGACAAAAAGCTGCAATGCTCTGAAATTAGTATGAATGACTTACAATCTTTTCATGAATGTTTTTATGCCGTAAAGGACAAAGTAAAACAAGATATGTTCATATTAAAACATGTTATAGCTGTGCAAACAAAACGTCGTCGTCCTCGGTCTAATACTAAGCATTACAATACCAGAGCAATGCAAAGAATGTACAGGATTTACTGTAGATCTAAAAAAAAAATGATATTTGTTTGCCAAAAAGCTTTTTTACAAATATTGCACATCAAAAGATATCGGATAGAAAATGTGGTAAAGAATTATTATTTAGAAGGCAAATTCCCAAAGGAAAACCGTGGTGGTGACCATAAGTCACATAAATACGAAGAGAAGAAACAAAATGTAATTTCATTCATTAAGAAATTTAAATGCACTGAAGCTCACTATTGCAGAGGCAATTCTAAGCGAATGTATTTGCCGTCAGAATTGAGTATAAATAAAATGGCCAAAATGTATAATGACCAGACAGCCGAACATCTCCAAGTAAAGGCCTTATATTTCCGAAACATATTTAATACATGTTTCAATTTAGGATTTGGGTCACCACGTGTTGATGTATGTTCAACTTGTTTGCAGTTGACGGAAAAATTAAAAGTCACGAATGAGCCTGATAGAAGTCGGTTGATGATTGAAAAAACAGTCCACAAGAGACGTGCAAAGGCATTTTTTGATATGTTGAAAACAGAAGACCCCTCAGTAAAAATAATATCCTTTGACTGCCAAAAAAATATGGTATTACCTAAAATTCCAGATCAGAGCACCTATTACTCTAGACAACTTTTTTTTTTTAATTTCACTATAGTAGAAGGCAGTTCAAAATCATCATTGACAAGGCAAAATATATTCAGTTACTGCTGGACCGAAGATGAATATGCAAAGGATTCAAATCTAATTTCATCTGCAGTTTTTCATCGACTTTGTAACACTGAATTTACACCTGAATGTAATTTACTTAGGATTATGGCTGATGGATGCGCCGGACAGAATAAAAACTCTATATTAATAGCTATGCTTTCGAAATGGTTAGTCCATCATGCACCAACGCAAATTAAAATTATAGAAATAGTATTCCCTGTAGTGGGTCACTCATTTCTTCCCGCAGATCGAGTCTTTGCCCACATTGAAAAGCAACTGCGAAAAAGGGAAAATATTATAAATCCTAGTGAATACATAGATGTAGTAAGTCAACATGCAACGGTAATTAACGTAGCAACAACATGCCAAATCTTCGACTGGAAAAGCACGGTAAAAGACATATTTTTAAATGTTGGTAAGTGGCATGTACCTTTTGCTAAATGCAAAAGATTCTATCTAAAAAGAAGCAGCAGATGTAGTGACATGGTGGGCCTTCGAGGTGAATTGCACTATCGACAAGACTTAGGTCAGTATAAAAATATTTGTAAAAAAAATAAAACCTCTGCAATGATTGCACCGACTGTAATGACACAAGGAGTCTCAATAAAACCGTTAAAACTGAGAGACGTCGGCCAATTACTTAGAACTCATTACGGCGATGATTGGCGCAGTTTAGATACCTTAGGATATTTTGCTCGGGTTCTGCCACACGACATTCCTGTACGTCATAATGTTGGTGACGACGGAGACGACGATAACCCTGAAGAATCTATGTGCCAAGTCCAAGAGGAGCTACCATCATTAATAATTTAATTTGATATTTTTTTTAATATTTTTTTTAATTAATTAAACATTAAGTTTATTATGTATTTTTTATTTTTAAATAAAAGTACCGCCAATTTTCTGCAATTACTGGACTTCAATTTATAAAATGATGTAAGGATTAAAGTCTTTGCTATTCAAAGTATCAATACTAACCAGGCGTAGTACATAAAAATAGGTATGTTTCAAAATAAGCAATGTCCATCAGACGCGTGCAACAAAAACAGCTAAGTCCAGTGGTTTATTTCAAAAACAGCAAAGTCCAGACTATTTTTTCAATTTTCTTGTTACTGTGACGAATCTACTTAATTCCATTAATATGCGACCATTACATGATGTATTTACTGTATTTTTATTATACTACATAAACCACTGAATGTACAAACAACCAATAATTCAAAATATATGTCTTGTGGCCAAAACACGGATATGGACATTGCGGTTTTTGATTCTAGTAGACTCACTTTATCTACGTCTTGTACTTTATCTACGTCTTGTATTTTATCTATACTCTGATTTCTAATTCCGTGAAATTCTGAGATTTCGTAATGTTACCAGAGATAAAACAATTCCCACAAAAAAAATATTCAAAACTTATGCAAATACAAATCAATTGCCGCATGTAGATATGACAAATGCCTGACAGACACTTGATGGTGATAATGCCATTCGACTTCCATTTTTGAATAAATTTTTCAATGTGCTTCTTTTGTTTTCTATTGCTGTTAGTTTGCACTTTCTAGTTTCCACTCTTAGCGATTTCTATTTTAAGGCGAAACGACTAATATTATTACGCGGCTTAGAGCTTCATATGTTGACAGGGAATTAAAGTAGTTTGGGGTAAAATCGTGCTTCGTAGATGTTAACCCTGTTCTCCATACAAATAACTCATCTGTAAATGACAATGACAGCTGTCAGAATTCCACCGAATTAAAAATCAGAGTACACGTCTTGTACTTTATATATGGCCTTAGTCCTTACCCTCAGTCTGCTGATCGCGAAGCTCCGTCGTTCGTCCTCCAGCTGATTGGCCACGTTGAAGAACAGCGAGACGAACTCGTCCGGCTGCATCTGACTGCGCACCAGGCCCTGGAACTTCGCCACCAGCCGCTCCAGACCCTGGGAAATTAGGTAAATTTCATCATAACCGGAAAACACAACGGCTGGACCCAGGCGGAGTCCATGCCACGAAACAAGCTCCCAAAGGAGATTGCCCTTGTGCGCTCATAGGTTAGGGGCTGTCCATTAATCACGTGAGGTTCGAAAGGGGGGAGGGGTTCGACAAAAATCACGAAATGTCACAAGGGGTGGGGGGGATAGTAAGATATCACGTGTACTTATTTTTTCGTCAAACGCGTGATTTCTAAGCCGAATTAATATTCTAGAATTAAGGATTAGATTATACTTTATGCCGGTACTTAAAAATAATATTATTAACATTTTAAGATTCTGTGTGATTTTTGGTGGGGGTGGGGGGTAGTCTTAAACCTCACCACGTATCACCATGGGGGAGGGAGGGGTTAAAAAACATTTAAAAAACATCACGTGATTAATGGACAACCCCTTAGTCCGCGTGACCTTCATAAGTCAAATTGTTTTTAGTATCGTCTTACGTGCCGGATTTGTCTCAGTACGACTTATGAAAGTTCTAAAGGACGTGCATGTTAGAAAAATATTTGAAATGTATGATATCGTGAACTTAGAAGTGAATATATTTATAACACACTCAGATTATTTATTATTATAAAATACTCAATCATTAAAAAACGATGTTCTATTAAAAAGATTAATATTCCCTTTAAAACGGAGTCTTCACTTATCTGTAGCCGCGCGCATCGACCAATGAGGTACGAGTATTTTGTTTCTTACATAAATTGTTATATTGTTATTTTTAAAAAGAACAACCGCCGAGTTTCTTGCTGGTTCTTCTCGGTTGGAATGGCATTCCGAACCAGTGGTAGATTCAATAGACGATTCAAAAGTATGTACTTCTAAAAGTTTATTTTAATAAAAAACTTTTCTATTATATTCTACTAGAGAATGCCCGCGGTTTCGCCCGCGTGAATTTCGGTTTTGCACAAATCCCGAGGGAATCGTGGATTTCCGGTTCCCGTTCCCGCTCCCTTTTCCAACCTTTATTCCTACTATCAAGGAAGTTCGCTATAGTAATCTACGTATAGCTGTAGCTATAGATTTCGGGTTTTTCAAAATTCCGTGGGAACTGTGCATTTTTTCAGGATAAAAAGTAGCCTATGTTTTAAGTCAGGGCATAATCTACCTCCATTCAAAATTTCAGCCAAATCGGTTCAGTAGTTGCGGCGTGATTGAGTAACAAACATCCATCCACACTTTCACATTTATAATATTAGTAAGATTCTTAAGAGTTTAACTCGTGGAATGGACTATAGAAGTGGTACTGATCTGTCAAGAATATCGCATGTCAGAGGGTGGCATCACCTTGTGCAGTATGTTGGTGTAGTTGTCGGGCTCCAGCCACGAGTCGAGCTTCGCGACGGCGCCGCCGGCGCGCGTCAGCAGCTCCCACAGCCGCAGCGTGCCCGCGCTCGTGCCGATTATGCCGCGCTTCAGCACCTGACACCACAACAATACAACTCAGTGGGGGGGTTCAGCAGGGGTACATAGCGCGCCGCTGCTGGTCAGTGGGGGGGGGGAGGGGGAGGGGGAGGAGGGGTTACTAAGGGCATCAGCAGTTCAACACCTGCCACCACAACAATACAACTCAGTGGGGGGGTTCAGCAGGGGTACATAGCGCGCCGCTGCTGGTCAGTGGGGGGGGGGAGGGGGAGGGGGAGGAGGGGTTACTAAGGGCATCAGCAGTTCAACACCTGCCACCACAACAATACAACTCAGTGGGGGGGTTCAGCAGGGGTACGTAGCGCGCCGCTGCTGGTCAGTGTGGGGGGGGAGGGGGAGGAGGGGTTACTAAGGGCATCAGCAGTTCAACACCTGCCACCACAACAATACAACTCAGTCAAGGGCCACAGCGTCAGCAAGGGTCGTAAACAACGCGCCGGTGCTGGTCAGTACTCAGTAGAGGAGTACTCAGTGGGGGTCACTCAGGGTACCGGAGAGGGGAAGGGGATACTAGGGAGATCAGCAGTTCAGCACCTGCCACCACAACAATACAACTCAGTGAAGGGCGACAGCGTCAGCAAGGGTCGTAAACAACGCGCCGGTGCTGGTCAGTACTCAGTAGAGGAGTAGAGGAGTACTCAGTGGGGGTCACTCAGGGTACCGGCGAGGGGAAGGGGATACTAGGGACATCAGCAGTTCAACACCTGCCACCACAACAATACAGCTCAGTGAAGGGCCACAGCGTCAGCAAGGGTCGTAAACAACGCGCCGGTGCTGGTCAGTACTCAGTAGAGGAGTAGAGGAGTACTCAGTGGGGGTCACTCAGGGTACCGGCGAGGGGAAGGGGATACTAGGGACATCAGCAGTTCAACACCTGCCACCACAACAATACAGCTCAGTGAAGGGCGACAGCGTCAGCAAGGGTCGTAAACAACGCGCCGGTGCTGGTCAGTACTCAGTAAAGGAGTAGAGGAGTACTCAGTGGGGGTCACTCAGGGTACCGGCGAGGGGAAGGGGATACTAGGGACATCAGCAGTTCAACACCTGCCACCACAACAATACAGCTCAGTGAAGGGCGACAGCGTCAGCAAGGGTCGTAAACAACGCGCCGGTGCTGGTCAGTACTCAGTAGAGGAGTAGAGGAGTACTCAGTGGGGGTCACTCAGGGTACCGGCGAGGGGAAGGGGATACTAGGGACATCAGCAGTTCAACACCTGCCACCACAACAATACAGCTCAGTGAAGGGCGACAGCGTCAGCAAGGGTCGTAAACAACGCGCCGGTGCTGGTCAGTACTCAGTAGAGGAGTAGAGGAGTACTCAGTGGGGGTCACTCAGGGTACCGGCGAGGGGAAGGGGATACTAGGGACATCAGCAGTTCAACACCTGCCACCACAACAATACAGCTCAGTGAAGGGCCACAGCGTCAGCAAGGGTCGTAAACAACGCGCCGGTGCTGGTCAGTACTCAGTAGAGGAGTAGAGGAGTACTCAGTGGGGGTCACTCAGGGTACCGGCGAGGGGAAGGGGATACTAGGGAGATCAGCAGTTCAGCACCTGCCACCACAACAATACAACTCAGTGAAGGGCGACAGCGTCAGCAAGGGTCGTAAACAACGCGCCGGTGCTGGTCAGTACTCAGTAGAGGAGTACTCAGTGGGGGTCACTCAGGGTACCGGAGAGGGGAAGGGGATACTAGGGAGATCAGCAGTTCAGCACCTGCCACCACAACAATACAACTCAGTGAAGGGCGACAGCGTCAGCAAGGGTCGTAAACAACGCGCCGGTGCTGGTCAGTACTCAGTAGAGGAGTAGAGGAGTACTCAGTGGGGGTCACTCAGGGTACCGGCGAGGGGAAGGGGATACTAGGGACATCAGCAGATCAACACCTGCCACCACAACAATACAGCTCAGTGAAGGGCCACAGCGTCAGCAAGGGTCGTAAACAACGCGCCGGTGCTGGTCAGTACTCAGTAGAGGAGTAGAGGAGTACTCAGTGGGGGTCACTCAGGGTACCGGCGAGGGGAAGGGGATACTAGGGACATCAGCAGTTCAACACCTGCCACCACAACAATACAGCTCAGTGAAGGGCGACAGCGTCAGCAAGGGTCGTAAACAACGCGCCGGTGCTGGTCAGTACTCAGTAGAGGAGTAGAGGAGTACTCAGTGGGGGTCACTCAGGGTACCGGCGAGGGGAAGGGGATACTAGGGACATCAGCAGTTCAACACCTGCCACCACAACAATACAGCTCAGTGAAGGGCGACAGCGTCAGCAAGGGTCGTAAACAACGCGCCGGTGCTGGTCAGTACTCAGTAGAGGAGTAGAGGAGTACTCAGTGGGGGTCACTCAGGGTACCGGCGAGGGGAAGGGGATACTAGGGACATCAGCAGTTCAACACCTGCCACCACAACAATACAGCTCAGTGAAGGGCGACAGCGTCAGCAAGGGTCGTAAACAACGCGCCGGTGCTGGTCAGTACTCAGTAGAGGAGTAGAGGAGTACTCAGTGGGGGTCACTCAGGGTACCGGCGAGGGGAAGGGGATACTAGGGACATCAGCAGTTCAACACCTACCACCACAACAATACAGCTCAGTGAAGGGCGACAGCGTCAGCAAGGGTCGTAAACAACGCGCCGGTGCTGGTCAGTACTCAGTAGAGGAGTACTCAGTGGGGGTCACTCAGGGTACCGGAGAGGGGAAGGGGATACTAGGGACATCAGCAGTTCAGCACCTGTCACCACAACAATACAGCTCAGTCAAGGGCTACAGCGTCAGCAAGGGTCGTAAACAACGCGCCGGTGCTGGTCAGTACTCAGTAGAGGAGTACTCAGTGGGGGTCACTCAGGGTACCGGAGAGGGGAAGGGGATACTAGGGACATCAGCAGTTCAGCACCTGCCACCACAACAATACAGCTCAGTCAAGGGCTACAGCGTCAGCAAGGGTAAATAAAGAACGCGCCGTGCCGGAACGTGCTGGTCAGTGGGGGGAGGTTATTCAAGGTCAGTGGAGTTTACTCAGGAGATCAGAGCTTTATTAAACGAGTCAGCAGTGGGAGGATGGATTATTCAGGATAGCTTGATGGGTTTCTTGGCGAGGATAGTGCGGGGGGGGGGGAGCGTCAGTGTGAGGGGGGCTGCTGAGGGGGTATGAGGAGGGGGAGGGGGAGGAGATGGGAGTGTGAGGGGGACTGGTGAGGGGGGGGGGGTGGAGAGGAAGGGGGAGGAGGTGGGAGTGTGAGGGGGTGTGAGGGGGGGGGCGGGGGGGGGGGGGGGGTGGAGGAGATGGTGGTGAGTCACCTGCAGCTGCGCGGGCGTGTGGTCGCCGCGCAGCAGCGCCAGCGCGTAGGTCTTGCAGCGCGCGGCCACGTCGTCCGGCGCGAGCACTGCGAGCGGCGCGTTCGGCGAGCCCTCGTGCTCGCGGCGCGCGCCCTCCGCCGCCATCTTGCCCGCCGTGCGCGCCGCTTGCCACACGGAGCACGACACGTGCGCAGACGGAAACGCTTGGGCCACTTCCTGTTAACAATATTTACTTTGCTACTGATACGCTGATTGTGAAGGGCTCGCTATCACTATTATATGACTATTAGACGAACTAAAACTCAGCGTTTAATTCCTTTTTCGTCACATCGCAATTTATAACATCCTAAGCGTCCACTCATTGTGCCATACTAAAGCTATGTCCACACTGTGCCTTTTTTCGTTCATCAAGGGTATGCGTCACAGCGCAGTCAACAGCGCACGTGAGGCATGCCCTTGACGCATGCGTTATTGGCAGTTGAAAGCACAGCGCGCGCTGCGAAACACGTTTCCCGCGTCTGGTGGATTTCTGTGCCACAAAGCGTTCAACGACAAGATGGCGGACGAAGAAAAAAATATTACTTTGAAGTTTATTGATGATTTTTAAAAAGGATATCTTTATCTTCTCTAAGTTCACTTAGAATCACGTTAAGTACTTCGATTATTATAATATCCAGTAAAATGTTCTCGTCGCTCATGTTTTCAACACAGACAGAACCAAAATGACTACGTTAGCGTCGTGCGTTGACGCATTCGAATTAAATGTCAAACGAAAGTTGAATAGAAAGATGACGACGAAAGTTGAAGATGAAAAGGCATGAAAGTTGAATAGAAAGATGACGATGAAAGTTGAAGATGAAAAGGCATAGTGTGGACATAGCTTAACGGCAACCAATTTTGTTCTTTATTACAAAATATTATGTTCTTAATTTAGTTCCTTATTTAAAAATATCTTTGGCTTGCAATACTAGATCTTAATTTTAAAAAATATTCTTAATTTAAAAATATGTTCTTGATTCAGTTCCTAATTTAAAAATATCTTTGGCTTGCAATACTAGTTCTTCATTTTAAAAATATGTTCTTAATTTAAAAAAATCTGCTTTACTTGCAATGCAAGTTCTTAATTTAAAAATATGTTCTTAAAATTTACTTCCTAATTTAAAAATATGTTTTTTTTTTTGCAATGCTAGTTCTTAATTTAAAAATAATGGTTATGGTGGAATACCTGTCGACTCTTGGTGGGGTCGCACACGACGCAGCGCACCTGCCGCCACGCGGGGTTGCACGACTTGAACGTCTCCAACAGCCACGTCAGGTCTTCGCCGATCAGTGTTGATATACCTTTAGTGCAACAAAAGCTTCAGATTACAAGTCACGGCAAATAAGTCGAGCAGTGACCTTCAATGCGCAGAAGTCGAAAATGAGGTATCTCGGCGTGTGAGGGAGTCGCGGGGAGGGCGTGGGGATCGTTCGTAAGCACTCATTAGCTCTCGCGGATCCCTCGTACACGCTGATTGGCTCTCCAATCGTAGGATCCCGCTCACTCGTACGACGCTGAGCGCACTTGAAGGTCACCGCTCGACTTACGTGCCGGGGGTTATTTTTAATACCCGAGCCGCAGGCGATGCTTTTGAATAGCGCCGAGAGTTCGACAGTACCATGTGTCCATGGACTTAGAAATACAGGGTGTTAGGAGACCGCTCTCGGAAACGAAGACAGGTGATAGTACTGATGATTACTGATAAGATATCACTAAAAAAAACGTGAAAAAAAAAATTTTTTTTTACAAAAAAAAAATGCACTTTTTATGCAATACCTGTTTTGGAGGGTTAAACAGCCCTGTAATTGCAAAAAACTTATTTGCTGTATTTTGTAAAAGTTTGTTACGTAATTCTTGCGTGATTAAAATAAAATCAGCTGACGCTGGAGGTCAACGAACTTGATGTGACCTATTTACGTATCGTTAGATACCTACGAAACCGCGGTCGCGCCGACGCCGATACCTACCCTATACGATTATGTTTAGGTAGTATAACAATAGCGCTAAATTTTCGGTAGCGGTCTCCTTATACCCTGTATAGTAAATTCAATCCATTTTTAACCTGTATTTTAAAATGACCACGGATTTTAAATAATTATTATTTAGATATCTCAATTATGTGTAGTTAGTAATACACTATACCTGCACTAACAATAACGGATTTGCCGTTGCCATCCTCAGCGAGGAAGAGGGTGACATTGTATTTGACGCTGACAGCGCCCGTGCCGCCCACTGTTGGGATTGTGCTGTTGAACTCTATGCCTGAAACAATAAAGTTCACTTTGCTTCTACAAAACTATCACATCGTTTTCATATTTTTGACGACGGTTGTTATTCTTGTTTAATACTGGCGCAAAGACAAATTAATTGACGAGTTATTTATTACTAGCGGTCCGCCCCGGCTTCGCCCGTGGTACATAATATATAGCCTATAGCACTCAGGGATCACGTACATATCCAACGGTGAAAGAATTTTTGAAATCGGTCCAGTAGTTCCTGAGATTAGCGCGTTCAAACAAACAAGCTCTTCCGCTTTATTATATTAGTATAGATAGTATAGATAATAAAGTATAATAGAAGTATAGATTAAACACAGAAAATGATCGTAATTCAGACACAATACACTGAAAAAAATTCGAATCCAAATTACAACAAGAATGAGATTACATGAGCGGAGTTGAAGAATTAGGATAATTTTTTTCATTTATAATAAATAAAAGCGGAAAATTATATTTGTTCATTCGGTTTAATTTATTTCTAAAAAAAAATTGTTACTGAGGGTATATTTTAGTATCGTCTGACGTCACGCCGATGTTAACGTGACAAGGTCCCAGAACAATAGCAATTAGCGGGGGTTATATAACTCCCGGCACATAAGTCGAGTGGTGACCTTCAAGTGCGCGCAGCGTCGTGCGAGTGAGCGGGACAATACGATTGGAGAGCCAATCAGCGCTTACGAGGGATCCGCGAGAGATAATCAGTGCTTACGAACGATCCCCAACGCCCTCCCCGCGACTCTCTCACACCCCGAGATACCTCATTTTCGATTTCTGCGCATTGAAGGTCAACGCTAGACTTATTTGCCGTGGCTAATACCCAGTTTATTTGTATAATCTAGATAAGCTGTCTCACCAGTCTCGATGCATAGGAACTGTGGCACTGCGTTGAACGCTAACTGCATGCTGGGCGTCGTGAAATACACGCACTGGATGTTACCCGACTGCGAGTGTAGTAGCTTCACGCCAGCATCTGGAAGACAATCCTTAACATCATCATTATCAGCTCAGAACCGGGCCCACTACAGCACGAGTCTCCTCACAGATTCTCAGCTCAGGGTGGTTATTCTGTAACTTAGTTAGCATCTGAAAATAGTTGCCAACGAATTAGTTCAATATACATTGATGCTTTACTGTGTAAAATTATGAAAACACTTTATATTTCCCACAGTAAAGCAGCAATGTATTATCAAACTAATTCATTGGCAACTATTTTCAGTTGCTAACTAAGTTACAGAATAAACCAGCAGGTCTCTCTTAGGTTTTCGAGAAGGGTGAGAAAGGGTTGAGCCTTCGCCCTTTGAAAAACAATATTAAATATAAAAAAATTAAGGGTGTTACCACCTTCTGATAAGCATAGGATAGCTTATTCACAACTTTTGTCTTTGTCACTTGAGATAAAGTAAGAAAGTGACAAAACTTATAATCAACTAGCGGACCGCCCCGGCTTCGCCCGTGGTACATAATATATAGCCTATAACACTTAGGATCACGTAAATATCCAACGGTGAAAGAATTTTTGAAATCGGTCCAGTAGTTCCTGAGATTAGCGCGTTCAAACAAACAAACTCGTCCGCTTTATTATATTATAGTATATGTAGTGTATTGACTAAGATGATTGGTGTTTCATGCGCACCAATCAGACGAGTCGTTACGTCACATCGCTACGTCACACGTGCGTAGTGGGAGGTCGAGGTGGAGGCAGTCGTGGCCCGACAGCGGAACTGAGTGGTAGTGCAGTGCGACAGTGTGAGCCCTAAACACCCAAAGAGGTGAAACAATACATGTGGCGACGAGGAAAAAACAACAAAAAAAAATATAAGAAAAAGGGAAGGGAAGAAGGAATAAAAAGTGGCTAACATAATACTGGATTTCGGTGAGTTTTTGTTTCATTATATTTACCATTTTTTGAGTAATTACCACACGTGATTACAACACGCAAGTCTGCTAAAAAACCGCAGTTTAAATTACATGCTCACAGAACATTATAGTACCTACACACAATAAAATGTTGTTGATGTGCACCACCTTTTGATAAAGAGAGAGATATTTAAGCTTATCTTTTGATTAAACACTCCATGTTTAATCAAAGACAATTGTAGTATGGGCATAGCAGCTCTTAACAGATCAACCGTCAAAGAAGGCGAAGTCACTATCTAGATCGTGTTGATATTAATAAGTCATGTTAATAGACATATCAGGTTGTGACGTCGGAGGAACGTCGGAGTGTCACTAGTTTGGGGTTTTGTTTGCACTCAGATAATA
The DNA here is from genome assembly GCA_920104075.1 of Melanargia galathea. Classification (NCBI taxonomy): domain Eukaryota; kingdom Metazoa; phylum Arthropoda; class Insecta; order Lepidoptera; family Nymphalidae; genus Melanargia; species Melanargia galathea. Next base: position 8,512,505 of record OV049878.1, read on the forward strand.
ACACAATCCATCGGATTGAGGTTTTAATTATGAAAGATGTAGTGTTGTTATCATAAGAGTTGCGGGTACCTGCAACCTACATGGGAAAATAAATAAAGCGGTAAATTTGGTACAAAGTTAGGGTAACTTTGTATTAAATTAGAATTATTGGTACAGAGGTACCCCCATTAAATTGGAAATATTTGGTACAAAGGTACCCCCATTAAATTGGAAAAAAATGTTATGTATTGGTACACGATACCTCCATTAAATTGGGAATACTTGGTACAAAGATACCTCCATTAAATTGGGAATACTTGGTACAAAGATACCTCCATTAAATTGGGAAATCTTCGTGTGGCAACTTGCCTCCATTAAATTGGATTAAATTGGACGACATGTTCTGTGTGTGGCAACTTGCCTCCATTAAATTGGAAATTCTTCGTGTGGCAACTTGCCTCCATTAAATTGGAAATTCTTCATGTGGCAACTTGCCTCCATTAAATTGGATTAAGTTGGACATGTTCTTTGCGTATGTATTAAAAACAGAACAGTAGATAATACTATCTGAATCATTAAATTGATTACCGTACGACGGATAATATTATCTGAATCATTTAATTGATTACCACAAGACGACAGATAACAGTTATCTAACTCATTAAATTGATTGTCCCAGGCCGCCCAAAATAAAGAAAAAAAAATGTGTCATTCCTTTCATTGAAAAGTTCGACTGTAACGGTGAATCAACCTCGGTCGGTGTACAATTTATAATTTCATCATAAATCCATAACCTGTACACAATATCGACTAGCCTATTACAGCTCGTTTAAAGACATTGTACCGACCTACTGACATTTTAAATTTTGTTTTAGATGTTGTATTTATTATCCTATATTTAAATACGGTACGACCGAGCTTCTTGTTGAAAGTTGATATAAATGTTTAGAAATGGTTAAAGATTTATTTATTTATTTAATACTTTATTGTACACCAAAAAACAAATTTGACAAGAAACATTTTAAAAGAAATAGGTACAATGGGCGGCCTTATCGCTTAGAAGCGATCTCTTCCAGGCAACCTCGTTGTGGAGAATATAAAAACTAGAGAAGTGTATAAGGGTGTACGCTAAAATTAGAGAAAATTAAAAGTATATATACGAATAATAGACATACAAATACTTACATACGAAATTACATAAAATATACATATTAGACATATACAACGTGTTAGGTAAGTGGTATAACATGCCCGCGGCTACCCATGTAATTTTGACCTTGTAAACATATTGGTGGTATTAAAAAGTCAAAATTAATTATTAAAAATTTCCATACAAAATTAATTACTTAATTAAGGAAAATTAATTTTGGCAACCCTTACAACCCGCGCAACATCAATTCCATTTAAATTCCTGATATCCTAGTACAAACTACAAGACGTGAAAACGAATAGGTACTATGCCGCGGCTGGCGCACAGAGTACCTAACTACTCGTGTGGTGTCGTGTGGCTGGCGCGCCGTCTTTCCTTAATAAGTAGGTACCTAAGTGACGACACTGACGTACACGTCAAGTAGTGCAACTTGTCATGGATGATAACGAGGTTGTGGGTTCGATTCCTGGTTCGGTTCAAAACTTAGAAAATGCGGGTTGCGGTGGTTATTTCGATTATTATCATTTCATGCTATTGGTAATAAGTAATAACCAGGACCGACGGCTTAACGTCAACTACTTAGGTACCTACTTGCCGAAACACCAGGGTGAAACGAGATCGATCTCTTGGCTGGTAGGTACACCTACGTAGGTCCTTACTGAGAGTTTCTTTACCTACATAAAACTCAAACCTGAAAATCTTACGATATGAATGACCGACGCAGAACTCAAACCGAGAACCCGAGATTCGCAACCGAAAATCACTAGAAAACTTACGTAGGTACCAATTTTTATGTTAGCCTAGTACCGACTACCTACCCATAAAAAGACTCTTTACAAACGTTGTAAGGCGGCGCGCCGCCTTTGACAAATGCCGCCAAGATGCTAATACTCAACGGAAAGTTGTAATTATTGTATTTTACGAAGTAGGTTCAAGGTTTACTGGCCTGTGTACGAGTATTCCCTACCTAGGTACCTAGGTAGGTACTCATAAATAAACTAACTAACTGGCGAAAAAAACTCGGGCTAGGTAGTAGGTAGGTACCTACCTAGGTAGGCCGAATCACTGGTTAAGGTAGTCCCTGCACGGCCGCGAAAAGTGTGCTGGAATACGAGCGATGCGTACAGTGCCAACAAACAAAGCCAGCTCGCTCGCAAAACCATCGTGCAAACTCCATCTCTGTTCAACGTTCGCCACACCATCCAATGACTGACATCAAGAACTGCTCCAGCACGGCGAGTACCTACTAGTGGTTGGGTTTTCCTCGAAATGCTGCAGAATTTCTTCTTCCAAACGAGTAGTCGATGTTGAAGGCCGTCCTTCACCATCGCGCCGGTAAAGGAACCGGTGGTGTGAAGTCTATGGACTAAATTCCGGAAACACGTATGCGACGAAACTCGAACTCTTGGGTTATTTGGTCTACCGGAAACATACTGTTCATCGTACAACCTTCGGGCGTCCATCAATACACCATTACAAGCACCCACACACATAATCATGTCATAATATTGCGCGTTAGTGTAACTCATTATTTCACCCTTGTATGACGACTTCACAGTTCAAACTTCAATGAGAAACTAAAAAATAACAATTAAAATAGCTAATATGAACTTCGGATTTCGGAAGTCTTCAAAGAACAAAACGAAGTTAAGACCCGTTTACACTTTGACTAGTGCTTATTCAGTGATTTAGTGCGCTCGGTCTGACTCGACTGATGATTTACTAACGTATGTAAGTCAGTTTATAAGGACTAAGGAATGGCGATTCTTTCCAAAAAAGATCGATTTTTAACTTGATTTGAATCGAAGTCTGATGAAACGATTCATAAAAGAAGATCGATTTTTGAAAAAAAAATTTTTGATCGATTTCTCAAAGACCTCTATTCGCGATCGCGATTTATTGAAAAAAAAAATCGATTTTTTAAATCGAAATGTAGTACTGAATTGATTTTCTAGGCTGAAATCCACTAGATCGATTCTCGATTATCGATTAAAATTGGCTAAAACGGGTTACTACCCCGTTTTATGAAATGTTGTAGTTTTATACGAATTCTTATAAGTAGCAGCTAAGTCTGGGTTAAAAGGATAACCTGGCGTTTCTGCAAACGGGTCTAATCGCATTTGGATCTGCAGAAAGTAATGAAAGAAATATCAAATGTGGTGCTGTTGGAAATCGAAGAATACGTGGAATAAGAATACGCTCTTATAAGAATAAAAGAATAAAAGAATAAAAATTCTACTTCGCTAATCAGTGATCACTGATCACTAGCAATAATCACTAAACAAAGTGTAAAACGACCTTAAGTCATACGAAGCTTCCTCAATGTTCGTACCTAAAACGCTGTGTTTAGGTATACCAGTTTATGCTGACCCTGGTATTTAGGCTACGACTCAAATAATAGCTATGCGACAGCGATGCTATAAAATATTCTAGTAACGACAAAACAGCGCATAACATAGACCAATGCATTTGAAATGTATTAAGTATTTAATAATTTTAATAAGTCTGCTATCGACTTTTTATCTCTCGGTAGTAAGACGGGCGGCATCAGCGGTAATAATGCAATTAAAAGATGGAACGCGCTGAGCTGATCTTTTTGGATATTGTGTACCATGATCATAATCCATTACAGTCCAGAATGTTAAATCTTTTAGCGTTAGGCTCGACTTTGACGATAAACGGCTCGAATTTGACTCTAGTAAAAAGCGGCTCACAATTCATTTCTACAGCAGACCACATCTCATAAAAGAAAAGAGTCATTCGCAGAAACAAAATCAAGATTTAAGAAGAATTTCACATAAATTTCGATTTATCTCTCCATTTTTATCAATTTCAATGCAATAATTGAATAGCTATTTAAAAATTACATCGACTCGATATTTTCGCTTCTGTACTGTAGTCATATCTTTATCTTTAGCTTGAAGTAGGTAGCAATAGAATGAATAGAAAATAATATCGTTTCGGAATTATTACACCTATCCTAAAGCTAAGCTGTGTCTACACTGATCAAAATTCGATAAACGTTCAACACTGCTGCTGCCTTGGTGGTTTTTTTTTCTCAAGTCCTTTTTATTCCCATGTACCATTGCCCCATCGCATGCAATCTATCATGCACGACAATTTCTTAATGTCATACTCATTGCTGAGGGTCGTGATCCATGGTAGGGGTTTTTTTGAGATTATTATGCGGTGGGCTTTCAGGGCTTACACTAGAAAATGTGAAGAATGTCGAAGCATAATGAGGCACAAAAATCTTACGATTTATCCGACATACAGTAACAAATTCGGGTGCAATAAAAGGAGTAAACATAATTTACGTGCAAGTACGGCCTCGTTGATCTAGCGGTTAGCATGGTTAGCACGTTAAGCCTGTGCCCAGCTGTGGGACGTTAATGGGCTGTAGTGGGGTGGTAGATAGCATGCACGTATTTGAAACTAGGTAATGTACAAGAAAAAAAATTGAATGTGTACGCAGCTTTACACAGTTACAGCGACGCCCATTTTGTAGGCATTATTATTATTTCATAGGTAAAGATTTTTCATTGGTCGATAATTTTTTGGCGGGAAAACGGTTCACCAATCACGTAAAATTAAAGGTGGTCTTTGACCTTACAGTCAAAGTAGGTCAGGTTTTACTCAAATTAGGTCAGGTTCAATGTCATCAATGACTCTAGCAGCTGTTTAAGGGTTGTCACCGAGGAGTTTTAAGAAATTTCTGAATGTCCTCATAACTTCCACTGGTATCACGCTACGAGGGTCGTTATATTTTTTCGGGCATACACACATCAGTCCTAACCTCAGCCTGCCGGGATGTTATGGGACTTACCCAACACGTTGTATATATAAATACATATATAAATTAAATTTCATTTCACAATTGATATAGCTGAGATGGAACTGACACATTAATCAAGTGAGTATTGCCATATTGGGCTGCTGAGTGTAATTAACTAATTAGAAACGAAATATGAAGCGACATTTTGGTTAAACTAATTTCTGTTTCGATTTAACTGAGTTTTGCGGGTGATAAATGTAGATTTTTAAATAATAGTTTGATTTCGTTAGAATATTACCTACATGATATTCTGACATCTTCATTGATGTTGGGAAGTGATCAAGTTCGAATTCACTGGCTGTGAAAAGCCGTGAAGAAGTTTTAGATTGTGAAAGGGTTTATCAGGATGATGAATGCTTATACGATTTGAGCTAAAGAAGTGTAGTTGGATTGCATTTAGTAGGAACATTTGATTGACAAATATTTAGAATAGTTATAGACGCGGCATTCAAAACCAAGATTAGATTCGCTTAGTTTGGAAAATGTAACTGTAAAAGTAATTTGAACCTTAAGTATTTTTAGAACAGATTTGATATGAGCTGATGTGATGTTGAGAGAACTGATAGTTAATCATTAAGGTTTTAAAGTATAGATTAAACGAATCAGATTTTAGTTTGATTTATCGAGTAAGAGAAAAGCTGACTGATAGTTCAATTATAAAATTTTTGAAATAACAGTTTCAAAAGACTAATCATAGTTGTGGTAAGGGTTCACTTAAAGGTCACGCAATGAGTAAGCAGTAGGGAGCCACGAAGGATAATTACTGCCTCGTGGATCTAGTGGTTAGCATGTTCGATCGCGGATCACGGGGTTCCGGGTTCGATTCCCTGGTCGGGCAAATGATTGATGGGCATTGGGTTTTTCTGTCTCAATGCCGCCTTGAGTTGGAGGCTGGGGGTGTTGTGCCCCTGTGCCTCGGAGAGCGTGTTAAGCGGTCGGTCCCGGTTATTATCACTATCATGTGACAATACTTGTTGAGAAGCGCACCAACCCGCATTGGAGCGGCTCATTGTAAGAATTGTTGTTTTATGTATTGTTTATTATATTTCATAATTTTATTTGTGACTGAAAGTCATGAATGGTTTTGAGATCTGCTCAGTTCATGCTCCAGCATAGAGATTCTTCCCAATGCGTCTCCATGAGTTTCAATGCTACCAGGCGCTGGCACCACAGCGTGAGCGCTGTTAAGGTTGGCCAGTTCAGCCTTTAGCTGTGGGTTCTTGGCAACAATATGGCCCTGAGTTCATCTTCACTCGGTTTAAAAAGACTCGCCAATTGACTGACATTGAAACGGCGAGGTTAGTTTATTTTAGTTATTTTCACAGTATTATGTCATATGGCATACTATTATGGGTTAATGCTGCTGATATTAATTCCATTTTCGTGCTGTAGAAGAGGTCTGTTCTTGCCATATATAATATGGGTCCCAGAGAGTCACTGAGAGATAAGTTCAAGGAAGTTAAAATTATGACTGTTTATAACCAATATATTTTTGAAAATTTTATATATGTGCACAAAAATATCAACAAATTTAAGGGAAAAGTGACTGTCAAAACATTAATCTTAGAAATAAAGATAAACTTGTGTTGCCCACTACTAGGCTGCGAAAAGTTGGAAAATCATTTGTTGGTAATTCTGTACTTTTTATAATATGTTGCCAGAGAACATTTTGGATATATCTCTCAATAAGTTCAAGGGTTTCATTAAACGCAAATTAATTGAAAAATCTTACTATAGCTTAAAAGATTTTTAATGACAAGAACCCATGGACACAGATTGTTCTAAAAAAATATATATAATCCCGGCTGAGTTTGTGTGGGCTCTTCTCAGACCAGGGCGCGTTTGAAACCCTCGTAGTTTTAGTTTAAAGTTTCCGTAAGTAATTATCACCATGGCCTGTTCCTAAATTAACGTTCAAAAGCGTACAGTGTATCAATTTCGAATAAAGTTTATTTGATTTGATTTGATTGGAATTACAATAATTCTGACTATAATTCTTAATAGTAAATACTATTCAATTAAACTTAAAATCTAAAATTGTTAAAGGGACTGCTGATTTTAACAGTTAGTAATTTTTATTTCTCGTAGTCTTAAATTTACTCAGACTTTTAGCATAATATAATTGCGAAGGAAGTTCATCCCATAAACTAATGGCTTTGAACGTAAAGAAAGTAGAAGTAGATAAAGAATTTATCGACTGAACATAGGACCTTGTCCGGTCTGTTTTAAGTATAAACTATACTAGTGTAAGTCATCAGAGATTGCAGACAATTTATTAGGCAAAGCATTTATTATGCGATTCAATTAAGCGTGCTTAAAATTGGACTCCAAATCAGTAGGGCTATTCTCTAAAATACCATCTCGATATCGAAGCTCACTCAAGTGAAATAACTCGCTTCGAAAGCAAACTCACTTCACCTTGGTTTGATATTCTGTAAACATCTTCTACGCACTTGCGAAGTGAAGTGAGTTTGAGTGAGAAGACCTGTACTATCGAGTTTTACAGAGTACAAATTAGCAAACTCATCTCGAATTCACTCGCTATAATTCGAAAATGGCTTTACAGAATAGCCCTGCAGGAGTTTCTAATCAGGAGGCCTCGAATCAGGAGTCAAATTCCATTCAGTCAATGAGTATTTGAATTACAATATTTGTTAAAAGTAATGGTACCTAATCACTTATAAAAATATATAATAAATTTTTACTTCTTTTATAAGAATAATGGTCAACATTTTATATTATGACTTTTTATTTGTTCAATTTAGTAATGGGTATGTTTCTATTTTACGATATTTGAACGAAATTATATAATGTAATGTATTATATAAACTCTTATAATCTAAAACTTTATAGTTACTTTAATTATTTTAATTACTAATTATAGTTTGTATAGCATGAGATTGAAATTGGAAAAAGAAAAATTGAAACGTTTAAGGCGCAGTCTCCAGGGGTATATAGAATATATACTTCTTGACGCTATAAATCTGAATGACAGTATACTTATAATCTTCTTGACGCTATAATGACACTAACTATTTAGCATTAACATGACATTTTCCTTACTACCCGCATTGTTATTTGACATAGGTGTTCAATTTTAATTAAGTAATTTTATCCTTGTTTTATTTTTCGTTTAGTGACTGTGCTGTGTAAGTAAAATTGTATTTATGACGTAAAGGTGTCATTTTGGATTCGCTATAGACACGTATGTATTACTAACTTAAATGCTAATTTATATACAACTAATTCTACGATTCATTTGTACACCACGCTGTGGTAGAATACAAGGTACTTATATTGTAATAACACCCTATATAACACTGTATTCACAAACAAATAAAATAAAGAAAATTAAGTAAAACCAGTCACCCAACCGTACAGAGGGAACATTAAAGGAACTGAAGGATGCGGATATTATTGAGGAAGTGAATGAACCCTCACCATGGGTATCACCAATGGTTCTTGTTTTTAAGAAGAAGAGGAAGAGGCAGGATCCCAGCAGCATCAGACATGTAATTCAAAACAATGGGCGAGTGATAGAGATGAGTGAGAGACAGATAGCAACCTGGAAATAGGAAGGAATATTGGTGGAAATGTACCTAATCAAGAGTAGTAGGCTGACCTCCAATTATAATTGGTCTTGTGTAGTTCGTGAACGAACTGGTTCCTGAGAGCGCTCCTTTATATGAACTACGCGATCTGGCTCCGGTGTTGGCAGATCCGCAGTTCCTTGGTTCGTTGGAAAAGCTAGCAAGGAGTATCTAATTGAAAGCGAGGGTGAGCGAGAACGCGGCACCCTCCGAGCTACTGCATGATGACTTACTGCTTATTAATGGATAGAAGATAAATAAATAAAAAATAAATAAAACAAGGAAGGGATGTAGTGTATTGACTAAGATGATTGGTGTTTCATGCGCACCAATCAGACGAGTCGTTACGTCACATCGCTACGTCACACGTGCGTAGTGGGAGGTCGAGGTGGAGGCAGTCGTGGCCCGACAGCGGAACTGAGTGGTAGTGCAGTGCGACAGTGTGAGCCCTAAACACCCAAAGAGGTGAAACAATACAGTATAGATAACCATTTACCTTATAGCGTAGATATTTACCGTACGCTGGAGGTCAAGATAACGCAACGTTAGTTGACGTCCAGCGTAAGCTGGTTATATTTGAATTAAGTTACGAACGTTAAAAAATACAGGAAAAAATTTTCTTTGCAAATACAGTTCTGTTTAAAACACTTTGCCGGCCACAAGCGAGCGCTCGAGTGGCCGCGTTCGAGCCACAAGAAAATGTATGAAAAATCTCATCCGCCAATCGCCCAATGTGCGGAGGCTGTTAATCTCACCATAGTTGAGCTGCAGTTTCCTGACAACAAAGTCGTACTTCTGGTTGAGCCAGCGCACGGCCCCCGAGCCCGCTAGCACTAACTGCGCCTCTGTTGTTATCACTTGCATTTCAGATCTGCTGACACAAATAAATACTATGTAAACTCCAAACTTTTCTATACCAAAAAATTCTGTATAAGGGGCCATCCATAAATTACGTCACACGTTAATGGGAGGGGAAGCGGTCGTCGAATTGTGCGACAAGGGGGTGGGGTGGCCTTTTTTATCCGACTATGCAAAGCCAAGCAAAAGGAAGGATTATGATTTTAACAGTCTATGTATGTATGTAATATGTATGTATGTGGCCGATTTTAGTATGAGATTCTGTGTGTACCACCGTAGCGCCTAAACTACTGGCCCGATTTTGATGCATGAGGTGTCAATTAATTCTTTGTTATGGTCCGGGTGACATAGGCTACATTTTATATACGAAAAAATTCGAGAAGCGACGTGCGAGCGGCAAAAGTTTATTATTATTTAGTTTCGGATAGACATAACAGATGGCGCCACTAGCTGCTTGCCCCGCGATTTCGGGTTTCGCTTGCGTAGTCGGGTTTTAGTTTACGAACTTTATACTTGTTTTAGGAGATTCCAGGATAGGAAAGTATTTGTTTCCTATTTTTGCTATCATAAACCTCTCAGTGTCATTTGTTCAAAGTGAAAACATGTAATCTGAATAATATTGTGTCTATATCTTGAGGAGACAGAACTAGAATTTTTTATGATACCATATTGGAAACTTTGGCTATCAATTTCAAGAATTCATGCTTTGTGCAGAGAAATTGGAATAAAAACGGTAGATGAATAGAATGAGAACATTCTTTTGGAAGTCTGTATAAAAGTATACAAACCTGCCAGTGGAGTAAAATACATTAAAAATTATATTGTGAAACAAGACAATTAAAAATTATATTGTGAAACAACAATTTTAAGCTGCTGTAGCACTCGGCTAATTTAAGTCTTTAAGTCAAATCACTAATCATTATTCACATAGTGTCAGTGATGTGTGAATGTGCCAAAGATGAGTGATGATTGTTACTTGTAACCAATATACCTTTCAGCATCGCCAGGGTTCTCTATAATAGCCACTTCATACTCCTGCCCGTCTACTTGGGCGTTGTTGCTGAGCTCATACTGCTGGTATGTATTGCTCGACTCTTCAACTGGTTGCTGCAATTATGATGATAAATTAAGCGCTATGTATTTTACATACTTGCCAAGAGCAACTAAATTACGATTCATTTGCATCCAGACAGGGTATGTTGTGTGAGGCATGATGGCATGTGTTGGCTCACTTGTTTTTGTGGTTTTTACTTGGTTTTAAATAGTTAGTCTAACTGCCTCGTTGGTCTAGTGGTTAGAATATACGACTGCAGATCACAATTCACAAGGTCCCAGGTTCAATTTCCGGGTAGGGCAAATAATTGTTAGACATTGGGTTTTTCTGCCAAGAAATTCTCTCTTATCATTTCTTTATGCTTTATTCTGACCAACACTTAACTCTGCAAATATCACAAACTATAAATTACTTACATTGTTGACTTCAGTAGTGTTCTGTACAAATGTACCGCCCTCCTCTTCAGGTTCACCTTTGACATCGTAAATAGTCTCTGCCATTACAATCCTACCCGAAGAGTCCATGGTCCACATGCCACCAAATGCAAAATTCGAGGGATTGCCACTCTGCTCATAGAGTATCACTGTGTTGGGACCTACAAATATATTACATATATTTTTAGAATATATATATTTATAGAAATAAATATTTATTAAAATATAAATATAATTAATAGTATATTTTAAATTATTATACTACAATCTGTTTTTCTTTAGCTGTCTTAAAAGGTTTATCAAGACCTTTCTTGCAGAAACACGTAAGCCACGCGTTCGGTGCAATAGGATATTCTTACCGCGAACTAACAAAAAAGTCATGTTTTAAGTGAAAATTAAAATAAAATAAAAGAATGTCTAAAGCACAGGGGAAAGAGCGTCACTTACACATTTATCCAAGAAGTTTTCTTCGATTTGTTTACCTTTTAAGACAACTAAGGGAAAACAGATAGTACACAAGTTATTCTCATAGGAAAGTCGAGTCACTCAGCGGGCGATGGAGACAGCTATGCTCAGTTTCTCTATATGATCACGTCAAAAATGAGATCATTAGAAGAACAGAAGCATAGTGCACGTTGCAAAGTTAATGTGGCAATGGGCAGAGCAAATAGTTTATACCACATATTGTTTTCCGACTTTAAGAAAAACTTTTCTTTTCCAAAAACATGGGTTCAACAGATGAGCTGTGAAAGGGTCATAAATGAGTATCGGCGAGGAAATTTAAGATAGTGGCGAGCACAATAGATCGGCGACAGTCAGTATAGCCATTACAAAAAGAAGAATGGTGATAAATAGATAGAAAGACAAGAATTTTCATTTTCGACAAATTCTCCACTGTTGAAGATAAATCTCTTGTCTTGTTTTTTGTTGTGTTGAGCATGGAAGAATGTCAATGGTATCAATGAGTATTATACACATTTGATTGGTCAAAGTTACCCAGCTGTACAGGCTCTCCTTTCATGTTGACAAAGACAGGTTGCTCGAAGTTGCCTTCAACCAGCTGCCCCGTGTGGACGATCTGTTGCCCTTGCTCCACTGGCACCTCCACCACCTGGTTGACTTCTACCTCTACCTTATCCTTCTCTTCGTCGGTTTTCCCCCGGTTCACCATTTTTTGGCTCCTTTTCTCCCCCTCCGCGTTTTCATCACTTTTACGTTTGATAACAGTTTTCTTCTTGTTTTTCTTGTCCATTTTTACTAATTAGCACACTCGGTTGCACAAAACGCGCACAACACACACAGACTTTTAGCAATACTCTAAAGGAAACACAAATAAATAAAAATAAATGAAAAATATCGCGGGCAAATAACAAAAACGCCTCGCCCAACGTCCGACATTTTATGATGAATTAAGAGTTTGTCTAAGAATATTATGTTTATTTTTATGCTATAAAACAACCCACGACCACATTTTACAAATTTCATGAATAGAAATTCTTGATGATGAGTAAAATTTCTAACTTGTATGTGCAAAAAAGATAGCTCACAAAGACGCCATTTTCATAATTTTGCCCTGTGATTTTGCCAGAGAGTAGTATATTGTATATTCTTTGATTTTGCCACAGACCACAAAAAAAAATATTTTTTTACCACAGACTCAAAAAACTAGAGACAGATTACAATTATTACAACGGAATAAAATACCGTTAATAAATTGGTAACGTTAACTCCGCTCAACAGGATTAACGTTAATATAAAAATAACGGTAATAGATTTTGCTACGTTTTACCGTTAAATCGGTAAGGGTGAGCTTAAATTTTTTTGAATGAGGCCTCAAATCTAGTGCCAGAGTAGGTAACAGAGAGAAGGGGGGGCTTACCATTTATAGAGGAGTAGCACAAATAATGACATTGGTGCCAATTCTACTGTACACAATCTCTAACCTAAACTACAGCTTTATAATTAGTTTAAGTGACGCTAAAGCTATTTCGGGGAACACTTTAATATAGTTTAGAGTACGACAGAATTAGTATCATTGTTTGACTTTGAAGATAATTTTATTATTCCGCTGCGGAATATAAACAAACTTGCGCATCGACAATAATTATTTGTTGACACAATATTACTTTTTACCGTTATTAACGTTTATAAACGTAAATCACCGTTATTTACTTGTTAACGTTAAAAACCATAGACTTCACAAAGTCAATGTCAGGTCATGTGTCAATGAGCATAGCTTGTCAAATTCATTCAAAATATGTTTTTATTTTGAAAATTAATTTTATTTAATTTGGTGTAAATCAGAACACGTTCCTACTTTACAGCCATTAATCCGATCTTAATTGATCATATGAAACTAATAAAAGTTAGAAATAATACAGGTCCAGTGATAAAAATTAAAAAAACTTCAATTGAAGGCCGTAGCCTCGTAACCGCAAAGTTTTTAGAATGTAATCATTCGAATGAGTAATTACTAATTAATTACGTATTACAAAAGCTAAATAACATTCATGCTCGTTCTCAATACGTTCACGATACTCATTCAAGTGGCGTTCATTGTTTTTATGACACTGCTATCTATGAATATACTACGTTATCTGACTAGTGGTGTAAGAAACATGGTCGTGATCGCTCCAGCGCTTTTTGTTAACCACGGCGGTGGCCCTATGCCTGTATTAGGGGATAAAGACAGTATAGGGCTCACTAAGTTCCTTAGAGACGAGGTTAAGAAGTATGTCAACTTGAAGGAGTTAAAAGCGATTATTCTCGTGACTGCACATTGGGAAGAGTCAAAAGTGACGATCTCTTCATCAGAACATCATGACTTGTATTTCGACTACTACGGATTTCCACCAGAGTCGTATAAATACAGGTATGTGTGTATTTTTACTTTTTCTCCGGTTAATAATATGGTTTTAATTATTAACATTTTCTTTATTTATTTATTTATAATTATGTAAAGTAGATATACAATATCTAAGATATGTCACAATTTGTTATATGCAGTGCAATAAACACCATAATCGGTTTTACTATGCACTGTGTTATATTAAAAATTTATAAGTATATCATAGAATAATATAACTAAGGTACCTAAATAAAGAAAAACTTATGCTTATCAGTTTTTAATTTACAAGTCAACATTTGCACATCTTGTTATCTGTCTTGTTATTTCAGCCTAACCAGTTGAAAAGTAACCGGTATTGTAACTTGTAAGATAATATTATCTTACTGTACAGGTTTCTTCAAAAAGTTGTTTTTAAATTTGTATTTTTTTGTGCATTTTCCTCCTTTAAGATTATTGATTCCCAGCTCAGACAAAAATTGCTAGGTATTGGGTTTTTCTGTCAAGAAATTCTCAATGTCTGCCCAAGTTAGTAGTGGACTGAAGATGAAAGTCTTGTCAGTGATGACTTATTTTTCCTTAACTGACTCAAAGTTAAACAAATTGCAGAAAATCTTCATGTATAATTATTTCACAGGTATGATGCCCCAGGCGATCCAGAACTAGCCAAACGCATCCATACAGCCTTAACAAAAGCAGGCATAGATTCCAAACTGGATCCGAAACGAGGGTGGGACCATGGAGTCTTTGTACCCATGATGCTCATAAACCCAGATGCCGATGTACCAATAGTACAAATCTCTGTATTAAGCAACCAGAATCCGGAAGAGCATTACAAGATTGGACAAACGCTGTACCAGTTCAGGAAAGAAGGGATCGCCATATTGGGTTCCGGTATGTCGTACCACAATATGAGGAACTTTAGAGGTCTTCGGAATGCTGGCAAGGTATGATTTGTGACTGCTATTATCACTACATAGTATAAAACAAAGTCACTTTCTCTGTCCCTATGTCCCTATGTATGCTTAAATCTTTAAAACTATGCAACAGATTTTGATGCGGTTTTTTTTAATAGATAGAGTGATTTAAGAGGAAGGTTGTATTTATAGAGGGGACGCCTGCTGTCGCCAGGCGGGTGATCAGTCCTTGTGAGGACCATTTCACCCAAAGAGGAAGGTTTGTAAGTAGAAAAATTGGACCCGGTAGGTGGCACTAATAGCGGGCAGGATGACGTCTGCCGGGTCCGCTAGTTATGGATATTTGTTAGTTTTATTTGTATAATAAAAGAAAGATTCAGACGAATTGAGAACTTCCTCCTTTTTTGAAGTCTGTCATCCTTTTTTGAAGATGTGGACCTCTGCTTAAGGTGATTTTGGGTTGGTTGGTTTGGTAGTTGCTGCGAAGAGGAACAAACATACACACACACACACACACACATACACGAAAACTTTCGCCTTTATAATATTAATATTGTGATAACCGGGACCAACTACTTAACATGCTCTCTGAGGCATGGGGGTGAAACGCTGCCGGCTTCCAACTCCGGGCTGGCACTGAGAATTTCTTGACAGGAAAACCCAATACCTAACAATTATTTGGCAGACCCGGGAATAGAACTCGGGACCTCGTGATCTGCAGTCGAATGTACTAACTACTAGACCAACAAGGCAGTTATGACTTTATACAGGCATTTAAAATTGACTTCAACTTTTAATTCAAGGCTATCAACGTAGAATTCGACGAGTTCCTCAACCGAGCATGCACGTCCACTGACGAGCAACGCAAGGAACAGTTGATAGTGTGGGAGGAGCAGCCCGGCGCGAACGAGGCGCACCCCCCGGGCGCGGCGGAGCACCTCATGCCGCTGATCGTGATCGCGGGGGCGGGGGGCGCGGCCGCGGGCGAGAGGGTCTTCAACTGGGACTACACTGGGAGCTTTAGGCTGAGCGGGTTCATATGGAAGAATGAATAATTAAAAAAATATATACGAGTATATACATGGTATATCCCCCGGCACGTAAGTCGAGCGGTGACCTTCAAGTGCGCGCAGCGTCGTACGAGTGAGTGCGACACAGTACGATTGGAGAGCCAATCAGCGCTTACGAGGGATCCGCGAGAGCTAATCAGTGCTTACGAACGATCCCCACGCCCTCCCCGCGACCCCCTCACACCCCGAGATACCTCATTTTAGACTTCTGCATTTGTTCACGCATTGAAGGTCACCGGTCGACTTATTTGCCGTGACTTGTATACAGGAGACCGCTTCCGAAAACTTAGCGCTATTATTATACTACCTGAACACAATCCAATACCAATAACCATTTGCCCTATAGCGTAGGTATCACGCGCAACGAGGTTGCGCGAGGTCAACGTAAAGTTCGTTGACCTCCAGCTTCAGCTGATGTTATTTGAATTACGTTACAAACTTTAAAAGTTCGTAACGTAATTCAAATGAAATTAGCTGATACCTACCTATACAAGGCATTGGTATTGGATTGTGTTTAGGTAATATAATAATAGCGCTAAGTTTTTAGAAGCGGTCTCCTTATACCCTGTTTATTAGATAAGATATTTAAATATCGTGTTAATTAATAATTATTATCGCTTGCTTATTTACAAACGGGACCAAAAAGTTTATATTATGGTATTACTTTGATAATTTGATGAAATGTTAATTAATTATTTATTAGAAAGATATTAAAGTATTGTTAGAATAAAGTTAGTTTTTTTTTCACTTCACCTTTTACACTTCACACTACTACATAATATAAAACAATATCCCTCGTCACGTCTGTTCGCCATAAATTCAAAAACTACTGAACCGATTTTCGTGCGATTTCACCAATAGAAGAAGGTTTAGGTGTATAATTTGTTAAGGTTTTCTGTAAATAGCTCGAAATATGACGATAATGAGGAAGTTTCCTGAAGTTGAAAATATCATTTTGAACACAATGGTATTAAAATATAGATTAAAACTAATAAATCAGTGAATAAAATTTTGAAATCCATCAATAAATGAAAGAGAAATTAATTATTTAAGTTCATGTATTTTCTCACTCGAGTATGACGTCACAGCGCCCATTCGGAGGTACTTTTTAACCGACTTCAAAAAAGGAGGAGGTTCTCAATTCGACTGTGTTTTTTTTTTGTATGTTTGTTACGCGATTTCTCCGCCAATTATGAACCGATTTTGATGATTCTTTTTTTTTCGGTAAATCATACTTTCGAGGTGGTCCCATTTAAATTTGGTGAAGATCTGATGAGTATCTTCGGAGATGGAGAACAGAACTCCTCAATGGATAAGAGATGCAAATCGGTTCAGTAATCTCAGAGAAATTGGTAAAACAAGTAAATTTACATGGAAAAAATACCTGAGCGGGTTGGATGACGCTGAAAAGGAGGAAAAATAAAATGCGATGTGAAACTAAATTTATTATAATAAACAACAAAATCACAATGATCTTTTTATTAAATACGAGCGGATACCCGCGACTTCGTTCGCGTGGGTATTGATATTAATAATCCTGTGGGAATCATTTTATTTTTCCTATGCTCCTTTGAGCTTAAACCTTGCTAAAAACTGTTAAAAGTTCACTGGCGGATGTTTAGGTACATCAAAATGTAAACATCCGCCAGTGAAAGTCCCATCAAAATCGGTCCAGCCTTTCTGAGATTAGCCAGTAGTCTTTAAAGTATCTACTTTCTAACAAAAAAAGAATGAATGAAATCGGACCACCCGTTAACGAATTACAGCTAAGTACACATTTTGCCTTTCATCCCCTCTCCCAAGGGAACCGTGCTGAATTTCGGGATAAAAAGTATCCTATATGTTACTCCATAGTATTAACTTAAATCATGCCAAGTTTCATTTCAATCCATTCAGTAGTTTTTACGTGATGCGCGCACAAACATACAGACAAACAGACAAACAGATAAACAGACAAACAGACAAAAATTTCAAAAATAGCTTTTTTACGTTCTATTACTTATCCCTAACATCCCCCAGTTATTATTTTGCAAAAATCTTCAATGTACAGATACGGCAATTCTACGATTTTATTATATGTATAGATAGCTAGCGGATGCTGCAGTGTCTGTAGGTATTTATGTGTCAATGAACTTCCGCTCATTGGAAAAGGAATGCTCAGAGCATTCCGGCACACTACTCAGACCTTCTCACATCTTTTAGCAACGTGCATGTCGATGGCATTCTGGTGTCAGAGTCATGGCTTAAACCTTCTTTGCCATCTTCTCTCTACAATCTTCCCGGTTTTACACTCATTCGTAATGACCGTACTGGCAAAGGAGGTGGTGGAGTCTGTATCTATCTTAGGGACAATATAGCTTATAATATACTCATACAATCTCCTAGCTTATACTCTGACAGCCTTGAATATCTTTTTATTGAAATATCCTCTCACTACTCCAAGGTTCTTCTAGGCGTTGCTTACAGTCCCTCTCTCAATATTAATTATTTTAACACCTTTGAATCACTCCTTGATGATCTTTCTCCGTCTTACGATCACGTCATTATTATGGGTGATCTAAATACTTGCATTATCAAACACAACTCTAGGTCACAAAAATTGAAATCTTTAGTCTCTTCATTCAACCTTTCTCTTCTGCCTCTGTCTGCGACGCATTTTTCACCTAACTCGGTTCCTTCTCTGTTAGATCTTATTATAGTTTCCAAAAGCGAGAATGTGCTACAGCATGGTCAGCTTACTGCTCCCTTTTCTTACCATGATCTTCTCTTTGTATGCTATAATCTATCAGTTTCTAGACGTAAAGGTAAGACTATTTTGCGCCGCAATTTGAAAAATATTAATACCCAGGCTTTTAAGACTGACGCTTCTTTGTTAGATTGGGCCCCACTTTTTAGCGCATCTTCTGTAGACGATAAAGTAAGTATTTTAAGCACGACCCTTACAAGATTATTTGACTCACATGCTCCTGCTCGTCCTGTGAGGGTGAAATACCTTCCGGCACCTTGGCTTTCGCCAGATATTAAAAATCTTATGTCTAGGCGGGACAAAGCCAAAAGGCTCTGTAAAAAGACTCCTAGCATTGATAATGTTGCGTCCTATAAGAGACTGCGTAATCGCTGCAACAGAATGTGTAGGGATGCAAAACGCCGTCATATACACTCATCAATCGAGCACTTCACTCCAACTCAGACTTGGAGTTTTCTGAAATCACTGGGTGTGGGTAAATCTCCTCAAGTTTTAAGTCACTCTGTTGACCTGAACTCACTCAATCAACACTTCTCTACACCTCCTGTCAGAATCTGTGACAGTAAGAAAAATTCCTTACTTCAAAAACTGTATAATGAAGCCCCACCTAATTGTGATCCTTTTATTTTCAGTCCAATCTCGGAGGGTGACGTCAAGAAGAGTATCCTTTCCATTTCCTCAAAAGCGGTGGGTAATGACGGTATTAGTCGCGATATGCTTCTACTACTAATCGATGTTATTCTACCAGTCATTACACATATCCTCAACTTCTCTCTAGCATCAAGCACTTTTCCCACTTCATGGAAAATGGCTAATGTTATCCCGTTACCTAAATCACCGAATCCTACTTCTTTCTCACAGTATCGTCCTATCTCCATTCTTCCCATTCTCTCTAAAGTTTTAGAAAACACGGTTTTCAACCAAATTTCAAACTACTTATCTCGCAATAATCTCCTAAGTCCTTTCCAGTCTGGTTTCCGCCCCGCTCACAGTACCTCTACTGCATTGCTCAAAGTTACTGAAGATATTCGGATTGCTATGGACAACAGGGAGCTTACTGTTCTTATACTGCTTGATTTCAGTAACGCTTTTAATTCAGTTGACTTTGATGTAATGCTTGCTATCCTTCACTCTCTTAATGTTTCTGCTTCCGTGGTTGACTGGTTTAAATCGTATCTTCATGGTCGACGGCAGAGAATCAGCACAGATGAGATGTCTTCAGACTGGGCTGACCTTTCTGCTGGCGTACCCCAAGGCGGCGTATTATCCCCTCTGTTGTTTTCTATTTTTATTAATGAAATTTCCAAAGTAATTTCTTGTCGATACCATCTCTATGCAGATGATTTGCAGCTTTATAGGCATGCAGCATTACCTGATCTTGGAGCAGCGGTGGAGGCCATTAACGTTGACCTTGCTCACATTAAGGAATGGGCCGAATCTTATGGTCTGCTTGTTAACCCTTTAAAGTCTCAAGCGCTTATAATAGGTAGCATTAGGATGCGCTGCAAGGTCGATTTTAACTCTATACCTTCCATATGTTACGACGGTACACCCATACCTCTTTCTGACAAAGCCAGGAACTTGGGTTTAATTTTTAACTGTAACTTTTCTTGGTCCGCTCACATCAATGAGGTGAGCAAGAGATTGCACTTTTCTATTCACACTCTTCGTAGACTTCAAAATTTCTTACCTTTACGTACGAAAATAATGCTAGCACAATCCCTTCTCCTTCCTCTTATCGACTATGCTGACGTTTGCTATCTAGATGCAACGGAGGAGCTACTCAATAAATTAGAACGGCTTCAGAATCTGTGCATCCGGTTTATCTACGGACTGCGCAAATTCGACCACATCTCAGAGTTCCGTCGTCAACTGAAGTGGCTCCCGATTCGTCTTCGCCGGAATGCTCATATTCTGATTTTGCTTTTCAAAATCCTAAAATCTTCTTCCCCACCTTACTTACGCGAGCGTTTTCAGGATGCACCTCTCCGAACCAGACCAATCCGCTCTTGCATTGCTACTAAAGCTCTACAAGTTCCACCTAGTAACACAATCTTTCATGCCAAATCATTTGCGGTCAAAGCAGCACATCTCTGGAACTCTCTTCCGGAAAATATTTTAAACAGTCCATCCATTGCCATATTTAAGTCGAGACTGAAGCAATATTATCTTTCTTCTCTTTATGACTAGTTTGCAACATATCTTATACATATACATATATATATATGTATCGTACTATGTATATTAATTTCACGTAAATTTATATTTTATATTTATATATATTAATATTATATATGTAATATATTTATTATATCTATGTATTTATTATTATTGTAATGTTTCTGAAAGTATATACCTACCTCTGCATTATCTCAGTTTTGTTGTTACCACATTTGAGGGCTCCTGGAAGAAATCTCTCTCTTAGAGATAAGTTGTCCTTGTACACATCCTTTTTATGTTCGTGTTTTATTTGTAAGTTTTGGTATGTACTAAATAAATAAATAAATAAATAAAAAATAAACTTCAGCACCTATTTTTCCTGTATTATTATAGGAAAATATTGCACGAAAAATAAGGCTTAAGATCGATTCGCACATATCAGTGAAGCATGAGTGCCGGCACAGTGAAAAATATATTCTTTCATACATTCTGTATGAACGCGTTCGCACCTAGCCCGCTAACCCGCATTGGAGAAGCGTGGCGGGTCTAAGCTCTAAATCCCTCTTTCCTATGAGAGAGGAAGCCTGTGCCCAGCAGTGGGACGTAAAAAAGGCTGTAGTAGTGGTGGTGGCGTTCACACCTATCCGTATCAGTGACGACGCAGTGTTTCAGTGTCGGTTCATAGAGAATGACATATTTTTCACTGTGTCTGTGCCTGGGCCGGCCGCTGCACTGATGTTACACTGATATAACCCCCGGCACGTAAGTCGAGTGGTGACCTTCAAGTGCGCGCAGCGTCGTACGAGTGAGCGGAACACAACACGATTGGAGAACCAATCAGCGCTTACGAGGGATCCGCGAGAGCTAATCAGTGCTTACGAACGATCCCCACGCCCTCCCCGCGACCCCCTCACACGCCGAGATACCTCATTTTCGACTTCTGCACATTGAAAGTCACCGCTCGACTTACTTGCCACGGGTTGTGTGTGCGAAAGGGTCTTTAACGTGTCTATAACTAACATATCTAGTTATTGTAGAAACCAGTATTAATTCTTTACAAAGAAACTTTTTTAAGGCGGTCAAATATCCCTAACATAACGGGTGTAAGAGGACCACAATCGGAAACAAAAACTGGTGATGATTACCTACTGACAAGATAGCACAAAAAAAAAACGCGAAAAATTTTTTTTAAATATTTCCTGTATATTTTAAAAATTCGCAATGTAATGCAATCAGCCGACGCTAGAGTTCAACGAACGTTGGATAAATACTCAAAAGTTGTCACTAGATATTAAACTACTAATATTACAAGTTTATGACAAATGTTAATTTGTTGTAGGTTTAATTGTGTTTGGGTAGTATAATAATAGTGCTAAGTTTTCGATAGAAGTCCCCTTATACCCTGTATAACGGAGACGGTTCCTGCGATAGCGGTGCGGGAGCGCAGTGCCGGATTAATCACGCAGCAAGAGAGTAGCAATTGCTACGGGCCCCGCGCGAAAGGGGACCCCGCATATCTTCCGAACCTGTGGTAGATTCAATTGACGATTCGAAAGCACTTGTAAAAGTTTATTTGAATAAAAATTACTTTTCTATTCTATTCTATTCTATTTGCCTGAGCATAATTTTTTGAGTGAAACTTGATTTATCTTGTGTTGTCTTTGTGATGTCCAGGTCTAACAAAGATTAGAGAGTCTCTCAAGAAAGGAATTCAAGAACCAATGAACAATTACAACGTTGTTTTCTCCACTGAATTGACATTGGCGGAATTATTGCGGACCAAAAAACCGCAGTACAAAGAGTCATAAAGAAAAGAAGAAGAAGAAGAAGAGTGAAACTTGTTAAGATGGTATTATGGTAGATTATTAAGATGGTATGGTGAAACTTATTAAGATGGTATATTGAATGTACTTGGTGACACAAGAACGTGAAAATTTACAACGTTTGCTACTAAGAAAATCCACGTCAGACAATCAGTAACCGATTATTTCCTAGAAAGAATTTGCTACGGGCCCCGCGCTTAATCCGGAACCGGGGAGGGTTGGCGGTTAGATGGGGGTGTGGAGGCGGTTAGATGGGGGTGTGGAGGCGGTTAGATGGGGATGTGGAGGCGGTTAGATGGGGGTGTGGAGGCGGTTAGATGGGGATGTGGAGGCGGTTGGATGGGGATGTGGAGGCGGTTAGATGGGGGTGTGGAGGCGGTTAGATGGGGGTGTGGAGGCGGTTAGATGGGGGTGTGGAGGCGGTTAGATGGGGGTGTGGAGGCGGTTAGATGGGGGTGTGGAGGCGGTTAGATGGGGATGTGGAGGCGGTTAGATGGGGGTGTGGAGGCGGTTAGATGGGGGTGTGGAGGCGGTTAGATGGGGGTGTGGAGGCGGTTAGATGGGGATGTGGAGGCGGTTAGATGGGGGTGTGGAGGCGGTTAGATGGGGATGTGGAGGCGGTTAGATGGGGGTGTGGAGGCGGTTAGATGGGGATGTGGAGGCGGTTAGATGGGGGTGTGGAGGCGGTTAGATGGGGGTGTGGAGGCGGTTAGATGCGGGAGGAGTGACGGTTAACCCGAGGCGTATGTATACCCGAATTACTAATTCCGCGGAATTCTGACAGCTGTCATTGTCATTTACAGGTGAATCATTTGTATGGAGAACAGGGTTAACATCATATTTATGTTCTGTGGTTAACATCTACGAAGTACGATTTTACTACTTTAATTCCCTGTCATCATAAAAAGCCATATGCCGAGTAATAATATTACTCGTTTCGCCTTAAAATAGAAAACACCAAGAGTGGAAACTAGAAAGTGCACACTAACAGCAATAGAAAACAAAAGAAGCACATTGAAAAAATTTATTGAAAAATGGAAGTCGAATGACATTATCACCATGAAGTGTCTGTCAGGCATTTGTCATCATATCTACATGGGGCAGTTGATTTGTATTTGCATAAGTTTTGAATTTTTTATCTTTTTCGTGGGAATTGTTTTATCTCTGGTAACATTACGAAACGTCAGAATTCCGCGGAATTAGTAATTCGGGTATAGCCCATGTAGGCGCCCGTGTGCAATTATTACCCTGGCGCCCTTTAGTAAGCGCGCGGTCAAAATAGGTACAAATGTGAAGTGCCGAGGCCGGCGCCCTCTAACACCGCTGCGCCCGTGTGCAACGCACATCCTGCAATATAGATAACGCCGCCTCTGCGGTTCACCTCAGGTACCGGTTTCAGTTAAACGGTAGCATCGTGAACCAACAAATCATACAAAAAGCGATAACGTTTTTTCCCCGTAAATATTGTCCAATTTTAACGATTTTTGGAAATGTTGTAGATATAGTGAAAAACTAGGTCCATACGTTTTTATTTTAAAGAATTATTGCTTACGATGTAAGTTATTAGCAGCATAATATCTCATAGCATCTAAATATCTCTATTTTTGACGTAAAAACTTCCTTCAGCGTTTTTATTTATTTTAATTAAACTAAACTAGGAATTAGGACCGGATGACCCGGAGTTATGTGCGTTTTAAGTATTTAAATATCACTTGCTTTAACGGTTAAGGAAAACATCGTGAGGAAACCTGCATGCCTGAGAGTTCTCCATAACGTTCTCAAAGGTGTGTGAAGTCAGCCAATCCGCTTGGCCAGCGTGGTAGACTATGGCCAAAACCCTTCTCACTCTGAGAGGAGACCCGTGCTCTGTAGTGAGCCGGTAATGGGTTGATCATGATCAGGGGCGTAGCTACCGCCGTATATGCCGTATCAATTATACGGGGCCCCCAAGCCATGGGGGCCCCCGACGTGCGTAAGCAAAAATTAACAAAAACGTCCCAAATTTTTGTTTATTTCAGAAATGACAAAAGTCAAAAAATGTTGTTCAAAAAGTTGCCCATAGAGGCAGAATCTTTAGAAAAACTAAAGTCATCATCAGCTATAAATGATTTAATAAATCAGTTTGCCGAAAAAAAGTTATACATTTAATTTGAAATGTTTGTAAAAATTTTAGAAAAAGTGTCAGATAAATAATTATGATGAATAAATATTGCTTTTAATTTTATGCAAACACTTTTTTTCTTTTGTGAGAAATCTTTACACTTCATAAGGGCCCCCAAACAAATTTTTATACGGGGCCCCGCCAAGGTACGCTACGCCACTGATCATGATGATGATGATGAAACTGAATTACTGAAAAATAAAAACGTACAGACCTAGATGAAGATGTACCGAATCCAATGAGATCAAAATAGTCTTATTTCGTAAAGATTTCGGGTAGCAAAAACGTTATCGCCCGAAACCATATTTCAGTAACGAAATCTCAGGACTTGCAACTCTCTGTACACACGCACAATACGGAGCATTTTTGGAAATACCTACTGCCGCGTGTCGTCACTACACGATCCTCTCAAGGGAAAATCATTGATTTTTTTTCCATAGACATAGTTATATAGACAAGTATAAATTAGAAATTTAAAAAACCCCCGACATTCGCCATTTTGTGGTGGCGGCCATCTTGGATTTGCATAGTGCTATTCTACTAGTCAAGCAGCTTTCATTTGATACCCATATTGCGGGGGTTGTGATAAAATATGTAATCCGCCATTTTGTAGCGGCAGCCATCTTGGACCGATTTTTATCAAACATAGCTAACCACACTCGACTAATTCACCTTTCAAACAAAAAAAACCGCATTCAAATCGGTCCACCCGTTTGAGCGCCACAGGGGAACAGACAAACAGACAGACATACACACACACACACACACACACACACAGACACGTCAAACTTATAACACCCCGTCGTTTTTGCGTCGGGGGTTAAAAACTAGCGGACCCGGCAGACTTCATCCTGCCCGGTGACATAACGACATCAACGCGACCTACCGAGACCCGGTGGGTTACCTGTACCCGCCCGGTAATTGTGTTTTCGAACCATCCGGAACCCATTGATAAAAATGAAAAATGTGGTAAATGAAGAACCGCTCGACCGATTTTGTGCAAACTTCACATAAACCATCTACTAAATAGTCCGAACAAAGTCTAAACATTTGGTTTGGATAGGTGAGCCCGTTCTTGAGTTATAAAATTACAACGAAAAGTGGCATTGATTTTTATATATATAGAAAATGTATGGAGTTATATCTTCATACTTTCTATACAAAGCACTGTGCGAAGACCGTCCCAAATGTCGCGTTCGCACATATACCATCTGTTTTTCTTTAGCCGTCTTAAAAAATAATCAAGTCCTTTCTCACAGAAACGCGTAAGCGACGCGTTGGAGCTCTTGCCGCGAACGTTAGTTCATTGTTAAATGAAGCCATGATTTAAGTGACAAAGTTTATATATTCAAACTATAGGTGGTGTTAGATACACCCCCGTGCTTCAAAGCACGTAAAGCCGTCGGCCCTGCGGTCTCTCCGGTCGTGTCGCATTGGCGTCCCATCGGACTATGAGAGTGAGGGAATAGAGAGTGCACCTGTGTATGCGCACACACTTGTGCACTATAATATCTCCTGCGCAGGTGGCTAGTCTCTGCCTCGGTTGAGATTGGCCGCCGTGGCCGAAATTCGGTCAGGAGGACATTATTATTATTATTATTCAAACTAGCTGACCCCCGCGACTTCGTTCGCGTGTTTTTCTTTGCTATAAACCTCACGAAGCCCGAGACCTTTCCAATGAATGCAAAACCGTGGAAATCGGTTCGTGCGTTCTGGAGTTATAGCGTCAGGAAGGAAAACCCGACTTATTTTTATATATTCAAATAGAAGAACACCTAAAGCGCCGGGGAAAGAGCGTTACTTACGCGTTTCTCCGAGAAGTTTTTTGCGATTTGTTTACTTTTTAAGACAACTAAGTTACTTTTTAAGCCTATCTTCTAAGGAGAACTTTGAAATACATATTTCGCGGTCGCTCAACTCAAATATTCTCGAATAATTTTCTAAACAGTAGCCCATAGTAGTAGCCTCCAAAGTCGCGTACTTCAGCTTAACTTTATGCATGGATTCCTCCTACAAGTCACGGCAAATAAGTCGAGCGGTGACCTTCAATAGAAGTCGAAAATGAGGTATCTCGGGGGTCGAGGGGATCCCTCGTAAGCGCTGATTGGCTCTCCAATCGTATTGTGTCCCGCTCACTCGTACGATGCTGCGCGCACTTGAAGGTCAGCGCTCGACTTACGTGCCGGGGGTTATACGCTATCGTTCGCGGTTACTATTCGAAGTGAGCTTTGTCAGCGTGACGGTGTGGTACACGATGTGTATTTGTACGCGCGACCGGCATCAGTATATACAAAGAATTAAGGCTTTATACATATTTTAGAGTTTAAACTATCGTGTGTGACATAAGATATACTACATCATATAGTCTGTTCGTTTTCTTACGGTCACCTTTTGTGTCTAGCCGCCTCCGCCACGCGGTGTTTTGCCAAAGACACCGCCGTGACTTCAAAGCATGCCGCGAGGGGTGTACAGGCACAAGGGGTTTTGGCGTGTTACACCTACTCATAATTTTCCATTAAAATTCTCTTTCCTTTTTATATTTTTTTATATTCGTATTTATTACAATATAACCCATAAACATAAAGTATAATATTTTCATGAACACGGGTCTTCTCTCAAAATAAGAAGGATTTTAACCATAGTCTACCACGCTGACCAAATGCGAATTGGCAGACTATTCGGAGATTCTGTTAGAATAGAAAAAAATTTACAAACAGAAAAAAAGTAATAAAAATAAAAGCAGAATACTAAGAGCACCTGCGCCTGTACCGACACTAAGTTACCGAACGAACTATAACAACAACCTCAGCCCCTTATGAAGCGCGCCCGGCGGGCAGGCGCCCGCGCTGCCCGCAGTGTGACATGCACATGATTCAACGCCCCAGATGAGTCCAGAACTAGTTAGTAGTTGGGCGTACTCCAGCGTGCATCTATATGAGTCCAGAATTTATGTTACAAAGTTTAAGTTACAAATATACGTATGGTCCGTTTCAAGTAAGTTTAAATACTACAAACTTAAATCGTGCCAAGTTTCATTTCAATCCATTCTGTAGTTTTTTAGCAAAAAAAGTGTGTTGGTTTACATTTTAGCTCAACTCTATTGAAACGGACTATAGGTTCAACATGATTGTTTGTTACTATCATACTAATATTACAATTGCGAAAGTGTCCGTTTGTCCTTCCTTCACACCCTAACTAAGCAACCAATCGACATGGTTTTTGGCATAGTTGAAAGGATGGAGAATCCTATGTTACTGTCCATCCTTTCAACTATCTTAACTTTTGTTGAGATAGTTGACAAAAGTAGCCTACTACTTTTTATCCCGAAAAAAGTGTTCCTGTGGGACTTAAAACAACGCCATCTATCGGCAAATAAGTTAAACTTTGGCTGTTAGGGGCGCTGTTCTTAGTTTTCTTACGTGCTTCGACCGCTTATTCTCGCGGGTAACACCGCGGGGCACAGCTAGTTGTTGTATATTGACAATTTCTACTGCATCCACATGAGTCCAGCATTTATGTTGCGAAGCTCTATGAGTAGCTTCCTCATGGTTGATTTTACCTACCATTCTTTAAAAAAAAAAAGAATATTATAGTATTATAGCTGGACATCACTAATATTTCCCCTTTCCCCTCCGTATATGCGAAATCTTATACAATAGAGTAACAGGCTGGGCTTAAACCGTCAACCTTTCAGTTTCTCGATCCACGCCCGACGACCCTTGCTACGAAGTTTTATATGTAGCTCATTGTTTGTCAATATCATCCTATTGTATTACTTTCTACAAATGCTATTGCTTAAAATTAATCTTGTATCCCTTAGACTCTGGGTCCTGTTCGAGCTGGAAGTTCTCGGTGGAGAGTCCGAACGGTTTCAGGATCATGTTCCCGAGGTCCTTGAGCTTTCCGAGCATTTCCGTTTTGAGTTTTTCGTTCCGCTCCTCGATCATCGGCGGGAGGCGGACGGTGGCGCTTAGTGCTTCCTTGTGTGACGGATCTAGTTCTAGAATCTTCTTGTAGTCGGCTAAACACTCGTCTAGCTTGTCGGTGGCTTCGTAGGACTGTGCTCGTCTGGAATTTAAAAGTTTACTTTTAAAATTCGGGGCATAGAATAGAATAGAATAGAATAGAAAATATAGAATAGAATAGAAAAGTTTTTTATTCAAATAAACTTTTACAAGTACTTTTGAATCGTCAATTGAGTCTACCACCATAATCATATGGGATCATGCATAAATTACGACACACAAATTTCACGATTTATTACCCATCCCCCATCAAACACCCCTTAATTAACTCCCACAGGAGCAACTGCGACATATTCACAAGTTCTTTGACCTATTTTAGGAAAAATTTGAGGCTGTAACTTCATTATATTTAACTTAGTATCTCTGTAGCACCCTTTATAAAATCTTATATACATATACAGGGTGACTGGTAACAGGATACATTCCTTGCAGGGGCTTAAAGTAGAGCTCATTTGCAGTAAATTTTTTCATATAATGTCCTATCCGAAACTTAGTCGTTTCCGAGTTATTGAAGATTTAAGGTTTTTAGCAAAAAATTCCAGTTTTAAAGTTAAAATTAGTTGCTGAAGAAAATCATACCCGGTTTTGTTAGTTTTTTTGTTGTTTTCTGATAGAAAAACGTTCAGAAACTCAATCAAAATCAAAATAAGCTAGAAAATACCGTTAACTTTTCAGTTAAGGCCTAAAAACCACGTATTATTTTTAAGAAAAAAATCGAATTTGATGAAAAGCAATAGTATTTCTAAAAAAAAATGTATGGAACGTTACGTACAAATTACTGAAATAACTTCCTTGATTCATTAGCTATCCAAAAAAGTACAGATGTCTACAACTTTTTTCAAAACCTCGATTTTATTAACAAAATTCTGAGAACTGACGAGTCTCAATTTGACCGGGATGGAATCACAAAGTATCATAATTTACATTATTGGGCGGCAAAATGAGAAAACCTAAAAAAGAAAAAGAAAGGGCACATCAACGGAGGTATTCTGTAAAAGTATGGATAGGATTAATCAATTAGACATCTAATTGGCCCGCATTTTTCCCTCAGAATTTAAAAAATACGAATTAGGTGAAAATAATATTATTTCTAAAAAAAAAATGTATGGAATGTTACGTAAAAATTACTAAATTAACTTCTTTGATTCATTAGCTATCCAACGAGGTGAAGATATTTACAAAAAACTGCAAGAACGATTTTTAATTCAATTTGAAACTTGTAGTAGTTTAATGACTAATTGATTAATTTTAGGAATAACAATAAACTAACTAATAATTATTAGTAATTACATATTTTAGGTTCGCAAAAGAAAAACTAGTTATGATTTTAATCTAAATTTTAGTCTTTATTTTATTCTAAATCTTAGTGTTAATCTTAATCTTAATCTAAATCTAATTTTAAACTTGCTCTAACTGTGAACCTCTTTGTCTGATACAAGCCCAAAACCTTTTTCGTATTTCCGTTTCAGTGACTCTTGTTGGCTAATTCTTACGTATTTCATGAGCTGCACGAAGAGTACTCGCGAAGCTCATCTGTGATAATGGGGTAAGCGTACATCAAATCATTCATGTGGCCCCAAAGATAAAAGTTTCAAGGCGTTAAATCTGGACAAGGAATAGGTTCACCTATCGTTATTGCAGTTTTTTGTAGACATCTTTACCTCTTTAGATAGATAATGAATCAAAGAAGGTAATTCAGTAATTTTTACGTAACGTTCCATACATTTTTTTTTTTGAATTAATATTCTTTTCACCTAATTCGTTTTTTTTAAATTCTGAGGGAAAAATGCGGGCCAATTAGATGTTTAATTGATTAATCCTATCCATACTTTTACAGAATACCTCCGTTGATGTGCCCTTTCTTTTTCTTTTTTAGGTTTTCTCATTTTGCCGCCCAATAATGTAAATTATGATACTTTGTGATTCCATCCCGGTCAAATTGAGACTCGTCAGTTCTCAGAATTTTGTTAATAAAATCGAGGTTTTGAAAAAAGTTGTAGACATCTGTACCTTTTTGGATAGC
Source organism: Melanargia galathea (assembly GCA_920104075.1). Taxonomy (NCBI): domain Eukaryota; kingdom Metazoa; phylum Arthropoda; class Insecta; order Lepidoptera; family Nymphalidae; genus Melanargia; species Melanargia galathea. The sequence goes on from OV049878.1 coordinate 8,543,175, forward strand.
TAATGAATCAAGGAAGTTATTTCAGTAATTTGTACGTAACGTTCCATACATTTTTTTTTAGAAATACTATTGCTTTTCATCAAATTCGATTTTTTTCTTAAAAATAATACGTGGTTTTTAGGCCTTAACTGAAAAGTTAACGGTATTTTCTAGCTTATTTTGATTTTGATTGAGTTTCTGAACGTTTTTCTATCAGAAAACAACAAAAAAACTAACAAAACCGGGTATGATTTTCTTCAGCAACTAATTTTAACTTTAAAACTGGAATTTTTTGCTAAAAACCTTAAATCTTCAATAACTCGGAAACGACTAAGTTTCGGATAGGACATTATATGAAAAAATTTACTGCAAATGAGCTCTACTTTAAGCCCCTGCAAGGAATGTATCCTGTTACCAGTCACCCTGTATATATTCTTTCTCTTTCTTTGTATAGGTTTTGAAGGTATTTTCGTTTACATATTGTATACACATTTACATTGAGTTAAAACAGCAGTTCCGAATATTATTGCATTTTTATTTCACAGTTCATATTTCGTGTTTTAATAGTACTTGAAATATATTATTTAAAGTACTTCAGTACTTACTCCTTTGAGTCCTTAAATTCCAATAAAATGTACCAAATTGAGAACCTATTCCTTCGTGGAATGTGGGTTACTGAGGGGTAAATAGTAATTGAACATACCGGTAGTAAGCTTTCAAGTATTTATCGTCCAATTCTATGGCCTTAGTGCAGTCTTTTATTGCTTTCTTGTATTTCTCTAGCTTCATTTTGGCTGCACTCCTGTTGCAGTACAGTATCGACCTCTGCTGTGGAAACTGGAGGGGACAGATGCGTAGTGCTGGAAGAAAAATCGAAATCTGTCATCCTTTTATTAACCCCCGACGCAAAACGACGGGGTGTTATAAGTTTGACGTGTCTCTGTGTGTGTGTGTGTGTGTGTATGTGTCTGTCTGTTCCCCTGTAGCGCTCAAACGGGTGAACCGATTTGAATGCGGTTTTTTTGTTTGAAAGGTGAATTAGTCGAGAGTGTTGTTAGCTATGTTTGATGAAAATCGATCCAAGATGGCCGCCGCTACAAAATGGCGGATTAAATATTTTTTCACAACTCCCTTAATATGGGTATCAAATGAAAGGGCTTGACTAGTAGAATAGCTCTATGTAAATCCAAGATGGCCGCCGCCACAAAATGGTGAATGTCGGGTATTTTAAATTTTTAATTTATACTTGTACAAAAAGCCAAAATTATTTTGCTATAATCTCCAAAAACAGTCAACTTTGTATGGTGCAACATGCAGCATGCACTATGCTTTGTCACTTTGTCAGCCCTCCTGCTGTTAAATATGCAGGAAAAACAAGCAACCAAGTGAACCCCAAGTACCACCACCATGTAACACTACACAAATCCATCACCAAAAACAAACTCAATGAATATAAAATTATTTTGCTATAATCCGCTAACAGTGACAAATTTGTAGGCACAACACCACACAATCTTGTAGGCACAACACCACACAATCTTGTAGGCACAACACCACACAAATTCACCACAAAACAAACTCGACGATCGTTTCGCTCCGACACCGGAGCATCTTCAGGAGATGTCGACTTCACAACGGACGATTGCAAAGTGATTGATAGATTGTGAAGTCGACATCTCCTGAAGATGCTCCGGTGTCGGAGCGAAACGATCGTCGAGTTTGTTTTGTGGTGAATTTGTGTGGTGTTGTGCCTACAAGATTGTGTGGTGTTGTGCCTACAAGATTGTGTGGTGTTGTGCCTACAAATTTGTCACTGTTAGCGGATTATAGCAAAATAATTTTATATTCATTGTATATCATGGAATTCCGCAAAGTAACGCCTGCTTCCATTCAACATTTAAAAACAAACTCGACGATTGTTTCACTCCAACACCGGAGCATCCTTACATGTAGACTACAATGCATGATTGCGGATTATAGCAAAATAACTTTGGCTTTTTGTATATTATGGATTTCTGCAAAGTAACACATGCTTCTATTCAACATGTCATCCTCTTAATTAAAAGATGTTCACTGCTGTACATAAGTCTTTTGCGTGGATCACTACAGAACATTATCTTGTATCCGCTACTAGCTGATGCCTGTGACTTTGTCCGCGTGGAATTCATATTATAAATCTAATACATACTTTCAACCTCTATTTAACCCCCTTAGGGGTTGAATTTTCAAAAATCGTTTCTTAGCAGATGCCTCAATCATAATAGCTATCTGTAAGCCAAACAGCCCGACCCATCCAATGGTTTGAGCTGTGCATTGATAGATCAGTCAGTCAGTCAACTTTTCCTTTTATATAATACTAGCGGTACGCCCCGGCTTCGCCCGTGTTACATATATAGCCTATAGCACTCAAGGGTCACTTACATATCGAACGGTGAAAGAATTTTTGAAATCGGTCCAGTAGTTCCTGAGATTAGCGCGTTCAAACAAACAAACTCTTCTGCTTTATTATATTAAAGTAAGTATAGATTTAGATGATTTATTACTGGCTTGACTTTTCCGACATTTTCAACAATAATTAAACCTTAGCAAATTATACACCTTTGTCATGAATCACTCTGTCTATTGGTGAAAACCGCATGAAAATCTGTTGAGTAGTTTTTGAGTTTATCGCAAACAGACAGATGCAGTGGGGGACTTTGTTTTATAATATGTAGTGATGAATTACCTTCAGTATACTTTTCAATGCACCTCTCGTACTCTGCAACTCTGAAAGCCTCGTTCCCGGCCGCCTTTAGCTCCTCTGCTATAATCCGTCGCTCCTCTTTCTGGTCGTCCGTCAGTTCCAACTCTGCATCTTTGAGCGACACCGAGTCTATGGAGTCTGCGTCGCTGTCTTCGTTGTCACTGTCTGCTTTTGAAGTTTTGTCTGTTTCATCATCGAGTGGAATGTCGCCTAGAAAATGATCCTAATATTATAAATGTTAAAGTGTGATAAAAAAGCTGTAATGTGAATGTGTGATAAAAAAGCTGTGATAGCCGAGTGGTTAGGATGACCGACTTCTAATCGGAGGTCGTAGGTTCAATCCCGGGCACGCACCTCTACCTTTTCGGAGTTATGTGTGTTTTAAGTACTTAAATATCACTTGCTTTAACGGTGAAGGAAAACATCATGCCTGAGAGTTCTCCATAACATTCTAAAAGGTGTGTGAAGTCTGCCAATCCGTTTGGCCAGCGTGGTAGACTATGGCCAAAACCCTTCTTACTCTGAGAGGAGACCCTGATCGGTTTCAACGCAGCATCATAGCGGAACGCCAAATCGCTTGGTGACACAGCCAGTAGAGCCGGTAGGGTGGTAACAGCCACGGCTGAAACTTCCCACCAGACCAGAGACAATTTAGAAAATATAAAATCCCAAATTTCACCTGCCGGGAATCGAACCCTGGACTTCGCACTCATAAGACTAGAGTGTTCACCACTACGCCAGGGAAGTCAACACATCATATAAACACACGAAACTCGAGCGCTGACCTTCAATGCGCAGAAGTCGAAAATGAGGTATCGGGGTCGCGGGCAGGGCGTGGGAATCGTTCGTAAGCACTGATTAGCTCTCGCGGATCCCTCGTAAGCGCTGATTGGCTCTCCAATCGTACTGTGTCCCGCTCACTCGTACGACGCTGCGCGCACGTGAAGGTCAGCGCTCGAGTTACGTGCCGCGGCTCATACTTAGACAATTATTAATATTGAAATGATGTCAACAATCCACTAACCTGAATGACTGTCCTTAGCTGAATCGCCCGCAGCGAGCTGGGAATCTTCAACATGGCTGCTCGGGCTCACAACAGAATCATCATCATCTCCAGTACGGAGGGACAACTCCAAATCTTTTGTTAAATCATCAATAACTTCCTCATTCGAAACATTGATCGTACTTTTTAATCTGTCCGACATTATTAACGACGTATAAATGATTCGATGAGGCAATAATATAATATTAAGTCACGTTTTAGAGCTTTGGTTTTATATTACCTACTATGATTTTTGTCAAATCTAGTAGAAACAATTTTTCACAGAAAATTGCAACCAAACCAAAATTCAAAATGTTCAAAGCAAAACAATTTTTGACGTTGAAGTCACAGATTAATGATTAGTATCTACGATAGTTGAAGTTTGGTGCTTTGTTTCATAGACAACGAAAAATAAAGGTGCATTTATACTACGGGAGGTCGATGACCAATTGAAAAAGTCATTTTATACCGACTGGAAATTTTAACAATAATAGTTCAGACCTAACCCATCACAGCTCCGAACGTCAGCTGCCGCACCAGTGGTGGAGTTAAGAGTGAGAGCATGTGAAAGTGCTTGAAAATCAAAGCGCTCCGAGTGATTTTATCCCGGACAAAAATGGTCTTAAATCATTGTTCCGATCATTTTTGATACAGAAACAATCGTCAGCTGCAGCGCCTAGGGTGGGTTATACGTCCGCTACGCGCATGAAGTGCATTAAAATTTTGACAAATAAAGTTATTTTATACTTTATAAAATTTAGGCAGAAGAATTTTCACGCTTTTAAAATAATAAAGAAAACCGTCAGCTACCCTTCTGCTGGGGGAAAGACCGTCAGTCAGCGTGATAAACATTTTGCGCGCTCAGTGCATTTAGCCTAGTAAATCTAGGAAAAACATCCTATAGTTTTAAAAATTGGCCAAATGTATTCTTTGGGCCTTCCTCTTGAATATATCCGAAAACCCCATATGGGGGTTGCGGAACCAGCCGCCATTTTTAATTTTGTTCCTTTTTTCGGTTTTTTTCTCTTATCACGAAAATCTCTACGAATAGCATAATAATTAATTCTGACAAAAGTTTTAATATACAATTTGCCACAAATGTAGTCTCTTGCATTTTTACTCTAAGTTTATTACTTTAGGAGCTATTGGGTGTTTAAGGGTATTTTAGGTCCCTTTTTCGTTTATTTTGCTCATATCTCGAAAATCTCTATGAATAGCATTATAACTACTTCTGACAAAAGTTTTTGTATAAAATTTACTACAAATGTGGTTCCATTCATTTTTACTCTAAGTTCATTACTTTAAGAGCTATAGGGTGCTGAAGTTAATATTTGAGGTACTTTTTTTGATTTTTTGCTCATATCTCGAAAATCTCTACGAATAGCATTATAATTACTTCTGGCAAGAATTTTAACATAAAATTTTGTACAAATTTGGTCATGATCATTTTTACGCTAAGCTTACTACTTTAGGAGTTATAGGGTGTTTAAGTTAATATTTGAGGTCCATTTTTCAGTTTTTTGCTCATATCTCGAAAATTTCTACAAATAGCATTATAATTACTTCTGACAAAAGTTTAAATGTAAAATTTTCTACAAATTTGGTCCTGTTTATTTTACGCTAAGCTTTTTACTTTAGGAGCTACAGAGTGTTTAAGTTAACAGGGAGATAAAATAGTATAGATTAAACCCCCGACATTCGCCATTTTGTGGCGGCGGCTATTTTGGATCGATTTTCATCAAACATAGCTAAGAACACTTCCGACTAATTCACCTTTTTAACAAAAAAAAACCGCAATGCGGTTTTTTTGTTTGAAATGCATAAAAATGAACAAGACCAAATTTGTAGAAAATTTTATATTCAAACTTTTGTCAGAAGTAATTATAATGCTATATGTAGAGATTTTCGAGATATGAGCATAAAACTGAAAAAGGGACCTCAAATATTAACGTAAACACCCTATAACTCCTAAAGTAGTAAGCTTAGCGTAAAAATGATTAAGACCAAATTTGTACAAAATTTTATGTTAAAACTCTTGTCAGAAGTAATTATAATGCTATTCGTAGAGATTTTCGAGATATGAGCAAAAAACCAAAAAAAGGACCTCAAATATTAACTTCAACACCCTATAGCTCTTAAAGTAATGAACTTAGAGTAAAAATGAATGGAACCAAATTTGTAGAAAATTTTATACAAAAACTTTTGTCCGAAGTAATTATAATGCTATTCGTAAAGATTTTCAAAATATGAGCAAAATAAACGAAAAAGGGACCTAAAATACCCTTAAACACCCAATAGCTCCTAAAGTAATAAACTTAGAGTAAAAATGCAAGAGACCACATTTGTGGCAAATTGTATATTAAAACTTTTGTCAGAAGTAATTATTATGCTATTCGTAGAGATTTTCGTGATAAGAGAAAAAAACCGAAAAAAGGAACAAAATTAAAAATGGCGGCTGGTTCCGCAACCCCCATATGGGGTTTTCGGATATATTCAAGAGGAAGGCCCAAAGAATACATTTGGCCAATTTTTAAAACTATAGGATGTTTTTCCTAGATTTACTAGGCTAAATGCACTGAGCGCGCAAAATGTTTATCACGCTGACTGACGGTCTTTCCCCCACCAGAAGGGCAGCTGACGGTTTTATTTATTATTTTAAAAGCGTGAAAATTCTGCTGCCTAAATTTTATAAGGTATAAAATAACTTTATTTGTCAAAATTTTAATGCACTTCATGCGCGTAGCGGACGTATAACCCACCCTCGGCGCTGCAGCTGACGATTGTTTCTGTATCAAAAATGATCGGAACAATGAGTTAAGACCATTTTTGTCCGGGATAAAATCACTCGGAGCGCTTTGATTTTCAAGCACTTTCACATCATTTCACATGCTCTCACTCTTAACTCCACCACTGGTGCGGCAGCTGACGTTCGGAGCTGTGATGGGTTAGGTCTGAACTATTATTGTTAAAATTTCCAGTCGGTATAAAATGACTTTTTCAATTGGTCATCGACCTCCCATAGTATTACCGTGTGGTATTACCATTGTGTTGTGAGTTGACAAGTGGTTGACCATCAGTCTGTGTTGACCGGTGTTGACCATCTGAACCATAGACTACATATTATGAACCATTGAGAAAAATCCAAATCCATGAAAAATCTCAATGACATGAACTCATGAACCTATAGAAGAGGACTTGGCATAATGTCCTATAGAAAATAGTGGATCGGAAAATAGCTTAAGCTTAGCAAAATTTTCATAAGTGTGTAAGAGACAACACTACATTTTTAAACATAACAATAAAACAGATCGTGGCAGAAATTTTATTGCAACTTCCCTTAATATGGCGGATATTACAATAAAAACAAACAAAGCTATAACCTACAAATCACAATTCTCACTTATTATTCAATAGAACTTCTTCATTAAGCACTTAATAACATAAATTTCAACTAACAATATGAGTTCCTTCACTTGCTGCGACATCAGAGGCTGCCAATGGAAAAATAGGAAAAAACATCCAAAATTGTCAACTCATCGGTAAGTACTATAAAATTCTTTTGAAACGTGTATATTGCACGGATAATTATCATAAAAGTGATAAATAACCTTTTAATTCATAAATAAAAGTTGTTCCACTAATATTTTATACCATTTTCTTGGTATTTATTTAACCTTATTGTTTTGTTATGACAGCTGATCAGCTGATAGTTAATGTTCATAGATTAGTAGAAGATAGGGTTGTACTTATTCATAAAATATATCGACAGGATATGAGTATATTTTAATAGGTATAGATCGACCAGAATCTCATAAAGAATAGGGAAATTAAATTGTGTAGTAAGCAACACTAGGTTAACTCGGCTGCCCTAGAGATAGATAAAGTAAGTACATTCAGAACACCTTACCTGGGATCGTTTCACGAAACTAAAAATCAAGCAACTGCATTTTAAATACAAAAACAAAGTAATCAACATCCAATTACTTTGTTTTAGTGTTGTGCTTGTTGTTTACTTGGTTTTTGCATTTATATTCCGTGTTAGTGTGTGCAGTTACTTTGTTTGGGCAATTCAAATTTCAGTAAACGGTTCAAGTTATTTGAAATATTAAACTGTGGTAAAAAACTATGCGACATAAAACTTTTGTTAATGCAAAAAAGTCAATTTCACAAAAAAATTCAGTTACTTTGTTTATCGCTAGGGCAGCCGTAGTGTTGCTTACTACACAATTTAATTTCCCTATTTTTCATGAGATTCTGGTCGATATATATTTAATTTGATAAGGTTACCAAAAAAAGAAGATAAACGCAAAAAATGGCTGGATATAATAGGTACTGAAAACATAAATCTAAATAAAAAAAAGGTTTATGTTTGCTCTGGGAATTTTAACGAAAATTCATTTAATAGAACATTAGATGTCTTAAGGTTACGGGATAATGCAATGCCTTCAGCACATTTACTAGTAATAATACTGAAATTATGTAGTTTTTTAATACTATTGTCAAAATGACGAAGTAATTAGTATAGGTAGACCAGAATCTCATGGAAAATAGGAAAATTAAATTTTGTAGTAAGTAACACTAGGTTAACTTGGCTGCCCTAGTCATAAACAAAGTAATTACATTCAGAACACCTTACCTGGGGTCGTTTCACGAAACGAAAAATCAAGCAACTGCATTTTAAATACAAAAACAAAGTAATCAACATCCAATTACTTTGTTTTTGTGTTATGCTTGTTGTTTACTTGGTTTTTGCATTTATATTCCGGGTTAGTGTGTGCAGTTACTTTGTTTAGGCAATTCAAATTTCAGTAAACGGTTCAAGTTATTTGAAATATTAAACTGTGGTAAAAAACTACTCGACATAAAACTTTTGTTAATGCAAAAAGTCAATAGCCTATTTGACTAATTTTTGGAATTTGTTTTAAATTATTCTTTATTACTTATTAAAACACACTACATTGATATTTTTCGGAATATCTACAGTATTAAGAATTAAATCAATGATAAAGTTTAAGTTTTGAAAACCGCGCCAAAAACGACATTTCTGTAATAGCGCTGATCACATGATACGCGTGACGTCACAAACCAGTAAGCAAGTTTATAGGTTTACACACAGAGTAAGGGCACAGTATGGGTTACATGACCAGAAACCACAACAAAACAGCGCAGCTATCCAGTAACAATAATTAAATAGTTAAATACAAATTAAAAATTAATTAAATAGGTTAAATACAATAAATACAAAGTTAAATGCAATAAATGGAATGCGGGAGAGGAAACAAGAAAAATAACAATCTTTAATTAAGTAATAAATACATAGAAAAATATTAGCATCATCACTTTTCTCGCTCGCTCTCGGTGCGTGCGACAGAGCACGCTGCGTGATTAGTTACGACGGATGGCGCGAAAAACACTTGTGTATTTAGGTATCTTTTGTTTTTGTGAGGAAACAAAGAAAAGTTATGAGTTTATCTTGTGATAATTTATTAGTGGAAGAGTTTATCTAATTATTGGTATGAAAACAATTGTGTATTGTAGAGTATATGCGCTAGAAAGTCACACCAAATAAGTGAAATTAAGAGGTTAATAATGCTATTTTAATATCAATCTTATTGTTTCAAATTTAAAGTTTACTTTCGATTGGTTGATAAACTTCAATTATATCGACCAAGTAAAGTGTACTCTTAAGTATAATTATCAAGTGACGTCACCAGAGTAGCAACCAATCACATAGCGTTCACGTGTCTGATAAAATTTCAAAAATTATAATGTTTTATTTCGTGCAAAACATCGCGTAAAATTACATAATTTAGTGTGATTGAGTGAAATATGTCTTTTTTAGGCTATTATCTGATAAGATGACCACAATCAATAGCATATTTTCAATGTTGTCAAATACCCTATTTAACAAAGAATATCAGTTACTTTGTTTATCGCTCGGACAGCCGTAGTGTTGCTAACTTTGAAATTTCATTTCTGTATTTTTCATGAGATTCTGGTCGACCTATAGTAGTTATAATTTATCGATAAATTTGTCGATAAATGCTATTACACTTTACTCTATGAACTCACTTTACTCTATGGAGAACCGCCATTTTAAAGGAAGCATTTGTGCGTGTGTGAGTGTAGGTATGCACGGTAAAAAAGTAGGTATTTCAAGTCCTCTTCTTATAGGTATCATGCATGAACTCCGAGAAGTCCAAGACATCTCTTTCTCTGTAGTTTGTGGTAGTCTAAGAGAAATTATACCCCACCCCCTCTTCTTCCTAGAGAGAACTTATTTAAAATGAATAAATACTTATTATATCTTTCGTTTTTGCTTATGTCAATATGCAATGTCAAAAAAAAGATCGCAATATAATTTCAGTGTCATCTTGAAAGACGTTTTTTTCGCTTGCGTTAACTTTGGTCGACGCACGTGTTAGTGAGATTTTTGTTGTTTTTTGGCATTTTTCAGTGGATTTTATAGTATAAAAGTTGTTAGCCGATAAGTATTAACTCTATTGGTGCTGGTGAGTTGTAAAATTATGTTTTAACCCAGTAGGTAATAAATAAAATGGACTTAGATCCACCAACCGAACCTCCCGACCCGGGAGCCATTCCCCCTTCCCGTAAACGTCAAGGAGATGATGGTGTAGCTCCTTCCTCGTCTAAAAAAACCATTACAGACCCTTCCTCAGCTAATCCATCGGTCCAAAATCTATATGTCCATCCTTCTTTTTCCGAAGGTCCCAAATCTTACTCCATTGACGACAAGGGTCCCTTCATTGTTCAGGTCTCGCGGGAAGTCGAAGACCCGTCATCCGGTGCCTCGTTGCGAGCAATTACATTCGGACAATTTCTACATAAGCACAAAATTAGTTCAATTCTTAATGACGGTGTAAAAAATGTTGGTCGCAATAAGGTCACTGTTGAGTTTTCGACTGCTGCCTCTGCTAACAACTTTCTGGTTAACCCTGTGCTCTCGCTTTGTAAATTCAAGGCAAATATTCCCACTTACAATGTGACCAGAATGGGGCTAGTTAAGGGAGTCCCCGTGGACTGGTCGATGGACGAACTTGTCGAGTCATTGGTGCTCCCTCCCGGTTGTGGTGAGGTGCTCAAGGCTCGCCGACTGAATCGCAAGTCAGTTGAAGAATCTGTTGTCACCTGGGTGCCCACCCAATCCGTCGTCCTGACCTTTAGGGGACAAATGCTTCCCTCTAAGGTCTTCTCCTATCACACCTCTCTTGCTGTTGAGACATATAAACTCCCCACCATACAGTGCCTGGACTGCTGTCGCTTTGGCCACACCAAAACGATTTGCAGATCCAAACCCAGATGTTACAGGTGTGCTCAAGCCCATACTGGTGATTCCTGTGAAGTACTTAAAGAGTTAGCAACATGCCTACATTGCTCAGGTAAGCACTTTGCAACTGACAAAAACTGTCCAGAATTTTCAAGGCAACAGTCGATAAAGATAGTAATGTCCCAGGACAACATTTCGTACATGGAAGCCTCATCTCGATTCCCCCCTGTCAGGCGATCATATGCGGAGATGGCGAAAGAACTATTTTCTCCTCCTGCCTATTCATCAAAGACTCCTCCCCGCCCTTCCCTCCAACAAAATAACAAAACTTCCTACCGACAAACAATTATCCGCTCCCCTCGTCCCCGAGCCCCCCTTGTGAAGGGTTATGATAGAAGAGCTCACCAGGCAATTGTTGGTGACCTCCCTTCATCTACCCCAAATGGCTGTGCTCTCAACAATGATCCCACTTCCTCCCAAAACTTACCTATGTTAGAACAATTATCTACACTCCTTCTGAGCCTTGTTGCTCCATGTAGTGATATTCCCCTACCGTCCAACGTTGCCAAAAACCTATCTCAACTATTTAAAATCCTCCAAAACGGCCCCAATAACCCTACTGCAATGGAACAGTAAAAGCCTTCGCCCCAAAAAATATGAATTAATCTCTCTAATCAACCTGCATAAACCCTCCATTGTTGCCATCTCGGAGACATGGTTAGTGCCTGGCTCCCGGTTTCGGGTGCCCGGTTTCTCCTGTTTGCGGGATGACAGGAGTGATGGGTATGCAGGAAGTGCCCTCTTTATTCGGCACTCCCTCTCCTTCTCCCAAATCCCTCTCCCTCCCCACAGTCGGCAGATTAATGCTGTTGCTGTACGTGCATTAAATATCTCCTTTGTATCATTGTACATCCCTCACCCCTCTCCCTCTCTAGCCCCAGACTTACAATCCATCCTATCCTCTGTCCCCAGCCCTATCATTGCCCTGGGTGATCTTAACACTCACCATTCAATGTGGGGGTGTTACGGCTGTGATGGGTTTGCTCCGCTGTTGATTGACATCCTTGATGATGTAGACCTCTGCATCCTCAATGATGGCTCTCCGACCCGCAGGGTATTCCCTAATCAGAACCCTAAATCTGCTGTGGATCTCTCCCTTTGTTCACCCAATCTTGCTTCCCAAATCACTTGGAAAACCCTACCATCCACACACGGCAGTGATCACTTCCCTATCATTCTTTCATTAAACAACAGATCCCTGCCTTCTCCCTCTCATGATCCCCTTTTAAAGTATAATCTTAAAAAAGCAAATTGGTCAGATTATTCCCAGTCTATTGACTACATGATTGATCTTTTGCCAGGCTTGGAGGGTCATGGAAATATTTTGACTTGCTACGATCTCTTTGTAAATTCTATCAAATCTTCGGCTGACTCCTATATTCCCAAAAAACCTCCCCACAAAAATCATTTGCTTTCCTCTCCCTGGTGGGATGATGAATGCAGTGATTTATTTGGTCAAAGAACTTCTGCAGAGGAGTCATACTCAAACTGTATGTCGCAGGAGAACTTTCTCAAGTACCAAAGGCTTGATGCCAAAGTCAAAAGATTAGTTTCAAAGAAGAAAAAAGTTAGCTGGACACGGTTCTGTGAATCCCTTAGCCCTCGCTCTCCATCCTCTATTGTATGGTCAAACGTCAGAAGATTCCGCCGCTCCGTTAATCATACTGACCCTTCATCCAACAATCCTTCGGATTGGCTTAATGATTTTGCTGACAGATTGGCTCCTCCCTATGTTCCTGATATTGACTTATTCCCTAATTTCATGCCAACTTCTATTACCGATGAAATGGATGCTCCCTTTTCTTTCTCTGAACTTCAAATTGCTCTTTCTGGTCTAAAAGACTCAACTCCAGGAGAAGATGGCTTTCCATATTCCTTTTTGACTAAATTAAATGACAAAGCTAAACTCTATTTCCTTAATATCATCAACAAATGTTTTGAAACCGGTATTGTTCCTCATTCTTGGAAATCCCAAATAGTTATTCCCATTCTCAAACCTGGTAAAGACCCTTTAGATTCTAATTCCTACAGACCCATAGCTTTGTCATCTACTTTAGCTAAAATAACAGAACATCTCCTTAAAAACAGACTGGAATGGGTAATAGAAAGTAGAAATATTCTTCCCTCCACCCAATTTGGGTTTAGGAAGGGTTTAAGTACCACAGACAGCCTTAGTATACTTACAACAGACATTCGATTAGCCTTTACAAAAGGAGAGTACCTTGTGGGTGTTTTCCTGGATATATCTTCTGCATATGACAATGTTTTACTTCCAGTGCTCAGGCAAAAATTGCAAAATCTGAGTATCCCTCCGAGGTTAATACATCTCATATGTAATCTCTTGTTCTGCAGATCGATCGTTGTCAAGCATCAGTCATTTTCTCTTCCCCCCAGACTTGTCTGGAAAGGTCTCCCTCAAGGCTCAGTCCTCAGCCCTCTGCTATATAGCATATATTCCCATGACCTTGAATTGTCTGTTAATAGTTTTTGTAACATCTTACAATATGCTGATGATATTGCCCTCTATCACAGCTCAGGCAGTATTGAGGAAATATCCTGTCGTATTAATTCTGCTTTGTATTACCTAGGCCAGTGGCTGTCTGACCATGGCTTGTCCCTTTCGGTGAGCAAATGTCAGGCAGTTGTGTTTACAAGGAAAAGGTCCCTTCCCTCCTTTCTCTTCTCATTTGAGGATCAACTAATTCACCTTGCAGACAAAGCAAAATTTTTGGGTATTTATCTTGATTACCGTCTTAATGGAATTGCCCACTCTGAGCATATTATCAAAAAATGTGAAAAAGGCATTAATGTTTTACGCGCAATAGCGGGAGTCTGGTGGGGTGCCCATCCTTACTGTTTAAAATTATTGTACAATGCCTTAGTACGTAGTCATATGGATTATTGTCTTTTCGTTTTAGATCCTTTTAATAAATCAGCCATTGACAAACTTAATAAAATTCAGTATAGGTGCCTAAGAATCATCTTAGGTGCAATGAAATCTTCCCCCACCAATGCCCTGCAGGTGGAATGTGTTGATCCTCCTCTATCTATACGCCGCCAATATCTCTGTGACCGGTTTGTTAGCAAAATGTTACAGTTATCATCCCATCCTCTTTGGTCTCGATTAACACAATTATCCAAATTTCCTCGATCTCGCAACTCTTCTTCATATTTGCTGGACAGCTTCCTTAAATATACCAACCTTCCTCACCCCCTATCAACTTTCCCGTTAAATCCATTATTTTGCACTCCCTACAAAGCTCTCGTATACAATCCTCCCATTATCACAGATATCGGTCTGACTAAAGGAGCCCCGGATACTAATTCCAAATTTCAAGCTCATATTCATCAAAATTGGTCAAATCATCTTCTAATTTATACTGATGCATCAAAGATGTCTCCTGAAAGCTGTGTTGGTGCTGCCTGCTGGGTTCCCAGGTATAAAATAATCTTAAAATTTAAATGTCCTCCCGAGTCTTCAGTGTTTACAGGAGAAGCCATTGCTCTATTGGAAGCAATCCTGTTTGCACACTCCCATAACCAAAAACAGACAATTATTTTGACTGACTCTTTAAGTTGCTTGTTGTCTATTAAGGAAAATCCTTTTCGAAGCAAGTCAAGATTTCCCATTATTTTAAAGATCAGGGAAGCTCTGCTCACATGTAATCAAAAAGGACTATCCATCTTGTTGGTTTGGATCCCAGGCCACTCCGGTATCCCAGGAAATGAGACTGCTGATTCTTGTGCCAAAACAGCTATTAACTCTGGGTCTTTGGATTACTTCCGTAACTCATCTCAGGATCTTTGTACTCTTGCGAAAACATATTTAGACAGATCCTGGAATTCATTCTGGGATAAATCAAAGACAATCAAGGGTAAATACTATGCATCCATCCAACCAAACATACCAAGACGCCCGTGGTTTTTTACTCATAGATGTGCGGATCGATGGATCACTTCAACTATTTCCCGTCTACGTCTTGGTCATTCTTGCACCCCTGTTCATCTGGCCAAGCTCCGGATAAGGGATAGCTCTGTCTGTGAGTGTGGCTTGGATGAAGGCACTGTATCCCACATCCTCTTCAACTGTCCCAAGCTTCTCCATCCTCTCTATGACGTCCTCCCCCCTAAAGTCCCTCGTCCCATAAGTGTTAAATGTTTATTAATGTTTGTGTTTAGTCCATATTGTAGATTCCTATGTAAATATATAGAATGTAATAAAATTAAACTGTAATATACTATGTTTATATTTGTAGTAGTTATAATTTTCTACTATATGTAATTTATATTTGTGTTGTCTGTTTTGTTCTAGGTTAAGTACTAACTACACAAAAAAAAGGAAAAACAACTTTTATAAATAGCTTGTCGAAATTTTCAACAGTTTTCACCGCTCAATCTCCTTCGTGCCTTCTCCACTAACGTGATACTGGCGAAACAACCTGTGCCCAAATGGCACACCTAAAAGCCATTTCTTGGGAATTGAATTGAATTGAATTGAAAGACAGATTAACAAGAAATTTGTTTTTTGCTAACCGTCCGGTGATAGGGTGGATGCTCCTAAAGCCGCCCAGCAAAAGTCGGCACTCAGTTCTATGTTTGTAAATATTAACATTTTCGGTGCCGCTTAGGCACACTGAGTATTTTATGTGTACATATAGCTTGCTCTAATGGGAAAATAGTTTTAGAATAAGGCAGCATTTTTTTGCATCCCTATCCCTCAATTATCGCTTAGAACGAGTGCAAGTGCGTAAATAGCTTAATTTCTTATAAAATTTCTGCTTTCCGAGCGTCGTTTGACAAGATATAAATTACGTATGAATAATATTTAAGACTTGTTGTTGCAATTTAATTTGTTATAATATTTGATGTCTTATAATAGTAGTATAACACGATTATTTTACGTATTTAAAGAAAAAACAAGGGTGGTGGACTAAGGAAAACCAGTAATATGAGGTACCTGGGGTCGGCAGGGGGTGCCACCTTTTAGAATTTGGGTTATTTCTAAGGTATCCTATTGTGAGGTATCCTGTTTATCCTATTGGATAAACTTGATGTTGTCTATACAAAAAAATTGTCTGATTGTTGAAAAAAATTCTATCCATTTCTTCAAAAGTTCTATTAATTTTGGAGAAGGGTATTTATTTGGCGGGAAAATAAAATAAAATGAAAAGGAGAAAAGAGTTCCTATAAATATTAAGAAAAACATTAATTTACGCGGACGAAGTCGCGGGTAAAATATGATTTTCTTTCAGACACCTGAGGGCCGACTTTGAGGACACAAATGCTGGAAAAAGGCACAAAGGTGCCGAGCTTAGGCAAATTAGTACTTATGTTTTAAATAAATTGAAAATTACTTCTTTATACAAAAAGCAAATACTATTAGTTGACTCAAAAAGTCAAAAGAATCAAGTATTAGAAGAAAAAATATTGTACTGAAATTACTTCGTTTGACATGTCTACTGTTAAACGTGACACAGACGTTAAACTGCCGACTTATAGAGCATCCACATAACTAAGTCAAATTACGTTATTTTGTAATTTTTTAAGTTCTAAGTGCTTTGTTGTGCGAAATTTTTTATCTGACAATCCCTTTATTAATTAGTCACGGTTTATGCAGCTTCGCTGTAAAAGTCGAATAGGTGTATTATGAGAGAATAACACGCGGTTAAGTTTCACTAATGCTCAAACGCGATATGATTCTATTAAAGACTACTTCTCAGACACGTTATAATTCATCATCATCATTATCAACGCCTTAACGGCCCACTACAGGGCACGAGTCTCGTCTCAGAATGAGAAAGGTTTATGCCGAAGTACACCATGCTGACCAAGTGTGGATTGGTAGCCTTTGAGAACATTATGCAGAGTCTCAGGCATGCAGGTTTTTCTTCACTGTTACAGCAAATGATGGCTATCACCGCTTTTTAATTAGTACATGTTATAGTTAGTACCTACAAATAGGCATATGGATATTTATTATACGGTAATCTTATATTTAAAAGCATTTAAGGTATTGCAAATAAACTATAGAATATGTAAGTAACATAAAATAACATAAACAACAAATAAAAATGTGAAAGCTAGTGCTATTTTGTAATTTACTTAGTAATATACTACTGTTAATAATTGATATCGATTTTAAAATTATCTTAAGGGGGTCGTTAATACTTGCCGTTTACCCTACGAGAAATTGACTATCAACTGGACGTAGCTTAGTAGAAATGACCCAACCCATAAAAAGTTATTCTGAGTAATCGAGGTTTGAAGTTTGGATGGTAATTGCTGCAATGATATTGTCTTTGGAATAGTTGAAAATATTGTCAAATATGGGCAAAAATACTAATATTTTTATTGTACTTCAAAGACTGACGTATCTTACGGTTATCGGGGAAAATTTGGGTTTGAGTCGTTTCTGCTAAATTGGTTTTAACACTACGGGCTATTTTTCTTAATGCTCAGAAAGGAACTAAAAACAAAACTTTCTAAACAAATTGATATTTTTAAATAAAAATGATTTATTTCGGAATGTTTAGGCCCTTAGGGGGAAGCGAGCGCAGAAACTCTGCCAGCGGAGCTAGAGCCCAAGGGCTTGAAAAAAATCGGGGAGAACATCGTCTTAAGGGCGTCTCCTGTGAGTCTCGAAACTCGGCTTACGTGACGTTGGAATGCTAGTTTTTCAATAGACTAATCCATACGTCCCCGTAACAGAGGAAGGGATTCACGTCAAAGTATGGCGGGCAGCTTTCTCAAGGTAATTCTTTGAAAACTGCTTAAAGTGTTGGGCTAGAACAGGGATATCGAGATCTTGGAGATCAATATTGCGCACAAACCACGGGGCACCCATTGCCGTGTGCAAAAACTTATTCTGCAGTGTTTGCAAAACTACCTAGTCTGCTTTAATCGAGAAGGGAGGGATATGTGCAAATACTATGCATATGCAGGACATTATTGAGCGAATACAGGTTCTTTGCTCGATCACAATGCACAACTTGAGCACAAATGCTGCCTTTTGGGGCTTTACGTCTTTGAGCGGCAAAGTTCATCTTATCGTCTAAGTTCACACCTAGATATTTGGCTTTGTCTTGCCAGAGGAAAAGAACGCCGTATAGAAATTATTCGGCACGGCACGTTTGCCGGAGTACTTGCTACCACGCTTTCCTGTAAAAAGCACAGTTCCGTTTTTTCACCGTTGACCTCTATCCTCCAGCGGCGGAACCAGTCGCCTAGACCCTAGATGAATAGCCGTAACTTGGAGTCGAGATCGAATGACCGAGAATTGGGTATGGGTCGTATATGTCATCTTATCGTCCGCAAACTAGGCTAACATAACATCTGGGGTGCAATGTATGTCGCTGGTAAATAGCGCATACAAGAGAGGAAACAGCACTGCCGGGGGACTCAAGCACCAAGTGGTCTCGGAGATGATAAGATGCCGTCCAGGCCATGGGTGTTGCCAAGCGAGGGCAGATAGGTACATCTGCCCCCCCTAGAGATTTGATAAAATAACTATTTTCACGTCTTCCAAATAAAAGCTGTGATAGCCTAGTGGTTAGGGCAACCGACTTCTAATCGGAGGTCGTGGGTTCGATCCCGGGGCACGTAGTTATAACTTTTCGGAGTTATGTGCGTTTTAAAAGTATTGAAATATCACTTGCTTTAACGGTGAAGGACAACATCGTGAGGAAACCTGCATACCTGAGAGTTCTCTCCATAACGTTCTCAAAGGTGTGTGAAGTCTGCCAATCCGCTTGGCCAGCGTGGTAGACTATGGCCAAAACCCTTCTCACTCTGAGAGGAGACCCATGCTCTGTAGTGAACCGGTAATGGGTTGATCATGATGATGATGATGATGATGATTTTCACGTCAATTCAAGAACTTGTAATACTTGCTTTACACCTTCATAACCTCTCGACTGGACCTAAAATTCTTTTTTCTTTCCATCGTCCGTATATATTATTTATCTAGTCCCCCCCTTTGCCCATCAGCTGGTGACGCTCTTGGTCCAGGCGGTAACGGAAGGTATGATTTATAAGAAATTCTCGTAGCAAACATACGAGTTTATTAGGCACGCCCAAACGCCCAACGCACACATAATTTCATACATAACATAAAAAACCATGATAACATTGTAGGATCAGGGATCTTTTTTTCTGAGTGAAAGAAACAACCTTTAGGATCTCTTTGAATAGGTGTATGCGAAACGGGGGGGTAAGGGAGCTCATCTCCATCTAAAGCTCCAATTGTCAACCTCACCTGCACGCGGTGCCCCCTGCTGATCTACCAACGAGGCCCTGACGACCGACCGATGGCGGTATAACCATCCAAAACTAGCTAGACTGAGTAAATGACAGAGGCCGGTGTCGGGCAGCAGCGACACCGGTGCGAACAGTCTAGCCCTGCGATGACCAACACGCTTGCCCAGCGCGGTCATTATCGGGCAAATCCTTGTATGGAGACAAACACACAGCCAAGGCCCCTAGTCCCCGGCGGCCCCGCTATTCCTAGCTCTGGCAGCGGTTACGGTAACGGCGGGGCAGGGGGTGCTAAGAATCTCCGGAAGAGATTCCGCTGCCAACCCCGACGACTAGACCTGGCAACGTACAACGCACGCACATTGAGGACTGACGAGAAGATCATCGAGCTGGAAGAAGCAGTGAGCAAGTTGCACTGGGATATTATAGGATTGTCTGAAGTCCGAAGAGAGGGGGAGGACTCAATAATTCTCAATTCCGGCAACTTGTTCTACTACCGGGAGGGCGACCAACAGTCCCAGGGTGGTGTCGGATTCATCGTCCACAAGTCCCTCGTCAACAACATTGTTCAAGTCGAGAGTGTGTCGAGCAGGGTAGCGTACCTTATACTCAGAATTACCAAACGGTATTCGCTGAAGGTCATACAGGTTTACGCACCGACATCGACACAACCCGACGAGGAGGTGGAGGTACTGTATGAGGATATTTCTAAAGCCATACATGCCTCCAACACTCACTACAGTGTTGTGATGGGGGATTTCAACGCAAGGCTGGGTGAACGAATCGGTGCAGAGGTGAGAGTGGGGCAATTTGGATATGGGCGAAGGAACCATAGGGGCCACATGCTGGCCAACTTCATGGAGAAGGAGGGCCTCTTTATGATGAACTCCTTCTTCAAGAAGCGGCCACACCGAAAGTGGACGTGGGTTAGTCCAGATGGTTCCACAAGAAACGAGATTGACTTCATCATGTCGACCAAACGGCATATATTCAATGATGTCTCAGTGATCAACAGGGTGAAAACCGGAAGTGATCACCGTATGGTAAGAGGCACATTGAATATCAACATAAAGCTGGAAAGGTCCAAACTGGTGAAGTCCACACTCCGGCCTACTCGTGCTCATATACAAAACCCCGAAAGCTTTCAGCTCGAACTGCAGAACCGATTCGATTGCCTAGCAGATTGCGACTCTGTGGACGATCTAAACAACAGGCTGGTGGAAACTGTCCATACGGTTGGGTCCAAGTACTTTAAGACCCACCGTGCAATCAGAACCAAAAAGTTCTCAGACCAGACTCTCAAGCTAATGGACAAGAGGCAAGAAATGAGACTACAGTCTTCAGCAGATGCGTTTGCTTACCGGCAGATTAATAGGCAGATCTCTAAGGCGCAAACGCGAGACTTGCGTAACTTTAATACAGAATGTATTAAAGATACGATCGAGCGAAACAAAGGCTCAAAAGTCTTCGCGAGAGATCTGTCTATCGGACAGAGCCAGCTGACGCGACTGAAGACCGACAACGGTAGTCTCATTTCTTCAAAGCCTGATATCTTGAGAGAGGTCGAGAACTTTTACGGACAGTTGTACACCTCAACGCAGAAGCCTGTTGAAGATTTGGCTAAAGATCCCAGAGCCAAATTGACCCGACACTATACCGAAGATATCCCGGACGTCAGCCTATACGAGATTAGTATGGCTCTCAAACAACTGAAGAACAACAAGGCGCCAGGCGATGACGGAATCACAGCGGAACTCCTGAAAGCAGGTGGAAAACCAGTTCTTAAGATCTTTCAGCGATTGTTCAATTCCGTCATCGACGAGGGTATAACGCCAGAGGCATGGCACAGGAGCGTGGTGGTTCTTTTCTTCAAAAAGGGTGATAACACCTTGCTGAAGAATTATAGACCCATCTCGCTGCTGAGCCATGTCTATAAGTTGTTCTCGAGAGTCATTACGAATCGTCTCGCTCGTAGGTTCGACGACTTCCAGCCTCCCGAACAGGCCGGGTTCCGAAAAGGCTTCAGTACCATAGACCACATCCATACGCTGCGGCAAGTTATACAGAAGACCGAAGAGTATAACCAGCCACTTTGCTTAGCGTTTGTGGACTATGAGAAAGCCTTTGATTCGGTGGAAACTTGGGCTGTATTGAGATCACTACAGAGATGCCGGATCGACTATCGGTATATCCAAGCGCTGAAGTGTTTGTACGAAAACGCCACCATGTCAGTCCGTATACAGGATCAGACTACAAGACCAATCCAATTGCAGCGAGGAGTGCGACAGGGAGACGTCATCTCCCCGAAGCTCTTTACCGCAGGATTGGAGGACGTCTTTAAGCTTCTGAATTGGAACGAACTTGGCATCAACATCAACGGCGAGTACATCACTCACCTGCGGTTTGCCGATGATATAGTCGTGATGGCAGAGTCTCTGGAAGATCTTAATACAATGCTCAACGACCTCAGCAGGGTTTCTCAACAGGTGGGCCTAAAAATGAACATGAGTAAGACGAAAATCATGTCAAATACTCATGTCCCGCTTCACCCGATAATCGTTGAGAACTCGGTGCTCGAAATTGTAGACGAGTATATATACCTAGGACATACAGTCCAGCTAGGTAGGTCCAATTTCGAGAAAGAGGTCAACCGCCGAATCTAACTCGGATGGGCAGCGTTCGGGAAGCTTCGCGATGTCTTCTCGTCCAAAATTCCTCAATGCCTGAAGACGAAAGTCTTCGAACAGTGCGTGTTGCCAGTGATGACATACGGATCCGAGACATGGTCGTTAACTATGGGCCTCATAAGAAAGCTCAGAGTCGCTCAGAGAGCGATGGAGAGAGCTATGCTCGGAGTTTCTCTACCTTCCGAATTGCCCCATGTCAACTAGTAGTTGACATAGAACATGGTCTCTGAATTGCCCGTGTCAACTAGTAGTTGACATGGCCTTTGGGTGCGTCGGGCGGCGGGCATAATAGAAATATACCTATTCCTCTTACACTCAGGCGTATTTATTTATATTATCTCGCTTCTACGTTAAATTTCCTAGTAGTTAGAGAGGAAAAAAACATAGGTTTATAGGAACGATTAAAAAAGAAAAAAAGTTTCAAGTGGCAGTTTGTGTCGCGGACGCCGTTGCGCGGTCGGGCGTACAGTTTTTGTTTTATAATTTCGCGTGTTTTAAAGTGATTTATGAGTATTTTCGCTGTGTTTTCATATATTTAACGAAATAAGTAAACAATTAATGTGTTTTTAACAATATTTCACCATAGAACACAACATTTTTTTGTTTACGGAGACCAAAATATTCGTTTCAAATATTTTGGCAGTTAAAAATCGAATGTTTGTCTTCAGTTTTAATATTTTTTTTTCGTATTATCTTATTATTCGAAATTAATAAGTTAAATAACTAATAATTGACCGGAATTAGAAATAAAATTAGCAAAATACAGTTAATCAAGCAAGGATCGCGAATTTTCAAAAAAAATTACGCCTGCCGGCGCCAGGCTACTTTGCAGAATCAAAGTGATGTAAGTAAATATTTTTGTATAGACGAGTGTATATTTTTATGTATTTTCCTATTGCCTAATATCTTATTAACGTAATTTGAAGTTAAACTCCCTAGGTTACCGCTTTAATCTTCAAGGATTTATTTTTAAACACAAGTGGCGCTCCGAAACGCGCTATTTCAATATTTATCGCGTCGTAATACGATACCAGAGTCGCATATTGAAAAACAAAAGACTGTATTCTATAGCCTCATTCATAGTAAACGTAAAAAACAACACTTGACAGCCTTACAATATCAAGTGAAGTCATAATAAACGCTTTTATGAGGCCCGCCGTGGGTGGGCGCCGGCCGAAAGTCATAAAAAACGTACGGGCACAGTCAAGGACCATACAGACAAAGCTCGGAGCTATCGGGCAAGACAAAAGCTACGCGATCAAATCAGAAATGAGGAGATCCGTAGAAGAACCAAAGTCACCGACATAGCTCAACGGATTACGAAACTGAAGTGGCAATGGGCGGGGCACATAGTTCGGAGAACCGATGGACGTTGGGGTCCCAAGGTGCTGGAGTGGCGACCTCGCACCGGGAAGCGCAGTGTTGGTAGACCCCCCACTAGGTGGACCGACGACATTAAACGAGTCGCAGGGAGCCGCTGGATACAAGCGGCACAGGACCGTGGCATGTGGAAGTCCCTTCAAGAGACCTATGTCCAGCAGTGGACGTCAATTGGTTGATTACGACGACGACGATGCGAAACGCTCTCGAAAACGAAGATAGGTGATAGTACTGATAAGTACTGATCTTCTTCTTCGTTTCACTCTTAACAGAGCGGTCGTGGTCATCCAGAAGTGACGTCTTTAAGGGCAGATTTATGCGCCACACGAGTGTTCGCCACTTCTCCCTGCTGGCCGACAGCCTGGTGCAATCGTGCAAGGAACCGCCCACAGCTGATTTGATTTGGTCGGTCCATCGCATAGGCGACCTTCCTCGCCCTCTGGTGCCCTCTATTTTGCCCTGTACGAAAAGTCGCTCTATGGAGTCATTCTCACGTTGGGAGACGTGTACAAAGATTACTGATAAGATATTATAAAAAAAAATGTGAAAAAAGTCGTTTTTACCAAAAATGCATTTTTAGTGCAATTCCCGTTTTTGGGGAATAAAAAAAATACTGCCTGTATTTTTTTGAAGTTAAAAGTAATCCAAATAAAATCAGCTGACGCTGGAAGACAGCGAACTTTGCGTTACCTTGACCTCGCGCAGTCACGTTGTTGCGCGTGATACCTACGCTATAAGGTTATTGCGGTTATACTGGATTGTGGTTAGGTAGTCTAATAATAGCGACAAGTTTTCGGAAGCGGTCTCCTTATACCCTGTATAACTCATTTTTACCATTTTGTGGATTGGGTCCTTTCTGCTAAACTACGTCCACGGTTGAACTACGTCAGACTCTAGGAAAAAGTGGTTATTTTTGTTTAAAGTAGGACAACTGATACTAGCAGACTTCTCTTTCTTTCTTATGCTTAAAATCGGTACGAGTGAGTAAGTCAAAGAGATGTTTGATTTCGTCTAAAATATTTCGCTTCCATAGATACTTGTTCCTAGGTGGTAGTGTCATTATCTTTTGTTTTGTCCGATAGCTCCGAGCTTTGTCTATAAGAAGTGCGATTGTGTAAGGTTTGAACCATGATGGTTATTTTAGACGATCGGTCATTGATGGTCAAGAAAAATTCGAATTGCGTAAAACTGTCGATCAAATGAAGAGCGAAAAGTGACCGGTGGCTTAAAAACGTATCATGGAATTGAGTTTTATTATACAAATAGCATCAGTGAAACTCAATTTTTTATGTTTTTAACAATTATGTCGGACACAAAAACAATGGAACTTATTACGATAGCATATTAATTTCATAATGAAAATTAACTTTCATAACTTCAAACATAGAATTCCAACGTTAATATCTATATGCAAATTATGTAACAAAACGCAGACCAGTGAATTATGATCGAGCTTACTAATTCTGAACAATAGTTGGCGTTAGTGGACTTGTTTTGTTATCTGTATAATGGTTAATTATGACATCAAGTGTCAATGTCAATGTATTTATGACAGTTTAGTGTTATTTTACGAATTTATAAATTTTCGTAAATTCAACAAAAAATAAAGAAGGACAGCCACAAATTTTCAAAGATAGCTCTATATGTGAATGTGGTTTGGATGAAGGGTCTTCTTCTCTTATCCTCTTCTGCCCAAACTTCTCCATAGGCTCTAACGGGTGTTAGTGTATTTTATTGAGTGTTTAGTCCCTATGTAAAACTTTTGTGTATAAATATTCTAACTAATATTATAAACGGCAAAGTTTGTATGTATGGATGTTTGTTACTCTTTCACGCAAAAACTGCTGAACGGATTTGGCTGTTTGGAACGGCGATAGATTATACTCTGAATTAACACAAGCAAGTAACTTTTTATCGCGGAATATGAAAGAATTCCCGCGGGAACCTCAGTGAGGTGGAAGAAACCTCAATCCACGCAGACGAAGTCAGGCCCGCGGTCATCATCTAGTTACACCTATATCTAACAAAATAAAATTGTATGTATTATGTAGTAGGTATATTTTATAGATTTACGTAAGATTATTATTTATGTTTACGTAAATGTATGTGTCGCCAGTGATGACCAGAGATGGACCAGAGACGACATCAGAAGGCTATTCTAGTAGTATCATTACTCATTATCAGGGTAGATCGAATTACATTGCTGTGGGCGTCACATGGGTACGGGCCTAATTGAAAAGCCTTCTCATTAACTGACACACTAACTGACTAACTTTGCCCTACCTAGTCGGTACACCACCTCCCCTTTACCGAACCATCGCCAGCCAATCTAATCTAAGCTACACGACACACATCGCACGATACGACCTACTTTGTACAACACAACCTATATAACACAGTACACCGCACGAACGAAGCAGCGCTCTCGTCGAGAGCCCAGATCGGAATGTGTCGTTGCTTGCGCCCTCTCTCCTATAATGACGTAATGGCGCAATGCTATTCACACTACAATATCAACGAGCCGACACGGCCATACTGACATTCGCACGTCCCCGTGCGACTGCCAGCGTCCAAGGATGTCTACAAAGAACAACACACAGGTGAAGTACACCTCTAAATACGCTCGCCCATCCCTGACACTTCACTGCTTCTAGGTCACCTCCGTCTGTCATGTATCAATTGTCAATCATCACATCAGCTGTCAATCGCGTCAACCAACCACCATCTCATGTGATGACGTATAGCAGACCCAACCAGTCAGTACTTTAATCTGTCAATTGCCAGTCATCACTTCAGCTGTCAATCGCAATACACATCTGGAAGGAGTGTGTCCTTTCAACCAACTCCCTTGAGTCTGGCCCGGACGACACTTCCTTACCAGGATAGACTCAGGAACCTAATATAACACCCAACCAGTCAGTACTTCAATCTGTCAATTGTCAGTCATCACTTCAGCTGTCAATCGCAATACACATCTGGAAGGAGTGTGTCCTTTCAACCAACTCCCTTGAGTCTGGCCCGGACGACACTTCCTTACCAGGATAGACAACATGAAACACACACAACTAGTCAGCGCCCTTCACTTGTAACACATGGTCAAAGTCATCGTCATAGTCAAAATAATAATCACAGTCAACCCATAATCTGCTCAAGAACGTCGACCCATATAGGCCAGTCCATTTAATTAACTACATCACACACGCACACGTCATTTTCCCTGCCAAGTCCCGAAAATGGCAACACTCATCTGATTAGGGTGCAATTGCTATCGCAAACCCTCAATCAAATATCACGGTTAAAGTTACCTACGTTTACAATTACATGTTCACACTAAAACGAATCTACCACTGGTTCGGAATGCCGCGACCTAGCGAGAAGAACCAGTAAGAAACTCGGCGGCGTCTAACTTTCTAACATAACTGATCAAAAACTACTTCCCGTAAGCGCAGTCCTATTTCTTTAGTTCCAGTCGTGTAAACCATATAACATTTATCATAACATCATCTTGATGAACCATTTTAAGAACTACAACCTTTTTACGGCTTTATCACAACCACGTATCGAACTTACTCACTTTTGAACATCGATGAAGGTACCTGGACAACAGAATTTGGTTAGCAACCAAAACCATTTGTCAAACGAATTATTCATTTCAGTAGCGGTTATTTTATTATTCTGCGAGTATTTCTAACTTTAGTTTCAATTAATCGCGATTTTTTTTTTTTGGTTTTTTTTTTGTTAGTTGGTTTTTATTATCAGCTTAGCGTTGTCAGTTGTTATCGACATAAAGCTGTCCGCCGACCGGCACGGCCAACCCTGACATTCGATCGTCCTCGAGCGACTATTAATTATCCTCAGCAATCGGTATACCCGAGATCGCCAGCCCTACTTCAAAAAGCCCTCAAAAACTTAGGCAGCCCGCCAGGCCCCTGAAACTATCTCGGTTTCTAATCTAAACACTAGTTATAGTTAACACCACATAAACGCGCAATTTGATCCGATACAATCGGTAACAGTGTGGCCGATCAATTCTCGGAAACCCACACACAATCGCTCAGTACCGTCACGCTTTTATTAACTAAAAATTCCTAGAAAAAGGTGAACAATTGAGTTCACATTTCCATTTGGGTCGGTTACCCGCATATAACATCTCGCTAATTTTATCACGAACCACCTGCCGTAAATCAAAGGCGGTGCATATGACGCTAAACCGTTTTACGAGGATTCAACTAAACTAATCTTAAGTTTTCCGGTTGTGACCCTTAAACGCGGTAATCCGTTAATCGAGAAATCCGAGTTTTCGTTAAGCAATGACAATAGTCGCGGTTTATCCTCATCTGGTATATCCGTATCAATATCCGAAAACTATTTTACACATTGAAATAGAAAAAGTATCCGCAGTCATTGCACAACCTGCCTTTAAAATATCACGACTTAACGCAAAAACTCATCTAATATAACGTCAAACAAAAATTTGTAAAGTGGGTGTGTCCATCAATTAAAAATTTCACATAAAATTTGCAAGGTACTATTAACACTTGAACTCTCAATACCGGTAATTCAATTTTATTATAACTCACACCCGATAGCCTATTCGCAATACTTTCTTTAACGAGACGAATCGCGGCACCGAAATCTTAACAAAATGAAAACGACCCGCGTCGCGCACACAACACCGGTTCTACAAGGCTTTTGTGCCGCGAAGGAGACCGACAAACGCAAATGCAGTTAAAGGCTCCGGCTCATCAATTTGCCCTTCAGATCCCACTTCTGATGTCGCCAGTGATGACCAGAGATGGACCAGAGACGACATCAGAAGGCTATTCTAGTAGTATCATTACTCATTATCAGGGTAGATCGAATTACATTGCTGTGGGCGTCACATGGGTACGGGCCTAATTGAAAAGCCTTCTCATTAACTGACACACTAACTGACTAACTTTGCCCTACCTAGTCGGTACACCACCTCCCCTTTACCGAACCATCGCCAGCCAATCTAATCTAAGCTACACGACACACATCGCACGATACGACCTACTTTGTACAACACAACCTATATAACACAGTACACCGCACGAACGAAGCAGCGCTCTCGTCGAGAGCCCAGATCGGAATGTGTCGTTGCTTGCGCCCTCTCTCCTATAATGACGTAATGGCGCAATGCTATTCACACTACAATATCAACGAGCCGACATATGTTTAATGTTGCTTATTGTGATGTTTTAGGCTATCAACTCTCAAGTACTTACAATAACTCCACTATTGTATCGTGAATATGGAAAATTCAGTGTCAGCAGTAGATTGTGTTTTCTCCAAGCTACTCGATACTGGTGAAGTGAATTGTGCTGTGTTACTACACAACTAAAAGCCATACTACAAACAAACAACAACAACAACCAAGTAAGCTTTGTAAGTAAGATTTGATTTGATTTGATTTGAAAATAAGCTTTACCATAATTCATAATTATCCTACAAAAAATAAATATTGTTCATATTTTATTATCTTCATAACAACCATCTCTTGTTTCAGGCAAGCGTGGTGACTCCTAACAGCAAAAACGCCACAATCCGCAGCTGAACGAGCTAACCACTAGAGTAGTTACTTGACCTTTTTCTAGTCGTGGACCTCTCTCAAAATATGAAAGAGCCGACTGACCCTTTCCGAAAAGATAAAAAATGAGGTTTAATGTTTACCAGCTTCTATTATTTGCTGTTGCTTATGCTGGATTGGAACATCAAATTGTACACAGTATTTACTCACAACATAATTATTGTATACCAATTTTCACACTAATACATTATGTTAGGTAGGCTTGCCGTAGACCCTCTGTATTAATTCCATGGCCTTACTTGTAACTACTTGTAACTTAAGAAACACTGAACTAGACCAATGAGGCAGTTGAACACTGCAATAGAGAGATGCAACACATGATATGACTATACATGGAATTCATGTTAAACTTATTACTTATTTATGTGTAAAATTTAAATAAATAAAGTGATTAGACACACTGACTCGTTATCGTCTCAAGAAAACAAGACTGCTTTTGGTCATAATATTATGGTTGTCTACACTAATTGTACATGTTTTTTTTTTTAATAAACTAAGATATTTTGTCTTGTTTTTATAAAAGTACCTATTTAAGCTTATTGAAAAATCTTATTACTTGTACAAAACTACTTTGATGACAAAAACCTTAGGAATGTTTTTCTATTATAGCTAATAGTTCCCATACTTAATTAAAGTGATATACTCGGTTGAGTTTTTATCTCACTTTAATATAATATCTAGTTGTATTTGATTGCCATTCAACGACTGTACTGTGGTAAATAATTAATTAAACTGTTTCTGTAGATAATCATGATCAACCCATTACCGGCTCACTACAGAGCACGGGTCTCCTCTCAGAGTGAGAAGGGTTTTGGCCATAGTCTACCACGCTGGCCAAGCGGATTGGTAGACTTCACACACACAACGTTATGGAGAACTCTCAGGCATGCAGGTTTCCTCACGATGTTTTCCTTCACCGTTAAAGCAAGTGATATTTAAATACTTAAAACGCACATAACTCCGAAAAGTTAGAGGTGCGTGCCCGGGATCGAACCCACGACCTCCGATTAGAAGTCGGTCGTCCTAACCACTAGGCTATCACAGCTTTATAGATACACACACATATTTCTCTAGATAATAACAAACCCTATTTTGTACAGTGGCTAGTTAGTGTTGCTGTCACATTCGCCCAAAAGTCGTCCACATGCTGGTTGGCCAAGGCATCCCCCAGTATGCGTCCTCCTGCCCATACCCACATTGGCTTCCAGGAATAGAATAGAATAGAAAAGTTTTTTATTCAAATAAACTTTTACAAGTACTTTTGAATCGTCAATTGAATCTACCACAGGTTCGGAAGCAGTTCCAGCCGAGAAGAACCTGCAAGAAACTCGGCGGTTGCTCTTTTTAAAAACAACATTATAACAATTATTATTATTAATGTACATGATTGAAATGCCGTCTCGCGCATTGCTGGAACGAGTTAAATCCAAGCTTTTTTATCGTTTATATAATCTTCAATTGTATAATAAGCTTTTTTTATGAGCATACTTTTAATAGAGTTCTTAAACTTGTGTAAAGGCAAGTCTAGTCTAGTCCAGGAGGCCTAATAGAGCCTTCACTTGTGTAAGTGACACCGCATTGCCTTGGGCATGATAGTGATAAAGATAATAAAAGTGGCTGTTCTTATGTAATTTTTGGTTAAAATGTAACAACCATGCTAATAGTACAAAGTTGGCTGTGATTGACATTTTAAATTATGTATTTAGCATGTAAGTAGGTTAATTACCTACCAATGTAGGAGGAACTTGTAAATTATATTAAGTTAAAAGTTCCTATATAATATGTAGGTAAATTATTTACCTACTTACATAGGAACTTTTAACTAATATAAATATTCCTATGTAGTAGGTAAGATTAGATTAAAATGTAAGTTTATTTATTGTTTTTCTTTTGTTTGGGCAGAGCACTCTAGAACACTACAGTTCCAGTGTAACCTGCCATGAATAATCAGAAATAAAAAAGATATATATATTCATACAGGTTTTATTCAATCATTACACATTAAGTATTGCACCTCATTATATCAATTTACATAATATCGGCGGCGGCGGCGATAAGGATTAAGGAGCATAATCTGTGGGGATAATATTGGGACTTTCAAAATAAGATTGAATAGGTAGGTAGGTGTAGAATACCTTCTAGGCAAGCGCATTCCACCTTAGGCTGCTATTAAAGATAGTTTCCTCATAAAATTGTAACCAGTTTAATGATCCTAATAAAAAAAAAGGTGGGGTCCATGAACCTAAAAAATATTTATTATTATACTATCCTAGTAGGTATTTGATGATTTGTACTATTGGATAAAAAAGTATAACATGCTGCTTTTACCCCGTCATAGCAGCCCTTCTCTCTTGAATGTTACTGAGGAATTTTAAGGGCTGCTGCAACACTTGTGGCTGGTTGATGGCATCAGTCACTTAGGCCACACACTTGTGTTGTACTAGGAGTACCTAGCTGGGGTGCCTAGCAAAACGGGTAGGGGTGGTGAAAACTGCAGATATAGTGTTTGTAGCCTACCTACCTAGTACCTAATAGATACCTAGTAGGTCATATCATAAATATTAAAATATAGCTACCTATAGAGAAGACCTTATACAATAAATTAAATAAAACTTTCCTTAAATGATTGAATAGATTTAATAGCAAAAAGATTGTCACCAAATATTTACTTACAAGGTTTATACTATGATGAAACAGAAAACTTACTTAAAACATAGCAATTAATTAAATAAAACTGTAACAAGGTACCTAACTGATTAAACTGGCATGGCCAATCAAACAAAAATACTTACCTAGGTAAGTACCTACTTAATATTGTACCTACTAACGAATCTATTGACACCTTATTTATCAACATTGACTCAGTAGTGTAATCACTATGGTCGAACATACCTATTTAAACACAAACACCTAGGTACTTATTCTTCTTCGTTACGCTCTTGGTAGAGCGGTCGTGGTCATCCAGAAGTGACATCTTTAAGGGCAGATGTTATACGCCTCACGAGCATTCGCCACTTATTCGCCACTTTTCGCTGCTGGACGACAGCCTGGAGCCTTCATACAAGGGAGCGCCCACATGATTTAATTTAGTCGGTCCATCGCATGGGCGACCTTCCTCGCCGTCTGGTGTCCTCAACTTCGCCCTGCACGGCAAGGCGCTCGATGGAGTCACCCTCACGCCGGGAGATGTGTGCTAAAAACTTCAAAATACGACTCTGTACTAACGTCGAAACATGCTGTTTGATGCCGAGTTCTTGGAGTATCGAGACGTTGGTGCGAAATTCGGTCCATGAGATTCCTAACATTCGCCTCCAGCACCACATCTCCAGAGCATCGATTTTTTTCTTCTTGACTTGTCGCAAAGTCCGTCTCTTTGCCGTAGTCGAATTAAAAGTTATATTTACTGCGGTGTTTATTAAGGAATTTGTTTTAAAAAGTTAGAAAATTAGATTTTAATCAATTCAATACACTTATGCCATCAAATGATTAACGATAATCATGGCCCGAGACTCACCGCTATTATTTGACATAGGCGATGATCTCAAAAAAGTTAGACAATTCGAATTAGCTGTCAAATCGTATGAAATCATTCACTCATCGTCTAAAATAACGATCCATGACATTCATGATAGCCATGCAATCGTCAACCATCTATGAACTCCGTACACAATTCGAATTGGCCGTTTGACAGCTGAAAACGTACGTTTAAGCTGTCAAATGAATACAATTTTCATGGTCTAAAGTTAGACAATCGCACTGCAGGTCCTTGACTTTGCCCGTACGTTTTTTATGACTTTCGGCCGGCGCCCACCCGCGGCGGGCCTCATAAAAGCGTTTATTATCTGTGGTCATTAATGTGTCACGGGTGTCATTGAATTGTATTTTTCGTGGTTGATGGTTATTTTACTTTATTGACGACCAATTATTATTTGTATGGCGTGTTAGGCCTGGTAATGAGTATATTTTGTTCTGTGGATACAATACGTTTGATATCTGAAGTCTGAAATATTGGAATTATAACCCATTGGAGATGCGGTGCTGCGTGCCCTTCTGCAAAACCACTGCGGAGGTCGTCTCCGAGTGCGAGGAGATTGCATTCCACGAGTGAGTGTTCCATTGCTTCCGCGTACTGCTGCAACTGTGGCAGGCTTGAGACGGCGGTGCGCGCGTCGAGGCGCCGCCATCTCGAGCCACCCGCTGCCCGTCTTGACTTTTCAACCTGTACAATTAGGTATATGGATGAGTTGACTGCCGCACTCGGTAGGCAACACGTCGGTCGCCATGTTGACGGCGTTTGCGTCCAGTGATTTGAATTACGCAGATGACACGGTACTGCTGAGTGTCGATCTGTGGAATGAGGAGGCTGATACAAGGGCGTCGCCAAGAGGGCCCAGGTAGGGACAGCTCCCCCAACTCACTGGACTTAGAATAAGGTGCGTTGGGGTAATACCGGACGGATTTTCGACTAGTTGGAAGAGTGTCGCAAAAAATTTTTTTTCTCGAAATCCATACATCTTATATTAATGTAACATATCTTAAACGGTTAATGGTTAAACGTAGTTTAGCTCTGAAAATAGTTTGTTTATGTAAACTCAACGGTTTTTGTTTTTTACGTACGCAAAGTCAACACAATTTTTTTTACGACCAAGATTAAGAATTGGCCACCAAGGGGTATGACCGGACATAAATTTAAAGTCACTTCTGGTGCTTGGAGAACAAAGTCTTAATAAGGAATACATTCGGTCTTTCCTATTCTAAAACATATTTGAATATGAATTATAAATGACTAGAAACAAAAATGTTCCAATCGATTCTTTCATTTTTGGTTTTATGCCATTCGAACTTACCCCTGATGTAAAAAAATTGTGATTTTGTGGTTCTCAAACTTTGGCATGCCACAAAGTAAGTAAAACGGTAAAGATCGGACGCAAATGCTGGTGCCCAGTGGGGAAGCTTGGTATAGTAAGTACCTACTCAATTGTTAAATTTATTGTGTGTACAAGTTCATGTACGTGTAGCAGGCGCGTGTCTTATAAACAGGAAGGGAGTAGGCATAAAAGAGTCGATTAGAATCGGAATAAAGGTATAGAACTTGATGAAGTAAAGCAAATGTGACTAAGTGGACCAGGATATCAGATATTTGGAAAAGGAAACTGAATTACTAGGTACTTAATACGTAAGGTCCCTGGTTGGCCTTTGGATAAAACTTTAGGCAACTATAAAAACTAAGAAATGATTAGCAATGTAAAATTCATTTTTTTTCCATTAATGGTACTTATTAGCCTAGTTCATGCTTGTAAGATAAGTAATTATAGTAACCAAACTTTCAATAAACTTTTTTTTTTAATTGTTTCATAATGTATCTTGTTATTAACAATCTATGAAAAGTACTCGTACCAGATTGAGCTATTAAGGCGCAAAATTTGTGTTTTAACTCTACTTTGGAATCTTACTATTACTCAGTAAAAGCAATAGCGAAAGAAACCTCGTACGGTAGAAACATTTATGATTACTTAATAAAAGTATGACTATCACTGCCTTATTTGAAAGTTGCAAAGATCGGAAAATTTTCATCCGATCTTCACTTGCGAGGGGGTACACTGGATCTTCGCCAACATCAATGTTAGCTCTATTTGGATCAAATTAATCTCTTTATGGCATCATAAAACTAACTATCCAGGCAAAATAATTATAAAAAAAGCTATATCTTCACTAAAAAAGACAGATAAAAATAAAAGTTCAAGACCGGATTGATGAAAAAATTACTAAAATTACCTTGTTTCGTTCTAATACACAATATTGCCCGCATTTAAAATTATGCCCTAATTCGTCCGAAATTTGAGTCATACAGTCTTAACCCACCTCCGATCTTACCCTAACGCACCTTAATTAGTAACTATGTATAGTCCGTTTCAATAGAGTTGAGCTAAAATGTAAACCAACACACCTTGTTGCTAAAAAACTACAGAATGGATTGAAATGAAACTTGGCACGATTTAAATTTGTATTATAAACTTAAATCGTGCCAAGTTTCATATCAATCCATTCTGTAGTTTTTTAGCAAAAAGGTGTGTTGGTTTACATTTTAGCTCAACTCTATTGAAACGGACCATATTATGTGTACCTATGTGTACACATTTCAAGTACCTATGACATGTACCACTGACCTCAGAGATGATGCAGATATTAAATGAGAGCGGAGGAGACTATTTTTATTGAAATCAGCCTGAAACGGCATTAAAAAAATGCTCCTGTAAAATTTTATTTTATGTAATGTATTCGCTATTTTGTTTGTTAGCTCCTCATATATTAGTACAATGCTGTGACATTTAAATGAACTATTTTGTTTCCACTGAGCTATTTCTCTCATTTGTACTCTAATGCTATTGAACTACTATTTATGATTTGTTTAATAAGAGTTTCACGCGATGAAACCTCTTGTATTAAAGTACATCTTGTAATTTCCAGGTTCCCCGATGAAGAGCCACTCCATGCTGCCTGGCTCAGAGCCCTCGGAAAACAAGACACTCTCCTGCCGGACCCTGCTGTGGTCTGCTCGCGGCATTTCCTCAATGATGACTTTTATGAAACAGAAAGTGGGTCAAGGCAAATTCGGACCCATGCTATTCCCTCAACAGTGCAGGTGCTACTTTATAATGCTTGTAGTTTTAGTTGTAAGTCCAAGATAATACTTAAGTTTATAAACAAGTATAAATTAAAAATTTAAAAAACCCCTGACATTTGCCATTTTGTGACAGCGGCCATCTTGAATTTGCATACTATTCTACTAGTCAAGCCCTTTCATTTGATACCCATATTGAGAGGGTTGTGAAAAAATATGTTATTCACCATTTTGTGATGGCCGCCATCTTGGACCGATTTTCATCAAACATAGCTAACAACACTCTCGATAAATTCACCTCTCAATAAAAAAAAAACCACATTCAAATCAGTTCACCTGTTTGAGCGGTACGGGGGAACAGACAGACACATACACACACACAGACAAGTCAAACTTATAACACCCTGGGGGTTAAAAATAGGAAAGAACATAATAGATAAACATTACATTACTGCAATGAAAAAATAAAAAAAAAACTTAACAGTAAAATAAAATGCTGTTCACAGTACAACAGAGTCTTGTTTTGTGGTGAACTGTTGTCATTTGGAGTCTGAGAAGACATTCTCATGTGCGATGGACAGATAGACAGAATGACAGAATTATTTATTTTACTACTGATTTTAAAGAATCCTTGTAGCTTTGAGTAAGAAAATGCCAAATTATGTATGACAGAAGGACAGAAAAAAAACTACAAATATTCTTTATATGTTTGATACACTTTGCGCAGGTCTGCATGATATGCTTCGACACTCACAGCAAGCTGTTCCCGATGAGTAAATACAAGTTGGAAGAAAAATATGAACACTTGGTGGGACATGCTGTAAGTTGAACATTTATATCTCGATCATTTAATAATGTATGTAAAAAAGTAAAAGTTTGTTATATTTGGTTATAAGTACCTCTTTCAGTAGGTAATGAAACTGTTGTATGATATTGTGATTATGAACCATAAACAGATAGCCATAGCCATATCGAGCTAAGATTTCTTGAAAATGTTACCATTTCATGAAATGGCCGCTGCACATTATAGTGATGTAGTGGTTTGAGGAGTACACATTTGTATTATGCTCGCTGATGTGTTGTTGCAGGTGTGTGCTCAAGGAAACCTGAGACCAGCGGTCTGTGTACAATGTGCCCAGAGGTTGGAGAACTTCAGCAAATTCAGAGACAAGAGCTTGAGAGCCCGTGCCCTGATGATGGAGCTGGTTGGGAGACACGAACTGGTGAGTAGCTCAGCATTTAAGCGAATGCTTAAAAAACACTTTATGCCTCCTTAATTTTACACGTTCTACTCCTTAATATTTGGCTTATATCTATATTCAATATTTAATAAGTATGTAGTTATGGTTCTTATTGATTATATAATATCTATTAAATGGTAGTATATTTTGTATTTATTTTTATTATTATATATTTATTTTATTTACGTATTATTTATTTATTATATATATATAATATGTCTAATATGTATGTATATGTCATGTATTCTCGTATGTACTTTAAATGTCTATAATATTTTTTAGTTGTTAGTTTTTAATATTCTTTTATTTCCTCTTAAACTAGCGTACACCCTCTATTCGTTCTATTCGTTCTCACTGATTATTATATCCTCCTCATCATGATGGTTGCCTGGAAGAGATCGCTTCTAAGCGATAAGGCCGCCATTTGTACCTTTTCTTAATATTCATGTCTTTAATTTAATGTATATAGTTCTTGGTGTACAATAATAGTAGTTTATGAAACGGTTGCATAATAGAGGTTATTAAAACACGAGTGTTAGTTTAAAAAACGAGCCGCAGGCGAGTTTTTTAATAGTATTACACAAGTGTTTTAATAACTAATTATGTAGAGTTTCATACACTACTTTATCTAAACTCATATCTTAAAATCCAAACCATAAAATCTTGGTAATATTTGTCGTGAGTTTTCTTTGATTTTGCTGGCAAAAGATTGTTGGTCGGTGGTCAGGTGGAGTTAAATTCTCTTCAGTATCACTGCTAGACATTTTTCCGCACAATAAAAACCATGTCTTGTAAAGTTTTGAGTAACAAATAAAAAATTTAAATATTATAACTAGCGTATGGCGCCAAAATTCAGTTGTTACCATAGAGATTCTTCTTCTTTTTCGGTTTGTCCCTTTCGGGACAGGCCAAGATCGTTGACCATACAGCTTGGGTTGGGTTACCATAGAGAAATTAATAGTAGTAGAGGAGTCCTAATGTCCTATAGAAATTAGTGGATCGGAAAATAGCTCAAGCTTATCAAAAATTTAATTTTTAATAGTTATTAATTTTTAGTAGTTATTTTTAGTAGTTACTTAATTTTAAGTAAACTTAATTTTTAGTAGTCACTCTTCTGCAATTTAACACAATTCACAATGTTTAACGCGTTTGTACAGTTACACACATCTATTGTAAGGAGATCGCACGAATTTCCCGCCATGGCTCAAAAATACCAGAACCCAGTTCGCCTGTACTATAATGTAGAAAAAATTATTTTATAACATTACTTTGCAATAATTTCCTAACAAAGTAGTGTTATAATGAATTTTTTTAATTTTTTTTTAAATATTATAGATGTATGTGAATAAAGTAGTCCAATATATGACACATTTTGATTTCATATTCGGGATTTTAAGATATGAGAGTAGATAAAGTATATTTTCATTTCATTTCATTTCATTTAAACTGACGTGAGTGATATCCATTATAAGCAAAAGAGAATGGCTGGACTCACATGATTTACTACTGGACTGGTTTCGAACTCATGTGGAGCTCTTAATCATGAGCATTTTGATCCCTGGTGCTGTGGTCCTGTAAGTGGAGAGTCTCAGGTTCCCAGGAATGGCTGGACTCACGTAATGTACTGGACTATCGCTTTGTTCGTCAGGTGGTCAGATGAGCCTCGACGCATTAACTTGTTCCAGATAACAATACGCCATGTGAAGTCGATAAGCCGCGCGAAGCACCAACTGGAGTCCGGCATCGTGAAGACAGTACTGGAGCCCGACCGCTGCGACGTGCACGTAGCGCACTGTGACGCAGGCAGACCGACAGTGGCAGTGAACAGTAGACCGACAGTGGCAGTGAACAGTAGACCGACAGTGGCAGTGAACAGTAGACCGACAGTGGCAGTGAACAGTAGACCGACAGTGGCAGTGAACAGTGCACACGACAGCACTGACGCGTACAATGAAGACTACTCCGACGACAGCATAGCGCTGGAAGCGCGACTACTGGACGACGCCCTTCGCGATGCTCTCGAGCAGAGACGAGCCGTTGTGGTGAGTGCGAGTGGCTTCTGCCTTCCGATGTACTGAGTGTACAGTGTACCGAGTACCGACCCACTTGTCCGCGACTCATTTTAATAACAAAGGACATGTCCCAGTTCAGTATGGAAGGTGGTTTTTTATTTTGAGTGTCAATTAACCAGAACCAAACTGCCATCACGTGAAAGAGAAAAAAATATATAATTATACGCCATTTAAATAATAATTTTTGAAAACCCCATTTTTTTTAAATTAATAAAGAAATTAATATCGTTTGAAGAAAATATTTTTAGTTGGATGGCAACACTAAAAACATTTCTAACCATTTAATTAATCAAATCTGGCACCTGTCAATGTCACTTTAATGTGAATTAACTGTCAAAAGTTCAAAATGCGCCATTAAATGTCACTTTTGCGTCTGTGGACCTTGAGCACAGACCACGAAAAATAAGAAATAAGATAAAAATGACAGTTCTGACAATCACCTGACATTGACACTTACCTAGACAAATGATATTTTTGAAGTTTTTTTTAAACCAGTGTTTAATCACAAGCAAAGGTCAATAATGGCTTCAAAATAAAAAAATGATTTTCTCAATGTGGGGGGTCTTTAAAAAATCTGAAAATTATTTAAATGGAAACCTTTTTAGATCTCTACCCAAATACATTAAAATCATCCGGGTTAATTACATTCAAATTTAAAAAACCACTTTTGGACAACTCCTTTAAAGAACAGTGGTAGCTTTCCTAACATGCTGGAACCGGGAAAATCGAATAAAATGAAATTGCATGAAACATAATATGTTGATTTGTTTTCCTTTAAAAATATACACCAGTACAGCAGTTAATATATTTTAAAAGCATGGTGAACCAAGTAACAGTATAATACGTTTTTTGAGATTATTACGTATATGTTTTATTTAAGTTGTCGTCAATAACTTCTTCTGGTGTAGGTACACAATCTCTTGCTGTGGCCGACTTCTGCGAGGAGGTTATATCGCAGAAGGAGGCCGCGGAGCGGGCGCGCGAAGAGGCTCTCGACGCGCATCCGCTCCGGCGCAGGCGGGGGGGAAGAAGGCGGCGGTTATTCGCCGCTCGCCAGCTTCCCTCGGGAGACGGCGGGTAGCTATTGGGCTAGCTATCCGCCACTAACAGTCTCCTCACTGTCTGAGGGGGGGATCACGCTGTCCCGATCCCCTCCTCTTTAGCGCGGGAGCCCCGGCAGGTGGCTGGGGCGGCTGACAGACGCCTGGGACGTATACAATGGGTTCCCCAGGCGTCCAGCATAGTCAGCAAGAGGGAACAGCCGTGGTGGTTTTAGTTAGGGTATACCCATAGGGGGAGTCCCACATAACCCCCGTTCTGCCCAAAGAACGGGGGTAGCCATAAAGCTTTCCACCACGACAAAAAAAAAAAAAAAAAAAGGTACACAATCTCTAAACTAAATTGACAGCCCCAAAAATAGTGTTATCAGTTTCACACTGGCTATTATGTGCAGAAAAAGGTAGCATTACGTTTGTCCCTGTCTTGTCATTTTGTATTTTTGTTGCCGGTAGTCTTACAATGTAATATTTCAAATGAGAACTAGTGTCGACAGTGCGGTGTATGTGAGCGTGACTAGTGACAAGTGGACTAGTCACTCGTCACTCGTTGTAACAACAACACTGGGTGGTGGCAGGGCGGGGCCGGCTGGTCGCCGAGTGCAGTCTGCAGCATGGCGGTGCAGCTGAAGAGTGAAGACGGCGAGCCAGCGCAGGAGCTGATGCAGTGCGAGAGTGCGAGTTGTGAGGACGACGACGGGTGAGTGCGACCCCGCCACCCTACCGGCCGCGCCGTGCCGCCGAGCGATTCGGCGTTCCGGTACGACCTATCGGGGGTATGGCGTACCGAGTTAGCCCGCTTCCACCTTACACTCTCTGTACTTAAGCAGTCGAGGGCTAACTTGTAGATGAATAAAGACAAAGGTGTGTGTACATAAGTACACGCGCCAGAAGTTACACTTTGCATGCAAATAATTAATTACAATCAGCCACTAGATGGCGCGACAGACGGCCATGTTTGTTTGCGAAGCGTCTGACAGTTGAGAGGTTAGGTTAGACTCGACTGTCAGACGTTGCCAACTTCATCATGTCATTTTTCGTGTCACCCTGTGTACACGCATCATAAAAGTTGACTGTAATCATTTTTTCATAATGCGTCTAAAGAAGTATAACTTCAAAAATCACACGAGGCGACGTGAACATAGCAACAGATTGAGGAGAACGTTAGTCTCCTTTATATTCTTTGACATAGCCGTGCCCGTTGACAATTGAACCCCAGGCCGCACACTATGCACTACTTTACGCACTTGTGACATAAACGATGTTATATCCTTCCAGGCGGACACGCGAGCCGAAGTCGGAGCACTGCGAGCAGGCACAGGGTGAGGCAACTTACTTTTCATTTCACTTAATTCTTGATTATTTGAAGAAAAAAAAAATTAACGGAACACTTAGGGGCCAGCCATAAATTACATCACACGTTATGGGACGAATTGTGACGTTGTGTGACAAGGGGGTGGGAGGAGCCCTAAATTTTGTGACGTCACATTTCAAAATCTAATATATTTAAAGTAGGTACGGTACTACTAAAACACGAATATGAAAATATGAAAAAAAAAAATATTCTGAACTGCTTTTTTAATAAAGTGCAACCGTCGAGTTTCTTGCTGGTTCTTCTCGGTTGGAACGGCATTCTGAACCAGTGGTAGATTCAATTGACGATTCAAAAGTACTTGTTTATTAGAAAAGTTTATTAGAATAAAATAGTTTTCTATTCTAATTCAATGTCTAGATGGAAAATTGCAAAATATGTGACGTCTCACTAGGGAGGGGCGGGGGTAGTCTCACAAAAGTGACCAGCTGTAACAAGCACGGGAGAGGCGGGTTTCAGAAATGTTACCAGCTGTGACAAGGACGGGAGAGGGGGGTTCCACAAATGTGACCAGCTGTGACAAGGACGGGGGAGGGGGTAACGATCATGAAATTTGTGTGACGTAATTTATGGATGTTACATCAGAAAGCATTGTTGTTTCACTTGTGTACACGAGTATTACATCAGAGAGCATTATTGTTTCACTTCTGTACATGAGTGTTACATCAGAGGACATTTTTGTTTCACTTGTGTACACGAGTGTTACATTAGAGAGCATTGTTGTATAACTTGTGTATACGAGTGTTACATCAGAGGACACTGTTGTATCACTTGTGTACCTAAGTAGTTATATCAGAGGACATTGTTGTGTCACCCGTGTACACAAGTGTTACATCAGATTACATTTTTGTATCACTTGTGTACCTAAGTAGTTATATCAGAGGACATTGTTGTGTCACCCGTGTACACAAGTGTTACATCAGATGACATTTTTGTATCACTTGTGTACACGAGTGTTACATCAGAGAGCATTTTCGTATAACATGACTGTGTACACGTGTTAGAACAGAGGACATTGTCGTTTCAGTCGCCGCCATGGCCGCGAGTCCCGGCACGCGGCGCGACACAGAACAAGAAGCCGATACTACTGGCACCAGTGAGTATGACTCCACACTTGATGTTGTGCACTGAGTATATGTCTCGGTCAGAGTGATAAACGCGGTCATTGACAGCAATTACCGGTTAGTGTTCACGATCACCGCAACAATTGAAACATTAGGTAATTAATATCTTGGTATTTACAATAAACATTTCAGTCTATCATGCTCGCTGCAGTCGGGTCAACCTTTGCGAGACTCGAGCTTAACGCTTTGCAAAAACACTTTCTTCGGTTCTTGGGTTTTGTTTTTAGGCTACATGAAAAGTATGAAATTACGCAATTTTAAAATTCGTGTATATTTTTCATCACGCGGAGCGCTCCCCCGCACTGTTCGCTGACCGCTAGTATAAGATTTACCGCGTGATAATCATTATAATACCGGTTAATATTGCCGGTCAATGTGAAAAATTATCACATTCACCTTGTGTGTCAGTCAGTCCGTTAATAATTCCTGAACACTAATAACTTTTAACTTTCAATAATTGATCACACTGACCGTGAGATCAATTCTGTGCGTCTGTGCGATTTTAAGCAAAGTTACAAAATATTTCCTGACGAATGTTTTGTTTCAGTCGCTCCTTCGGGAGTTGCGACGAATCGCGAGAGTGAAGAGCATCCGACTGATACAGACGACGAGTTGGATGTATTGTGTTTCGCTCCGAATAGAATCGTTGAAGACGCGAGGAACCCCCAGGACACTGGACTGAAACCAGGGGAATCGTTGCCGGAAACAGGGAATAGTATCAGTTGTCGAACAACTGGGCGAAGTGGACTTCGTACAAATAAACAAGTGGATACAGTTAATAATTCACAGGATACAAGACTCGGTACACAGTTACGGAAACCCAAGGACCGAGTACAGTATATCTGTGACGTTTGCCAAAAGATATTTCAACGGAAAACTTCCTTAGTTACCCACATAAGGACGCACACTAATACAAAAACGTTCACTTGTAAGTTATGTGATTACAATTGTACAAAAAAATGTTATTTAGTGAAACACATGAGGACTCACACTGGCGAGAAGCCATTTGCTTGTGAGTTATGCAAATACAAATGTACAGAAAACGGTAGTTTAGTGAAACACATGAGAACTCACACTGGCGAGAAGCCATTTGCTTGCAAGTTATGCGATTATAAATTTACAGTAAATAGTAGTTTAGTGAGTCACATGAGAACTCACACTGGCGAGAAGCCATTCTCTTGCAAGTTATGCGATTATAAATGTACAGTAAATAGTAATTTAGTGGATCACATGAGAACTCACACTGGCGAGAAACCATTTGATTGCGAGTTATGCGATTATAAATGTAGGACAAGTAGTGATTTAGTGAGACACATGAGAACTCACACTGGCGAGAAGCCATTTACTTGTGAATTATGCAAGTACAAATGTACGCAAGGTAGTAGTTTAGCGAGGCACATGAGAACTCACACTGGCGAAAAGCCATTTACTTGTGAATTATGCAAGTACAAATGTACGCAAGGTAGTAGTTTAGTGAGTCACATGAGAACTCACACTGGCGAAAAGCCATTCGCTTGCAAGTTATGCAATTATAAATGTACAGTCAATAGTAGTTTAGTGAGTCACATGAGAACTCATACTGGCGAGAAGCCTTTCGCTTGCAAGTTATGCGATTATAAATGTACACGACATAGTAGTTTAGTGAGTCACATGAGAACTCACACTGGCGAGAAGTCGTTCTCTTGCAAGTTATGCGATTATAAATGTACACGACATAGTAGTTTAGTGAGTCACATGAGAACTCACACTGGCGAGAAGCCATTCATTTGCAAGTTATGTGATTATAAATGTGCAGTAAACAGTACATTAGTGAGTCACATGAGAACTCACACTGGCGAGAAGCCATTTACTTGTGAATTATGCAAGTACAAATGTACGCAAAGTAGTAGTTTAGCGAAGCACATGAGAACTCACACTGGCGAGAAGCCATTCGCTTGCAAGTTATGCGATTATAAATGTACACTAAATAGTAGTTTAGTGAAGCACATGAAAACTCACACTGGCGAGAAGCCAGTTTGAAGTATATAAGACGCAAAAAAACAAGCGCTAGTAGTGACTCTTTGTCCAGTGTGTGTCTGTTACGCTCGCGCTCTACACGATGGGCCATCGCGATGACCCACTGCGATGGACCATTGTGTAGAGCGCGTAGTGGCGTCTGATGGCTTATGGCGCGTGCGATGGTCTTGTGATGGCGTCGGTGTCGGTTGTTTCAAAATGTATATTATAATAAAAATATTATAGTTTAGAATAAAACTGTAACAGGTCCATTCTGTAGATTTTTGAAGATATTTTGAAAATTTTTTTGAAGTGCATAACAA
This sequence comes from Melanargia galathea, assembly GCA_920104075.1. NCBI lineage: Eukaryota > Metazoa > Arthropoda > Insecta > Lepidoptera > Nymphalidae > Melanargia > Melanargia galathea. The sequence goes on from OV049878.1 coordinate 8,588,022, forward strand.
ATAATAATAATTATCGATACTGAAGCCAAAACTGGAATTTTTTTCTGCATGTCTGTCTTTCTCTCTGTATCTTGGCCGCGCATCACGCCGAAACTTCTGAATGGATTCCAATGAAACTTTGCATGATTTGAGTTCATACCACGAGGCAGGACATGGATACTTTTTATCCCGAAATTCAGCACGGGAGAGGGGATGAAGGTCAAAATGTCTTAGCTGTAATTATTTCATTCATTCTTTTTTTTGTTAGATAGGAGGCACTTCAAAGATTGCCCTGTAAATATATCAAGATCATCGGTTTAGTAATTCACATCACAACCCACAAGGTTCAAATAATTTAAAACCCGGCTGGTACAGGAACCTTTGAACGTACCTACGGCTCATCTTAGGCTGGTGTGCGTTAAAATGTTTGTCTGTTTGTTAATACTAATACATTATCAGAACTATTTTATGAACACACAAATTACACTTGAATTGTATTAATGTGTGTTTTAAAGTTCGTCCAGTAGTGCCTACCTACTGAGACCGAATGACAACACCGTCCAATAGCGCGCTGCCACCGTGTGAAGTTGTTTAAAGTCTCATTTTATTTTAAACATGCGGATAACCGCGACTTCGTTCGCGTGGATGTTGGTTTTTAAAAATCCCGTGGGAATCATTTTGTTTTTCCTAAGCTCCTTTGAGCTCATACTTTGCTAAAAACTGTTAAAAGTTTACTGGCAGATGTTTAGGTAGATCAAAATGTAAACATCCGCCTGTGAAAGTCCCATCAAAATCGGTACAGTATTTCAGACTCAGAGATTAGCCGGTAATCTTTAAAGTATTTCTAACAAAAAAAGAATGAATGAAATCGGACCACGCGTTAATTAATGAATTACAACTAAGTACACATTTAACTTTCATCCCCTCTCCCAAGGGAACTTTGATCTAAATACTAGGCTTGGGTAAGTGTGCTCAGCTACTCGGTTCTGAAACTAGCTATCATGATCTATTACTAGGCTTGGGTAAGTGTGCTCAGCTACTCGGTTCTGAAACTAGCTATCATGATCTATTACTAGGCTTGGGTAAGTGTGCTCAGCTACCTGGTTCTGACACTAGCTACTTTGATCTAAATACTAGGCTTGGGTAAGTGTGCTCAGCTACTCGGTTCTGAAACTAGCTATCATGATCTATTACTAGGCTTGGGTAAGTGTGCTCAGCTACCTGGTTCTGACACTAGCTATCATGATCTATTACTAGGCTTGGGTAAGTGTGCTCAGCTACTTGGTTCTGACACTAGCTATCATGATCTATTACTAGGCCTAGGTAAGTGTGCTCAGCTACTTGGTTCTGACACTAGCTATCATGATCTATTACTAGGCTTGGGTAAGTGTGCTCAGCTACTTGGTTCTGACACTAGCTATCATGATCTATTACTGGGCCCAGGTAAGTGTGCTCAGCTACCTGGTTCTGACACTAGCTACTTTGATCTATTACTGGGCCCAGGTAAGCATGCTCAGCTACTTGGTTCTGACACTAGCTATCATGATCTATTACTGGGCCCAGGTAAGTGTGCTCAGCTACCTGGTTCTGACACTAGCTACTTTGATCTATTACTGGGCCCAGGTAAGCATGCTCAGCTACTTGGTTCTGACACTAGCTATCATGATCTATTACTGGGCCTAGGTAAGTGTGCTCAGCTACCTGGTTCTGACACTAGCTACTTTGATCTAAATACTAGGCTTGGGTAAGTGTGCTCAGCTACTCGGTTCTGAAACTAGCTATCATGATCTATTACTAGGCCCAGGCCTTAAGACTTTTGCCTACTCAGATAAAGGTGTTATATAACTGTAGATTTCTTTACAATCACTATAGATAATAATATAGATAGATTGTTTAACTATTTTATAGGAGCTAGAAAATACAAAACAAAAAGTTGCTAGAAGTTGCTAGATTTATTTTGTGGCTAAAACCCTTGAGAATCCGCTATATAGATCTAGCCACAAAGTGGCTAAAACGGCAACACTGCTTTTAACGTCCCACTGCTAGGCACAGGCTAGGGATGTGACAATGAGTGAAAAAAATCGATTAATTAAAAATCGATTTTTTCACTTTTTAATAATAATCGATTTATGAAAAATCGACTTTTCTTGAAAAAATTAATCGGTTTTTGTGAAAAAATCGTATAATTAGAACAAGCTATATTTTAGGAAAAATTAAACCGATTTGGATCCAGCAATCTCAGAGTAATCGGTGTACCTACCTACCAATCACAAATATTAATGACATACGGGTACAATTTATGCATGTAACTTCGTACATAAGAATGATAACTAGTTGTGTTATATACTGAAACATTCTTGAAAGTATGTTGATAACGATAATGAAAAAAAAATTGGTTGTATGTAAAGTCGGTTTACGGAAGATAATTTTACATGATAACGTCATAAGAAAACAGAGAGATAGATGCGTCACAAGTCGAACGCTTAGGTCGATTGTGCTTTCTCTCGTTCCGCGCTCTTGCTTGGACGCTCGGCTCAGGCAGAACGTGACAATGAATCATGCTTTTTCGTGCGTGCAGCTAGCGTTCATCGATTTATAAGACGTTATCACGTCAAAAAAATATTATTGCCACTAATGTTCAGTACCATTTAGGTACATCGGACTATCTAATGAAAATAAAATAAATAAGTATAATTATATTATCTATACTAATATAATAAAGCGGAAGAGTTTGTTTGTTTGTTTGTTTGTTTGTTTGTTTGAACGCGCTAATCTCTGGAAGTACCTATCGGATTTGAAAAATTCTTTTTGCATTTGGTAGTCCAACTTTTAGGGCAGGTTATAGGCTATTTAACATCCCTAAAATCCTCCCCTGAGGGGGTAAAATGGGGGTAGAAAGTTTGTATGAAAGTCCTATGTTTTTAAAGTTACAGACCTGAAAATCGGCATTTAGATTATTAGTTTTAAATAATAAAACTCTGTATATTTTATTTTGAAAAATCTTCCCTTAAGGGTGGTAAAATAGGGGATGAAAATTTTAATGGGAAGTTTTAATTATAATTTTGCTAATATCAACTTGAAATTTGGAAGGTAGGTTAATTCTAGGGCTTAGATATCAGCCTAGAAAATATTTCACGAAAATCCTCCCCTAAGGGGATGAAATGGGGGTAGGAAGGTTATGTTTTTGAAGTTACAGATATGAAAATAGGCATTTAGATTAAAATTTTTGAATGATAAAAACCTGCATAAGTTATTCTGGAAAATCTTCCCTTAAGGGTGGTAAAATAGGGGATGAAAGTTTTTATGAAAGTCCTATGTTTTTAAAGTTACAGACCTGAAAATCGGCATTTAAATTATGAGTTTTAAATAATAAAACTCTGTATATTTTATTTTGAAAAATCTTCTTTTAAGGGTGGTAAAATAGGGGATGAAAGTTTTAATGGGAACTAAAAACGATCGCAGCGCCCTCTGGCGGCCTAACTTGAAGTGATCACAGCGCCCTCTGGCGGCTAAAACTGGAAACTAAGTAACGATCGCATCGCCCTCGCAGCCATCATTCGAAATTTAAAAAAACGATCGCATCGCCCTCTAGCTGCCTAAGTCGGAAACTTGAAGCGATTGCAGCGGCTGAGATGTTTGGATGTTTGGATGTTTGTTACTCTATAACGTCGCAACTTCTGAACAGATTTGGCTGAAATTTTGAATGGAGATAGATAATGCCCTGACTTAAAACATAAGCTACTTTTTATCCTGGAAAAAATCCACAGTTCCCACGGGATTTTGAAAAAACCTAAATCTACAGCTATAGGTAGATCACTATAGCGACCTACTTTGAAAGTAAGTATAAAGGTTGGAAAAGGGAGCGGGAACGGGAACCAGAAATCCACGATTCCCTCAGGATTTGTGAAAAACCGAAATTCACGCGGGCGAAGCCGCGGGGAAAAGCTAGTCCCTAATACGACAAAGTATTTTAGCGGCGTGTTATATTCGTTCGAGAGGTTTCGGAGAATTGAATATGAATAGGTAGCGAAAAAAGCGCTAAAAGGTACCTACGCCGTGCATACAGATTGTTTTTGTATCAATAAACCGTGAAAACTTTACATAGATTGTTTCGGGCTTGTTGAATCCAATATTGACTCTTTCGATCATGTGCACACAGATCATTGCTTTTAATTTAATACTGTATAGTAAGGCTGTTGACTGTTTTCTATCGCGAAACCGTAGCATCGAACCGCAAGTTAATAATTATTAATCTATATCTATACTTAATAAACTAGATGATGCCCACGGCTTCGCCCGTGTGGTTTGTAAAAATCTCGTGGGAACTTTGATTTTCCAGAACAAAAAGTAGCCTATCTGTAGTAAGCAGTAACCCGTCCACAAAACGGAAAAATTCCGTGGGATCCTTACGGTTTCGGAATGCAATTCCTTACAGCATCAGGGTTGAGGAGTTGGACATGTACCTACTCGAGGTCATTCAACAATAAAGTCTTTAATTGGTATCCCCAATATCAATTTAAATAACCGACAGTGCCTAAATCCCATTAGTGTTGGGGATCAGATCCCCTACAGCATCAGGATTGAGGAGTTAGAATCCAAATTTTTTGTAGGACAGTGTCGCAATGTTTCTCTATCGATTAAAAAAAAATTACGCAAATCGGTTCAGAAATCTCGGAGATATCGGTGTACATAGGTAGAAAAACACAACTCCTCCTTTTTTGAAAGTCGGTTAAAAAAGTAGCCTATGTTACTCCTTGGTTAATTCTCTACTTGTATGTGAAAGTCCCGTCAAAATCGGTTCAGCCGTTCCAAAGATTAGCCCGTTCAAACAGACAGACAGACAGACAGACAGACAGACAGACAAAAATTTTAAAAACGTGTGATTCGGTTATAGTATCGTTCAAATAACCATATGAGCTTAATATGTGGTAGTTATTTCGATATTACAGACAGACACTTCAATTTTATTTATTAGTATAGATAAAATTGAAGTGTCTGTCTGTAATTTCGAAATAACTACCACATATTAAGCTCATATGGTTATTTGAACGATACCATAACCGAATCACACGTTTTTAAAATTTTTGTCTGTCTGTCTGTCTGTTTGAACGGGCTAATCTTCGGAACGGCTGAACCGATTGTAACGGGACTTTCACAGGCAAGTAGAGGATTAACCAAGGAGTAACATAGGCTACTTTTTTAACCGACTTTCAAAAAAGGAGTTGTGTTGAAATCGGTAAGTATGTTAAAAAACGCCCTGATAGGTATTTTCGCTGCGCGCGACGGCCGACGCTCACGCGGCACGCCGCGCTGCACGGAACTCCCCGCGCCCTGCTCCCGCGGCCCGCCGTACGCGGTACCGCGGTACGCCGCCGCGCGGCGGGGGGCGGGTGGACCAGAAATCTACTTATCCCTCAGGATTTGTGAAAAACCGAAATTCACGCGGGCGAAGCCGCGGGCAAATGCTAGTAATTGATAACCAAACGACAACCTTTTGGCCTCAAAATTAATTTGCAAAACAAATCTTTATTTAACTTTTAAGTATAAACAAAAACTAACTTAAAATAATTATTGCCATAATGTTCAGTACCATTTGAAATATTATGTAACCATTTTTTCATCCGTCGCACAGATGACGCTGTTTATAAAAATCGATTAATACGTGTAATTTACATAATCGATTATTTAAAAATCGATTATTATTATTTAAAATATCGCTTTTTAGAAATCGATTATTAAAAAAAATAATCGAATATTTTAAAAATCGATTATTTTTTCACATCCCTATTTTTTAGTTGACGATGACGACCAAAAAATTATTATTTGTGGATCAGGGGGTGTAAACTCTCTTAGAAGAAAATTTATACCTACGGGGGCTGAAATTGCCATTGTTAAAACATTCTGATAATAATTGTACATTTTTTAAGCATTGCAACACTAACTTTTCTAAAGTCATATCCAAGACGGTTATAATTCTTTATGTAGATACTGGAGTCTGTGCCTGAAACATTGTAGGAAAGACAAAGTCCATAATTCAGCTGGGCTATTTTTTCTCTAGTTTTTCTGTACCTCACACACTTTATTTAAGTAGTTAAGAACGAGATAAAGCCTGTTCAAAGCCACATTTCTTTGTTTCAACATTTTGTTTGAAGCTCGGCAGGGTGATTCAGAACACTTCGATAACATAATCATCAATCGATTCGGTAAGTTATCGTACGATAAGATGTATTTTCAATTCAGAATACCGTATCAACCGGGAAGTTGTCGAAACCGAAACCGAATTGAACCGACGTAGATATCGTTCGATTGTCATAATCGCTATTCACAACAACTTTATCAAACGCTATCAAAAGCTATTCACAACAACTTTATCGAATAATATTTTCCGAACATCCGATATTTTTTTACGATTATTTATCTAAAGCTACAGGGCATTCGATATCCTAATCTTTTTGTTCATCTACTCGTCAGATAGGTACTTCGTGTATTTGTTATTTCGTGAAAAATATGTGCGGAGCCGCAATTAAAATAGATAGCAATAGCCGCAGTAAATCACCGAGGCAAAGAAGACGCGGTGAAGAGTATTCTTAAGAGACGTAGGTATCTACGGACATTGCGTGATACCTTTAACCCATTTGAGGCAAATGCCTCAACTTTTATGGGAAAATATAATAAAACTTTCGCCAGAATTTGCGTTAATTTTACTAACTAATAAGAGGGGGCATTACAGGAGGCAACACGTAATCATGTAGATTTAGATTTTTGGTATGTTCATGATTACCAACCAATGCCATAATATATCTCTCGGTAGAGAGTAGTATATTGCTTGCCGTCTGTCCGGACGGACAGACAGGCAGATGGACAGCGGATTCTTAGCAATAGGGTCCCGTTTTACCCTTTGGGTACGGACATCTGAGTGGTATTTACGAGGATAGCTGTAATAATACTTTTGTAGTACACTTCGACGTTTTTCTCTCTAAATCAATAATTTAATGTTATCATTTTAAATAATGACTTTAATTACCTTCAAGATGATTAAAAGTTATTTTTTAATGCTTAATATGAATGTAGGTATATTATGTAAAATTTTGGTAAAATAACATACTTCATAAATACACATGTCTTAATCGCAATGTATCTTATCGATACCGGTATCGTAATCGATATCCAATTGTATGCTTTTATCGTTCTGAATTGCATGAAAAAAAAATTTGGATACAAAATCGATACCAAATCGTATCGACACGGTAAGTTATCGAAGTGTTCTGAATCGCTCTACGAATTCCATAGGTTCAATTGTTCATGGTCAATTAAGTGTTTTTAAGTTGGTAGTCACTGACGTAATAGTACGTAATGTTGGTAATATAATTGTTTTTTTCAAAATGGCGTGTTTGTTATTGTGTGGATAAGTTTCGTAACAATTAAAATATTTAGATTTGTTGCGATCATATAAACTTTAAATACGTCGAGTCGAGCTTCTGTTACTCTGTTTGTGTTTTATAGTGTAGTCAGTGGCGTAACGTTCCTCAGCCAGGCCCCCCTCCCATGATTGTCTCCGGGCCCCACGCCTCCTTCAGCCCTTATCACCATAATTACCCATTCTCTCGTCCATCTTTTAATTCATTATCAACGTCAATTCTATAGGATTACCTCAGTCCTCAACCATTTATTTTACACCAGCTTTTGTTCGCGGCTTCGCCCGCGTGAATTTCGGTGAAAATTAGGGTTTTTTTAAATATCCCGTGGGAAGTATGGATTTTTCCGGGATAAAAAGTAGCCTATGTTTTAATCCGGGTTGTAAGCTATCTATGTTCCAAATTTCAGCCAAATCGGTTCAGTAGTTGCGGCGTGAAGGATTAACAAACATACACACTTACACACACACACACTTACACACAAACTTTCGCCTTTATAATATTAGTGTGATAGTGTGATATTAGTGTGATGACTGTCCAACAATTATTTTGTTGGTAAAACATTTCTATCTTGTAGAAACTATTATAGTGTCCAATAAAATATACATTTAAGATTTCGTGATAATTCACATTTTATAAGCCCAATTACTTTATCATTCTATTATTTGAAATTAATTTTTAAACTTGGCTAGACGTGGCTAGACTAAATCTGAGTAATCATATCAAACATTTATAAGTGTCTCCTGTCTGATAACCTTAACAAGTTCACTAATAATTTTTAACCTATATATAAATTATTTCAAAAGAAAAAAACAGGATATGACTGAAATACACATGTTAATACACAATAACGTTGGTTTTAATCAACTACATAAAAATTTGTTACAATGTATAATAGATACAAGATACAAAAATACAATAGATATAATAGATACAAAACAAATAGATAATATTTGTAAACAAAGACTTATTTTGTAAGACAGCGATGATCTGATGGTGGTTGATGGTCTAGTGCTACAACAATATCTTCTTCTGCCTTCTAGCTTTCTTGGCAGCAAATGCCCTTATAATTTCATCTAAATTCACCTTTTTGGCTCTTTTGTTTTCTATGCTTAATAACGCAAGACTGCTGAGTCTTTCTTGGGCCATGGTATTTCGTAAATAATTTTTGATGAGCTTTAACTTGGAGAAAGATCGCTCAGCACTGGCGACTGTTACTGGTAAAGTCAGGAAGAGAAGAAACGCTGTGCATAAGTCCGGGAAGCTAGACGTCATCCAGTAATTGTCCAAAAACAACAGTTCTGCTAGTTGCCGGATCGATGACAACTTCTCAATCTCTGGCCTTAGAGCTCCTGTAAAGGCTTTTAATTGAGAGCAAAGGTCGACACTTAAATCTTCTTCGTACTCATGTACTAGAATTTTTACATGTTTTGTGATTTCTGTGTCTTCTGTCTGTAACAAAAACGCTGGAGACAGCACTGCGAACAGTTTGCTGATTTCAGTCATTGCTTCAAATCTAAATTTCAACTGAGAAATAACTATGTCAAGAGTTGCATAAAAAACACACACTTTGAAGTTTTTTTCACTATCCAATAGTCGTTCATCTTGGCAAAGCTCGTCAAAGTGTTTTTTAACTTTTCTATTTCTTTTTTCGTCAAACTCGGGGCAAACTCCCCATTTCTCTGAGAGTTTAATGGCAGAGGCTTTTATTTCTTCAAAGTTATTTTTCATATTGATTAGTTTTTCTTTTGCTCTTTCTAACTGTGAAGCTGCCTCAAATAGATCATACCCTTCGTGTTGAAGGTTTTTTGATGCTACATTAATAGCTTCAAGGATGTTTGTTTGAATAACGACTTGAAAAACGAAAGAAAACTTCTCAAGCTGTTTCTTCAATCCCATCGCTTCGGCTCTTTCTTTGGGTTTTGTAGAAATAACAGTAAGTTTAGCTAAAGCTTTCATGACATCTACATAGCAGTGGCTAAGTGCTTTTAGTGAATCAGTTCTGGAGGCCCATCTGGTGGGGCAAAGCTTCTTTAAAGATCGAGAAGACGAAGAGAGAAGGTCCCATCTTTTACTGCTTTGACTAAAAAAGACAAAGAGTTGTTCAAGGATTCCAAAAAATGAAACATTTTCAGGGATACTGGCCATGGCATCATTTGCTACCAAATTCAAATTGTGTGCCGCACAGTGCACAAATTTAGCAGTTCGCTGTTTATCTAAAATTCTGGTTTTTACTCCAGTGTAAGCTCCAGACATTGTAGCTGCGCCGTCATATCCCTGTCCTCTGCATTTAGTAAGTGGAATATTGTTCTCTTGAAGACTAAGTAGAATTTCTTCTTCCAATCCACCTGCTGATTGATCTTCCACCACTTTGAACCCTAAGAAACTCTCATTTATCACTAATGATGTAGATTTGCCTGAGGAATCTTTAGGTATTGTCACATATCTAATTATCGTGGACAATTGGTCTTTCTTGGTGATGTCTGGAGTGGTATCAAAGATCATTGAATAAAACATTGCATTGTTGATATCTCTTACTATATCGGTTTTAACCTTATCACTTAGAACCTGAATCAGTTCATTTTGTATGGTCGGGCTAAGATACTTTTGATTTTTATTTTCACTCAACAGTTCATTTAACACGGGATCATATTCCGCTAAAAGTTCTATTATTGCCAGAAAATTGCCACTGTTAGTTTTTCCAATCTGTTCTCGATGGCCTCTAAAGGCCAAGTTACATGACGCAAGAGTATCGATTGTTTTTTGTTTAACCCAAAGATTAAGCGTGACGCAAGCTTCCAAGTGAGAACTGCTACTTTCGTGCTCTTTAATTTTTTTCCCAATACCTTCCCAGTACCTGACACCATTCACCCAGTTATTGTGGTAGTGAGGTGAGGATCTGTCAGCAAAAAGCCAGCATGGATGGCAGTACACGTAGTCTTCCTTTAAGGAGTAACATAGCCAATCTCTCTGAATACACATGCCGGTCTTAGTCCTTATTTCATAATATGCTTTAGAAAAATGCCTATTTTTCTGTTTCGGGTCTTTTGGAAAAGGGCCCATGGGTTTGCATGGGCCATGACGCACAATAAGCTGCTTAGTTAAGTCATCAACGTTTTCTGTAAAATGGGCCCGGTCAGTGGGAAATATATTATTTAAATTAAAACTAGAAACTGGCTCAATGTAACATTCTGTTTGTTCGGTCCCTTTAACCGGGCCTGATGGAATTTCCTTTATTTCAATATCTCGACTTGTACTACAATAACTGGAACAAGGCAATACCTCGGAACTAGATGGATCTTCAGTAGCACAACGATCAATATTTTCATTGGGCTTTAGATCCAAGGTCAGTCTAGATGTTGAAGGTGATAAGTCGGAACTAGAGAAACCATCATCAGTAGAATGATCAATATTTTCTTCGGGCTTCGGAGTGTCTGAAGTCAGTTTGGATGTCGAAGGTCGTAAGAAATTGTCCAATTTGGTCATTTTAGACTGTTTCTTACTTTCTTCCACCTTCTTTTTTCTTTTTTGCGCTCCACTTAGGTGTTTGTAGGGCTTCATCACTACAACCAGGGGCGCCGACTCCGTGGGTGCTCGGGTGCTCCAGCACCCACGAGAGGTAAATAGTGGGTGCTGAGCACCCACGACTATGGACACCTATCTAAAATAATTCTCATTTTCATCTTTTAACAAACGCGAACTAAATAATATACTTACATAATAGCTACGCGCGCCCCCCCGCCTGGGACCTAGCCGCCGCGCCGCGCCGCCCGCGTCGCGCGGCGCGCCACCGCACCCGCCCCCGTCTCTGCCCCCGCCCGCACCGCTCGCATCACACCACACACACGCGTTTTCATTCGTTCTCAGACTAGCTAGCATCTAGGTAGCACGTGAATTGTTGTGATGGATAAGTTTGTCATTCGGAATCGTAAGGTACCTAAACCTGAAGAACCTTCTACTAGTACTAGTAGTAGCTCTTCTCAGCTTAACATAGGTCAACACCGAAACGTTACTTCTGAAAATTTATGTTCAGAGAAGAAAAGACGCAGTTATCAAAGTAAGTGGCAATCAATTTTTCCATGGTTAGTGTATGATGGAGACATCGATAAAGTGTTTTGCGAAATCTGTAGAGAAACTATATCTAGTGGCATTTCCACGCCAAAAAAATCGTCAAGAGATGATGACTCCATTAAAGCATTCACTGAGATTGGTTTTTCATCATGGAATAAGGCTTTGGAAAGATTTAAAAAGCACGAAATGTCTGAAGTTCACCGTTTTTGTATTTTACACAAAGCCAATGCAGAACGTGGTGTCAATGTACACTCAATGTTATCAAAAAGTAAACTTGAAGATATGAAAACTGCTAGAACTGCCCTTATGAAAATGATTTCTACTCTTCGCTTTTTAATGACCGGAGGCCTCGCCATAAGGGGCCATGAGGATGAAAATTCAAATTATAGTCGGTTATTGAAGCTGCGATCAGAGGATATTCCCGAGTTAAAGTCGTGGCTCCAGCGCAGTCAATATAAGTGGTTATCACACGATATCACTAACGAACTGTGTACAATCTTGAGCCACGAAGTATTGAGTAAAATAATTAAACTAATACAAAATGCTGTCTATTATTCTGTTATGGTAGATGAAACCAGTGATATTACCAATCACGAACAAGTCACATTCTGCTTTCGTTACGTTGACTCAAAGCTTAATATACATGAAACATTTTTCGGACTCTATGAAACGCCGTCAACCACATCTGAAATTTTATTTGAAATTTTCAATGACGTGCTAAAAAGATTTGGCCTTGATATCAAAACTTGTAGGGGTCTATGTACAGATGGCGCTGCTAATGTTTCTGGAACGCATACTGGCCTTAAAGCACGAGTTCAAGCTATCGAACCAAGGGCAGTTCATGTGCATTGTGTCGCACACTCCTTAAACTTAGTTGTTCAAGATACAATGAGAGAAGTGCCTGCAATAAGAGATTTTTTAGTATTAATAAGAGAGCTCATTGTCTTCGTCCGCGTTTCACCGAAACGCCAAGCTTGTTTTGAATCCCTACAGGCAGCTGAGGATGCACAAAACCTTTCTCTACGGCCGTTTTGCCCAACAAGATGGTGCTGTCGTATATCTTCATTGAAAACAATTCTCGACAATTATAGTGTACTCCTATGTTTTTTGAACAACACAAAAACTCAGAAAGATGATGCCGGTGCTAAAGCAAAAGGGTTTTTAAAAAGTCTTCAGTCTTTCGAATCTCTATTTATCATTAAAATTCTGATAGAAATTCTTAGTCGTATTGAAGCTTTAAATGCTACGTTACAGAAGATGTCTCTGCATCTACAAAAAGCTGTCGATAATATTAATACAGTCAAAGAAGTCATATCGTCCCAAAGAACTGACGAAAAATTTGAAAACGTCTGGAAATCTACTATAGATTTGGCTCACATTTTGGAATTGGATGAACCTAAAACACCAAAAATACGGAGAATACCTAAAAAGATAGACGACTCTACAAGTGAACCGCACGAATTTTGTAGTCCAGCTGACTTTTATCGAAAAATGTATTTTGAAGTGTTAGATAAAGTCATAGGCTGTATTGAACAGCGCTTTACTAAAGATACTATGGCACACATGAGCAACATGGAACTATTTCTTACTCAGCAAAATAATGATACAAACAGCAATTATGTGAAAAACTTTTACGGAGATGACTTTGATATGGATCGTTTGATTCTTCATCGAAACATGCTTTTAGATATTGCCCAAACAAAAAATTACAAACTCAATAGTGTAGAGGATGTTGTTTCTTTTATAACTACTCATTGCGAATCTACCAAAGATATGATACCAGGAGTCATAAAATTATTAAAAATCATTTTAACTATTCCAGTATCGACATGCACCGCTGAAAGGTCATTTTCAGCATTACGAAGAATAAAAACTTATTTGAGGAGTACTATGACTCAGCAAAGACTTAATAATTACATGATAGTGCATGTAAACAAAGAAATAGCAGATGATTTGGAACTTGAAAACATTGCCGACATATTTATAAATAGAGCAGTAGTTCGTCAAAATACGTTCGCATTGAATAAAAAATAATGTTTAAGATAATTAAGATATTTATTAATAGGTGCACATGTCAAACTGCTGTGTAATGTAATAAATTATCTTTTCAAAATATCTTGTACTTTCTTGTGTCCATTTAGTTATTATAAGACTTCCGTACGCAGCTTCGCTTTCATAGGTTTCGTCTTCCGTTGTAACTAGGTACCTACTTCTCGATAGATTGATCGCCATACAAAATGGCGCCACCTAGAGAACGAATTCACTTTATTCACTGCTTTTGAAGATTAATTTGGTTTCTCGTATTATTTTTTTTTTCTCGATATAATAACTATCCTATAACGTAGCACAGATATTGTGCCAAACATCCATTTTATAAAGTACCTCTAAATTGTAAAGCTTTGATATCACTATTCACTACATAAGTAGTATGAAGTAAAGTCGCTACCTACCTGCTGACTGAATGTACCTATGTGTGACTCAGTGGCCGTGGCGGTATCTTTATACAAGCCCAAAAGCCCGGCTTGATTAAAGAAAAATCTTAAAATATTTTAATCTAGGTATATTTTAAATTTCGAATTAGTTTTAATGGGCAAAATATTTTTTCTTGTTACGATATTATTTGTATTTTCGCGCCATCTAGTCAACAGCTAGTGAACTAATACGACAAAAAAACGATACAAAATATCGACCGCAACTATATATAATGTTTGAATAGGGTATTTGACTAATTTTTGGAAATTGTTTTAAATTATTCTTTATTACTTACTAGCGGACCCGGCAGACGTCGTCCTGCCCGCTATTAGCGCCACCTACCGGGTCCAATTTTTCTACTCATAAACCTTCCTCTTGAATCACTCTATCTATTAAAAAAAACCGCATCAAAATCCGTTGCGTAGTTTTAAAGATTTAAGCATACATAGGGATATAGGGACAGAGAAAGCGACTTTGTTTTATACTATGTAGTGATTAAAACACACTACATTGATATTTTTCGGAATATCTACAGTATTAAGAATTATATCAATGATAAAGTTTAAGTTTTGAAAACCACGCCAAAAACGATATTTCTGATCACATGATACGCGTGACGTCACGAATCAGTATGAAAGTCACTTCTCTCGCTCGCTCCTTATCGGAACTCGGTGCGTGCGACAGAGACGCTACGCAAGGTGAATGCTATATCGTAATGTTGTAAATTGATATGCCTACTCATTTTAATATCAATCTTATTCTTTCTACTATAAAGTTTAGTTTCGGTTGACTTGATAAACTTCAATTATAACAAACCAAGTTACGTGCTGACGCATGACGTCACAAACAATCCCAGAGCGTTCACGTTCCTGATAAAATTTCAAAAATTATTATGTTTTATTTCGTGCAAAATATCGCGTAAAATTACATAATTTAGTGTGATTGAGTGAAATATGTCTTTTTTAGGCTATTATCTGATAAGATGACCACAATCAATAGTATATTTTCAATGTTGTCAAATACCCTATTTTTAATCTGTTAGCTTTAAACCTGAAGTTAGGTGTCTTTGTAAAGCGCGGAACTACCGAATTTCACTTTTGTTTTGTTTTGTTACACACACAGATTAGGTATTAGTTACTACGTAACAGATGCGACAGTGACTTTTCTTCGGGCTATTTCCATTTACGCCATTTAATGCGTTTTGGCGCCACTGTAGCTTTGCGGCTAGGGCTTGCCTGAGTCGATGATTTTTTATCGATACTAGTGATGGACTCGTTTTATCGATAACCAAATAACAGGGTTTTCTTATTAAGGTCTCTTGTTAACACGCCGTGAAAACTCACGTTTTGTATGGATATCCATACAAAACGTGAGTTTTCACGGCGTGTTAATAAGAGACCTTATAATTAAATTCAAACAAGATAAATTTATTTCAAACTTATTTATTCAAATCTTTATTTCTTAATCTAAATTATTTATTTTTCAAATACACATTTATTAATTATTAAAAACAATTTTTTCAAAAACTCAAACCAAGAAAACCTTAAACAGTGTTTAAATTGCTACCAATATTTGTCTTATAACCATTTTCATTAAGGTAATACATAAAAGTGCTTGCATCCCTGTATACAATAGTATGTATGTAATTAGAAAATTTTCATTAGGATAATATACTAAATTATTATTATTTAACATTTCATAGTCTCTATATATTTTTTAAATGAATAAATATCAGCATCCATATAGCTGCTTGCCTTTATGCGACTCTTACATTGGTTTTTTTGTTAGACACATGAATCCAACATAAACTAAACTAAAATGACAGGACTAAATAAATTCTTATCTCTTTTACAGTGATACCTGCGGAAAAGGATAGCACTATTTTTAAACCTGTCAATTCAGTTTAGTTTAGAGAATTGTGTACAACAGAATTGGCCACAATGTGTACATAAGCAGAATCCTATGGGTGCATTCTGGCTATGTATACAATGTAACATACATACATGCAATACATGTAACATAACGCATACATGCCGAGCATTGCATTTTAACTACTTGCGACATTCTCATTCCTATGAAGTAGATAAGATTGTAATTGAAAACAAGGTCCGACTTGTGCATGTTCCATCCCTTCATCTTCCTGCTTGCTGTAGTCTCCATACTGATGTTGCTGCTTCCAGTGTGAAAATTATCTGAAAATTATTAAATATAGGTAGGTGAGTAAAGTACGTAGGTTAATGGTACTTGTAATTTTTTTATGATAGGGGTTTATCTAATCCAAAAACATTGCAAGTATTTAACAGTATAAAAATGCAAGATAACTGTAAATTCAAAATTTTAATAATCCCCAACCTGTGGGAATCATGACATCCCAACGTCCTGCTCTAACAATCAGAACCTTTATTACTATGAAGTGTCTACCAAGTACCTATTCATCGAGACAAATCTAACTATAAAAAACCCGCATTCAAATCGGTTCACCCGTTTAAGAGCTACAGTGCGACAGACATATCCACACACATAGCAGTTCGATGGGGAGAGAGTTGGTAGGTACTAGGTAGGACATCCACCTTACACTATCGTTCTTCGGCAAACTTAGAAGTCTTAGATGTTGAGTAGCAAGTACCGACACAACACTTAGTCCCATGACGATCGATTCGTATATCGTATTCGTATCGTATCGTACTCGTATCGTGATCTCTAAAGTAGCACAGTTTGTCCTGTATCAAACAACAGCAGAGAATTTGGATTTCAACTCAGCAAATCAGCAAAATACTTACACAAAATTCAACGCTTTTTTCTGCTGCTAATATAGCAAATCGTAGTCCATAAAACGTAGCCGGAGTCAAATGTAAAACAGAGTTTCCGTAGTCCAAAACAAAGTACAAGTCAATATGATCGCCACCAAAATCCATTTAACAAAGCCAAGTCGTCGGGAAATATCACAAAAAACACCATGATAATCACCTCACTGATGATAATTGAGAACCTGTGATGAGAACAACGAAAAGCAAAGAAAAGTGGTGGAAATGAAAAATGAAAATTTCCCGAAGGCCGAAATTTCGAAAATTTCATGACAATGACAGACCTCAGACTTATCCACAGATCACTAATATACTAGTCTCTAAGACAGATGGGACAGTGGCAAAAATTTACAGTTAGTTCCGTTGCCTTCGCAAAGCGCTAGTGTCGCAAGAAGAAGTGATGGGACACAATCCCACCTTAAAATATCGATATCGATAGTATAGTGATGTCCCATGACAAACGTTGAAATGGGGTACCACTACATTTTTTATTCTTTTTGAAATTTTTGGGTTTAAAATAAAACAACTTACTATATTCAATTTTATATTTCTTTTTTCTTAATCTATACGCTTTATATTTATCAAAAGTAATTTTTGAGAAAAGCATATATTTTGTTTCTTAAGTTTTTCTTGCACACCTCTCAAATTATATTTATTTATTATAATATAATATTACACCAATTATTATACAGATCGAGGCATAAAATTAAATTAACATAAAATACAGAATATATAAAAACTATTCTAAGAGATTGTTTCCCACTTATTTATATCCACAAATTAACATTGCCAACATTTTCCTCTTCTCATCCTGCTATGGAAAATAAAATCTATTTTATGGATGTAAGTACAAAGTGATATAAAGTAATAACTTTGTGTCTCTGTGCAGACCATCACATAAATTTGTCTTGCATAGACTTGTGACAGTGGCGATGGAAAGGTAAAATTATTATGTAAATCTTGATTATTCACAACTGGGCAATATATTAAGGCATCATGTACAAAAATTTTGTTTACAATCAGAAACCACCAGTCAGATATTGTTTAAACCTACCATCAATTATTTATCAAACTATAATAGCGTAACTGTGATCACTCTTTTAATCTTTGGCTGAAAGTAAGATAATATCAATAAATTCTTTTGCAGAAATATAAGAGATCACTAATATGAATAGTCATAATTAAAGATGTGTTCGCAAGAAGAACGACAAAAGTTACTAAACATGGAACAAATAATTTTTTACCACCAACACTACAACCTTTTAACATCCCACAGTTGGGCACAGGCCTCCTCTCTCATAGGAGAGAGGGATTTAGAGCTTAGACCCACGCTGCTCCAATGCAGGTTGGTGGACTTTAGTGACTATTATGATGATAGTAATATTAATAATAAACAGGACAGCCTGCTTAACATCCTCTCCGAGGCACGGGGGTGAAATACCGCTAACAAACAACTCCGGGCTGGCCCTGAGAACTTCCTGAAATAAAACCCAATAAAACAATCAGTAAAACCTGTCTGTTTAATTATTCATCTTCACATCTGAATATCACATAGTTCACATCTGAAAAGAAACAAATTTTAAAAATAATTAATTGGTACTAATTATTACAAATAATATATACCATATATGAATAGTAGTATTTTTACTACCCTTTAGGTAATAAATAGTAAACACAAAAGGTGGGCTACCAATAAATTTTTTTCCTCACTAGTGGTGGTATCTGCAATAAAATGACAGTAACACATCAGTATGTTCAGCAGCAAACTATAGACTTAAGCCAACTTATGCACACCTGTTGGTATCACTATAAATATCAAAAGGTGTGCTTGTGTCTGTTTATGGATAATTTATGGAGAATGAATTTTATAACGTATAGTATAAATCTAGTTAGGTTAGGTTGGTTATACGTACCGCGCAAAATTCCAGCAGGTTTAGGAAATCGAAACAACTTAATGTTGTTTTGTACTGGCGAGCAGCCACATTTCTCCTTGTTTTCTTTGTCGTCAGATAATTCAAAAAACAAAACATAGGTACGAGTCTTGTTTCAATGAAACAAAAAAAGAGTCAACGTGCCAAATATAAATAGCACTACAGTATAAAACACAAACAGAGGAACAGAAGCTCGACTTGACGTATTTAAAGTTTAGAAGATTGCAAGAAATCAATAATTATTTTTATTTTTTTCGAAACACAACAACAACGAAGACGCCATTTTGAAAAAAACAATAATTACCACAGAAGTCAGAACACTTTAACATAGAACATAGAACCTATGGAATCTTAGCACCACAGACCAGGAACAATCAAAACAAAATGTTGAAGCAAAGAAATATGGTCTTGAACAGGCTTTGTCTCGTTCTCAACAGACTACTTAGATAAAGTGTGTGAGATATGGAAAAACTAGAGAGGAAAAATAGCCCAGCTGAATGACTTTATCTTTATTAAAATGTTTCAGGCGCAGTGTCCAGTGTCTACATAGAGAATATAACCTTCTTGGATATGACCTTAGAAAAGTGGTTCTGTGGTTGCGATACTAGCGCTTTGCGAAGTCCAAGGGAACTACAGTGTCACCCCCCTGGACTTATCACTGAAACCTAAATCACAGAGCTAAACACAGAAAATAACTAGATACTTATCATGAATTAGTGGAAAACCTATCATTAATCTGTGGACCTGTTATTTTCTGTGTTTACGTCTGTGGTGTGCGAACGATTGTAGCGCCAAAACGCAGAAAAAGGAACTACAGCTGTCATACCCCTGAAGTGCGATTGTCTAACTTTAGACCATGAAAATTGTATTCATTTGACAGCTTAAACGTACGTTTTCAGCTGTCAAACGGCCAATTCGAATTGTGTACGGAGTTCATAGATGGTTGACGATTGCATGGCTATCATGAATGTCATGGATCGTTATTTTAGACGATGAGTGAATGATTTCATACGATTTGACAGCTAATTCGAATTGTCTAACTTTTTTGAGATCATCGCCTATGTCAAATAATAGCGGTGAGTCTCGGGCACAGAGTACTTTGTATATATATGAAATAGAGACCAAACTCTATGCCTAAAATTGGAAATGCATCGCTTGCGCCTCTGGAGTCGAGATTTGAAACTAACGTTGAATCTATACATACCTACCTACTTATATAAATACGTAGGTACAGTACCTACATATATATATATATTATATACGTACTACATATCCTAATAAAGGTCAATTTGGATTAATTTATGAAATAAAACAACGTTATTTCAAAAAATTATTTATTTTTTCTATGCATTAACTAAGCAGTAGTAAATTTAAAATACACTAATCAGTAACTATAAAGAATACAAAGAGTCCTGTCTCAAATAAAAATACACTAAAATATAAAGAGTCTTATCTCTTAACACATGAGTCTTTTCTCCGTTGCACGAATATCACTGTAATAAACTTAACCTCAAGGAACTAAAGCTCAACTCAACGATGAGTTCACACAACAATTTAGAATTTAATCCAAAAAATATCTACGTTAACCAAAATGGCACGTCGGCAGACATTTTGAATTTTCTTGACAATTTTCAGTGATCACGTGGTCATCACTCGTCAGTGTCAGTGTTGCCTGATTTAAAGAAATAATTCCTACTAATTAAGACAAGTATAGATCGACCAGAATCTCATGAAAAATAGGGAAATGAAATTCCAAGGTTAGCAACACTACAGCTGCCCTAGCGATAAACAAAGTAACTGACATTTTTTGTGAAATTGACTTTTTGCATTAACAAAAGTTTTATGTCGAGTAGTTTTTTACCACAGTTTAATATTTCAAGTAACTTAAACCGTTTACTGATATTTAAATTGCCCAAACAAAATAACTGCACTCACTAACCCGGAATATAAATGCAAAAACCAAGTAAACAACAAGCACAACACAAAAATAAAGTAATTGGATGTTGATTACTTTGTTTTTGTATTTAAAATGCAGTTGCTTGATTTTTCGTTTCGTGAAACGATCCCAGGTAAAGTGTTTTGAATGTAATTACTTTGTTTATCACTAGGGCAGCCGAGTTAACCTAGTGTTGCTTACTACAAAATTTAATTTCCCTATTTTTCATGAGATTCTGGTCGATCTATATAAGAATAAGATTTTAAAAACATCTTAAATAAAATTCTAAGAAAAAATTATTGATAACATTAATATTTACTTCATTTTACTAGTTTTTCTTAATTATAATTATTTAAAAACTAATTATACTCTGATTTTAATTCCGTGGAATTCTGACGTTTCTTAATATTAGCAGAGATAAAACTGTTCCCACAAAAAAGATAATAAATTCAAAACTGACATATAAATAAAAATCAATTGCCTCATGTAGAGTGTAGACATAATATGGCAAATGCCTGGTTAGATACTTCAGGTACTTTAGCTTGGGGTAAAATCGAACTCCGTGTGTTAACCCTGTTTTTCATACAATTAACTCTAGAATAATTCATTCTATTTTTAAATGGCAACTGTCAGAATTCCACCGAATTAAAAATCAGACTTTGTTTACTTTTTTAAAGTTACCAATTTAGTAGTTTTATTTTTGAACTGGTAATTTTCTCAAAATGAGTCGACGCCATCTAGCGAAGACTTTTCAAAACGTACGCAATACTAGTCCCCTCTGCATTAAGAATTATGAACTACATAATTATAATTCTGCTAAATTAAAAATACTTGTTGAATTACTAACAGACTTGCAGTTGAGTGCACTATGTAAATTTACAGTATAGTACACAAAGCATTTCCCTGTTTTTTATACTAAGTTTACGCACCCTGGTCTCGGGCCATGATTATCGTTAATCGTTTGATGGCATAAGTGTATTGAATTGATTAAAATCTAATTTTCTAACTTTTTAAAACAAATTCCTTAATAAACACCGCAGTAAATATAACTTTTAATTCGACTACGGCAAAGAGACGGACTTTGCGACAAGTCAAGAAGAAAAAAATCGATGCTCTGGAGATGTGGTGCTGGAGGCGAATGTTAGGAATCTCATGGACCGAATTTCGCACCAACGTCTCGATACTCCAAGAACTCGGCATCAAACAGCACGTTAGTACAGAGTCGTATTTTGAAGTTTTTAGCACACATCTCCCGGCGTGAGGGTGACTCCATCGAGCGCCTTGTCGTGCAGGGCGAAGTTGAGGACACCAGACGGCGAGGAAGGTCGCCCATGCGATGGACCGACTAAATTAAATCATGTGGGCGCTCCCTTGTATGAAGGCTCCAGGCTGTCGTCCAGCAGCGAAAAGTGGCAAATAAGTGGCGAATGCTCGTGAGGCGTATAACATCTGCCCTTAAAGATGTCACTTCTGGATTACCACGACCGCTCTACCAAGAGCGTAACGAAGAAGAATAAGTACCTATATAGGTGTTTGTGTTTAAATAGGTATGTTCGACCATAGTGATTACACTACTGAGTCAATGTTGATATATAAAGTGTCAATAGATTGGTTAGTAGGTACAATATTAAGTAGGTACTTACCTAGGTAAGTATTTTTGTTTGATTGGCCATGCCAGTTTAATCAGTTAGGTACCTTGTTACAGTTTTATTTAATTAATTGCTATGTTTTAAGTAAGTTTTCTGTTTCATCATAGTATAAACCTTGTAAGTAAATATTTGGTGACAATCTTTTTGCTATTAAATCTATTCATATCATTTAAGGAAAGTTTTATTTAATTTATTGTATAAGGTCTTCTCTATAGGTAGCTATATTTTAATATTTATGATATGACCTACTAGGTATCTATTAGGTACTAGGTAGGTAGGCTACAAACACTATATCTGCAGTTTTCACCACCCCTACCCGTTTTGCTAGGCACCCCAGCTAGGTACTCCTAGTACAACACAAGTGTGTGGCCTAAGTGACTGATGCCATCAACCAGCCACAAGTGTTGCAGCAGCCCTTAAAATTCCTCAGTAACATTCAAGAGAGAAGGGCTGCTATGACGGGGTAAAAGCAGCATGTTATACTTTTTTATCCAATAGTACAAATCATCAAATACCTACTAGGATAGTATAATAATAAATATTTTTTAGGTTCATGGACACCACCATGGCCCCACCTTTTTTTTTATTAGGATCATTAAACTGGTTACAATTTTATGAGGAAACTATCTCTAATAGCAGCCTAAGGTGGAATGCGCTTGCCTAGAAGGTATTCTACACCTACCTACCTATTCAATCTTATTTTGAAAGTCCCAATATTATCCCCACAGATTATGCTCCTTAATCCTTATCGCCGCCGCCGCCGATATTATGTAAATTGTTAAAATGAGGTGAAATACTTAATGTGTAATGATTGAATAAAACCTGTATGAATATACAGTGTGTCCGGGATCGAATTAGCGATATTTTAGGGACATATTCTACAACTCATTACCTCTCTGAAAATACCACTTATTAGGGCCTGCCCCCCTCCCCCTCTCAGGGACAGCCATTTCAATTTGGTGTGCGTTTTTGTGGGTATGTGCGCACAAAAAATGTAATAACTCGAAAGTCTGCTGATGCACAGGTCTTCAAATGACCTTATTCGATTGGATACAATATTCTCCATCACTAAATACCAAACAATAGAATAAAATGTTAAAATAACTCGATCAAAAATGCTTCGGAAAAAAAATATTTTTTGAAAAATATTGAAAACTACAAGTTTTTGCTGCATTTTGCAAAAACGAGGTCGTTAAGATTACATTGTTAAGTATTAAATCGACAGTTTTTGAGATAAACAACAAAACGACATAAAAAATTTGACTGTAAGTTATTTACTTTTGGAGATATTATTGTTTAAACATAACTTAACCGCGAGCACGTAAGTTCTTATGTTATTCGAATGTGGGTTTCCATCGCATACCTTGGGCGATCAAGTAATAATAATATTGTTTTTGATTAGTCAGTGAATGAGGTTAAAACTAAGGATCGGACCCCTACTTCAACTGATTAAAAATTCGTATAAAAAAATTGAAATATCTGAAATTTTATTTTGTTGTTCCTGGCGAGGAGGCGTTATGATCACTACTTAAGTTATTACTCATTTTTGTTTGTGATTCAGGTTTGTGAAGTTTGCTAAGTTTAAAGACATGCCTACTCGGTATTATTATAGCCATAAGAGAGCATTTAGATGTCAACTATTCGCCTTGGATCGGACGTGGCAGCAATTCAATGGAATGGCCACCTCATTCTCCAGACCTTACACCTTTGGACTTCTTTTTATGAGGACCTATGAATTAGAAGGTCTTTTATATGGTACCAAATACCAGAAAAGAATTATTGGAGACGATCCTGTCCGTTCCAGATAAAATAAGATTGTATTTGGACATGATCCAACGATCCTCCCAACATGAAGCAACTAGCTAACAGAACAGAGGTGGTAATTTCGGTTTGTGGCGGAAATAACTTAGTTTTTAGGATATCTGATTTGTGTCACATACACAAATCAGAGTTATTGAGTTTAACTAACAAAAATTAAATTATAAAGTTAAGATTTTTTTTACCTCTTCGTAGTAAAAAAATGATGAATCTTAAATTTGGGTTCAATACTCGTAATTCATGCTTGGGGACGAAGTACTTACAATTACCAATATCTCCAGAAGTAAGTAACTTACAGTCAAATTATTTATGTCGTTTTGTTGCTTATCTCAAAAGCTGTCGATTTAATACTTAATAATGTGGTCTTAACGACCTCGTTTTTGCAAAATGCAGCAAAAACTTGTAGTTTTCAATATTTTAGAAAAAATATTTTTTTTCCGAAGCATTTTTGATCGAGTTATTTTAACATTTTATTCTATTGTTTGGTATTTAGTGATGGAGAATATTGTATCCAATCGAATAAGGTCATTTGAAGACCTGTGCATCAGCAGACTTTCGAGTTATTACATTTTTTGTGCGCACATACCCACAAAAACGCACACCAAATTGAAATGGCTGTCCCTGGGAGGGGGAGGGGGGCAGGCCCTAATAAGTGGTATTTTCAGAGAGGTAATGAGTTGTAGAATATGTCCCTAAAATATCGCTAATTCGATCCCGGACACACTGTATATATATCTTTTTTATTTCTGATTATTCATGGCAGGTTACACTGGAACTGTAGTGTTCTAGAGTGCTCTGCCCAAACAAAAGAAAAACAATAAATAAACTTACATTTTAATCTAATCTTACCTACTACATAGGAATATTTATATTAGTTAAAAGTTCCTATGTAAGTAGGTAAATAATTTACCTACATATTATATAGGAACTTTTAACTTAATATAATTTACAAGTTCCTCCTACATTGGTAGGTAATTAACCTACTTACATGCTAAATAGGTACATAATTTAAAATGTCAATCACAGCCAACTTTGAACTATTAGCATGGTTGTTACATTTTAACCAAAAATTACATAAGAACAGCCACTTTTATTATCTTTATCACTACCATGCCCAAGGCAATGCGGTGTCACTTACACAAGTGAAGGCTCTATTAGGCCTCCTGGACTAGACTAGACTTGCCTTTACACAAGTTTAAGAACTCTATTAAAAGTATGCTCATAAAAAAAGCTTATTATACAATTGAAGATTATATAAACGATAAAAAAGCTTGGATTTAACTCGTTCCAGCAATGCGCGAGACGGCATTTCAATCATGTACATTAATAATAATAATTGTTATAATGTTGTTTTTAAAAAGAGCAACCGCCGAGTTTCTTGCAGGTTCTTCTCGGCTGGAACTGCATTCCGAACCTGTGGTAGATTCAATTGACGATTCAAAAGTACTTGTAAAAGTTTATTTGAATAAAAAACTTTTCTATTCTATTCTATTCCTGGAAGCCAATGTGGTATGGGCAGGAGGACGTATACTGGGGGATGCCTTGGCCAACCAGCATGTGGACGACTTTTGGGCGAATGTGACAGCAACACTAACTAGCCACTGTACAAAATAGGGTTTGTTATTATCTACAGAAATATGTGTGTGTATCTATAAAGCTGTGATAGCCTAGTGGTTAGGACGACCGACTTCTAATCGGAGGTCGTGGGTTCGATCCCGGGCACGCACCTCTAACTTTTCGGAGTTATGCGTTTTAAGTATTTAAATATCACTTGCTTTAACGGTGAAGGAAAACATCGTGAGGAAACCTGCATGCCTGAGAGTTCTCCATAACGTTGTGTGTGTGAAGTCTACCAATCCGCTTGGCCAGCGTGGTAGACTATGGCCAAAACCCTTCTCACTCTGAGAGGAGACCCGTGCTCTGTAGTGAGCCGGTAATGGGTTGATCATGATTATCTACAGAAACAGTTTAATTAATTATTTACCACAGTACAGTCGTTGAATGGCAATCAAATACAACTAGATATTATATTAAAGTGAGATAAAAACTCAACCGAGTATATCACTTTAATTAAGTATGGGAACAATTAGCTATAATAGAAAAACATTCCTAAGGTTTTTGTCATCAAAGTAGTTTTGTACAAGTAATAAGATTTTTCAATAAGCTTAAATAGGTACTTTTATAAAAACAAGACAAAATATCTTAGTTTATTAAAAAAAAAAAACATGTACAATTAGTGTAGACAACCATAATATTATGACCAAAAGCAGTCTTGTTTTCTTGAGACGATAACGAGTCAGTGTGTCTAATCACTTTATTTATTTAAATTTTACACATAAATAAGTAATAAGTTTAACATGAATTCCATGTATAGTCATATCATGTGTTGCATCTCTCTATTGCAGTGTTCAACTGCCTCATTGGTCTAGTGCAGTGTTTCTTAAGTTACAAGTAGTTACAAGTAAGGCCATGGAATTAATACAGAGGGTCTACGGCAAGCCTACCTAACATAATGCATTAGTGTGAAAATTGGTATACAATAATTATGTTGTGAGTAAATACTGTGTACAATTTGATGTTCCAATCCAGCATAAGCAACAGCAAATAATAGAAGCTGGTAAACATTAAACCTCATTTTTTATCTTTTCGGAAAGGGTCAGTCGGCTCTTTCATATTTTGAGAGAGGTCCACGACTAGAAAAAGGTCAAGAAACTACTCTAGTGGTTAGCTCGTTCAGCTGCGGATTGTGGCGTTTTTGCTGTTAGGAGTCACCACGCTTGCCTGAAACAAGAGATGGTTGTTATGAAGATAATAAAATATGAACAATATTTATTTTTTGTAGGATAATTATGAATTATGGTAAAGCTTACTTGGTTGTTGTTGTTGTTTGTTTGTAGTATGGCTTTTAGTTGTGTAGTAACACAGCACAATTCACTTCACCAGTATCGAGTAGCTTGGAGAAAACACAATCTACTGCTGACACTGAATTTTCCATATTCACGATACAATAGTGGAGTTATTGTAAGTACTTGAGAGTTGATAGCCTAAAACATCACAATAAGCAACATTAAACATACATTTACGTAAACATAAATAATAATCTTACGTAAATCTATAAAATATACCTACTACATAATATATACAATTTTATTTTGTTAGATATAGGTGTTGACCGCGGGCCTGACTTCGTCTGCGTGGATTGAGGTTTCTTCCACCTCACTGAGGTTCCCGCTTGAATTCTTTCATTTTCCGCGATAAAAAGTTACTTGCTTGTGTTAATTCAGAGTATAATCTATCGCCGTTCCAAACAGCCAAATCCGTTCAGCAGTTTTTGCGTGAAAGAGTAACAAACATCCATACATACAAACTTTGCCGTTTATAATATTAGTTAGAATATTTATACACAAAAGTTTTACATAGGGACTAAACACTCAATAAAATACACTAACACCCGTTAGAGCATATGGAGAAGTTTGGGCAGAAGAGGATAAGAGAAGAAGACCCTTCATCCAAACCACATTCACATATAGAGCTATCTTTGAAAATTTGTGGCTGTCCTTCTTTATTTTTTGTTGAATTTACGAAAATTTATAAATTCGTAAAATAACACTAAACTGTCATAAATACATTGACATTGACACTTACATTGACACTTGATGTCATAATTAACCATTATACAGATAACAAAACAAGTCCACTAACGCCAACTATTGTTCAGAATTAGTAAGCTCGATCATAATTCACTGGTCTGCGTTTTGTTACATAATTTGCTTATAGATATTAACGTTGGAATTCTATGTTTGAAGTTATGAAAGTTAATTTTCATTATGAAATTAGTATGCTATCGTAATAAGTTCCATTGTTTTTGTGTCTGTCATAATTTTTAGTAACATAAAAAATTGAGTTTCACTGATGCTATTTGAATAATAAAACGCAATTCCATGATACGTTTTTAAGCCACCGGTCACTTTTCGCTCTTCATTTGATGGACAGTTTTACGCAATTCGAATTTTTCTTGACCATCAATGACCGATCGTCTAAAATAACCATCATGGTTCAAACCTTACACAATCGCACTTCAGCAGTGCGATTGTCTAACTTTAGACCATGAAAATTGTATTCATTTGACAGCTTAAACGTACGTTTTCAGCTGTCAAACGTTGAATGGAAGCAGGCGTTACTTTGCGGAATTCCATGATATACAATGAATATAAAATTATTTTGCTATAATCCGCTAACAGTGACAAATTTGTAGGCACAACACCACACAATCTTGTAGGCACAACACCACACAATCTTGTAGGCACAACACCACACAAATTCACCACAAAACAAACTCGACGATCGTTTCGCTCCGACACCGGAGCATCTTCAGGAGATGTCGACTTCACAACGGACGATTGCAAAGTGAGTTCGTGTCGAATGAGCGGTCTTATATATACTATCCCCGCTTAGTCATCTACCCTCCTTTCTCTTTCTCTCTGGCCACGCCCCCTAAATATGTTGAGCAACGGTGAAGATGACACATTTATTTGCTCATTCAGCAATTCGACACTTCTACCGCTGTGCCCAACTATTTCCAATTGTTCCAACACGCACAGTCTTAAACTTTTACAGCATGTGTGTAAAATTTCAAATGTATGACCCTCGTCTATCCTATGTCCACTATCCAAAAGATGTTTTGCGAAATGAGATCTTTGAGGCTGGTTGTTTGCCTTTAGAAACAACCAGCCTCAAAGATCTCATTTCGCAAAACATCTTTTGGATAGTGGACATAGGATAGACGAGGGTCATACATTTGAAATTTTACACACATGCTGTAAAAGTTTAAGACTGTGCGTGTTGGAACAATTGGAAATAGTTGGGCACAGCGGTAGAAGTGTCGAATTGCTGAATGAGCAAATAAATGTGTCATCTTCACCGTTGCTCAACATATTTAGGGGGCGTGGCCAGAGAGAAAGAGAAAGGAGGGTAGATGACTAAGCGGGGATAGTATATATAAGACCGCTCATTCGACACGAACTCACTTTGCAATCGTCCGTTGTGAAGTCGACATCTCCTGAAGATGCTCCGGTGTCGGAGCGAAACGATCGTCGAGTTTGTTTTGTGGTGAATTTGTGTGGTGTTGTGCCTACAAGATTGTGTGGTGTTGTGCCTACAAATTTGTCACTGTTAGCGGATTATAGCAAAATAATTTTATATTCATTGTATAGCTGTCAAACGGCCAATTCGAATTGTGTACGGAGTTCATAGATGGTTGACGATTGCATGGCTATCATGAATGTCATGGATCGTTATTTTAGACGATGAGTGAATGATTTCATACGATTTGACAGCTAATTCGAATTGTCTAACTTTTTTGAGATCATCGCCTATGTCAAATAATAGCGGTGAGTCTCGGGCCATGATTATCGTTAATCGTTTGATGGCATAAGTGTATTGAATTGATTAAAATCTAATTTTCTAACTTTTTAAAACAAATTCCTTATTAAACACCGCAGTAAATATAACTTTTAATTCGACTACGGCAAAGAGACGGACTTTGCGACAAGTCAAGAAGAAAAAAATCGATGCTCTGGAGATGTGGTGCTGGAGGCGAATGTTAGGAATCTCATGGACCGAATTTCGCACCAACGTCTCGATACTCCAAGAACTCGGCATCAAACAGCACGTTAGTACAGAGTCGTATTTTGAAGTTTTTAGCACACATCTCCCGGCGTGAGGGTGACTCCATCGAGCGCCTTGCCGTGCAGGGCGAAGTTGAGGACACCAGACGGCGAGGAAGGTCGCCCATGCGATGGACCGACTAAATTAAATCATGTGGGCGCTCCCTTGTATGAAGGCTCCAGGCTGTCGTCCAGCAGCGAAAAGTGGCGAATAAGTGGCGAATGCTCGTGAGGCGTATAACATCTGCCCTTAAAGATGTCACTTCTGGATGACCACGACCGCTCTATCAAGAGCGTAACGAAGAAGAATAAGTACCTAGGTGTTTGTGTTTAAATAGGTATGTTCGACCATAGTGATTACACTACTGAGTCAATGTTGATAAATAAGGTGTCAATAGATTCCTTAGTAGGTACAATATTAAGTAGGTACTTACCTAGGTAAGTATTTTTGTTTGATTGGCCATGCCAGTTTAATCAGTTAGGTACCTTGTTACAGTTTTATTTAATTAATTGCTATGTTTTAAGTAAGTTTTCTGTTTCATCATAGTATAAACCTTGTAAGTAAATATTTGGTGACAATCTTTTTGCTATTAAATCTATTCATATCATTTAAGGAAAGTTTTATTTAATTTATTGTATAAGGTCTTCTCTATAGGTAGCTATATTTTAATATTTATGATATGACCTACTAGGTATCTATTAGGTACTAGGTAGGTAGGCTACAAACACTATATCTGCAGTTTTCACCACCCCTACCCGTTTTGCTAGGCACCCCAGCTAGGTACTCCTAGTACAACACAAGTGTGTGGCCTAAGTGACTGATGCCATCAACCAGCCACAAGTGTTGCAGCAGCCCTTAAAATTCCTCAGTAACATTCAAGAGAGAAGGGCTGCTATGACGGGGTAAAAGCAGCATGTTATACTTTTTTATCCAATAGTACAAATCATCAAATACCTACTAGGATAGTATAATAATAAATATTTTTTAGGTTCATGGACACCACCATGGCCCCACCTTTTTTTTATTAGGATCATTAAACTGGTTACAATTTTATGAGGAAACTATCTTTAATAGCAGCCTAAGGTGGAATGCGCTTGCCTATAAGGTATTCTACACCTA
The DNA here is from genome assembly GCA_920104075.1 of Melanargia galathea. Lineage (NCBI taxonomy): Eukaryota > Metazoa > Arthropoda > Insecta > Lepidoptera > Nymphalidae > Melanargia > Melanargia galathea. Next base: position 8,618,883 of record OV049878.1, read on the forward strand.
CCTACCTATTCAATCTTATTTTGAAAGTCCCAATATTATCCCCACAGATTATGCTCCTTAATCCTTATCGCCGCCGCCGCCGATATTATGTAAATTGATATAATGAGGTGAAATACTTAATGTGTAATGATTGAATAAAACCTGTATGAATATATACCTATATCTTTTTTATTTCTGATTATTCATGGCAGGTTACACTGGAACTGTAGTGTTCTAGAGTGCTCTGCCCAAACAAAAGAAAAACAATAAATAAACTTACATTTTAATCTAATCTTACCTACTACATAGGAATATTTATATTAGTTAAAAGTTCCTATGTAAGTAGGTAAATAATTTACCTACATATTATATAGGAACTTTTAACTTAATATAATTTACAAGTTCCTCCTACATTGGTAGGTAATTAACCTACTTACATGCTAAATACATAATTTAAAATGTCAATCACAGCCAACTTTGTACTATTAGCATGGTTGTTACATTTTAACCAAAAATTACATAAGAACAGCCACTTTTATTATCTTTATCACTACCATGCCCAAGGCAATGCGGTGTCACTTACACAAGTGAAGGCTCTATTAGGCCTCCTGGACTAGACTAGACTTGCCTTTACACAAGTTTAAGAACTCTATTAAAAGTATGCTCATAAAAAAAGCTTATTATACAATTGAAGATTATATAAACGATAAAAAAGCTTGGATTTAACTCGTTCCAGCAATGCGCGAGACGGCATTTTAATCATGTACATTAATCATAATAATTGTTATAATGTTGTTTTTAACAAGTGTAAATTGAAAATTTAAAAAACCCCCGACATTCGCCATTTAGTGGCGGCGGCCATCTTGAATTTGCAATAGTGCTATTCTACTAGTCAAGCCCTTTCATTTGATACCCATATCAAGGGAGTTGTGAAAAAATATATCATCCGCCATTTTGTAGCGGCGGCCATCTTGGACCGATTTTCATCAAACATAGCTAAGAACACTCTCGACTAATTCACCTTTCAAACAAAAAAAACCGCATTCAAATCGGTCCACCCGTTTGAGCGCCACAGGGGAACAGACAGACACACACACACACACACACAGACACGTCAAACTTATAACACCCCGTCGTTTTTGCGTCGGGGGTTAAAAAGAGCAACCGCCGAGTTTCTTGCAGGTTCTTCTCGGCTGGAACTGTATTCCGAACCTGTGGTAGATTCAATTGACGATTCAAAAGTACTTGTAAAAGTTTATTTGAATAAAAAACTTTTCTATTCTATTCTATTCCTGGAAGCCAATGTGGGTATGGGCAGGAGGACGTATACTGGGGGATGCCTTGGCCAACCAGCATGTGGACGACTTTTGGGCGAATGTGACAGCAACACTAACTAGCCACTGTACAAAATAGGGTTTGTTATTATCTACAGAAATATGTGTGTGTATCTATAAAGCTGTGATAGCCTAGTGGTTAGGACGACCGACTTCTAATCGGAGGTCGTGGGTTCGATCCCGGGCACGCACCTCTAACTTTTCGGAGTTATGTGCGTTTTAAGTATTTAAATATCACTTGCTTTAACGGTGAAGGAAAACATCGTGAGGAAACCTGCATGCCTGAGAGTTCTCCATAACGTTGTGTGTGTGAAGTCTACCAATCCGCTTGGCCTGCGTGGTAGACTATGGCCAAAACCCTTCTCACTCTGAGAGGAGACCCGTGCTCTGTAGTGAGCCGGTAATGGGTTGATCATGATTATCTACAGAAACAGTTTAATTAATTATTTACCACAGTACAGTCGTTGAATGGCAATCAAATACAACTAGATATTATATTAAAGTGAGATAAAAACTCAACCGAGTATATCACTTTAATTAAGTATGGGAACTATTAGCTATAATAGAAAAACATTCCTAAGGTTTTTGTCATCAAAGTAGTTTTGTACAAGTAATAAGATTTTTCAATAAGCTTAAATAGGTACTTTTATAAAAACAAGACAAAATATCTTAGTTTATTAAAAAAAAAACATGTACAATTAGTGTAGACAACCATAATATTATGACCAAAAGCAGTCTTGTTTTCTTGAGACGATAACGAGTCAGTGTGTCTAATCACTTTATTTATTTAAATTTTACACATAAATAAGTAATAAGTTTAACATGAATTCCATGTATAGTCATATCATGTGTTGCATCTCTCTATTGCAGTGTTCAACTGCCTCATTGGTTTAGTGCAGTGTTTCTTAAGTTACAAGTAGTTACAAGTAAGGCCATGGAATTAATACAGAGGGTCTACGGCAAGCCTACCTAACATAATGCATTAGTGTGAAAATTGGTATACAATAATTATGTTGTGAGTAAATACTGTGTACAATTTGATGTTCCAATCCAGCATAAGCAACAGCAAATAATAGAAGCTGGTAAACATTAAACCTCATTTTTTATCTTTTCGGAAAGGGTCAGTCGGCTCTTTCATATTTTGAGAGAGGTCCACGACTAGAAAAAGGTCAAGAAACTACTCTAGTGGTTAGCTCGTTCAGCTGCGGATTGTGGCGTTTTTGCTGTTAGGAGTCACCACGCTTGCCTGAAACAAGAGATGGTTGTTATGAAGATAATAAAATATGAACAATATTTATTTTTTGTAGGATAATTATGAATTATGGTAAAGCTTACTTGGTTGTTGTTGTTGTTTGTTTGTAGTATGGCTTTTAGTTGTGTAGTAACACAGCACAATTCACTTCACCAGTATTGAGTAGCTTGGAGAAAACACAAGAACACAATCTACTGCTGACACTGAATTTTCCATATTCAGGATAAAATAGTGAAGTTATTGTAAGTACTTGAGAGTTGATAACCTAAAACATCACAATAAGAAACATTAAACATACATTTACGTAAACATAAATAATAATCTTACGTAAATCTATAAAATATACCTACTACATAATATTTTTACAATTTCATTTTGTTAGATATAGGTAACTAGATGATGACCGCGGGCCTGACTTCGTCTGCGTGGATTGAGGTTTATTCCACCTCACTGAGGTTCCCGCGGGAACTCCTTTATTTTCCGCGATAAAAAGTTACTTGCTTGTGTTAATTCAGAGTATAATCTATCGCCGTTCCAAACAGCCAAATCCGTTCAGCAGTTTTTGCGTGAAAGAGTAACAAACATCCATACATACAAACTTTGCCGTATATAATATTAATTAGAATAAAATACACAAAAGTTTTACATAGGGACTAAACACTAATAATACACTAACACCCGTTAGAGCCTATGGAGAAGTTTGGGCAGAAGAGGATAAGAGAAGAAGACCCTTCATCCAAACCAGATTCACATATAGAGCTATATTTGATTTGTGGCTGTCCTTCTTTATTTTTTGTTGAAAAATTTACGAAAATTTATTAATTCGTAAATAACATTGGGTAAATAAACACTAAACTGTCATAAATACATTGACATTGACACTTACATTGACACTTGATGTCATAATTAACCATTATACAGATAACAAAACAAGTCCACTAACGCCAACTATTGTTCAGAATTAGTAAGCTCGATCATAATTCACTGGTCTGCGTTTTGTTACATAATTTGCATATAGATATTAACGTTGGAATTCTATGTTTGAAGTTATGAAAGTTAATTTTCATTATGAAATTAATATGCTATCGTAATAAGTTCCATTGTTTTTGTGTCCGACATAATTGTTAAAAACATAAAAAATTGAGTTTCACTGATGCTATTTGTATAATAAAACTCAATTCCATGATACGTTTTTAAGCCACCGGTCACTTTTCGCTCTTCATTTGATGGACAGTTTTACGCAATTCGAATTTTTCTTGACCATCAATGACCGATCGTCTAAAATAACCATCATGGTTCAAACCTTACACAATCGCACTTCTGGTTACACAGGTCCACTATATTAGTACCTATAGTATCTATGCATAGGTCTGTGACTCATAGATTTTATTCGTTACCGTTATTTGTAATTTATCAAAGTTAAACTTTTAATGAGATAAATGACGCGCAATTTTATTTATTTTGAATCGAATATTTAAAAAAAAAGTGGGTGTTGCACGGTGCAGCATTGAGTACAACGGCGCGGCGGCGGCGGCCGCGGTACGAAGTTCGGTAGGTTAGCTAGTGCTGTTAAACTTAAATAACAAAAATATAAGTAGCTAAGTAAAATGTCATTAAAAAAGCTGGAGCACCCACGGGAATTTTAAAAACCCGGCGCCCCTGACTACAACTGCTTCTTTACACACGCACACTCAATAGTCAATACGATAAAAGCTCACTTTAGAAACGACTCTTTACACACGCACACTCAATAGTCAATACGATAAAAGCTCACTTTATAAACGACCGTCAAAATTAGAAAATTGAGACTCGCACTGAATAGGCGCAACGCACGTCATGCAAGTGTCAAACGCTGCACTGCATAGTAAGTGAAGATGGCTTGAGACTTGAGTAGAAGGTGGCGGGGGGAGTGGGAGGGGAGTTGTGTAGTGCGAGGAGTGGGCGAGAGGCCCGCTTCGGCCCGGCGCCCTACTCCGCGCTAGCCAGCTTGTTTCGTCACAGGGCAGACGCAAACGCAACCAGATCGTGCTGCAACCATACTCCTACTATAAATCGAGTTACGTTTTCACTTGCCTATACTAAACATTTTAACCAGGCAATATATTATTACCAGAAAATTACCATAAAATTAGTTTTTACTATCAATTGGTTCTTAACAAGATAAAGTGAAAAATAAAAGGTTCAACACCCGGGCCCCCAGACCGCGCGGGCCCCCCCCCAATGGAGGGGCTGGGGGGGTGTACGTTACGCCACTGAGTGTAGTGCTATTTATATTTGAGACGTTGATTCTGTTTCATTGAAACAAGACTCATAATATGTGGAATTCTTTGCTCGTATGTTTTATTTCATTAACTGTCCTGACAAATAAATCAAGGAGAAATGTTTTAAATGTGACTGCTCGCCAGTAAAGACAACATCAAGTTGATTCGATTTCCTAAAACCTGCTTAAGGAATCTTGCGTGGTACGTATAACCTAATTTATTTATTGGAAAAAATTTACATGAAAAATCTTAAATTAAATACATTATTTTCTTAGGTAAAGTTATGTAATTATTATCAATATTTACTCACACCATGCCTAAGAGCAAGCAGCATAGTAATTAAGCCTTATTAAACAATTATTTATAAATTAATATTCAGATTATTGCATACATGGCTTACATATGAAGACATTAATACCTATATAATTCTTATAATATTCTAACCTAACCTAACTTAGTAGATTTTGTTGAGATATTGTCTGTGGCTTTGATGTAAGATCTGAAGTGCGATTGTCTAACTTTAGACCATGAAAATTGTATTCATTTGACAGCTTAAACGTACGTTTTCAGCTGTCAAACGGCCAATTCGAATTGTGTACGGAGTTCATAGATGGTTGACGATTGCATGGCTATCATGAATGTCATGGATCGTTATTTTAGACGATGAGTGAATGATTTCATACGATTTGACAGCTAATTCGAATTGTCTAACTTTTTTGAGATCATCGCCTATGTCAAATAATAGCGGTGAGTCTCGGGCCATGATTATCGTTACATAATCATTTGATGGCTTATGTGTATTGAATTGATTAAAATCTAATTTTCTAACTTTTTAAAACAAATTCCTTAATAAACACCGCAGTAAATATAACTTTTAATTCGACTACGGCAAAGAGACGGACTTTGCGACAAGTCAAGAAGAAAAAATCGATGCTCTGGAGATGTGGTGCTGAAGGCGAATGTTGGGAATCTCATGAACCGAATTTCGCACCAACATCTCTATACTCCAAGAACTCGGCATCAAACAGCATGTTTCGACGTTAGTACAGAGTCGTATTTCGTGAAGTTCTTAGGACACGACTCCATCGAGCGCCTTGCCGTGCAGGGCGAAGTTGAGGACACCAGACGGCGAGGAAGGTCGCCCATGCGATAGACCGACTAAATTAAATCATGTGGGCGCTTCCCTTGTATGAAGGCACCAGGCTGTCGGCCAGCAGCGAAAAGTGGCGAATGCTCGTGAGGCGTATAACATCTGCCCTTAAAGATGTCACTTCTGGATGACCACGACCGCTCTACCAAGAGCGAACGAACAAAGAAGAATAAGTACCTAGGTGTTTGTGTTTGAATAGGTATGTTCCACCGTAGTGCCTACCCTACGGAGTCGATGTTGATAAATAGTGTCAATAGATTCATTAGTACTTACAATATTAAGTAGGTACTTACCTAGGTAAGTATTTTTGTTTGATTGGCCATGCCAGTTTAATAAGTTAGTTACCTTGTTACAGTTTTATTTAATTAATTGCTATGTTTTAAGTAAGTTTTCTGTTTCATCATAGTTTATACCTTGTAAGTAAATATTTGGTGACAATCTTTTTGCTATTAAATCTATTCATATCATATATGGAAAGTTTTATTTAATTTATTGTATAAGGTCTTCTCTATAGGTAGCTATATTTTAATATTTATGATATGACCTACTAGGTATCTATTAGGTACTAGGTAGGTACGCTACAAACACTATATTATCTGCAGTTTTCACCACCCCTACCCGTTTTGCTAGGCACCCCAGCTAGGTACTCCTAGTACCTAGGAGTTTAGTTAAAAGTTCCTATGTAAGTAGGTAAATAATTTACCTACATATTATATAGGAACTTTTAACTTAATATAATTTACAAGTTCCTCCTACATTGGTAGGTAATTAACCTACTTACATGCTAAATACATAATTTAAAATGTCAATCACAGCCAACTTTGTACTATTAGCATGGTTGTTACATTTTAACCAAAAATTACATAAGAACAGCCACTTTTATTATCTTTATCACTACCATGCCCAAGGCAATGCGGTGTCACTTACACAAGTGAAGGCTCTATTAGGCCTCCTGGACTAGACTAGACTTGCCTTTACACAAGTTTAAGAACTCTATTAAAAGTATGCTCATAAAAAAAAGCTTATTATACAATTGAAGATTATATAAACGATAAAAAAGCTTGGATTTAACTCGTTCCAGCAATGCGCGAGACGGCATTTCAATCATGTACATTAATCATAATAATTGTTATAATGTTGTTTTTAAAAAGAGCAACCGCCGAGTTTCTTGCAGGTTCTTCTCGGCTGGAACTGCATTCCGAACCTGTGGTAGATTCAATTGACGATTCAAAAGTACTTGTAAAAGTTTATTTGAATAAAAAACTTTTCTATTCTATTCTATTCCTGGAAGCCAATGTGGGTATGGGCAGGAGGACGTATACTGGGGGATGCCTTGGCCAACCAGCATGTGGACGACTTTTGGGCGAATGTGACAGCAACACTAACTAGCCACTGTACAAAATAGGGTTTGTTATTATCTACAGAAATATGTGTGTGTATCTATAAAGCTGTGATAGCCTAGTGGTTAGGACGACCGACTTCTAATCGGAGGTCGTGGGTTCGATCCCGGGCACGCACCTCTAACTTTTCGGAGTTATGTGCGTTTTAAGTATTTAAATATCACTTGCTTTAACGGTGAAGGAAAACATCGTGAGGAAACCCGCATGCCTGAGAGTTCTCCATAACGTTGTGTGTGTGAAGTCTACCAATCCGCTTGGCCTGCGTGGTAGACTATGGCCAAAACCCTTCTCACTCTGAGAGGAGACCCGTGCTCTGTAGTGAGCCGGTAATGGGTTGATCATGATTATCTACAGAAACAGTTTAATTAATTATTTACCACAGTACAGTCGTTGAATGGCAATCAAATACAACTAGATATTATATTAAAGTGAGATAAAAGCTCAACCGAGTATATCACTTTAATTAAGTATGGGAACTATTAGCTATAATAGAAAAACATTCCTAAGGTTTTTGTCATTGAAGTAGTTTTGTACAAGTAATAAGATTTTTCAATAAGCTTAAATAGGTACTTTTATAAAAACAAGACAAAATATCTTAGTTTATTAAAAAAAAAACATGTACAATTAGTGTAAACAACCATAATATTATGACCAAAAGCAGTCTTGTTTTCTTGAGACGATAACGAGTCAGTGTGTCTAATCACTTTATTTATTTAAATTTTACACATAAATAAGTAATAAGTTTAACATGAATTCCATGTATAGTCATATCATGTGTTGCATCTCTCTATTGCAGTGTTCAACTGCCTCATTGGTCTAGTGCAGTGTTTCTTAAGTTACAAGTAGTTACAAGTAAGGCCATGGAATTAATACAGAGGGTCTACGGCAAGCCTACCTAACATAATGCATTAGTGTGAAAATTGGTATACAATAATTATGTTGTGAGTAAATACTGTGTACAATTTGATGTTCCAATCCAGCATAAGCAACAGCAAATAATAGAAGCTGGTAAACATTAAACCTCATTTTTTATCTTTTCGGAAAGGGTGTCGGCTCTTTCATATTTTGAGAGAGGTCCACGACTAGAAAAAGGTCAAGAAACTACTCTAGTGGTTAGCTCGTTCAGCTGCGGATTGTGGCGTTTTTGCTGTTAGGAGTCACCACGCTTGCCTGAAACAAGAGATGGTTGTTATGAAGATAATAAAATATGAACAATATTTATTTTTTGTAGGATAATTATGAATTATGGTAAAGCTTACTTGGTTGTTGTTGTTGTTTGTTTGTAGTATGGCTTTTAGTTGTGTAGTAACACAGCACAATTCACTTCACCAGTATCGAGTAGCTTGGAGAAAACACAATCTACTGCTGACACTGAATTTTCCATATTCACGATACAATAGTGGAGTTATTGTGAGTACTTGAGAGTTGATAGCCTAAAACATCACAATAAGCAACATTAAACATACATTTACGTAAACATAAATAATAATCTTACGTAAATCTATAAAATATACCTACTACATAATATATACAATTTTATTTTGTTAGATATAGGTGTAACTAGATGATGACCGCGGGCCTGACTTCGTCTGCGTGGATTGAGGTTTCTTCCACCTCACTGAGGTTCCCGCGGGAATTCTTTCATTTTCCGCGATAAAAAGTTACTTGCTTGTGTTAATTCAGAGTATAATCTATCGCCGTTCCAAACAGCCAAATCCGTTCAGCAGTTTTTGCGTGAAAGAGTAACAAACATCCATACATACAAACTTTGCCGTTTATAATATTAGTTAGAATATTTATACACAAAAGTTTTGGGACTAAACATTCAATAAAATACACTAACACCCGTTAGAGCCTATGGAGAAGTTTGGGCAGAAGAGGATAAGAGAAGAAGACCCTTCATCCAAACCACATTCACATATAGAGCTATCTTTGAAAATTTGTGGCTGTCCTTTATTTTTTGTTGAATTTACGAAAATTTATAAATTCGTAAAATAACACTAAACTGTCATAAATACATTGACATTGACACTTACATTGACACTTGATGTCATAATTAACCATTATACAGATAACAAAACAAGTCCACTAACGCCAACTATTGTTCAGAATTAGTAAGCTCGATCATAATTCACTAGTCTGCGTTTTGTTACATAATTTGCTTATAGATATTAACGTTGGAATTCTATGTTTGAAGTTATGAAAGTTAATTTTCATTATGAAATTAGTATGCTATCGTAATAAGTTCCATTGTTTTTGTGTCTGTCATAATTGTTAATAACATAAAAAATTGAGTTTCACTGATGCTATTTGTATAATAAAACGCAATTCCATGATACGTTTTTAAGCCACCGGTCACTTTTCGCTCTTCATTTGATGGACAGTTTTACGCAATTCGAATTTTTCTTGACCATCAATGACCGATCGTCTAAAATAACCATCATGGTTCAAACCTTACACAATCGCACTTCTGAAGTGCGATTGTCTAACTTTAGACCATGAAAATTGTATTCATTTGACAGCTTAAACGTACGTTTTCAGCTGTCAAACGGCCAATTCGAATTGTGTACGGAGTTCATAGATGGTTGACGATTGCATGGCTATCATGAATGTCATGGATCGTTATTTTAGACGATGAGTGAATGATTTCATACGATTTGACAGCTAATTCGAATTGTCTAACTTTTTTGAGATCATCGCCTATGTCAAATAATAGCGGTGAGTCTCGGGCACAGAGTACTTTGTATATATATGAAATAGAGACCAAACTCTATGCCTAAAATTGGAAATGCATCGCTTGCGCCTCTGGAGTCGAGATTTGAAACTAACGTTGAATCTATACATACCTACCTACTTATATAAATACGTAGGTACAGTACCTACATATATATATATATTATATACGTACTACATATCCTAATAAAGGTCAATTTGGATTAATTTATGAAATAAAACAACGTTATTTCAAAAAATTATTTATTTTTTCTATGCATTAACTAAGCAGTAGTAAATTTAAAATACACTAATCAGTAACTATAAAGAATACAAAGAGTCCTGTCTCAAATAAAAATACACTAAAATATAAAGAGTCTTATCTCTTAACACATGAGTCTTTTCTCCGTTGCACGAATATCACTGTAATAAACTTAACCTCAAGGAACTAAAGCTCAACTCAACGATGAGTTCACACAACAATTTAGAATTTAATCCAAAAAATATCTACGTTAACCAAAATGGCACGTCGGCAGACATTTTGAATTTTCTTGACAATTTTCAGTGATCACGTGGTCATCACTCGTCAGTGTCAGTGTTGCCTGATTTAAAGAAATAATTCCTACTAATTAAGACAAGTATAGATCGACCAGAATCTCATGAAAAATAGGGAAATGAAATTCCAAGGTTAGCAACACTACAGCTGCCCTAGCGATAAACAAAGTAACTGACATTTTTTGTGAAATTGACTTTTTGCATTAACAAAAGTTTTATGTCGAGTAGTTTTTTACCACAGTTTAATATTTCAAGTAACTTAAACCGTTTACTGATATTTAAATTGCCCAAACAAAATAACTGCACTCACTAACCCGGAATATAAATGCAAAAACCAAGTAAACAACAAGCACAACACAAAAATAAAGTAATTGGATGTTGATTACTTTGTTTTTGTATTTAAAATGCAGTTGCTTGATTTTTCGTTTCGTGAAACGATCCCAGGTAAAGTGTTTTGAATGTAATTACTTTGTTTATCACTAGGGCAGCCGAGTTAACCTAGTGTTGCTTACTACAAAATTTAATTTCCCTATTTTTCATGAGATTCTGGTCGATCTATATAAGAATAAGATTTTAAAAACATCTTAAATAAAATTCTAAGAAAAAATTATTGATAACATTAATATTTACTTCATTTTACTAGTTTTTCTTAATTATAATTATTTAAAAACTAATTATACTCTGATTTTAATTCCGTGGAATTCTGACGTTTCTTAATATTAGCAGAGATAAAACTGTTCCCACAAAAAAGATAATAAATTCAAAACTGACATATAAATAAAAATCAATTGCCTCATGTAGAGTGTAGACATAATATGGCAAATGCCTGGTTAGATACTTCAGGTACTTTAGCTTGGGGTAAAATCGAACTCCGTGTGTTAACCCTGTTTTTCATACAATTAACTCTAGAATAATTCATTCTATTTTTAAATGGCAACTGTCAGAATTCCACCGAATTAAAAATCAGACTTTGTTTACTTTTTTAAAGTTACCAATTTAGTAGTTTTATTTTTGAACTGGTAATTTTCTCAAAATGAGTCGACGCCATCTAGCGAAGACTTTTCAAAACGTACGCAATACTAGTCCCCTCTGCATTAAGAATTATGAACTACATAATTATAATTCTGCTAAATTAAAAATACTTGTTGAATTACTAACAGACTTGCAGTTGAGTGCACTATGTAAATTTACAGTATAGTACACAAAGCATTTCCCTGTTTTTTATACTAAGTTTACGCACCCTGGTCTCGGGCCATGATTATCGTTAATCGTTTGATGGCATAAGTGTATTGAATTGATTAAAATCTAATTTTCTAACTTTTTAAAACAAATTCCTTAATAAACACCGCAGTAAATATAACTTTTAATTCGACTACGGCAAAGAGACGGACTTTGCGACAAGTCAAGAAGAAAAAAATCGATGCTCTGGAGATGTGGTGCTGGAGGCGAATGTTAGGAATCTCATGGACCGAATTTCGCACCAACGTCTCGATACTCCAAGAACTCGGCATCAAACAGCACGTTAGTACAGAGTCGTATTTTGAAGTTTTTAGCACACATCTCCCGGCGTGAGGGTGACTCCATCGAGCGCCTTGTCGTGCAGGGCGAAGTTGAGGACACCAGACGGCGAGGAAGGTCGCCCATGCGATGGACCGACTAAATTAAATCATGTGGGCGCTCCCTTGTATGAAGGCTCCAGGCTGTCGTCCAGCAGCGAAAAGTGGCAAATAAGTGGCGAATGCTCGTGAGGCGTATAACATCTGCCCTTAAAGATGTCACTTCTGGATTACCACGACCGCTCTACCAAGAGCGTAACGAAGAAGAATAAGTACCTATATAGGTGTTTGTGTTTAAATAGGTATGTTCGACCATAGTGATTACACTACTGAGTCAATGTTGATATATAAAGTGTCAATAGATTGGTTAGTAGGTACAATATTAAGTAGGTACTTACCTAGGTAAGTATTTTTGTTTGATTGGCCATGCCAGTTTAATCAGTTAGGTACCTTGTTACAGTTTTATTTAATTAATTGCTATGTTTTAAGTAAGTTTTCTGTTTCATCATAGTATAAACCTTGTAAGTAAATATTTGGTGACAATCTTTTTGCTATTAAATCTATTCATATCATTTAAGGAAAGTTTTATTTAATTTATTGTATAAGGTCTTCTCTATAGGTAGCTATATTTTAATATTTATGATATGACCTACTAGGTATCTATTAGGTACTAGGTAGGTAGGCTACAAACACTATATCTGCAGTTTTCACCACCCCTACCCGTTTTGCTAGGCACCCCAGCTAGGTACTCCTAGTACAACACAAGTGTGTGGCCTAAGTGACTGATGCCATCAACCAGCCACAAGTGTTGCAGCAGCCCTTAAAATTCCTCAGTAACATTCAAGAGAGAAGGGCTGCTATGACGGGGTAAAAGCAGCATGTTATACTTTTTTATCCAATAGTACAAATCATCAAATACCTACTAGGATAGTATAATAATAAATATTTTTTAGGTTCATGGACACCACCATGGCCCCACCTTTTTTTTTATTAGGATCATTAAACTGGTTACAATTTTATGAGGAAACTATCTCTAATAGCAGCCTAAGGTGGAATGCGCTTGCCTAGAAGGTATTCTACACCTACCTACCTATTCAATCTTATTTTGAAAGTCCCAATATTATCCCCACAGATTATGCTCCTTAATCCTTATCGCCGCCGCCGCCGATATTATGTAAATTGTTAAAATGAGGTGAAATACTTAATGTGTAATGATTGAATAAAACCTGTATGAATATACAGTGTGTCCGGGATCGAATTAGCGATATTTTAGGGACATATTCTACAACTCATTACCTCTCTGAAAATACCACTTATTAGGGCCTGCCCCCCTCCCCCTCTCAGGGACAGCCATTTCAATTTGGTGTGCGTTTTTGTGGGTATGTGCGCACAAAAAATGTAATAACTCGAAAGTCTGCTGATGCACAGGTCTTCAAATGACCTTATTCGATTGGATACAATATTCTCCATCACTAAATACCAAACAATAGAATAAAATGTTAAAATAACTCGATCAAAAATGCTTCGGAAAAAAAATATTTTTTGAAAAATATTGAAAACTACAAGTTTTTGCTGCATTTTGCAAAAACGAGGTCGTTAAGATTACATTGTTAAGTATTAAATCGACAGTTTTTGAGATAAACAACAAAACGACATAAAAAATTTGACTGTAAGTTATTTACTTTTGGAGATATTATTGTTTAAACATAACTTAACCGCGAGCACGTAAGTTCTTATGTTATTCGAATGTGGGTTTCCATCGCATACCTTGGGCGATCAAGTAATAATAATATTGTTTTTGATTAGTCAGTGAATGAGGTTAAAACTAAGGATCGGACCCCTACTTCAACTGATTAAAAATTCGTATAAAAAAATTGAAATATCTGAAATTTTATTTTGTTGTTCCTGGCGAGGAGGCGTTATGATCACTACTTAAGTTATTACTCATTTTTGTTTGTGATTCAGGTTTGTGAAGTTTGCTAAGTTTAAAGACATGCCTACTCGGTATTATTATAGCCATAAGAGAGCATTTAGATGTCAACTATTCGCCTTGGATCGGACGTGGCAGCAATTCAATGGAATGGCCACCTCATTCTCCAGACCTTACACCTTTGGACTTCTTTTTATGAGGACCTATGAATTAGAAGGTCTTTTATATGGTACCAAATACCAGAAAAGAATTATTGGAGACGATCCTGTCCGTTCCAGATAAAATAAGATTGTATTTGGACATGATCCAACGATCCTCCCAACATGAAGCAACTAGCTAACAGAACAGAGGTGGTAATTTCGGTTTGTGGCGGAAATAACTTAGTTTTTAGGATATCTGATTTGTGTCACATACACAAATCAGAGTTATTGAGTTTAACTAACAAAAATTAAATTATAAAGTTAAGATTTTTTTTACCTCTTCGTAGTAAAAAAATGATGAATCTTAAATTTGGGTTCAATACTCGTAATTCATGCTTGGGGACGAAGTACTTACAATTACCAATATCTCCAGAAGTAAGTAACTTACAGTCAAATTATTTATGTCGTTTTGTTGCTTATCTCAAAAGCTGTCGATTTAATACTTAATAATGTGGTCTTAACGACCTCGTTTTTGCAAAATGCAGCAAAAACTTGTAGTTTTCAATATTTTAGAAAAAATATTTTTTTTCCGAAGCATTTTTGATCGAGTTATTTTAACATTTTATTCTATTGTTTGGTATTTAGTGATGGAGAATATTGTATCCAATCGAATAAGGTCATTTGAAGACCTGTGCATCAGCAGACTTTCGAGTTATTACATTTTTTGTGCGCACATACCCACAAAAACGCACACCAAATTGAAATGGCTGTCCCTGGGAGGGGGAGGGGGGCAGGCCCTAATAAGTGGTATTTTCAGAGAGGTAATGAGTTGTAGAATATGTCCCTAAAATATCGCTAATTCGATCCCGGACACACTGTATATATATCTTTTTTATTTCTGATTATTCATGGCAGGTTACACTGGAACTGTAGTGTTCTAGAGTGCTCTGCCCAAACAAAAGAAAAACAATAAATAAACTTACATTTTAATCTAATCTTACCTACTACATAGGAATATTTATATTAGTTAAAAGTTCCTATGTAAGTAGGTAAATAATTTACCTACATATTATATAGGAACTTTTAACTTAATATAATTTACAAGTTCCTCCTACATTGGTAGGTAATTAACCTACTTACATGCTAAATAGGTACATAATTTAAAATGTCAATCACAGCCAACTTTGAACTATTAGCATGGTTGTTACATTTTAACCAAAAATTACATAAGAACAGCCACTTTTATTATCTTTATCACTACCATGCCCAAGGCAATGCGGTGTCACTTACACAAGTGAAGGCTCTATTAGGCCTCCTGGACTAGACTAGACTTGCCTTTACACAAGTTTAAGAACTCTATTAAAAGTATGCTCATAAAAAAAGCTTATTATACAATTGAAGATTATATAAACGATAAAAAAGCTTGGATTTAACTCGTTCCAGCAATGCGCGAGACGGCATTTCAATCATGTACATTAATAATAATAATTGTTATAATGTTGTTTTTAAAAAGAGCAACCGCCGAGTTTCTTGCAGGTTCTTCTCGGCTGGAACTGCATTCCGAACCTGTGGTAGATTCAATTGACGATTCAAAAGTACTTGTAAAAGTTTATTTGAATAAAAAACTTTTCTATTCTATTCTATTCCTGGAAGCCAATGTGGTATGGGCAGGAGGACGTATACTGGGGGATGCCTTGGCCAACCAGCATGTGGACGACTTTTGGGCGAATGTGACAGCAACACTAACTAGCCACTGTACAAAATAGGGTTTGTTATTATCTACAGAAATATGTGTGTGTATCTATAAAGCTGTGATAGCCTAGTGGTTAGGACGACCGACTTCTAATCGGAGGTCGTGGGTTCGATCCCGGGCACGCACCTCTAACTTTTCGGAGTTATGCGTTTTAAGTATTTAAATATCACTTGCTTTAACGGTGAAGGAAAACATCGTGAGGAAACCTGCATGCCTGAGAGTTCTCCATAACGTTGTGTGTGTGAAGTCTACCAATCCGCTTGGCCAGCGTGGTAGACTATGGCCAAAACCCTTCTCACTCTGAGAGGAGACCCGTGCTCTGTAGTGAGCCGGTAATGGGTTGATCATGATTATCTACAGAAACAGTTTAATTAATTATTTACCACAGTACAGTCGTTGAATGGCAATCAAATACAACTAGATATTATATTAAAGTGAGATAAAAACTCAACCGAGTATATCACTTTAATTAAGTATGGGAACAATTAGCTATAATAGAAAAACATTCCTAAGGTTTTTGTCATCAAAGTAGTTTTGTACAAGTAATAAGATTTTTCAATAAGCTTAAATAGGTACTTTTATAAAAACAAGACAAAATATCTTAGTTTATTAAAAAAAAAAAACATGTACAATTAGTGTAGACAACCATAATATTATGACCAAAAGCAGTCTTGTTTTCTTGAGACGATAACGAGTCAGTGTGTCTAATCACTTTATTTATTTAAATTTTACACATAAATAAGTAATAAGTTTAACATGAATTCCATGTATAGTCATATCATGTGTTGCATCTCTCTATTGCAGTGTTCAACTGCCTCATTGGTCTAGTGCAGTGTTTCTTAAGTTACAAGTAGTTACAAGTAAGGCCATGGAATTAATACAGAGGGTCTACGGCAAGCCTACCTAACATAATGCATTAGTGTGAAAATTGGTATACAATAATTATGTTGTGAGTAAATACTGTGTACAATTTGATGTTCCAATCCAGCATAAGCAACAGCAAATAATAGAAGCTGGTAAACATTAAACCTCATTTTTTATCTTTTCGGAAAGGGTCAGTCGGCTCTTTCATATTTTGAGAGAGGTCCACGACTAGAAAAAGGTCAAGAAACTACTCTAGTGGTTAGCTCGTTCAGCTGCGGATTGTGGCGTTTTTGCTGTTAGGAGTCACCACGCTTGCCTGAAACAAGAGATGGTTGTTATGAAGATAATAAAATATGAACAATATTTATTTTTTGTAGGATAATTATGAATTATGGTAAAGCTTACTTGGTTGTTGTTGTTGTTTGTTTGTAGTATGGCTTTTAGTTGTGTAGTAACACAGCACAATTCACTTCACCAGTATCGAGTAGCTTGGAGAAAACACAATCTACTGCTGACACTGAATTTTCCATATTCACGATACAATAGTGGAGTTATTGTAAGTACTTGAGAGTTGATAGCCTAAAACATCACAATAAGCAACATTAAACATACATTTACGTAAACATAAATAATAATCTTACGTAAATCTATAAAATATACCTACTACATAATATATACAATTTTATTTTGTTAGATATAGGTGTTGACCGCGGGCCTGACTTCGTCTGCGTGGATTGAGGTTTCTTCCACCTCACTGAGGTTCCCGCTTGAATTCTTTCATTTTCCGCGATAAAAAGTTACTTGCTTGTGTTAATTCAGAGTATAATCTATCGCCGTTCCAAACAGCCAAATCCGTTCAGCAGTTTTTGCGTGAAAGAGTAACAAACATCCATACATACAAACTTTGCCGTTTATAATATTAGTTAGAATATTTATACACAAAAGTTTTACATAGGGACTAAACACTCAATAAAATACACTAACACCCGTTAGAGCATATGGAGAAGTTTGGGCAGAAGAGGATAAGAGAAGAAGACCCTTCATCCAAACCACATTCACATATAGAGCTATCTTTGAAAATTTGTGGCTGTCCTTCTTTATTTTTTGTTGAATTTACGAAAATTTATAAATTCGTAAAATAACACTAAACTGTCATAAATACATTGACATTGACACTTACATTGACACTTGATGTCATAATTAACCATTATACAGATAACAAAACAAGTCCACTAACGCCAACTATTGTTCAGAATTAGTAAGCTCGATCATAATTCACTGGTCTGCGTTTTGTTACATAATTTGCTTATAGATATTAACGTTGGAATTCTATGTTTGAAGTTATGAAAGTTAATTTTCATTATGAAATTAGTATGCTATCGTAATAAGTTCCATTGTTTTTGTGTCTGTCATAATTTTTAGTAACATAAAAAATTGAGTTTCACTGATGCTATTTGAATAATAAAACGCAATTCCATGATACGTTTTTAAGCCACCGGTCACTTTTCGCTCTTCATTTGATGGACAGTTTTACGCAATTCGAATTTTTCTTGACCATCAATGACCGATCGTCTAAAATAACCATCATGGTTCAAACCTTACACAATCGCACTTCAGCAGTGCGATTGTCTAACTTTAGACCATGAAAATTGTATTCATTTGACAGCTTAAACGTACGTTTTCAGCTGTCAAACGTTGAATGGAAGCAGGCGTTACTTTGCGGAATTCCATGATATACAATGAATATAAAATTATTTTGCTATAATCCGCTAACAGTGACAAATTTGTAGGCACAACACCACACAATCTTGTAGGCACAACACCACACAATCTTGTAGGCACAACACCACACAAATTCACCACAAAACAAACTCGACGATCGTTTCGCTCCGACACCGGAGCATCTTCAGGAGATGTCGACTTCACAACGGACGATTGCAAAGTGAGTTCGTGTCGAATGAGCGGTCTTATATATACTATCCCCGCTTAGTCATCTACCCTCCTTTCTCTTTCTCTCTGGCCACGCCCCCTAAATATGTTGAGCAACGGTGAAGATGACACATTTATTTGCTCATTCAGCAATTCGACACTTCTACCGCTGTGCCCAACTATTTCCAATTGTTCCAACACGCACAGTCTTAAACTTTTACAGCATGTGTGTAAAATTTCAAATGTATGACCCTCGTCTATCCTATGTCCACTATCCAAAAGATGTTTTGCGAAATGAGATCTTTGAGGCTGGTTGTTTGCCTTTAGAAACAACCAGCCTCAAAGATCTCATTTCGCAAAACATCTTTTGGATAGTGGACATAGGATAGACGAGGGTCATACATTTGAAATTTTACACACATGCTGTAAAAGTTTAAGACTGTGCGTGTTGGAACAATTGGAAATAGTTGGGCACAGCGGTAGAAGTGTCGAATTGCTGAATGAGCAAATAAATGTGTCATCTTCACCGTTGCTCAACATATTTAGGGGGCGTGGCCAGAGAGAAAGAGAAAGGAGGGTAGATGACTAAGCGGGGATAGTATATATAAGACCGCTCATTCGACACGAACTCACTTTGCAATCGTCCGTTGTGAAGTCGACATCTCCTGAAGATGCTCCGGTGTCGGAGCGAAACGATCGTCGAGTTTGTTTTGTGGTGAATTTGTGTGGTGTTGTGCCTACAAGATTGTGTGGTGTTGTGCCTACAAATTTGTCACTGTTAGCGGATTATAGCAAAATAATTTTATATTCATTGTATAGCTGTCAAACGGCCAATTCGAATTGTGTACGGAGTTCATAGATGGTTGACGATTGCATGGCTATCATGAATGTCATGGATCGTTATTTTAGACGATGAGTGAATGATTTCATACGATTTGACAGCTAATTCGAATTGTCTAACTTTTTTGAGATCATCGCCTATGTCAAATAATAGCGGTGAGTCTCGGGCCATGATTATCGTTAATCGTTTGATGGCATAAGTGTATTGAATTGATTAAAATCTAATTTTCTAACTTTTTAAAACAAATTCCTTATTAAACACCGCAGTAAATATAACTTTTAATTCGACTACGGCAAAGAGACGGACTTTGCGACAAGTCAAGAAGAAAAAAATCGATGCTCTGGAGATGTGGTGCTGGAGGCGAATGTTAGGAATCTCATGGACCGAATTTCGCACCAACGTCTCGATACTCCAAGAACTCGGCATCAAACAGCACGTTAGTACAGAGTCGTATTTTGAAGTTTTTAGCACACATCTCCCGGCGTGAGGGTGACTCCATCGAGCGCCTTGCCGTGCAGGGCGAAGTTGAGGACACCAGACGGCGAGGAAGGTCGCCCATGCGATGGACCGACTAAATTAAATCATGTGGGCGCTCCCTTGTATGAAGGCTCCAGGCTGTCGTCCAGCAGCGAAAAGTGGCGAATAAGTGGCGAATGCTCGTGAGGCGTATAACATCTGCCCTTAAAGATGTCACTTCTGGATGACCACGACCGCTCTATCAAGAGCGTAACGAAGAAGAATAAGTACCTAGGTGTTTGTGTTTAAATAGGTATGTTCGACCATAGTGATTACACTACTGAGTCAATGTTGATAAATAAGGTGTCAATAGATTCCTTAGTAGGTACAATATTAAGTAGGTACTTACCTAGGTAAGTATTTTTGTTTGATTGGCCATGCCAGTTTAATCAGTTAGGTACCTTGTTACAGTTTTATTTAATTAATTGCTATGTTTTAAGTAAGTTTTCTGTTTCATCATAGTATAAACCTTGTAAGTAAATATTTGGTGACAATCTTTTTGCTATTAAATCTATTCATATCATTTAAGGAAAGTTTTATTTAATTTATTGTATAAGGTCTTCTCTATAGGTAGCTATATTTTAATATTTATGATATGACCTACTAGGTATCTATTAGGTACTAGGTAGGTAGGCTACAAACACTATATCTGCAGTTTTCACCACCCCTACCCGTTTTGCTAGGCACCCCAGCTAGGTACTCCTAGTACAACACAAGTGTGTGGCCTAAGTGACTGATGCCATCAACCAGCCACAAGTGTTGCAGCAGCCCTTAAAATTCCTCAGTAACATTCAAGAGAGAAGGGCTGCTATGACGGGGTAAAAGCAGCATGTTATACTTTTTTATCCAATAGTACAAATCATCAAATACCTACTAGGATAGTATAATAATAAATATTTTTTAGGTTCATGGACACCACCATGGCCCCACCTTTTTTTTATTAGGATCATTAAACTGGTTACAATTTTATGAGGAAACTATCTTTAATAGCAGCCTAAGGTGGAATGCGCTTGCCTATAAGGTATTCTACACCTACCTACCTATTCAATCTTATTTTGAAAGTCCCAATATTATCCCCACAGATTATGCTCCTTAATCCTTATCGCCGCCGCCGCCGATATTATGTAAATTGATATAATGAGGTGAAATACTTAATGTGTAATGATTGAATAAAACCTGTATGAATATATACCTATATCTTTTTTATTTCTGATTATTCATGGCAGGTTACACTGGAACTGTAGTGTTCTAGAGTGCTCTGCCCAAACAAAAGAAAAACAATAAATAAACTTACATTTTAATCTAATCTTACCTACTACATAGGAATATTTATATTAGTTAAAAGTTCCTATGTAAGTAGGTAAATAATTTACCTACATATTATATAGGAACTTTTAACTTAATATAATTTACAAGTTCCTCCTACATTGGTAGGTAATTAACCTACTTACATGCTAAATACATAATTTAAAATGTCAATCACAGCCAACTTTGTACTATTAGCATGGTTGTTACATTTTAACCAAAAATTACATAAGAACAGCCACTTTTATTATCTTTATCACTACCATGCCCAAGGCAATGCGGTGTCACTTACACAAGTGAAGGCTCTATTAGGCCTCCTGGACTAGACTAGACTTGCCTTTACACAAGTTTAAGAACTCTATTAAAAGTATGCTCATAAAAAAAGCTTATTATACAATTGAAGATTATATAAACGATAAAAAAGCTTGGATTTAACTCGTTCCAGCAATGCGCGAGACGGCATTTTAATCATGTACATTAATCATAATAATTGTTATAATGTTGTTTTTAACAAGTGTAAATTGAAAATTTAAAAAACCCCCGACATTCGCCATTTAGTGGCGGCGGCCATCTTGAATTTGCAATAGTGCTATTCTACTAGTCAAGCCCTTTCATTTGATACCCATATCAAGGGAGTTGTGAAAAAATATATCATCCGCCATTTTGTAGCGGCGGCCATCTTGGACCGATTTTCATCAAACATAGCTAAGAACACTCTCGACTAATTCACCTTTCAAACAAAAAAAACCGCATTCAAATCGGTCCACCCGTTTGAGCGCCACAGGGGAACAGACAGACACACACACACACACACACAGACACGTCAAACTTATAACACCCCGTCGTTTTTGCGTCGGGGGTTAAAAAGAGCAACCGCCGAGTTTCTTGCAGGTTCTTCTCGGCTGGAACTGTATTCCGAACCTGTGGTAGATTCAATTGACGATTCAAAAGTACTTGTAAAAGTTTATTTGAATAAAAAACTTTTCTATTCTATTCTATTCCTGGAAGCCAATGTGGGTATGGGCAGGAGGACGTATACTGGGGGATGCCTTGGCCAACCAGCATGTGGACGACTTTTGGGCGAATGTGACAGCAACACTAACTAGCCACTGTACAAAATAGGGTTTGTTATTATCTACAGAAATATGTGTGTGTATCTATAAAGCTGTGATAGCCTAGTGGTTAGGACGACCGACTTCTAATCGGAGGTCGTGGGTTCGATCCCGGGCACGCACCTCTAACTTTTCGGAGTTATGTGCGTTTTAAGTATTTAAATATCACTTGCTTTAACGGTGAAGGAAAACATCGTGAGGAAACCTGCATGCCTGAGAGTTCTCCATAACGTTGTGTGTGTGAAGTCTACCAATCCGCTTGGCCTGCGTGGTAGACTATGGCCAAAACCCTTCTCACTCTGAGAGGAGACCCGTGCTCTGTAGTGAGCCGGTAATGGGTTGATCATGATTATCTACAGAAACAGTTTAATTAATTATTTACCACAGTACAGTCGTTGAATGGCAATCAAATACAACTAGATATTATATTAAAGTGAGATAAAAACTCAACCGAGTATATCACTTTAATTAAGTATGGGAACTATTAGCTATAATAGAAAAACATTCCTAAGGTTTTTGTCATCAAAGTAGTTTTGTACAAGTAATAAGATTTTTCAATAAGCTTAAATAGGTACTTTTATAAAAACAAGACAAAATATCTTAGTTTATTAAAAAAAAAACATGTACAATTAGTGTAGACAACCATAATATTATGACCAAAAGCAGTCTTGTTTTCTTGAGACGATAACGAGTCAGTGTGTCTAATCACTTTATTTATTTAAATTTTACACATAAATAAGTAATAAGTTTAACATGAATTCCATGTATAGTCATATCATGTGTTGCATCTCTCTATTGCAGTGTTCAACTGCCTCATTGGTTTAGTGCAGTGTTTCTTAAGTTACAAGTAGTTACAAGTAAGGCCATGGAATTAATACAGAGGGTCTACGGCAAGCCTACCTAACATAATGCATTAGTGTGAAAATTGGTATACAATAATTATGTTGTGAGTAAATACTGTGTACAATTTGATGTTCCAATCCAGCATAAGCAACAGCAAATAATAGAAGCTGGTAAACATTAAACCTCATTTTTTATCTTTTCGGAAAGGGTCAGTCGGCTCTTTCATATTTTGAGAGAGGTCCACGACTAGAAAAAGGTCAAGAAACTACTCTAGTGGTTAGCTCGTTCAGCTGCGGATTGTGGCGTTTTTGCTGTTAGGAGTCACCACGCTTGCCTGAAACAAGAGATGGTTGTTATGAAGATAATAAAATATGAACAATATTTATTTTTTGTAGGATAATTATGAATTATGGTAAAGCTTACTTGGTTGTTGTTGTTGTTTGTTTGTAGTATGGCTTTTAGTTGTGTAGTAACACAGCACAATTCACTTCACCAGTATTGAGTAGCTTGGAGAAAACACAAGAACACAATCTACTGCTGACACTGAATTTTCCATATTCAGGATAAAATAGTGAAGTTATTGTAAGTACTTGAGAGTTGATAACCTAAAACATCACAATAAGAAACATTAAACATACATTTACGTAAACATAAATAATAATCTTACGTAAATCTATAAAATATACCTACTACATAATATTTTTACAATTTCATTTTGTTAGATATAGGTAACTAGATGATGACCGCGGGCCTGACTTCGTCTGCGTGGATTGAGGTTTATTCCACCTCACTGAGGTTCCCGCGGGAACTCCTTTATTTTCCGCGATAAAAAGTTACTTGCTTGTGTTAATTCAGAGTATAATCTATCGCCGTTCCAAACAGCCAAATCCGTTCAGCAGTTTTTGCGTGAAAGAGTAACAAACATCCATACATACAAACTTTGCCGTATATAATATTAATTAGAATAAAATACACAAAAGTTTTACATAGGGACTAAACACTAATAATACACTAACACCCGTTAGAGCCTATGGAGAAGTTTGGGCAGAAGAGGATAAGAGAAGAAGACCCTTCATCCAAACCAGATTCACATATAGAGCTATATTTGATTTGTGGCTGTCCTTCTTTATTTTTTGTTGAAAAATTTACGAAAATTTATTAATTCGTAAATAACATTGGGTAAATAAACACTAAACTGTCATAAATACATTGACATTGACACTTACATTGACACTTGATGTCATAATTAACCATTATACAGATAACAAAACAAGTCCACTAACGCCAACTATTGTTCAGAATTAGTAAGCTCGATCATAATTCACTGGTCTGCGTTTTGTTACATAATTTGCATATAGATATTAACGTTGGAATTCTATGTTTGAAGTTATGAAAGTTAATTTTCATTATGAAATTAATATGCTATCGTAATAAGTTCCATTGTTTTTGTGTCCGACATAATTGTTAAAAACATAAAAAATTGAGTTTCACTGATGCTATTTGTATAATAAAACTCAATTCCATGATACGTTTTTAAGCCACCGGTCACTTTTCGCTCTTCATTTGATGGACAGTTTTACGCAATTCGAATTTTTCTTGACCATCAATGACCGATCGTCTAAAATAACCATCATGGTTCAAACCTTACACAATCGCACTTCTGGTTACACAGGTCCACTATATTAGTACCTATAGTATCTATGCATAGGTCTGTGACTCATAGATTTTATTCGTTACCGTTATTTGTAATTTATCAAAGTTAAACTTTTAATGAGATAAATGACGCGCAATTTTATTTATTTTGAATCGAATATTTAAAAAAAAAGTGGGTGTTGCACGGTGCAGCATTGAGTACAACGGCGCGGCGGCGGCGGCCGCGGTACGAAGTTCGGTAGGTTAGCTAGTGCTGTTAAACTTAAATAACAAAAATATAAGTAGCTAAGTAAAATGTCATTAAAAAAGCTGGAGCACCCACGGGAATTTTAAAAACCCGGCGCCCCTGACTACAACTGCTTCTTTACACACGCACACTCAATAGTCAATACGATAAAAGCTCACTTTAGAAACGACTCTTTACACACGCACACTCAATAGTCAATACGATAAAAGCTCACTTTATAAACGACCGTCAAAATTAGAAAATTGAGACTCGCACTGAATAGGCGCAACGCACGTCATGCAAGTGTCAAACGCTGCACTGCATAGTAAGTGAAGATGGCTTGAGACTTGAGTAGAAGGTGGCGGGGGGAGTGGGAGGGGAGTTGTGTAGTGCGAGGAGTGGGCGAGAGGCCCGCTTCGGCCCGGCGCCCTACTCCGCGCTAGCCAGCTTGTTTCGTCACAGGGCAGACGCAAACGCAACCAGATCGTGCTGCAACCATACTCCTACTATAAATCGAGTTACGTTTTCACTTGCCTATACTAAACATTTTAACCAGGCAATATATTATTACCAGAAAATTACCATAAAATTAGTTTTTACTATCAATTGGTTCTTAACAAGATAAAGTGAAAAATAAAAGGTTCAACACCCGGGCCCCCAGACCGCGCGGGCCCCCCCCCAATGGAGGGGCTGGGGGGGTGTACGTTACGCCACTGAGTGTAGTGCTATTTATATTTGAGACGTTGATTCTGTTTCATTGAAACAAGACTCATAATATGTGGAATTCTTTGCTCGTATGTTTTATTTCATTAACTGTCCTGACAAATAAATCAAGGAGAAATGTTTTAAATGTGACTGCTCGCCAGTAAAGACAACATCAAGTTGATTCGATTTCCTAAAACCTGCTTAAGGAATCTTGCGTGGTACGTATAACCTAATTTATTTATTGGAAAAAATTTACATGAAAAATCTTAAATTAAATACATTATTTTCTTAGGTAAAGTTATGTAATTATTATCAATATTTACTCACACCATGCCTAAGAGCAAGCAGCATAGTAATTAAGCCTTATTAAACAATTATTTATAAATTAATATTCAGATTATTGCATACATGGCTTACATATGAAGACATTAATACCTATATAATTCTTATAATATTCTAACCTAACCTAACTTAGTAGATTTTGTTGAGATATTGTCTGTGGCTTTGATGTAAGATCTGAAGTGCGATTGTCTAACTTTAGACCATGAAAATTGTATTCATTTGACAGCTTAAACGTACGTTTTCAGCTGTCAAACGGCCAATTCGAATTGTGTACGGAGTTCATAGATGGTTGACGATTGCATGGCTATCATGAATGTCATGGATCGTTATTTTAGACGATGAGTGAATGATTTCATACGATTTGACAGCTAATTCGAATTGTCTAACTTTTTTGAGATCATCGCCTATGTCAAATAATAGCGGTGAGTCTCGGGCCATGATTATCGTTACATAATCATTTGATGGCTTATGTGTATTGAATTGATTAAAATCTAATTTTCTAACTTTTTAAAACAAATTCCTTAATAAACACCGCAGTAAATATAACTTTTAATTCGACTACGGCAAAGAGACGGACTTTGCGACAAGTCAAGAAGAAAAAATCGATGCTCTGGAGATGTGGTGCTGAAGGCGAATGTTGGGAATCTCATGAACCGAATTTCGCACCAACATCTCTATACTCCAAGAACTCGGCATCAAACAGCATGTTTCGACGTTAGTACAGAGTCGTATTTCGTGAAGTTCTTAGGACACGACTCCATCGAGCGCCTTGCCGTGCAGGGCGAAGTTGAGGACACCAGACGGCGAGGAAGGTCGCCCATGCGATAGACCGACTAAATTAAATCATGTGGGCGCTTCCCTTGTATGAAGGCACCAGGCTGTCGGCCAGCAGCGAAAAGTGGCGAATGCTCGTGAGGCGTATAACATCTGCCCTTAAAGATGTCACTTCTGGATGACCACGACCGCTCTACCAAGAGCGAACGAACAAAGAAGAATAAGTACCTAGGTGTTTGTGTTTGAATAGGTATGTTCCACCGTAGTGCCTACCCTACGGAGTCGATGTTGATAAATAGTGTCAATAGATTCATTAGTACTTACAATATTAAGTAGGTACTTACCTAGGTAAGTATTTTTGTTTGATTGGCCATGCCAGTTTAATAAGTTAGTTACCTTGTTACAGTTTTATTTAATTAATTGCTATGTTTTAAGTAAGTTTTCTGTTTCATCATAGTTTATACCTTGTAAGTAAATATTTGGTGACAATCTTTTTGCTATTAAATCTATTCATATCATATATGGAAAGTTTTATTTAATTTATTGTATAAGGTCTTCTCTATAGGTAGCTATATTTTAATATTTATGATATGACCTACTAGGTATCTATTAGGTACTAGGTAGGTACGCTACAAACACTATATTATCTGCAGTTTTCACCACCCCTACCCGTTTTGCTAGGCACCCCAGCTAGGTACTCCTAGTACCTAGGAGTTTAGTTAAAAGTTCCTATGTAAGTAGGTAAATAATTTACCTACATATTATATAGGAACTTTTAACTTAATATAATTTACAAGTTCCTCCTACATTGGTAGGTAATTAACCTACTTACATGCTAAATACATAATTTAAAATGTCAATCACAGCCAACTTTGTACTATTAGCATGGTTGTTACATTTTAACCAAAAATTACATAAGAACAGCCACTTTTATTATCTTTATCACTACCATGCCCAAGGCAATGCGGTGTCACTTACACAAGTGAAGGCTCTATTAGGCCTCCTGGACTAGACTAGACTTGCCTTTACACAAGTTTAAGAACTCTATTAAAAGTATGCTCATAAAAAAAAGCTTATTATACAATTGAAGATTATATAAACGATAAAAAAGCTTGGATTTAACTCGTTCCAGCAATGCGCGAGACGGCATTTCAATCATGTACATTAATCATAATAATTGTTATAATGTTGTTTTTAAAAAGAGCAACCGCCGAGTTTCTTGCAGGTTCTTCTCGGCTGGAACTGCATTCCGAACCTGTGGTAGATTCAATTGACGATTCAAAAGTACTTGTAAAAGTTTATTTGAATAAAAAACTTTTCTATTCTATTCTATTCCTGGAAGCCAATGTGGGTATGGGCAGGAGGACGTATACTGGGGGATGCCTTGGCCAACCAGCATGTGGACGACTTTTGGGCGAATGTGACAGCAACACTAACTAGCCACTGTACAAAATAGGGTTTGTTATTATCTACAGAAATATGTGTGTGTATCTATAAAGCTGTGATAGCCTAGTGGTTAGGACGACCGACTTCTAATCGGAGGTCGTGGGTTCGATCCCGGGCACGCACCTCTAACTTTTCGGAGTTATGTGCGTTTTAAGTATTTAAATATCACTTGCTTTAACGGTGAAGGAAAACATCGTGAGGAAACCTGCATGCCTGAGAGTTCTCCATAACGTTGTGTGTGTGAAGTCTACCAATCCGCTTGGCCTGCGTGGTAGACTATGGCCAAAACCCTTCTCACTCTGAGAGGAGACCCGTGCTCTGTAGTGAGCCGGTAATGGGTTGATCATGATTATCTACAGAAACAGTTTAATTAATTATTTACCACAGTACAGTCGTTGAATGGCAATCAAATACAACTAGATATTATATTAAAGTGAGATAAAAGCTCAACCGAGTATATCACTTTAATTAAGTATGGGAACTATTAGCTATAATAGAAAAACATTCCTAAGGTTTTTGTCATTGAAGTAGTTTTGTACAAGTAATAAGATTTTTCAATAAGCTTAAATAGGTACTTTTATAAAAACAAGACAAAATATCTTAGTTTATTAAAAAAAAAACATGTACAATTAGTGTAAACAACCATAATATTATGACCAAAAGCAGTCTTGTTTTCTTGAGACGATAACGAGTCAGTGTGTCTAATCACTTTATTTATTTAAATTTTACACATAAATAAGTAATAAGTTTAACATGAATTCCATGTATAGTCATATCATGTGTTGCATCTCTCTATTGCAGTGTTCAACTGCCTCATTGGTCTAGTGCAGTGTTTCTTAAGTTACAAGTAGTTACAAGTAAGGCCATGGAATTAATACAGAGGGTCTACGGCAAGCCTACCTAACATAATGCATTAGTGTGAAAATTGGTATACAATAATTATGTTGTGAGTAAATACTGTGTACAATTTGATGTTCCAATCCAGCATAAGCAACAGCAAATAATAGAAGCTGGTAAACATTAAACCTCATTTTTTATCTTTTCGGAAAGGGTGTCGGCTCTTTCATATTTTGAGAGAGGTCCACGACTAGAAAAAGGTCAAGAAACTACTCTAGTGGTTAGCTCGTTCAGCTGCGGATTGTGGCGTTTTTGCTGTTAGGAGTCACCACGCTTGCCTGAAACAAGAGATGGTTGTTATGAAGATAATAAAATATGAACAATATTTATTTTTTGTAGGATAATTATGAATTATGGTAAAGCTTACTTGGTTGTTGTTGTTGTTTGTTTGTAGTATGGCTTTTAGTTGTGTAGTAACACAGCACAATTCACTTCACCAGTATCGAGTAGCTTGGAGAAAACACAATCTACTGCTGACACTGAATTTTCCATATTCACGATACAATAGTGGAGTTATTGTGAGTACTTGAGAGTTGATAGCCTAAAACATCACAATAAGCAACATTAAACATACATTTACGTAAACATAAATAATAATCTTACGTAAATCTATAAAATATACCTACTACATAATATATACAATTTTATTTTGTTAGATATAGGTGTAACTAGATGATGACCGCGGGCCTGACTTCGTCTGCGTGGATTGAGGTTTCTTCCACCTCACTGAGGTTCCCGCGGGAATTCTTTCATTTTCCGCGATAAAAAGTTACTTGCTTGTGTTAATTCAGAGTATAATCTATCGCCGTTCCAAACAGCCAAATCCGTTCAGCAGTTTTTGCGTGAAAGAGTAACAAACATCCATACATACAAACTTTGCCGTTTATAATATTAGTTAGAATATTTATACACAAAAGTTTTGGGACTAAACATTCAATAAAATACACTAACACCCGTTAGAGCCTATGGAGAAGTTTGGGCAGAAGAGGATAAGAGAAGAAGACCCTTCATCCAAACCACATTCACATATAGAGCTATCTTTGAAAATTTGTGGCTGTCCTTTATTTTTTGTTGAATTTACGAAAATTTATAAATTCGTAAAATAACACTAAACTGTCATAAATACATTGACATTGACACTTACATTGACACTTGATGTCATAATTAACCATTATACAGATAACAAAACAAGTCCACTAACGCCAACTATTGTTCAGAATTAGTAAGCTCGATCATAATTCACTAGTCTGCGTTTTGTTACATAATTTGCTTATAGATATTAACGTTGGAATTCTATGTTTGAAGTTATGAAAGTTAATTTTCATTATGAAATTAGTATGCTATCGTAATAAGTTCCATTGTTTTTGTGTCTGTCATAATTGTTAATAACATAAAAAATTGAGTTTCACTGATGCTATTTGTATAATAAAACGCAATTCCATGATACGTTTTTAAGCCACCGGTCACTTTTCGCTCTTCATTTGATGGACAGTTTTACGCAATTCGAATTTTTCTTGACCATCAATGACCGATCGTCTAAAATAACCATCATGGTTCAAACCTTACACAATCGCACTTCTGTATTCTGTCACTTGTCAAGAGAAAAAATATGGCGTAAGAGTATTAAAATAATGTTTGTTAGAAATGTGATAATTAAAGTATGTGTAAGAAATAAAAGTGTGTGAATATAATTAAATGTCTTTCACTAAAATCAGACTGCATTATAAAAATAATAGGTTATGGCGCCAGACTGCGCTTCGCATTTACCACAGCTAACGGACAAGTCTAATTACTCGAACTGGAAATTTCGATTGAAATTATTACTAGAAGAAAAGGGAGTGTCGTATGTTTTAAATGCAACGAAAAGTGAAGAAAATTATAAGACGGATGACGCCCGAGCGCGATCGATCATTGCGCAATGTATTGCCGAAAAGTATATTTCTATCATCAAAAAAGCCGACAGTGCAAGTTCTATGTTGAGTCATTTAGATCAGTTCTTCGAAAGAAAGTCCGTATTCAGTAAATTAAACTTGAGGAAAAAGTTGTTAACATTAAAATTTAATCCAAAGGATGGTAACCTACAAGATCATTTCCTCGCATTTGACAATATAATAAGTTCAATAGAAAACATGTGTACAATGGATGAGAGTGAAAAAGTTTGTCACTTATTAATTGGAATGCCGTCAGAATACGAAGGTGTAATAACTGCACTAGAAACTATGAGTTGCGACAAAGAATTAAACACAGATTTTGTAAAAGCTCGTTTATTGGATGCTGAGGCTAAATTTACTCAAAAAACTGAAGAAAATAAGAATGAAGACAAGAAAGAGAATAGTGACACAGATAACGCAGTTGATTTTAGTGCTCAAACCTGTTTTAAATGTGGAAAAAGGGGACACAAACAATTTCAATGTTATTCGGACAAAGGAAATTATCGTGGTAGAAATTATAGAGGCAGAGGAACTAATTACAGAGGTAGGAGAAATAATTATCATGGAAGTTACCAAAAAGCAAATATAAGTGAAACACAGGAAAATAATTTACAAAATTTGGACTATCTTATGCATGCAAGTACAAACGTAAATGAAGCTAATTTTATAGAGAGTGAAGGAATAATTAATTATGTCATAGACTCAGGAGCTACAGAAAATTTAGTTCAAGACAAATATATGCCGTACATGTCAAAAATTGAAAATTTAAAATCCGAAATAAAAATAAAAATAGCAAACGGATCTCATTTAATAGCTTATAAAAAAGGAATACTAACTGCATATTGCCAAGGGGCCAGATTACACGTAGAAGCCTTAATTGTTCCTGGTTTATGTAATAACTTACTTTCAGTAAAACAATTAATGAACAAGGGTTATGTTGTCATATTTAAAGATAATACATTGAAAATTTATAAAGGTGATAAAACATTTTTTGGTGAAATATCAGGAAAATTATGCATTCTAAAAATGAATATTAATAATAGTGAAATTTGTAATGTGGCAAAAGATGACAATTTATGGCATGAAAGATTGGGACATCCTAACAGAAAATATTTAAGTATCATGAAATTACCATTCAGTAAAGAGGTATGTAATGCATGCATGAAAGGAAAAAGTACACGTTTACCATTTAAAACTGTGACTAAACCGAAATCTTATCAAATTGGAGAACTTATACATACAGATATTGCCGGACCAGTACGGACCCCAACTAAAGAAGGTTATAGATATATACAAACTGTACCGGACAGGCGCTGCTCGCCGGGACGAAAACGGAGCCTCGAAAAAGGCTTCGCCCACAAAGATAGGAAATACGAGTCGAAGCCTCGAAAAAGGCTCACTCGTAGGTATTCGCCCGGTCGAGGCGCTTGATGCCCTGTACCGGAGGGTGGTGGATACCGGGGGTGAAATAAAACGCCGTTGATAGGGAACTCCGACGATCCGCGACCGCTGGTGGCTGGTGGCTCAACTGACAGAATCACATCTGTCTCTTCAACTTATTATTTCTTCTTTTCTTCTTTTTCTTCTTATTTCTTCATATTTTCTTCTTATTTTCTTGTCACGAACCACTGGAACCACTGGAACCACGAACCACAAATCCGCGGGTCAAATGCCCGGGGGTCCTTTGTGCGGAGCAATACCTTAAGGAGAGCCGCAAGCCACCGCAGTACTGTCGGAACTTTATTTTCACTTTGATTTATTCTTATTTTACATAATATCTCCTAATCTATTCCGGTTACATAGTAAAAACTTATTTTATTATATAGGTCTTATTACGAGCTTTCTGGCTATGTACAATGCTTATTTATATGATAAAACAAATATTTACAAATTCGACCGAAAGTATTAAACTACTACGAATTTTATACTTGTAACATTTTTATCGGGCTATAGCTCCTAGCCTATAAAACTTACAAAGACAAAACTTATATCATTATGTAGCTATTGAAATGTTCTATCTTATTTACATAATTAATTTCACATTACTTATGTACTTACTTATTAAACAATAATAAAAAACTTATGTGCTACGAAATTACGTAATTATGTTTAGAGAGAACGGGAGAGCGAAATCATCCTATCCCTGTCGCTCGGTTGCCTAGCGACCGAGCGCCCGCGCAGGGGGTTGGGCGTGGCTTATTTTGCCGCCGATTGTTTTTCGTTGTACGTATGATGGTTTCGCTCACGTTCTGACTAACGATTTGCCAGACTAAAATAATCAATGACTTGTCTCTAAACAAACTGCTAAAATTTTCTTCACCGTCGCGAACATTTCTCCCGCCGTGCAGCATCAGGCCTCGTCGAGATGCTGCATCCAAATCGGTGAGCGACGCGACGATGTCTTCACTTCGGTAGAGGGACGAGCTTCTTCGTTGGCCTCTTCAAAATTCCTCCGGATGTTCGAACCTCGGCGATGCGTATTTGGCCGTCTTTTCCCGGGTAGACGACCTCTATCCTTCCCCGTGGCCAAGTGTTGCGAGGGAGCTGAGAGTCGGCGATGAGAACCGGATCACCAACTTCGTACGACGTACCGCGTCCATGAGGCTCCCGCCGGTATTGAAGCTCGGGGAGGTATTCGCGAACCCAGCGGCGCCAAAACATGTCTGCTAAGATTTGTGCGCGCCGCCACTGTTTCTTGCTGTGTAGGTCGTTCTCGTCGAAGGTTCCCGGAGTCGGTAGTCTTGCTGATCCCCCAAGCAGGAAATGGTTGGGAGTGAGAGCTTCGTCGTCGTCGGGATCCACGGAAACGTGCGTCAATGGCCTGCTGTTGACGGTGTACTCCACTTCGCAGAGTAGGGTGGCCATGACTTCTTCTGTCGGATGCCTTTCTTTCAGGACTGTGTATAGTGCGGTCTTCACACAACGTACAAGGCGTTCCCATACGCCTCCCATGAACGGAGCGGAAGGTGTGATGAAGCGCCACACTATCCCACGACGACTTGCTTCTTCTTGAAGTGCTTCACGGAGTTCTCTGTCAGCTGCGTGCATGTTCGTCCCATTATCACTGTGTACTTCGGACGGCCAACCCCGGCGGGCCCCGAATCTGCGGAGCGCCAGGATTGCGGAGTCTGCGTTGAGACTGGCGACGAGTTCGAGATGAACTGCTCTCGTTGTGAGACACGTGAAGAGGGCCACGTATCGCTTTTGATGATGACGACCCACGGTGACAGAGAGTGGTCCGAAGTAGTCCAATCCAGTGAACGTGAACGGCTTGTGATGATGTGCGAGCCTCGTTGGTGGGTGATCACCAGTAGGTGGGATCGGAGGTTGTGCCTTGCGGATGCGGCACTGGAGACATCGATTGACGATCTTTTTAGTAGTGGGTCGGAGTCTGATGACCCAGTAGTGTTGGCGCACCTCGTTGATCGTGGGCTCTGTCCCACTGTGATGTAGGCTGCGATGCGTCCATTCGATGTATAGCTGAGTGATGCGATGATCTCCATCTATGACTGCCGGTGATTTTATCTTCTTGCTTATTCCGGTGACGGCGGCGATACGGCTTCGAAGAACGATGAGTCCGTCCCGATATTCCACCTGAAGTGCTCGCAGACGACTATTGTTGTTTACTGGTTGCTTTTCGCGGAGAAGTGGGACATCTTCTTTAAACGATTCCTCCTGGCTGGCGCGGATTAATACAACTTCTGCTCGCCTCACGAACTCCGCGTCAAGAGTGATGAAGCGTTTCGGATCT
Organism: Melanargia galathea; assembly: GCA_920104075.1. NCBI lineage: Eukaryota > Metazoa > Arthropoda > Insecta > Lepidoptera > Nymphalidae > Melanargia > Melanargia galathea. The sequence goes on from OV049878.1 coordinate 8,654,040, forward strand.
TTTTTCGGTGTTTGTTCAGAAGGAGACTTCTTGAGCTGCTTCTGTTTCCTTTTACGCCAGTCAGGATCTGCTTCTTTGTTACGTAGCGTTCTCTTGTAAAATGTCTTCTCTTTCGATTGTCGACATAGTGATATAAATTGCAGTACCCTTGCTGTTGAACGGACGAGTCTTTCCCACTTGGAAAAACGGTTCGGGTCTGGAATCGCTTCTTGAGTTTTGGGCGCGTTTGTTTCTTCTGTACAGGCGTGCGCACGTTCTTCCCCGGTCTTCTCGATGACTTCTGGCTTTTCGGCGGGCCAAGACTCAGGAGCTTGCATCAGGAACGCTGGACCTGTGAACCAGTCGTGTTCTGGGCCGAAGTCGGAAGGTACATCTCTGGTAGCGATGTCGGCGACGTTCAGCTTTGTGGGTATCCAGCGCCACTCATCGGTTTTGGTGTTCTCTTCTATCGCTGCTACTCGATGGGCGACGAACGGCTTAAAAGATCTTGCTCCTTTCTTCAGCCAGGAGAGAACGGTCTTGCTATCAGTCCAGAACGTTTTTGACTCGGGTACTACACGGTGTTCTTCTATAACGGCGGCGGCCATGCGGCTGCCCATGACGGCGGCTTGCAATTCCAGGCGTGGGATTGACGTAAGCCTTAACGGTGCTACTTTTGCTTTTGCCATGATCATTGATACATGGACCTGGTTGTCGGGAGTGACCACCCTCCAGTATAGAGCTGCTGCATAGGCGGTTTCACTTGCATCAGTAAACACGTGAAGCTGTAGCGATACTGCATCGGTGAATCCAAAATAGCACCTCGGTAAATTTACTATTTTTAACTTCTTTAGGTGCTCTTTCCAGGTTATCCATTGGGCAGCTAGATCTTCGTCAAGCTCTTGATCCCAATCGACGTTTCTTCTCCATGCTTCTTGGAGTATCTTCTTTGCATTAACGGTGACCGGAGATACGAAACCCAGTGGATCGTATAACGACATAACTATTTTTAAGGCTTCCCGTTTCGTTGTAGTTTCCTTGTTAAGTAAGCCAGCTGGGAGTCTGGCCATTCGGAGATTGAAAGCCAATTGATCTGTTGACGGATTCCACATTAGACCAAGAATCTTCTCTTCTTTGGATCCTATGTTCAATAATTCGGTGGTGTCGGTATTCGGCTCTAACTCTTGAATCACTGCAGGAGCATTCGAGAGCCACTTGCGGAGTTCCAGATGCGCTTCGGAATGAATTGACCGGACCTTCTTCGTAATGGTGATTGCTTCTTCAATACTTTTAAAGCTATCCAGATAATCATCCATGTAATGATTTTCGATTATTGCCCCCACCGCCGCCGGATCCTCTTCTTGGTGTCGTCGTGCGTTCCAATCTTTGGCGTAGATGGCTGTGCACGGCGAACTCGCTGCTCCGAATATTAAGGATGTCATGCGATATTCGTTGGGTGCGCCTTCGCGTCGATCCCCTCTCCATAGGTAACGAAGAGCATCACGATCTTCTTTGCGAATTTTTATTTGCATAAACATCTCGGCGATATCAGCGGACACGGCGATTTCGTGGCGGCGGAAACGCATTAATACCCCTGGCAGGGATTTAAGCAGGTCCGGCCCCGTGAGAAGGTAGTCGTTAAGGGAAACTCCCCTCGTTTTAGCAGCTGCATCATGGACGATCCTGAACTTGTCCGGCTTCGCAGGGTTCTTTATGTCGAAATGTGGCAAGTACCATGTTCTGCCTTGTGTTATTTCTGTCGGAGCCGGCTCGGCATATCCTTTCTTGACTAGCGCGTCCATTTCTTCAGTGTACTTTCTTTTGAGTTCTGGGTCTTTATCCAGCTTCTTTTCGATACTTGTTAGCCTCTTCACGGCATTCTCATAATTGTTCGGCATTTGAACATCTTCTTTTTTCCATAGGAGCGCAGTCTCTATTCGGCCTTCTTCGGTGAAGCGCGTACTGTTTGCCAAGATGTCCTCCGCCCTCTTCTCCGGGTCAGAGGCTGGCCTTTGAGGATTCACGGCAATCGAATCCAACGAAAAATATTCTTCTAACTGACGGTTTAGAGCTGCATCCGGCGTTATCGAACTTGTATAATGAACGGTGTGTCCCAACGATCGGGTGTGAGCGCCATGCAGCACCCACCCCAGCGGTGTCCGCGATGCCACTGGTTGTGACTCCGGACCTTTGATCACCTCCTCGGCGAGCAGTAAATTCCAGTTATCTTGACCAATTAATATTTTTGGCACGGCTGCTTTGTATATTAGCTGTTTTCGGATTTTGTCGAGATGCTTGCAGGCTAATAAGTCTTCCTCGGTGACGGATTGCGGTGATAACCGGAGCGACGGGATCGTCCTGACCTTGAAGGCGACTCTCTCACCCTGGTGGCCAGAGAGTGCGAGTGTGATTCGACGCGAGTTCGAGGCTTGTATGTTCTCCCCCATCGTCTGCACTTTCAAGGGTTCCGGTATTCCTTGCGCTCCAACTTTTTCGGCAACCTCTTCGTCCATGAGAGAAACGGTTGATCCATCGTCGAGAAGAGCGAATTCTTTCGATTCTCCCGCCGGTCCGAATACAGTAACTGGAATTATTTTTAAATAGGCTTGAGAGGTAATCTTTGTCCACGCGTTCGCCACGGATTCCTTTTTTGATTTTTCGTTCTTGGGGCAGTGGAGTAGCTTATGATGCGTGCCAGCACAACCCTCGATTCCACATCTCAGTTTCCGGCACGTATGTCCCGTTGAGCGTGGTCGTAGACACCGGAAGCACAACTGATTCTTCTTGGCGAGTTCCCATCTTGTGTCCGGGTTCCCGTTCTTAAATTTATAGCATTCAGTGCTCCAGTGTCCGGCCCTGTTGCAGATCTTGCAGCTGGGTTCTGCAGCAGGTCTTTTCGCTTCAGTAACTGTGGGCTCCTTATCTTCTTCGATGACGGTATGCGTCCGTTGCATTACTCGCTTGTTTGTAGTGTTCTTTTCTTCCAACGGTAGGTCGGCAATGCAGCTGTCCGCTTCCTCATCAAGGAAATCCCTGAGTTGAATCAGCGTGGCTCTGTTCTTGTTGGTTACTTGTATTCTTCTCCACTTATTCTTCATGAAATTTGGCAGCTTTGCCTGTAGGTACTGCATAAGCTCGGGCGAGTCTATATACCTTTCTTCCCCAAGAGTACGGAATAGCAGAACTCCTTGTCTAACTTTTCGGGCGAACTGGACGATATCCTTTGGCTTGTCGCTTACGTTCGGCAGGTTCTTCAAGATGTTGAATTCCCGGAATGCCATCTGGTCGGAGCGGCCGTAAGTCCGATGCAACTCTTCAACTATCTGATCGGGATCAGCGTTCGTAGCTATCAATACATTAACACATTCCAGTGCTTCACCTTTTAACGATTTGCGTAGTCTTACAATATTCTCGAATCTGCTGAACGAGTTCTTCGAATTTTCATATATTGACTTGTACGATATCCAGTCGTTAACGTCTCCGCTAAACTCCGGCAGCTTCATGACGTACGATGTGATAGCGTATTGATCTATGCGAATGTCCCCCTTTTGGGGCTCGACGGATGGTGAGCAGAGTGTCTCCGGTTTTTCTTGACGTGATGGACACCCTACTTCCTTTTCGAAATATTTTTTCTTAAAGTTGCGGAGCTCTTCCTCCATTTCGTTTAGTAAATCGTATCTTCTATCTTGGTCCCGTTCACACCGCTTGTCTTGGTGCACGGATTTGTGGGGTAAATCTTCTGGGTCCCGTTCACACCTCTTGTATTGGTGCACGGATTTATCTTCTTGGTCCCGTTCACACCTCTTGTATTGGTGCACGGATTTATCTTCTTGGCCCCGTTCACACCTCTTGTATTGGTGCACGGATTTATCTTCTTGGTCCCGTTCACACCTCTTGTATTGGTGCACGGATTTATCTTCTTGGTCCCGTTCACACCTCTTGTATTGGTGCACGGATTTATCTTCTTGGTCCCGTTCACACCTCTTGTATTGGTGCACGGATTTATCTTCTTGGTCCCGTTCACACCTCTTGTATTGGTGCACGGATTTGAGGGGCGAATCTGATGCGATTTTTGAACTTGCGGCGCAAGGGTCCGGGATCGGCGGCGGTGGGAACGACGGCCTGGGGCTTCTCCTAGAGACGTCGCGTTCTTCTGTATCCCGGCGGACGGTGGTGATGGTTCGCGAAGGCGCGGGCCTGGCGGACTCTTCTAACCAGGAACGCACGTAGTCGGAGCGTGATTCTCCTTCTTCTTCGTATTCATCTTCATCATCATCAGATTCTCGGTGGGCGAGCCGCCTCTTCTTTCGGGCTAGCTCTCTTAATTTTATCTTCAACTTCTTCATTTGTTCATCGATTTCCTTTTCGGACCGGCATGTCTTGCGATTATCCTCGTAGACGGTTGGTGCGGTGCTCCTTACTTGATGCGGCGAAATTCTGCTACCTGGTAGGCTTACTTGGTGCGGCGACGTCTCTCTTCTAGGCGAGGCCGGCTGTCGGTCCGATGTATTTCCCCTCGACGGTTCAGGAGGATACTCGGTTTCCACTGTAGCAGACGGAGACCGCGGGTACGGGGACCGCGGCGTTACGGAGCGGCGGGTGGTACGAATCGGAAAAGCACCCGCCTCGGCAATATCGGCTGCCTGACCACGTGATCGTGTGATCGGCATTGTGAACACCGACACCACTTATATGAAACGAAGATACGGACGGAGGTACGCGACGCGTACTATAAACGGAAACGCGAGACACGAAGGCGCCAGGTACGACGGCGCTAAACGGAACGGATCGGCGGCGCTAAGTGGTACGGAGTGGCGCCACAACACGGCGCCCGCGACGCGAATGTGCGGCGTGATGCACGCAGCGCACGGAACGGAGCGAGACGGAACGCGGCGCGAGACGGTGGTACCGAAAGAGACGGAAAATGCGACGCCGATATACGGAACGGCGCCCGCGACGCGAAAATGTGCGGCGTGATGCACGCAGCGCACGAACTGATCGGAGGCGACGCGGGACGGTAGCGGTTCGCGGGACGGGGCGCGCTACACTCGGTGCGCTACCCGAGCTGCGGGAACGGAATCGCAGCCGGGACTCCCGACACGGAGGTTCGCGGCGCGGACGGACGCCTGACCACGATCTCGGAGGAGAAAGTGGACGGCGGTGCCCCCGGATCCGGCTCGAAGGACCAGCGGATGTACCGGACAGGCGCTGCTCGCCGGGACGAAAACGGAGCCTCGAAAAAGGCTTCGCCTACAAAGATAGGAAATACGAGTCGAAGCCTCGAAAAAGGCTCACTCGTAGGTATTCGCCCGGTCGAGGCGCTTGATGCCCTGTACCGGAGGGTGGTGGATACCGGGGGTGAAATAAAACGCCGTTGATAGGGAACTCCGACGATCCGCGACCGCTGGTGGCTGGTGGCTCAACTGACAGAATCACATCTGTCTCTTCAACTTATTATTTCTTCTTTTCTTCTTTTTCTTCTTATTTCTTCATATTTTCTTCTTATTTTCTTGTCACGAACCACTGGAACCACTGGAACCACGAACCACAAATCCGCGGGTCAAATGCCCGGGGGTCCTTTGTGCGGAGCAATACCTTAAGGAGAGCCGCAAGCCACCGCAGTACTGTCGGAACTTTATTTTCACTTTGATTTATTCTTATTTTACATAATATCTCCTAATCTATTCCGGTTACATAGTAAAAACTTATTTTATTATATAGGTCTTATTACGAGCTTTCTGGCTATGTACAATGCTTATTTATATGATAAAACAAATATTTACAAATTCGACCGAAAGTATTAAACTACTACGAATTTTATACTTGTAACATTTTTATCGGGCTATAGCTCCTAGCCTATAAAACTTACAAAGACAAAACTTATATCATTATGTAGCTATTGAAATGTTCTATCTTATTTACATAATTAATTTCACATTACTTATGTACTTACTTATTAAACAATAATAAAAAACTTATGTGCTACGAAATTACGTAATTATGTTTAGAGAGAACGGGAGAGCGAAATCATCCTATCCCTGTCGCTCGGTTGCCTAGCGACCGAGCGCCCGCGCAGGGGGTTGGGCGTGGCTTATTTTGCCGCCGATTGTTTTTCATTGTACGTATGATGGTTTCGCTCACGTTCTGACTAACGATTTGCCAGACTAAAATAATCAATGACTTGTCTCTAAACAAACTGCTAAAATTTTCTTCACCGTCGCGAACACAAACCATAATTGATGATTATTCTCATTACACTGTTGTGTATCTACTAAGAAATAAAAGTGAAGCAGAAAATAAATTACTGGACTATATAAGAAGATTTGAAACTGAGAAAGAAAAGAGAGTTAAAAGAATTAGATGCGACAATGGAGGAGAATTTACCTCAAGATTTTTTAAAGATATTTGTAGAAAAAAAGGTATTAGAATAGAGTATACTTATCCGTACAGTCCTCAGATGAATGGAACAGCAGAGCGAATGAACCATACCATATATGACAAAACAAGGATTATGTTAAATGAAGCAAACTTACCGAAACATTTATGGGGGGATGCTACACTGTGTGCAGCATATCTATTAAATTGTACACCCTCAAGGGCTATTAATTTTGATATACCTGCTAAAAGATTTGGAAGAGTTATAGACTTGAAACGATTAAGAATTTTTGGATCTAAAGCGTGGATGATGAATATTCCTAAAAATAATAAACTTGATGATCGAGCCAGAGAAATGAGAATGGTTGGATATGCAAGAACAGGGTATAGATTATGGGATCCTAAAACGGACAGTGTAGTTAGCTCAAGGGATGTGAGATTTGATGAAAGTGATACAAAATATAATGAAAAAGAAGAAAATAATGAAAAATTGACTAATAATGTTTATAGATATATATATGAAGATGAAGAGGAAAATACGACTGAGGAGAAAAATGAACAGAGAACAAAAGAGATGGAACAGATAAATGAAAATCAAGACAATGATACGAATAATACAAATCAAGAACAAACTACAAAAAGTGGAAGGATTATAAAGAAACCGACAACATTAAATGACTATGAGTTATATGAGGCATATTGTTTTATAAGTGAAGAAGAACCTAAAACATATGAAGAAGCAATTGAAAATGGTTGGGAGGAAGCCATAAAGAATGAAATAGATGCATTAGAAAAAATGGACACCTGGACTGAGACAAATATACCTGAAGATAAGCAGATTATTGATACACGTTGGATATTTAAAATTAAAGATAATGGTACTAAAAAAGCAAGATTAGTTGCAAGAGGATTTCAATTAAAAGAAGAAAATAATTTTGCAAAACATTATGCACCGGTAGCCAGGTTAGCTACTGTGAGAACTTTGTTGGCAGAGGCAATAAGGAATGATTGGAAAATCAAACAATTAGATGTTCCAACCGCGTTTTTAAATGGAAAATTAGAATCAGAAGTATACATAAAACCGCCAAAGGGTATAAAAGTAAATAAAAATAAAGTACTTAAACTAAATAGAGGATTATATGGTTTACGCGAAAGTCCTAAATGTTGGAATAAAAGATTTGACTCATACATGAAACAAAAAGGATTCCAAAGATCTCAAAATGATTTTTGTTTTTATATAAGAAAAGATATAAGAGTTTGGATAGTGATTTTTGTTGATGACATATTAATTACCGGAGATTCTCAAAATGTAGAAAATATAATACAGGAATTAAAACAAGAATTTGGAATTAAAGATTTTGGAGAACCAAGTTTATTTCTAGGGGTGGAAATTGAGAGAAATAAACAATATTTAAAAATGACACAAAAGAAACAAATAAATAAAATGTTGGAAAGATTCAATATGACAGAATGTAAAGGTGCAACCACACCAATGGTAAAAGGTTTTGAATATAACAAAGATGAAGAAATTATTGATGTGCCTTACAGAGAGTTAATAGGCTCGCTAATGTTTGTTTCTACCTCAACAAGACCAGACATAACATTTGCAACATCTTATTTAAGTAAATTCTTGGATAAACCCACAAAAAGCCTATGGATACAAGCCAAAAGAGTCTTAAGATATTTAAAAGAAACAATATACATAGGATTAAAATATGATAAATGTGCAAAAAATATTTCCATTATATGCTACTCCGATGCTGATTGGGCAGGATGTAATGTGGACAGGAAGAGTGTAACTGGATCAGTGACCATGTATAACAACAATGTAGTAGCTTGGTTAACTAGAAAACAGAACTGTGTGGCATTATCAACGGCAGAAGCAGAGTATGTAGCTGCAGCCACTAGTGCTTGTGATTTGTTGTACATAAAAGGACTCTATAATGACTTTAAATGTGAGAACAGTGTTAGTGATATAAAATGTACATTGTTAATGGACAATAGAGGTGCAATTGAATTGACAAAATCATATGAGAATTCTAAGAGAGCTAAACACATTGACATAAAGATGCATTTCATAAAAGATTTGGTTAATAAAAAGGTTTTAGATATTTCTTATGTTTCAACGGAGAAAAATTTGTCAGATTTATTCACTAAAATACTGTCATGTGAAAAACTTAATTATATTAGAAATTCATTGAAAATTGTGTAATGTTAACAAATGTAAAAGTATAACTAAAATTTCTAAATGTATAAAATTAAAATTGTAAAAGATAAAAGGATGTTAAAATTATGTAATAGGCTTGTATTGTATTAATATAAAAGTATTATATGTAAAACTTAAAGGTTATTTGTAATAGCATGTAGAATTGTAATGATAAAATTGTAAGGACATTTTGTAAGCGATTTTCATATCATTATAGATATTCAATCGAGGGGTGGTGTTGAGATATTGTCTGTGGCTTTGATGTAAGATCTGTATTCTGTCACTTGTCAAGAGAAAAAATATGGCGTAAGAGTATTAAAATAATGTTTGTTAGAAATGTGATAATTAAAGTATGTGTAAGAAATAAAAGTGTGTGAATATAATTAAATGTCTTTCACTAAAATCAGACTGCATTATAAAAATAATAGATTTATACTTACTAAAATTCATTCTCTATAAATTATCCTTATACAGACACAAGCACACATTTTGATATTTATAGTGATATCAACAGGCGTGCTTACTGCTTATGTCTATAGTTTCCTGCTAATATACTGATGTGTTACTGTCAACCATTTTCCAGACATTGTAGATACTAGTTAGGAAAAAAAATATTGGTAGCCCACCCTAGTGTTTACTATTTATTACCTATAGGGTAGTAAAAATACTTTCTTATATGTTATGGTTTATAAATTATTTGTAATAGTTAGTACCAATTAATCAACAAAATCTAGTCTGCCAATCCGCTTGGCCAGCGTGGTACACTATGGCCAAAACCCTTCTCACTCTGTGAGGAAACCCGTGCTCTGTAGTGAGCCGGTAATGGGTTGATCATGATGAATCAACAAAATTGTTTCTTTTCAGATGTGAACTAAGTATGTGATTGAACAGAGGTTTTACTGATTGTACTAAACGGAAGTTACAAAGAACTGCTGTTCCATGTGATGTAATTGAATATGAAAATATTAACAGCATTGTAAATAGCGTCTCATACTATTATGTTAAAATGATTTTGTATGTATTTGGAAAATAGATCGTTTTCAGAAGAAGTGTCAGCCACCGCACTCAAAAAAAAATCCTTACACAAATAAATGTGAATTGTTAGAAAGAAAACCTGTTGTTTTATTTTGAATCCTAACTAAAACTTTATTGATAAGGCATTTTGACTCGAAAGAGAACTTGGTGTATTTTATTTCACCAGAAGTGCGATTGTCTAACTTTAGACCATGAAAATTGTATTCATTTGACAGCTTAAACGTACGTTTTCAGCTGTCAAACGGCCAATTCGAATTGTGTACGGAGTTCATAGATGGTTGACGATTGCATGGCTATCATGAATGTCATGGATCGTTATTTTAGACGATGAGTGAATGATTTCATACGATTTGACAGCTAATTCGAATTGTCTAACTTTTTTGAGATCATCGCCTATGTCAAATAATAGCGGTGAGTCTCGGGACATGATTATCGTTAATCGTTTGATGGCATAAGTTAGTGATGTGCCGATTCGATTATTTTGATAATCGATTAATCGATTATATTAATCGATTATAAAATAATAATCGATTATTAATCGATTATTGATCGATTATGAAATAATTCTTAGAAATAACTGAAAAAACAATTCTACTTTCTGGAAAAAATTCTGAACTCTTGCATTTAGTAGCAACATCTATATTATAACCTTTTAGACTGTTCTGAAAAAAGAAAAACAAACACTATTTTTCAAATTTTTTGAAATTGAAATTAGAAAATTAAATAGATTAATTAAAAAATAATGTAATTGATCAAAATTAAATATACATACCTATTAGGTACCTATTTATCACACTAAGGCGAAAGTTTGTGTGTGTGTGTATGTATGTGTGTATGTTTATTACTTTTTAACGCCGCAACTACTGGACCGATTTAGCTGACATTTGGATTGGAGATAGGTTATGTCCTGGAATAACACATAGGCTACTTTTTATCCCGGAAAAGTGTTCCTGAGGGACTTAAATAGATATTGACTTCCAAAAACGAGATAGGTGCTGTTAAACGCTGATTGTTCTTAGGTACATCACGCTCACATAACAAATTATTGCAATAGTTTGCTGTCGTTGCATGCATTTGTATGCTTTTGCATGAATTTGCTGTCGTTCTCGTTGCTAAGTTACTCTTAGATGATTTTGTTCAAATATTTTTTATGTGTACAAACTTATTAATCACGGGTAACATCGCGGGGCACAGCTTGTACATATATAAATACACATAGCGGGGGTAATTTCACTACAGTTGGTAAAGGCGTATCGTCGGTTCGGTGTGTTCGAAAAGTTGAGTATGTATGAAAAAGCTTTAAGCTGCATAACGCTCGCTCACAGTCGGCGGCTGACTATCCGTTTGGTGTGAACAAAGCCTAAAACTAACTTTGAGGGAATCCCCTTTTTGCAATGATAGGGTTGCCAAACCATATTATACTTTAGCAAGCAAATTAATAACAGAAAGCTGGTAGTAAAGTTTGGTAATTAACGTATATCTTTATAATCGATCATGATCGATTATGCAAAATCATAATCGATTGCAATCGATCATTTTAATAATCGATTAATCGATTATTGATAATCGATTCCGCACATCACTAGCATAAGTGTATTGAATTGATTAAAATCTAATTTTCTAACTTTTTAAAACAAATTCCTTAATAAACACCGCAGTAAATATAACTTTTAATTCGACTACGGCAAAGAGACGGACTTTGCGACAAGTCAAGAAGAAAAAAATCGATGCTCTGGAGATGTGGTGCTGGAAGCGAATGTTAGGAATCTCATGGACCGAATTTCGCACCAACGTCTCGATACTCCAAGAACTCGGCATCAAACAGCATGTTTCGACGTTAGTACAGAGTCGTATTTTGAAGTTTTTAGCACACATCTCCCGGCGTGAGGGTGACTCCATCGAGCGCCTTGCCGTGCAGGGCGAAGTTGAGGACACCAGACGGCGAGGAAGGTCGCCCATGCGATGGACCGACTAAATTAAATCATGTGGGCGCTCCCTTGTATGAAGGCTCCAGGCTGTCGTCCAGCAGCGAAAAGTGGCGAATAAGTGGCGAATGCTCGTGAGGCGTATAACATCTGCCCTTAAAGATGTTCTGGATGACCACGACCGCTCTACCAAGAGCGTAATGAAGAAGAATAAGTACCTAGGTGTTTTGTGTTTAAATAGGTATGTTCGACCATAGTGATTACACTACTGAGTCAATGTTGATAAATAAGGTGTCAATAGATTCGTTAGTAGGTACAATATTAAGTAGGTACTTACCTAGGTAAGTATTTTTGTTTGATTGGCCATGCCAGTTTAATCAGTTAGGTACCTTGTTACAGTTTTATTTAATTAATTGCTATGTTTTAAGTAAGTTTTCTGTTTCATCATAGTATAAACCTTGTAAGTAAATATTTGGTGACAATCTTTTTGCTATTAAATCTATTCATATCATTTAAGGAAAGTTTTATTTAATTTATTGTATAAGGTCTTCTCTATAGGTAGCTATATTTTAATATTTATGATATGACCTACTAGGTATCTATTAGGTACTAGGTAGGTAGGCTACAAACACTATATCTGCAGTTTTCACCACCCCTACCCGTTTTGCTAGGCACCCCAGCTAGGTACTCCTAGTACAACACAAGTGTGTGGCCTAAGTGACTGATGCCATCAACCAGCCACAAGTGTTGCAGCAGCCCTTAAAATTCCTCAGTAACATTCAAGAGAGAAGGGCTGCTATGACGGGGTAAAAGCAGCATGTTATACTTTTTTATCCAATAGTACAAATCATCAAATACCTACTAGGATAGTATAATAATAAATATTTTTTAGGTTCATGGACACCACCATGGCCCCACCTTTTTTTTTATTAGGATCATTAAACTGGTTACAATTTTATGAGGAAACTATCTTTAATAGCAGCCTAAGGTGGAATGCGCTTGCCTAGAAGGTATTCTACACCTACCTACCTATTCAATCTTATTTTGAAAGTCCCAATATTATCCCCACAGATTATGTTCCTTAATCCTTATCGCCGCCGCCGCCGATATTATGTAAATTGATATAATGAGGTGAAATACTTAATGTGTAATGATTGAATAAAACCTGTATGAATATATATATCTTTTTTATTTCTGATTATTATTCATGGCAGGTTACACTGCAACTGTAGTGTTCTAGAGTGCTCTGCCCAAACAAAAGAAAAACAATAAATAAACTTACATTTTAATCTAATCTTACCTACTACATAGGAATATTTATATTAGTTAAAAGTTCCTATGTAAGTAGGTAAATAATTTACCTACATATTATATAGGAACTTTTAACTTAATATAATTTACAAGTTCCTCCTACATTGGTAGGTAATTAACCTACTTACATGCTAAATACATAATTTAAAATGTTAATCACAGCCAACTTTGTACTATTAGCATGGTTGTTACATTTTAACCAAAAATTACATAAGAACAGCCACTTTTATTATCTTTATCACTACCATGCCCAAGGCAATGCGGTGTCACTTACACAAGTGAAGGCTCTATTAGGCCTCCTGGACTAGACTAGACTTGCCTTTACACAAGTTTAAGAACTCTATTAAAAATATGCTCATAAAAAAAGCTTATTATACAATTGAAGATTATATAAACGATAAAAAAGCTTGGATTTAACTCGTTCCAGCAATGCGCGAGACGGCATTTCAATCATGTACATTAATCATAATAATTGTTATAATGTTGTTTTTAAAAAGAGCAACCGCCGAGTTTCTTGCAGGTTCTTCTCGGCTGGAACTGCATTCCGATGTGGTAGATTCAATTGACGATTCAAAAGTACTTGGAAACGTTTATTTGAATAAAAAACTTTTCTATTCTATTCTATTCCTGGAAGCCAATGTGGGTATGGGCAGGAGGACGTATACTGGGGGATGCCTTGGCCAACCAGCATGTGGACGACTTTTGGGCGAATGTGACAGCAACACTAACTAGCCACTGTACAAAATAGGGTTTGTTATTATCTACAGAAATATGTGTGTGTATCTATAAAGCTGTGATAGCCTAGTGGTTAGGACGACCGACTTCTAATCGGAGGTCGTGGGTTCGATCCCGGGCACGCACCTCTAACTTTTCGGAGTTATGTGCGTTTTAAGTATTTAAATATCACTTGCTTTAACGGTGAAGGAAAACATCGTGAGGAAACCTGCATGCCTGAGAGTTCTCCATAACGTTGTGTGTGTGAAGTCTACCAATCCGCTTGGCCTGCGTGGTAGACTATGGCCAAAACCCTTCTCACTCTGAGAGGAGACCCGTGCTCTGTAGTGAGCCGGTAATGGGTTGATCATGATTATCTACAGAAACAGTTTAATTAATTATTTACCACAGTACAGTCGTTGAATGGCAATCAAATACAACTAGATATTATATTAAAGTGAGATAAAAACTCAACCGAGTATATCACTTTAATTAAGTATGGGAACTATTAGCTATAATAGAAAAACATTCCTAAGGTTTTTGTCATTGAAGTAGTTTTGTACAAGTAATAAGATTTTTCAATAAGCTTAAATAGGTACTTTTATAAAAACAAGACAAAATATCTTAGTTTATTAAAAAAAAAACATGTACAATTAGTGTAAACAACCATAATATTATGACCAAAAGCAGTCTTGTTTTCTTGAGACGATAACGAGTCAGTGTGTCTAATCACTTTATTTATTTAAATTTTACACATAAATAAGTAATAAGTTTAACATGAATTCCATGTATAGTCATATCATGTGTTGCATCTCTCTATTGCAGTGTTCAACTGCCTCATTGGTCTAGTGCAGTGTTTCTTAAGTTACAAGTAGTTACAAGTAAGGCCATGGAATTAATACAGAGGGTCTACGGCAAGCCTACCTAACATAATGCATTAGTGTGAAAATTGGTATACAATAATTATGTTGTGAGTAAATACTGTGTACAATTTGATGTTCCAATCCAGCATAAGCAACAGCAAATAATAGAAGCTGGTAAACATTAAACCTCATTTTTTATCTTTTCGGAAAGGGTGTCGGCTCTTTCATATTTTGAGAGAGGTCCACGACTAGAAAAAGGTCAAGAAACTACTCTAGTGGTTAGCTCGTTCAGCTGCGGATTGTGGCGTTTTTGCTGTTAGGAGTCACCACGCTTGCCTGAAACAAGAGATGGTTGTTATGAAGATAATAAAATATGAACAATATTTATTTTTTGTAGGATAATTATGAATTATGGTAAAGCTTACTTGGTTGTTGTTGTTGTTTGTTTGTAGTATGGCTTTGTAGTAACACAGCACAATTCACTTCACCAGTATCGAGTAGCTTGGAGAAAACACAATCTACTGCTGACACTGAATTTTCCATATTCACGATACAATAGTGGAGTTATTGTAAGTACTTGAGAGTTGATAGCCTAAAACATCACAATAAGCAACATTAAACATACATTTACGTAAACATAAATAATAATCTTACGTAAATCTATAAAATATACCTACTACATAATATATACAATTTTATTTTGTTAGATATAGGTGTAACTAGATGATGACCGCGGGCCTGACTTCGCCTGCGTGGATTGAGGTTTCTTCCACCTCACTGAGGTTCCCGCGGGAATTCTTTCATTTTCCGCGATAAAAAGTTACTTGCTTGTGTTAATTCAGAGTATAATCTATCGCCGTTCCAAACAGCCAAATCCGTTCAGCAGTTTTTGCGTGAAAGAGTAACAAACATCCATACATACAAACTTTGCCGTTTATAATATTAGTTAGAATATTTATACACAAAAGTTTTATATAGGGACTAAACATTCAATAAAATACACTAACACCCGTTAGAGCCTATGGAGAAGTTTGGGCAGAAGAGGATAAGAGAAGAAGACCCTTCATCCAAACCACATTCACATATAGAGCTATCTTTGAAAATTTGTGGCTGTCCTTTATTTTTTGTTGAATTTACGAAAATTTATAAATTCGTAAAATAACACTAAACTGTCATATATACATTGACATTGACACTTACATTGACACTTGATGTCATAATTAACCATTATACAGATAACAAAACAAGTCCACTAACGCCAACTATTGTTCAGAATTAGTAAGCTCGATCATAATTCACTAGTCTGCGTTTTGTTACATAATTTGCTTATAGATATTAACGTTGGAATTCTATGTTTGAAGTTATGAAAGTTAATTTTCATTATGAAATTAGTATGCTATCGTAATAAGTTCCATTGTTTTTGTGTCTGTCATAATTGTTAATAACATAAAAAATTGAGTTTCACTGATGCTATTTGTATAATAAAACGCAATTCCATGATACGTTTTTAAGCCACCGGTCACTTTTCGCTCTTCATTTGATGGACAGTTTTACGCAATTCGAATTTTTCTTGACCATCAATGACCGATCGTCTAAAATAACCATCATGGTTCAAACCTTACACAATCGCACTTCTGTTCGCTCTCGAGTCAAAATGCCTTATCTAAAAATATCAGTGTTGCCAGCACGGTCATGTCAAAAGTTACCTAATATAAATAAAAAAGTAACCTTTTAGTGTAAAAAATAACCTTTAATTTTTTTGACGTAATATTAGCGTCTTATAAATAAATGAACGCCAGTCGCACGCACGTAAAAGCATGACTCATTGTCACGTACCTACCGCGTGCAAGCGAGAGCGCGGAACAAGCGATAGAGAGGAAATGTTTTCTTATGACGTTAACACGTACAAATGTCTTCCGTAAACCGACTTCACAGACAACTAAGTATTTTTTTTCTAGTAGAAAATTGTATTACATGTTGATAGAATTGATGTTGCTTGCTTGCACAAATATTCATTCAGATATTGTTTGAGATCGGTCGAGAATTGGGATGAAACGAGTGTGAAAGAGAAACTGATGAGAAGAGTTGCAATAAGAACCACAGATGACAGAGTATTTATGAAGATTCGAAAAATCACCTAAAAGTTACCTTTTGAATAGTGTAACCTAGAAGTAACCTGACCGAGCTAAAAATCACCTAAAAGGTTACAAAAGTAACCTTCTGGCAACACTGAAAAATATTATTTAGGATAAATAGGTAGGTAGGTAGGTACGTCAAAGAGTTGTTGGTGGGCTGAATCTAGATGGCGCTGAACTGTTCTCATTTTTTTACTATGGAGTTTTCATTCTTCTCTCGTTAGAGAGTAATGAGTATTTTTGTTCTGTGTTGTGGATACTTTGGTGGATACAATACGTTGGATATCTGAAGTCTGAATTATAATAAACCATTGGAGATGCGGTGCTGCGTGCCCTTCTGCAAAACCACTGCGGAGGTCGTCTCCGAGTGCGAGGAGATTGCATTCCACGAGTGAGTGTTCCATTGATTCCGCGTACTGCTGCAACTGTGGCGGGCTTGAGACGGCGGTGCGCGCGTCGAGGCGCCGCCATCTCAAGCCGCCCGCTGCCCGTCTTGACTTATTCAACCTGTACAATTACATGAATGAGTTGACTGTCGCACTCGGCAGGCAACACGTCGGTCGCCATGTTGACGGCGTTTGCGTCAGTAATTTGAGTTACGCAGATGACACGGTACTGCTGAGTGTGTCGATCTGTGGAATGAGGGGGCTTATACAAGGACGTCGCCAAGGGGGTCCAGGTAGGGTCAGCTGCCCCCATCTATAGATTTGAATAATACCTATAGCCAAATGCAACCAAAGTCCTAAAGTCATTCACTTGACTTAGAATAATTAATAACCATGTGTACAAGATTTCAGTTAAATCAAGAGCTTGTAATGCTTGTTTTACAGCTTCATAACCTCTCGACTGTACCTAAAATTTATACTTTCCTTCATCCTCTTGCACCCCCTTCCCCCCCTTGCCCGTCAGCTGCCAACGCTCTTGGGCTGTTAGTTGTTACAGACTTGTTGAAAGTATGCAGGTCGTCATGGCTTGAAATACAACATAGTAAAAAGTCAATGTACGATGTTTGAAGCCCGCCGGTACCTCCTCAGAATGTGCCACCTGTGTGGGTTTCTGTAGACACGGTGCACATTTCTAGTACCTATGACATGTACCAGAGATGATGCAGATATTGAACGAGAGCGGAGTAGACTATTTCTATCGAAAACTGCATTAAAAAATGCTCCTGTAAAATTTTATTTTATTGAATTATGCCATTTTGATCGCCAGCTCCTCACATATTAATATAACACCGTGACATTTAAATGAACTATTTTGTTTCCACTGAGCTATTTCTCTCATTTGTACTCTAATGCTATTGAACTACTATTTGTGATTTGTTTAATAAGAGTTGCACACGATGAAACCTACTTAAGCGGCTACTCTAGCGCTTGTAATACCTCTTGTGTGCTACTTGGGAGTACATCCTGTAATTTCCAGGTTCCCGGATGAAGAGCCACTCCGTGCTGCCTGGCTCAGAGCCCTCGGAAAACAAGACACTCTCCTGCCAGACCCTGCTGTGGTCTGCTCGCGGCATTTCCTCAACGATGACTTTTACGAAACAGAAAGTGGGTCAAAACGAATTCGGACCCACGCTATTCCCTCAACAGTGCAGGTGCTACTTTATAAATCAAATCAAATAAACTTTATTCAAAATTGGTACATTGTACACTTTTTGAATGTCAATTTAATAATGCTTGTAGTTTTAGTTGTAAGTCAAAGAATTATACTTCATTTATGTTTATATTTAATTTAAAAAAAAATAGGAAAGAAAATAGTAGATAAATATTACATCACTGCAATGAAAATAATAATAAAAAAAAACTTAACTGTAAAATAAAATGCTGTTCACAGTACAACATAGTCTTGTTTTGTGGTGAACTGTTGTCATTTGAAGTCTGAGAAGACATTCTCATGTGCGATGGACGGACAGACAGAATGTCAGAATTATTTATTTTACATCTGATTTTAAAGAATCCTTATAGTTTCGAGTAAGAAAATGCCAAATTATGTATGACAGAAGGACAAAAAAAACTACAAATATTCTTTATATGTTTGATACACTTTGCGCAGGTCTGCATGATATGCTTCGACACTCACAGCAAGCTGTTCCCGATGAGTAAATACAAGTTGGAAGAAAAATATGAACACTTGGTGGGACATGCTGTAAGTTGAACATTTATATCTCGATCATTTAATAATGTATGTAAAAAAGTTAAAGTTGGTTATATTTGGTTATAAGTACCTCTTTCTGTAGGTAATGTAACTGTTGTATGATATTGTGATTATGAACCATAAACAGATAGCCATAGCCATATCAAGCTAAGATTTCTTGAAAATGTTACCATTTCATGAAATGGCCGCTGCACATTATATTGAGGAGTGTACATTTGTATTATGCTCGCTGATGTGTTGTTGCAGGTGTGTGCTCAAGGAAACCTGAGACCAGCGGTCTGTGTACAATGTGCCCAGAGGTTGGAGAACTTCAGCAAATTCAGAGACAAGAGCTTGAGAGCCCGTGCCCTGATGATGGAGCTAGTTGGGAGACACGAACTGGTGAGTAGCTCAGCATTTGAACTGACGTGAGTGATATCCATTATAAGCAAAAGAGAATGGCTGGACTCACATGATTTACTACTGGACTGGTTTCGAACTCATGTGGGGCTCTTAATCATGAGCATTTTGATCCCTGGTGCTGTAGTCCTGTAAGTGGAGAGTCCTAGGTTCCCAGGAATGGCTGGACTCACGTAATGTACTGGACTATCGCTTTGTTCGTCAGGTGGTCAGATGAGCCTCGACGCATTAACTCGTTCCAGATAACAATACGCCATGTGAAGTCGATAAGCCGCGCGAAGCACCAACTGGAGTCCGGCATCGTGAAGACAGTACTGGAGCCCGACCGCTGCGACGTGCACGTAGCGCACTGTGACGCAGGCAGACCGACAGTGGCAGTGAACAGTAGACCGACAGTGGCAGTGAACAGTAGACCGACAGTGGCAGTGAACAGTAGACCGACAGTGGCAGTGAACAGTAGACCGACAGTGGCAGTGAACAGTAGACCGACAGTGGCAGTGAACAGTAGACCGACAGTGGCAGTGAACAGTGCACACGACAGCACTGACGCGTACAATGAAGACTACTCCGACGACAGCATAGCGCTGGAAGCGCGACTACTGGACGACGCCCTTCGCGATGCTCTCGAGAGACGAGCCGTTGTGGTGAGTGCGAGTGGCTTCTGCCTTCCGATGTACTGAGTGTACAGTGTACCGAGTACCGACCCACTTGTCCGCGACTCATTTTAATAACAAAGGACATGTCCCAGTTCAGTATGGAAGGTGGTTTTTTATTTTGAGTGTCAATTAACCAGAACCAAACTGCCATCACGTGAAAGAGAAAAAAATATATAATTATACGCCATTTAAATAATAATTTTTGAAAACCCCATTTTTTTTAAATTAATAAAGAAATTAATATTGTTTGAAGAACATATTTTTAGTTGGATGGCAACACTAAAAACATTTCTAACCATTTAATTAATCAAATCTGGCACCTGTCAATGTCACTTTAATGTGAATTAACTGTCAAAAGTTCAAAATGCGCCATTAAATGTCACTTTTGCGTCTGTGGACCTTGAGCACAGACCACGAAAAATAAGAAATAAGATAAAAATGACAGTTCTGACAATCACCTGACATTGACACTTACCTAGACAAATGATATTTTTGAAGTTTTTTTAAACCAGTGTTTAATCACAAGCAAAGGTCAATAATGGCTTCAAAATAAAAAAATGATTTTCTCAATGTGGGGGGTCTTTAAAAAATCTGAAAATTATTTAAATGGAAACCTTTTTAGATCTCTACCCAAATACATTAAAATCATCCGGGTTAATTACATTCAAATTTAAAAAACCACTTTTGGACAACTCCTTTAAAGAACAGTGGTAGCTTTCCTAACATGCTGGAACCGGGAAAATCGAATAAAATGAAATTGCATGAAACATAATATGTTGATTTGTTTTCCTTTAAAAATATACACCAGTACAGCAGTTAATATATTTTAAAAGCACGGTGAACCAAGTAACAGTATAATACGTTTTTTGAGATTATTACGTATATGTTTTATTTAAGTTGTCGTCAATAACTTCTTCTGGTGTAGGTACACAATCTCTTGCTGTGGCCGACTTCTGCGAGGAGGTTATATCGCAGAAGGAGGCCGCGGAGCGGGCGCGCGAAGAGGCTCTCGACGCGCATCCGCTCCGGCGCAGGCGGGGGGGAAGGAGGCGGCGGTTATTCGCCGCTCGCCAGCTTCCCTCGGGAGACGGCGGGTAGCTATTGGGCTAGCTATCCGCCACTAACAGTCTCCTCACTGTCTGAGGGGGGGATCACGCTGTCCCGATCCCCTCCTCTTTAGCGCGGGAGCCCCGGCAGGTGGCTGGGGCGGCTGACAGACGCCTGGGACGTATACAATGGGTTCCCCAGGCGTCCAGCATAGTCAGCAAGAGGGAACAGCCGTGGTGGTTTTAGTTAGGGTATACCCATAGGGGGAGTCCCACATAACCCCCGTTCTGCCCAAAGAACGGGGGTAGCCATAAAGCTTTCCACCACGACAAAAAAAAAAAAAAAAGGTACACAATCTCTAAACTAAATTGACAGCCCCAAAAATAGTGTTATCAGTTTCACACTGGCTATTATGTGCAGAAAAAGGTAGCATTACGTTTGTCCCTGTCTGTCATTTTGTATTTTTGTTGCCGGTAGTCTCACAATGTAATATTTCAAATGAGAACTAGTGTCGACAATGCGGTGTATGTGAGCGTGACTAGTGACAAGTGGACTAGTCACTAGTCACTCGTCACTGGTCACTCGTCACTCGCCGTAACAACAACACTGGGTGGTGGCAGGGCGGGGCCGGCTGGTCGCCGAGTGCAGTCTGCAGCATGGCGGTGCAGCTGAAGAGTGAAGACGGCGAGCCAGCGCAGGAGCTGATGCAGTGCGAGAGTGCGAGTTGTGAGGACGACGACGGGTGAGTGCGACCCCGCCACCCTACCGGCCGCGCCGTGCCGCCGAGCGCTTCGGCGTTCCGGTACGACCGACCGAGGGTATGGCGTACCTCTACCGAGTTAGCCCGTTTCCACCTTACACTGCCTGTACTTACGCAATCGAGGGCTAACTTGTAGATGAATAAAGACAAAAGTGTGTGTACATAAGTACACGCGCAAGATGATATACTTTGATGCAAATAATTAATTACAATCAGCCACTAGATGGTGCGACAGACGGGCATGTTTGTTTGCGACGCGTCTGACAGTCGAGACCTAATCGGTAAAACAGTCGAGAGTCTAACCTAACCTAATCGGTTAGGTTAGACTCTCGACTGTCAGACGTTGCTAACTTCATCATGTCGTGTTTCGTGTCACCCTGTGTGCATCATAAAAATTCACTGTAATAATTTTTTCATAACGCGTCTAAAGAAGTATAAATTCAAAAATCACACACGAGTGACGTGAACATAGCAACAGATTGAGGAGAACGTTAGTCTCCTTTATATTCTTTGACATAGCCGTGCCCGTTGACAATTGAACACCAGGCCGCACACTTTATGCACTACTTTACGCACTTGTGACATAAACGATGTTATATTCTTCCAGGCGGACACGCGAGCCGAAGTCGGAGCACTGCGAGCAGGCACAGGGTGAGACACTTTGTTTGTGATTGTTGTGAAATGATGCACACCAAAGTTTTTAAAGATGATTTACTTTTGTAACAGTTTTACGCTGCACTTTTCCACAGGTATTTTCGTATTAAAATAGATTTTCGTAATTAATTAATTATAAAGTTCGTAGCAATGTTCAATTTTCGTAATAGAAGTGTAATGTCAAAATTGTCACTTGTCACTTGTCTATTTTGGCGGGAGACGCCACAGAGTCACTACAGATGAGGTATTAGTTTTGACGGGAGACGGCCACAGATAAATTGGCCCGAACATCTTCCCCCCCCTCAACGACCTTGGGCTGTTGAGTTTCTTCGTCAGACGCCGAAGGCAGAGGGCACAGATTATGAATGGCACGGCGTATGATGCCTCTTGAGGTCAACACATCGGCTACACGTGCAACACCGTCTTCTCCAGGGTAAAGTTTTGAAATGCGCCCCATTCGCCATTTAAGTGGGGGCAAGTTGGGTTCCTTGATGACCACCATATCGCCTTGAAGTATATTCCCTTGATTGACTCGCCATTTGGCTCTCTGTTGCAGCTCAGACAAGAATTCATGTCGCCACCTTTCCCAAAAATGTTGCTTGAATTGCTCGATTTGTTGATATCGGTTTAGGCGGTTTCCATTGACGTCCAATAAGGCCGGAGATGGCAAAGAGATGAGTGGTCTCCCGATGAGGAAGTGCCCAGGAGTTAAAGGAAGTAAATCGGTTGGATCTGAAGAAAGTGGAGTAAGGGGCCTGGAATTCAAAATTGCCTCGATCTGCACAAATAAAGTCGACAACTCTTCGTACGTGAAGTGATTTTTTCCTAGCATGCGATATAAATGATGTTTTGCAGACTTGATGCCTGCTTCCCAAAGCCCACCGAAGTGGGGGGAGTAAGCTGGTGAGAATCTAAATTTTATGCCCTCATTGGCTGCGAATGAGGTGATGGATTCATTGTTCTCTACGGATTGTAAAAATTGGCAAAGATCATTGTTTGCACCAACAAAATTCCGGCCATTATCGCAGTAAATTTCAGTAGGTTTTCCTTTGCGCGAAATGAATCTTTTTAGACAAAGGAAAAAAATATCAGTGCTGAGGTCAGAAGCAAGCTCCAAGTGTACAGCTCTGGTTGACAAGCAAATAAAGAGGCATAAGTAACTTTTAAGTATTTTACAACCGCGTCCAAGACGATCTCTAATTGGAAAAGGTCCTGCAAAATCTACACCAGAAATCTGGAACGGTAAGTTAGGAGTCACCCGAGACGCTGGTAAGTTACCCATTATTGGATTAAGTGTATTAGCTTTCATAATTCTACATAATTTGCAATTATTTACCGTACTTCTAGCTAGTCGTCTGCCCGCAATAGGCCAATATGTTTGTCGTAAATTATTTAACAATGATTGAGGGCCGCTATGCATAAGTTTCTTGTGCTCATGATCAAATAATAATTTAGTAAATTGATGATTTGAATCTAATAAAATTGGATGTTTTTTATTGTAAGTTTCAGGTGAATTTTGAATACGTCCCCCTACGCGGAGGATACCATCTTCGTCTATGAAAGGTCGCAGCGAGAGCAAGGGTGATCGAGAAGACAAGCATTTTTTATTTTGTAGTGCCTTAAGTTCTATTTCAAAATTTTCCAATTGATGTTGCTTTATTAAATAGTTAAGAGAAGTTTTAATTTCATCAGTAGATAGATGGCCTGTATATTTTGAACTAGGAAACCTAATATTGTGAATGAATCTTAATGCATAGGCTAGACTTCTTTTTAACCTTGAAAAGTTTGAAAATCTTTCACAATTTATTATTTTATTTGCATATGTAGTTGTAGAATTTGCAATCGTAGTGAAAGCAGCTGTAGTTGTAGTTGATGAATGTTGTTTAGATTTATTAGTAGAAACTTTCCTTTCAGGAAGATCAATTGAAATTTTTATATTACATGGCCACTCACTCTCATCCTTTAATAAAAATTGAGGGCCTTGCCACCATAATGTAGCAGTTTGAATATGCTTAGGATCTAGACCACGAGAGGCTAGATCTGCAGGATTATTTATGCCGGGTACATGTCTCCAGACAGCAGAAGAAGTCTTTTGTTGAATTATTGCAACTCGATTTGCAACAAAAGTTTGAAGATCACGAGATTCTGATGATAACCATCCAAGAACTACAGAAGAATCAGTCCAGTAATATATTTTTGGAGCTTCTGGAAGCCGTAGAGCCTTTAAAACAGCCGGAGCTAAACGAGATGAAAGTAAGGCTCCACAGAGCTCTAATCTGGGTATAGTCTGCGATTTTACAGGAGACACTTTTGTCTTAGCACATAGAAGATTAACCGTTACCCTTCCTGATTTATCTGTTGATCTTAGATAGATACATGACGCATATGCTTCAAGGGAAGCATCACAAAATGCATGAAGCTCGATCGTCTCCGGATTGTCACTGAGTGTGTATCTGGGAATTTGAAGTTTAGACAAATTTTCTAAGTTAGAAACGAAATTAGACCATAAATTAGCAATATCAGTTGGTATAGGATCGTCCCAGTCTAATTTGGACAACCACAACTTTTGTAGAATTATTTTTGGTATGATTGTACACGCACTCAGTAAACCGAGAGGATCAAAAAGCTTAGCAGAATTTGATAAAATTGACCGTTTAGTTGCAATAGAAGTCAATTCAATTTTTGTAGGAAATTTCAAGACGTCAGCGACTGGATCCCATTTAAGACCCAATGCACTGGATTGCGAACTTAACTCTAAGTCCGTATCGACATGAACATTAGAAGTACTTTGAAAGATGGAAGGTATGTTGGTACGAAATTTGCGTAAAGGGAAGCATGCTGATTTAAGAGTTTCTGTAACATTATTTATGATGTGAATAAGTTCCTGTAAAGAGTTACTGCCTGACAGAAAATCGTCAACATAAAAGTCATGTTTGATAAGTTGAGCTATTTGTTCATCCTTACATTCTTTTGATAGCTGCAGCAAACATCGCGTACTGAGAAAGGGAGCTGATGCTGTACCGTAAGTTACTGTGTTTAACTGAAATGTTTTTATAGGGAGGTTCTCATTGTCCCGCCACAAAATCATTTGAAGATGACGTTGTTCAGGTTGAATTAGTATTTGTCGATACATTTTTTCGACATCAGCCGACACTACAAATCTGTGTTGTCTGAACCTTAATAATATTGAGAACAGGTCATCCTGGACTACAGGTCCTACAAACTGAATGTCGTTAAGTGAGATGCTGTTTGAGGTTTTAGACGACGCATTGAAAACAACCCTGACCTTTGTCGTTTCGCTACTCTCTTTGATAACCGCATGATGTGGCAAGAAACAACCATGATCTTCATAGCCAGTAACTTCGGACATATGGCCTAGTTTTTCATACTCATTCATGAATTTATTATACTCTATACGCAAATTTGGATTTTTATTTAATTTTGTTTCTATTTGAAATAATCTCTTTTTTGCAATATTATAGGAATCACCTAAAACATCAGCTGAATCACGAAGAGGAATCTGTACACAAAATCTACCATTTTCATCTCGGTAAGTAGTATCATTGAATAATTTTTCACAATAATGTTCATTGAAAGAAGGATTCTCCGCAGGTACTTCTTCGAGTTCCCAGAATTTGGAAAGTTGTTGATGTATTTCTTTGCTGAAGTTACAATATATTTTTTCAGATGTATCACAATATTTCCCCCCCATGGGGCCAGAAACTATCCAACCTAGTTGTGTCTCTTGTAGTGTGGGCATATGAGGACCCAGTTTGAATCTAGAAGAACAAAGTAAATCCCAGAAGACATCGGCCCCTAGAAGCATGTCAATTTCTGAAGAGATGTAGAAGTTGGGGTCCGCTAATTGAATGTGGCTCGGTATTTCTAGATTATTGATGTTAATGTTTACTTGAGGCAGCCTGTCAGTAATAAGAGGAATGATGTAGCATTTAACAGGCATGCTGAATGTGGTATAAGAAGACTGTATGATGACATTGCAATGTTCAGTGATTTTAATGATGGAGTTATTTAGACCAAATACTGAACGAAGATGATTTTTTATTTTTGGTAAACCAATTTTAGCATGAGCAGCTTCGGTCAAAAAAGATGATTGACTTCCACTGTCTAATAAAGCCTTTAATGTATATGTTTTGTTGTTATTCACTACCTCTACCAAAGCCGTAGACAGAAGAGCTTGGTTCGAGGACACAGAAGACATACTAACGACGCAAGAAGGATCCTTAACATTAGTAGGTTGAGATGATGAAGAAGGTAAGCTGTTATGTCGAGGAACTGTCATTTTAGATGTACCAAGTGATGTAGCAGTTCCATCACAACTTTGTAATGATGTAGATGACGTAGATGGTTGTGCTTGTGGTTGAATATAATGAAGAGAAGATTGTTTATGCAGAATCGAATTATGTTTTCTTCTGCAATACCTGCAGCCACCCAGTCTACAGTGGAAAGGTTTATGGCCTTCGCGAAGGCAATTGCTGCAGATTTGCCACTCAAGCACTTTCGCGATTCTATCGTCTACTGACATTGCTTTGAATTTAGGGCAATTGTATAATTTATGATCTAGCTTACAAGCTAAACAAGTATTATTGTTATTTAAAGAAGACGGAGATGAAGGCGAAGACGGTGATGATATTATGAATGACTTGGATTTAGTAACTTGGTAACGTTTGTCTGATTTGATAGGTTTGCTACTATGCAGTGTCTCTAATACGGTAGCCCGTTGACGCAGAAAATCAAAAAAATCTGATAGCTTTACTGTGTCAAGGGTGCTTCTGAACTCCTCCCATTTTCTGGCTGTAGCCAAGTCGAGTTTTGCAGAAGCCATGTATATTATGAGTGAATCCCAATAATCAGTTGGTTCTCCAAGTGAATTTAATGCACTTAAATTTTTTGTGATAGTATCAACTAAAGCGCGTAGACAAACCTCAGATTCTTTAGCTATCGGCTCAATGGAAAATAAACCTTTGATATGTTCATTTATAAGAAGGCGTTTATTATTGTACCGATCGCAGAGAAGAGTCCACGCAATAGGATAGTTGATAGCCGATACTGTAACTGAATTTATGACAGCATTTGCGGTTTCACTTAAGTAAGATTTTAAATAATGAAATTTATTTATGTCCTCTATGGTGTCATTGTTGTGGATTAAAGAGAGGAACATATCTCGGAATTCTATCCAATTACTGGGATCCCCATTGAAGGTGGGGATTTTAAGCGGTGGTAACTTCACTGGTTTGTGTTTTGACTGGTCGGAACCACTGACAGATGCTGAAGCAGATTCATTTTTAGATGCACTTTCATATAATTGTAATAGCTCTTGAGAACGAGCTATCAAGCTAAAAAAGCGGTTCTCGAAACTTTCCCTCTCTTTCATTTCTTTGTCTTCATCAATATCGAAGGCCTCAATTTTAGATTGCAAGTCGTCATAGCTATATGAGAGATCTTGGAACTTACTTAAGCGCAAACTTAATTCATTGATCTGAGATTTATTTAGTTTACATTCTAATAGCGGCGTGAGATATTTTTCGAACAAGGTGATACGAGTTTTTACCCGTCCTCTTTGTGCAATAAGGTCTTTTAATTCGGTCATTGTGTAAGTGCAAACAATAATACATACACAATAAAATAAAAATAGAAATTACAAGAAGAACAATGTATCAACCAACCTCAAACTCCCGTACTAACCGGGCGGTGTAAGTTATGTGCTAACGTAGCGGCAAAGTTGACTCGAAGTACGCGGCAAATAGGTAGGTAGGTACGTTGCATCGATTTACTTAATGCTGCCTGTGATGCTGCTTAAATTCTCACCGCTCGACTCCCGGAAGTCCTGAAATAGTCGGCAAGTATTTGTTTTAATATGTAGTGTATAATTTATCAGTGAAATACAGTGTATGTTAACAATGTGTGGTATTGTGTGCACGTGTCGTGTTAGAATGACGTTCGAACAATTCGGCGTTTACACGTACAAATCGAAGCAAAATTGATAAAGAAGGATTAAAGATGCGTATAGGAAATGGGAATGGGCATTACTTCCCTCGGTTTTGTCCACCTCTGCTTGTGGGATTGAGCAATGCCTTCCGATGAGTAATTGCGCCGGAGTGTCCGTTCTTGATAACGTAGGGGTCACCAAAAAATGTTTGTGATTGTTGTGAAATGATGCACACCAAAGTTTTTAAAGATGATTTACTTTTGTAACAGTTTTACGCTGCACTTTTCCACAGGTATTTTCGTATTAAAATAGATTTTCGTAATTAATTAATTATAAAGTTCGTAGCAATGTTCAATTTTCGTAATAGAAGTGTAATGTCAAAATTGTCACTTGTCACTTGTCTATTTTGGCGGGAGACGCCACAGAGTCACTACAGATGAGGTATTAGTTTTGACGGGAGACGGCCACAGATAAATTGGCCCGAACACACTTACTTTTCACGTGTTGATTATTCTAAGAAAAAAAAAACTAACGGAACACTTTACGTCACACGTGAAGGGTGGTTAAGGGTTAACGAATTGTGACGTTGTGTGACAAGGGAGAGGAAGGGGCCCTAAATTTTGTTACGTCACATTTCAAAATCTAATATATTTAAAGTAGGTACGGTACTACTAAAACACGAATATGAAAATATAAAAAAAAAAAATTCAGAATTGCTTTTTTAATAAAGAGCAACCGTCGAGTTTCTTGCTGCTTTTTCTCGGTTGGAATGGCATTCCGAACCAGTGGTAGATTCAGTTGACGATTCAAAAGTACTTGTAAAAGTTTATTTGAATAAACTAGCTAGTTAAGAGCTACTCCATAGAAAGATCACGAGTGATACATCAGAGGACATTGTTGTGTCACTTGTGTACACGAGTGTTACATCAGAGGACCATTGTTGTATCACTTGTGTACACGAGTGTTACATCAGAAGACATTGTTATATCACTTGTGTACACAAGTGTTACATCAGAGGACATTGTTGTATCACTTGTGTACACGAGTGTTACATCAGAGGACATTGTTGTTTCACTTGTGTACACAAGTGTTACAGCAGAGGACATTGTTGTTTCACTTGTGTACACGAGTGTTACATCAAAGGACACTGTTGTTTCACTTGTGTACACGAGTGTTACATCAGAGCATTATTGTTTCACTTGTGTACACGAGTTTTACATCAGAGGACATTGTCGTTTCAGTCGCCGCCATGGCCGCGAGTCCCGGCACGCGGCGCGACACAGAACAAGAAGCCGATACTACTGGCACCAGTGAGTATGACTCCACACTTGATGTTGTGCACTGAGTATATGTCACGGTCAGAGTGATAAACGCGGTCATTGACAGCAATTACCGGTTAGTGTTCACGATCACGGCAACAATTGAAACATTAGGTAATTAATATCTTGGTATTTACAATAAACATTTCAGTCTGTCATGCTCGCTGCAGTCGGGTCAACTTCCGAGACTCGAGCTTATATATAAAGCCTTTATTTTCAGACACAATATTACAATATTATTAGTACAATTTACTCATATGTTACGCTATTTATTATTTCATTTCCTAACTTAAAATATATACATTATACACTAATTTATATAGAACAATATCAGATCCCGGAAACGACATCTGTGTCCGCCTGGTTGGTGTCTGTTTGCCCTCTGGCAAAGGCCTCCTCTAACCTTTTCCATACATCTCTGTCCCTTGCCTTTCTTGTCCAGGTTTTGCCTGCCACTTTAACTATTTCGTCGTCCCATCTGGTCCTTTGTCTTCCTTTCTTACGCTTCCCTATTCTTGGTTGCCACAGTGTAACCAGTTTACTCCATTTATCTTTTCCCCTTACCATATGGCCTGCCCATTTCCATTTTAAAGTTCTTATTTTCAATGTTGCGTCTTGCACTTTTGTTATATGTCTAATATATTGTGTTGTTTTCCTATCTGTGAGCCTAATTCCAGACATACTTCTTTCCATTGATCGCTGACAGACTTGGAGTCTATGCAGGTTGTGCTTCGTCAATGCCCAGGTTTGGCAACCGTATGTGAGAATCGGTAGTATGCAGGTATCAAAGAGTTTCTTTTTTACAGACATAGATATAGTTCTGTCTTTCATTATGTCTTTAAAAGACCAATAGCGATTCCAAGCCATAGCTACTCTTTTATCGATTTCTTGTGACATTTGGTTATTGGTTGATATAACTTGACCAAGGTATGGGTAGTTATTCACATACTCAATAGTATTATTCTCCAGTGTTATTTTTTCTTTTTTTCCATTTGTCATGACTTTGGTTTTTTCTAAGTTCATGCTTAAACCAACCTCCCTGCTCCTAAATGCTAAATCCTTTAGCATTAGTTCTAGTTCCTGCGCGTTTTTGGCAAACAGTATTAAGTCGTCAGCAAAACGAAGATGATTCAAACATGTTCCATCAATCAAAACCCCAAAGTCATCCCAGTCAATTTTCCTAAATATTTGTTCTAAGACTGCTGAAAATAATTTAGGTGAAAGGGGGTCTCCTTGTCGTACTCCCTTTTCAATATTTATGACTGATCCCTTCTTTTCTAACTGTATTACCGCTTTACTCTTAGAATAGATATTCTTTATAAGTCTTATGTATTTATTATGCACGCCTTGACTTCGTAGGGCTTCCCATATTTTGGTTTGTATTAAAGAATCAAAGGCTTTGCTATAGTCTACAAAGGCACAGTAAAATATCGTGCTGTACTCCGAATATTTTTCTATCAATTGTCTTACCACATGTATGTGGTCTAACACCGAGAAACCTTCTCTAAATCCAGCTTGTTCTCGTGGTTGATTCTCGTCTAGGACTTTCGTTATTCTGTTTAATATTACTTTTGCAAAAACCTTATATATATTTGATGTTAAACTGATAGGTCTATAATTGTTAATATTTTTCTTATCTCCTTTTTTATGCAGTAAAATAATATTTGACATCGTCCATTGCGTTGGTATTATCTCTTGATTAACAATTTGGTTGAATAGTTTCGTAAGTACTGGTGTTATTATTAACTTATGCTGTATAAGAAAATCATTTTTTATTTTGTCTGGTCCCGAGGCTTTCTCTCTTTTCTGAGTTTCTATTGCCTTTTCTACCTCTCGACGTAATATTTCCGGTACTCCTTCTTCCTCATCATGGTAATCGTTCTCACAATCTTGCGTGAACTCGGCGTCCATTTTATACAGATTTTGATAAAAGGTAGTAGCGACGTTGATTATGTCAGATCTTCTAGTTTCCTCGTTTCCATTTTGGTTAAGGAGGCTTGGTACCCAACTTTTTATATCTGTCAACTTTTTTAATGCTTTTTTGATTCCTCCTCTTAATATAACCTCTTCTTCTATTGTTTTCATTCGATATGCTTTCCTATCTTTTCTTATATTGTTATTAATTCTTTTGCTTATATATGATATTTGTTTTCTGATCTGGTTTTCTTTTGTCGGTTCGCTCAGCAGTTGCTTTCTTTTCAGAAGTAATTCCTTTGTTTCCTTTGATAGGACATTTGACTTTGCCTTTCCATTTTCCACAAGTGGTGCATGCTTTTGAATCACTTCATCAAGGCAATCGTAATTTTCTTGTACGGTCTTCTTATTAATGTCATGAAAGATTTTAATGAATTGGTCATCAAGACTCATATTTTTATTACTGTTCCCAGAGTTTTTTGGTGAACTTGGGGCTCCTTGGTACGTTTTTCTTTTTTTCTTTTCTGGTTTATTTTTAAGTTGGGCTCTTACCATTCTATGATTGGTATTAAAGTTAAAGTTATTAACTACACTAACATCATCAAAATTATCGGGTTTGTTTGTAAGGATATAATCAATTTCGTTTTTATAACGCCCATCCGGGGAGACCCATGTCCACCTACGACCAGCTCTTTTCTTAAATTTGCTGTTTAAAATTGTCAAATTATGTTCGAATGCAAAATTAATAAGTCTCTCACCATTCTTGCTTCTCTTACCAGTACAAAATGGGCCTCGAATTAGTTCCTCGCTTATGCGCATATCTCCTATTTGTGCATTAAAATCACCCATAATTACTAGGTTATTATAGTTTCTATCATGCAATATAGTGTTTAGATCAGTATAAAATTTTTCTATGTCCTCAAGCTTAGCTTGTTCGGTCGGTGAATAGATTTGGATGAATGTCCAGCAATTTTTGTAACCAGGTATATGCATACTCAAAATCGCAATTCTCTCTGAGATTCCAATGAATTCTTCTATCTGATGCTTAAGTTGGTTGCTCACAAGAAACCCCACTCCATGTTGTCCAGGGGTTTGTCCTATATAGTAAAATATGAATTGATCATGTTCCTCTATTTGTTCTCCTATACGTCTTACTTCAGAAAGACCTAGGATATCCCATTTAATTTCCTTAAGGGCTTGTTTTAATTCCAGTAGACTATCATCAGATTTTAGAGTACGAGTGTTCAAAGTGGCAACGGCAAGAGTTTTACTTCTTTTGGATCCTTTGAATTTATTTCCATCCCTGTCTTTAAGGTTAAGAGGGTGGTGGTCGATTTCCTTTCCCACGGTGACCAACCGGCTTGGGGAAGGTGTTTTGTTAGTTTTATTGTATGTTTGCTTGATTTTACAGTTTGTTGTATTCCGGAGGCTGATATTGTTCCTTGATTGCTAATTTTTGTTCATCTGAGTAGACGAAGAATGTGGCGACATCGCCCTGTCTCTCATTAAAGTAAACGCATCTCTTTTGTTAATTTTATTAGGGCCACGCGATGGGCCTGGGTTTTCCATGGTTTCATTCATTGGTGGAGAAGTTGTAAGCGGTCTTTTCTTGGTCTCAGATTTCTCATATTGTCTTTGTGTCTTGGGGTTTATAACTAATTTATCGTATCTCAAAAATGCAATGTTCCCCTTCTCTCTTTCCTTCTTAAGTTCTTCTTGCAATTCTTGCCGCTTAATCAAGACATCCTTTGGAAAGTCTTCCGCTACTCTGACTCCATTGCTTAATTTCTTCTTGTTTTTAAGTATTTCTATCTTTTTCCACCATGTAAGAATTTTTATAAGGACAGGTCTATTCCTGTTTTGCACAAATTTTCCTAGCCGATAAGATGTAACAACCTCACTTATTTCCAAATTTATGTTCAGATCTCTTTTTAAAATATTTATGATGTTGTTTATCAAATTAATCTCGCTGTCCTTATTTTCTGGAATACCATAAAAAATTAGATTGCTTCTTTTTTCTTTGTTCTCCAAATTTGTAATCTTATTTTCTAATTTTCCCACTTTTTCTCTCAAAATTTGATTTTCTAGTTGTAGTGGTTTTATTTCTAATTCTAATTTATTTAACCTTTCAATTATAGTGTTTGTTTGTTTTTCCATCAGTTCTGATAAAATTGAAACAAGTTCTTGCTTATCCATCCTAAAGCCTATATTTGTCACGGGAAAATCGTTATATGTAAACGAGTCCTGAAAAATGTCGTGTCGTGTAAACGGGTCTTTCGGTCGTTATGTTGGTAGCATTTATGACGGACTATTCAATATTAGAGTATCTGTATATTGTCTACGTTCCGAATGACACTTGTGACGACTTATTATTTGTTTTTATTTTAACGATTGTTGGAACTTTGGAAACACAAACTTTTCCACGTCGATTTCACTGTTATTAGTCGCATTTGTGCACAGCCAATGACTTTTTTAACTGGAATGGTGTTATTTTCAGATAAGTATAGTGTTTTTTTGCTAATGGATCACACTTTTCACAACAAATTTGATTTAATTTACGGAGACACTTTGCAATGCAACTTGTTCACTTGACAGCCGGAACCGGAATCTCGAGGAGACTCGAGCTTAGCGCTTTGCAAAAACACTTTCTTCCGTTCTTGGGTTTTGTTTTTGGCTACATTAAAAGTATGAAATTACGCAATTTTAAAATTCGTGTATATTTTGCACCACGCGGAACGCTCCCCCGCACTGTTCGCTGACCGCTAGTATAAGATTTACCGCGTGATAATCATTAATAGTACCGGTTAATATTGCCGGTCATTGTGAAAAATTATCACGTTCACCTCGTGTGTCGGTCAGTGTTAATAATTCCCGGACACTAATAACTTTCAATTGATCACACTGACCGTGACGTAATCGTTTGTCTGTCCGAGTTTAAGCAAAGTTACAAAATATTTCCTGACGAATGTTTTGTTTCAGTCGCTCCTTCGGGAGTTGCGACGAATCGCGAGAGTGAAGAGCATCCGACTGATACAGACGACGAGTTGGATGTATTGTGTTTCGCTCCGAATAGAATCGTTGAAGACGCGAGGAACCCCCAGGACACTGGACTGAAACCAGAGGAATCGTTGCCTGAAACAGGGAATAGTATCAATTGTCGAACAACTAGGCAAAGTGGACTTCGTACAAACAAACAAGTGGATACAGTTAATAATTCACAGGATACAATACTCGGTACACAGTTACGGAAACCCAAGGACCGAGTACAGTATATCTGTGACGTTTGCCAAAAGATATTTCAACAGAAAACTTCCTTACTTACCCACATAAGGACGCACACTAATACAAAAACGTTCACTTGTAAGTTATGTGATTACAATTGTAAAAAAAAATGTTATTTAGTGAAACACATGAGAACTCACACTGGCGAGAAGCCATTTGCTTGTGAGTTATGCAAATACAAATGTACAGAAAACGGTAGTTTAGTGAAACACATGAGAACTCACACTGGCGAGAAGCCATTTGCTTGCAACTTATGCGATTATAAATTTACAGTAAATAGTAGTTTAGTGAGTCACATGAGAACTCACACTGGCGAGAAGCCATTTGCTTGTGAGTTATGCAAATACAAATGTACAAAATACGGTAGTTTAGTGAAGCACATGAGAACTCACACTGGAGAGAAGCCATTCGCTTGCAAGTTATGCGATTATAAATGTACAGTAAATAGTAGTTTAGTGCGTCATATGAGAACTCACACTGGCGAGAAGCCATTTGCTTGCAAGTTATGCGATTATAAATGTACAGTCAATAGTAGTTTAGTGAATCACATGAAGACTCATACTGGCGAGAAGCCTTTCGCTTGCAAGTTATGCGATTATAAATGTACAGTAAATAGTAGTTTAGTGAGTCACATGAGAACTCACACTGGCGAGAAGCCGTTCTCTTGCAAGTTTTGCGATTATAAATGTACAGTAAATAGTAATTTAGTGAAGCACATGAAAACTCACACTGGCGAGAAGCCATTTGCTTGCAAATTATGCAATTATAAATGTATAGTAAATAGTAATTTAGTGAAACACATGAAGACTCACACTGGCGAGAAGCCATTTGCTTGCAAGTTATGCGGTTATAAATGTATAGTCAATAGTAGTTTAGTGAGTCACATGAGAACTCACACTGACGAGAAGCCATTTGCTTGCGAGTTATGCGATTATAAATGTAGGAGAAATAGTGATTTAGTGAATCACATGAGAACTCACACTGGCGAGAAGCCATTTACTTGTGAATTATGCAAGTACAAATGTACGCAAAGTAGTAGTTTAGCGAAGCACATGAGAACTCACACTGGTGAGAAGCCATTCGCTTGCAAGTTATGCAATTATAAATGTACAGTAAATAGTAATTTAGTTAATCACATGAGAACTCACACTGGCGAGAAGCCATTCGCTTGCAAGTTATGTGATTATAAATGTACAGTAAATAGTAGTTTAGTGAGTCACATGAGAACTCACACTGGCGAGAAGCCATTTGCTTGCAAGTTATGCGATTATAAATGTACAGCAAATAGTAAGTTAGTAATACACACGAGAACTCACACTGGCGAGAAGCCATTCGCTTGCAAGTTATGCGACTATAAATGTACAGTAAATAGTAGTTTAGTGAATCACATGAGATCTCACACTGGCAAGAAACCATTTTGAAGTATATGACCGCTAGTTTGGTCGACCCGTTTTTTGATGACTCATTGTCCAGTGCGTGTCTGTTACGCTGGCTCTACACGATGGGCCATCGCGATGACCCACTGCGATGGACCATTGTGTAGAGCGCGTAGTGGCGTCTGATGGCTTATGGCGCGTGCGATTGTAACATAGTGAATTTATTTAATAGGCAAATAACGTTTTCTCAATGACGATAGGTAATTAACGTTATTGTTCGGGGTCTGATATCGAAATATTTTTATAAAAAATGGATTCGTTCGGAGTCATACCGGTATTTCTTATCTGTAGTTTTGTTTCAGAGTTTTCGTGTCTGTGGTCGGACGGCTGTCAATTCAAGGTCTGTGACCTAAGATATTGTAATATATATCTGTGACAGCCGCGATTAGAGTTGTCTGACGTGTAATTGTTCTGTCAAATGAAACTAATAAAATCGTAAACGATTCAATTGAAAAGCGCGGGAAACTTAACTTGGCGGGAGTGTATTTTTTGGCTTTTGTTTATTTATTTGTGAAAAGAGTGGATCAGTAGAGGTTTTTAGTTTATAGTAGGTAGTCTAGTGTTATAATATTTATATTATTTGTAAATAGTGTACATATATATCTTGGGATCTGGTAAGTTTTTTTTTCTATGGGGGTTGATCCCCCGGACGACCCAGGTGGCCCGGGGCCTGGCCCTGGACCACCTGTAGCACATAATATTATAATTGACGATTCCTCATTGGACACTGAAGATGGATTTATTCCTCTCTCAGAAAGGAAACGAGTTAGACCACGTAAAAGATGTCGTCATTGCAACAAAAAAAGAAAAAGTAAGGATGGGAAATTGTATGCCCAAGGATGTAATTGCGATGACTCTGATGAGAAATTAATTCCCATGGTATTAGATGATGGTGAAAAAACAATGTTACCACCTAGAAGTCCTGTAGCACAAGTTAATACTGGTGCCACTATTACACAACCCAACTCTTCAGGTCACCCACAACCGCAAACTCAAATTGCTAGGAAGTATGTTAGCACTGATTCAGGCCCATTCACTGTTCACATACAAAGAGTAACCACATCCCCTAACGACCCTATTACTTTACACCCCATACAGTTTGGCAAAGACTTAAAAAAATATAATATTAAAAATATTGTTAATGGCAGTCTAAAACGGATAGGCAGGAATAGAGTGTCCATGGCTTTCACCAACTATCAGGATGCTAATTTGTTTACGGAGAGCTCTGTAATAGCTGGACTCTCTTACAAAGTTTTCATTCCCAGCTTCACAGTTACTCGAGTAGGCATAGTCAAAGGTGTTCCCCAAGAATTGACTGAGGAAGAGATCCTGGAAGGCATCACGTTGCCTATAGGATGTGGTCCAATAATTAAGGTAAGGCGTATCAAAAGAAAAAATATAACTGAAGGTACTGATGCAACTTTATTTTCTAATACCAATATGGTTGTGTTGACGTTTGACGGTCAAATATTACCAAAAAGGGTGTTCTTGTGGTATACATCTCTCCCCGTTGAATTATATATCTTTCCTACTATCCAGTGCTACAATTGCTGCAAATTTGGTCATACTAAAATTTTGTGCAGATCAAAACCTCGTTGCTTTAAATGTAGGGATGAACACCCCTCAGACACTTGTTCCGTTGTTTCTGAAAACGCTTGTTGTCTCCACTGCTCTGGTCGCCACTTTGCCACTAGTAAGCTTTGCCCAGAATTCTCCAGACAGCAAAAAATTAAAATTTCAATGGCCCAGAGCTGCATCTCATATGCAGAGGCGGCTAAAATCCATCCCCCAGCTTCAAAATCTTATGCTGATGTAATAGCTTCCTCTCCTCTCCAATCTAGAAATGAAAATCATGCTACATCAAACTTTAATTCACATGTACCTGCTAAACCAAACAGTTCTCATAAAGAAACTGTGTTTGTTCAACGTCGTGTTCCTCCTAAACAAATTGGAGGGTATGACCGCACCATGCATGAATCAATTAACAATGAATATAATAATCATAATTCCCAATTGCCAGATGGTTATGTGTTGAAACAGAGATCAAATACAATCCCTCAACAATCTATTGCAGAATTAATTTTGGAACTTATTAAATTACTTTCTAATTCTAATTATTCATTATCTAGTACTAACTCTTTACCGTCCAACGTCGCCAACTCATTATTGACAACTTTAAACCAACACTTTAATTATGGACCACAAAATCCTTCAGTGGAACTGTAGGAGTGCCATTAGCAAAAAAACTGATATTATTTACTTACTAAATAAATTTAAGCCTATGGCTATGTGTCTCTCTGAGACATGGTTAAAACCAGAGTTTTCTTTCAGGATCTCTGGTTTTGTTACTGTATGAAATGATAGACTTGATGGGTATGGTGGAGTGGCCATACTCATTAATAAAGCTTTCTCCTATAAAATTTTTTCACTCCCTCCTCTCAGTGATGGCATTAATGCCATTGCTGTGATTGTAAATAAAATTTGTATTATTTCTGTGTATATACCTCACCCATCTTATTCTTTATATAATGAGTTTAATCAATTACTTACTACTTTGCCTAGCCCATTTTTAGTACTTGGGGATTTCAACTGTCAAAATCAGTCATGGGGCAGTTCTAGCACTAGTTATTATGGTGAATTGATGGTGGATATTTTAGACTCTCAAAATGTATGTATATTGAACAATGGCACTCCAACTCGACGAACTGGTCCCGGTGAATGCCTTAGTGCTCCTGACTTGTCACTTTGCTCTCCGAGTTTGGCTGCTCTGATAACCTGGAGTGTACTTGATCATTCTTATGGCAGTGATCATTTACCAATTATTCTTAGTTTACCTATCTCTTGCCCTTCTTCTAACCTACAACACAGTTCTAAATTAAAACATAAGCTACCAGATGACTGGAGTACATTTAAACATTATGTTGATCAAAAGCTATCTAGCCTTCCTATTGTTAACAGTGGTAATGAAACAATATGTGCTGATGAGTTTACTAAAATTCTGATTGATGCTGCTAACGCTTTATTTCCATTAAGAGGTGCTAGACCGGGTAAAATTCCTTTTCCTCCTTGGTGGGTGCACTATAGACATTAAGCAACGGAATGAGGCTGAGAGAAAATATTGTTCCATGATGACTGTAGAGAATTTCGAAGTTTATACCCAAATTGCTCGTTCCACTCGCAAGCTCCTCAAAAAAAAGAAATTTGAGGGTTGGAGACGATTTTGTGAGTCCATAAGTCCAGATATTTGCCCATCAGTAGTTTGGAGAAATATTAGAAGATTTAAATCGGCTTTCTATTCATCTTCATCTGGTGCATTACCTATTGAGCTAGCCAACCAATTCATGGACAAGCTGGCTCCTTCATCTGCTCCTGATCGCAATAACGTCCAGTGCTGTATTCCTTACTCTGTAGCTTGTAGTTATACAGACCTTAATGCCCCCTTTTCTTTTTCTGAACTAAAAGGGGTGTTGTCTTATGTAAAAGACTCATCACCAGGCGAAGATGGCATTACATACTCTTTCCTAATAAACTGCAGTGACTCGTCTTTGAATTATTATTTGAGTATTATTAATGCCATTGTGTTTTCTGGTAATATTCCCTCTTCTTGGAAAACCCAAGCCATAATTCCCATATTAAAACCAAACAAACCAGCCTCTGATGTTTCTTCTTTTCGTCCAATAGCCCTATCTTCTATCCTTGCCAAAACAGCTGAGCATCTTGTTAAAAATAGGTTAGAATTTTTCATCGAAAATAACAAAATTTTGACAGCTAATCAGCTGGGGTTCAGAAAAGGTCATAGTACCATAGACAATATTAGTATTTTCATTTCGGATATTCGGTTGGCTTTTTCGAATAATGAGTCGGTCCTTGCGGCCTTTCTTGATATCAGCTCAGCGTATGATAATGTGCTGATCTCTGTAATGCATAAAAAACTACATGACCTTCATGTACCCCAATTATTAATTACATTTATCATCAATATGCTTTCTGAGAGGTG
Source organism: Melanargia galathea (assembly GCA_920104075.1). Classification (NCBI taxonomy): domain Eukaryota; kingdom Metazoa; phylum Arthropoda; class Insecta; order Lepidoptera; family Nymphalidae; genus Melanargia; species Melanargia galathea. The sequence goes on from OV049878.1 coordinate 8,694,151, forward strand.
TATTAAATTAGACTTGCCAAATGGTGCTCAACTTTCAAGGCTTGCATGGAGAGGCCTTCCCCAGGGATCTGTGCTTAGTCCATTACTGTACAATGTATATACCTATGATTTAGAGACATCTTTAAACTCAGATGTAAATATTTTACAATATGCCGATGACCTTGTCTTATACATCTCGGAAAATTCTATAGAAAATGCTAGTAACCTCTTAACTACTTCCCTTAATAACCTAAATGACTGGTTAGATGCCAATGGACTGGAATTGTCTGTTAGTAAAAGCACTGTGGTTCCTTTTTCTAGAAGGAGAAACACTCCCGATTTCAACGTTCGTTATAGGAATAATCCTATCCCCGTAAAGTCTGAAGCAAAATTCTTGGGAGTTATTTTAGACTCTAAACTTACTGGAGTATCTCACTATGACTACATTGTAGCTAGATGTGAAAGAAATTTAAATATGATCAGGTGTCTTACCGGGGTCTGGTGGGGTGCCCATTCTTTTTCTTTGCGTCTTATTTACAATGCCCTTATTCGTAGCTTATTAGATTACGCCACTTTTATTCTAGAGCCCTGTAGTGCCGTTGCTCTTAGAAAATTAGATGGTGTGCAGGCGAAAGCTTTAAGGATCATCCTTGGAGCCATGAAATCTAGCCCTATTAATGCTATGCAAATAGAGTGCGTTGATCCACCTCTATGTTTAAGACGTCAATTTTTATCCGATAGGTATCTATTTAAAGCTATGCAATTTTCACATCATCCTTTACGTGGTAAACTTCAACTCCTTTTGGAATCTATAGGCACTTGTTCGTACTGGTCCCATAAATCCCCCCCGTGTCTTATCAAAAGCTATCGAGTATTTTGCTCCATAAAAGCGCCGATTTATAGTTCATATTGTGATCCTATTTTCGATACTAAATATAATGCATTAATAATCTCTCCAGATGTTAGAATCAATTCAGATATTCCAAGAAACCAATTGGAAGCTCCTCAGTATGTGAACATATTAAAAGAGAATGAATTTTCCGATTTTCATTACATATATAGTGACGCTTCTAAGCATTCACCGGATGGTATAGTTGGGGTTGGAATCGTTCATTGCCAGTATAATATTGTCCAAAAAATAAAACTTCCGCCTGAATCGTCTGTATTTACTGGCGAATGCCTTGGTCTGCTTAAATCTGTGGAATACATTCTTCTTGCCAAACTAAAGAAATCCATTATATTCACGGATTCTATGAGTGCTCTGCAATCTTTATCTAGTTTTCCATTCAAGTCTCAGATTAGCCATATTATTTTAAAAATTAGAAACCGTCTACTTACATGTTATGAAAAAGGCTATACAGTGGTGTTTTCCTGGGTACCAGGTCACTCTGGCATTTCGGGAAACGAACGCGCTGATCAGCTTGCTAACGAAGCTATTTCATGCGGAGATATGGCAGACTATTGTAACTGTACCTATGATTTGTGTGCACTGCCAAAACATTCCCTTCGGGAATCTTGGAGAGTGGCTTGGTCGATTTCTAGCCAGTCAAAGGGTAAAGCATTTGCTAGGATTCAAAGTTCTATTCCGTCTAAGCCATGGTTCTCAAGTTTAAAGTTGAGCAGGAGAGTGACGTGTATCTTGACGCGTATGCGTCTGGGCCACGTTTGTTCTCCTGTTCAACTGGCGAAATTTGGAATTGTGAACAGTGATTTGTGCGAATGTGGTGGGGTGGGTGACCTGAACCATATTTTTTTATCATGCCCAAAATATAACCAGCATTCTTTTTACCAGGGTCTTATTCAATGTCTCATCCCTCTTCCTACTTCCGTTGACATCCTCTTGTCCTCTGGTGATCCCTGTATATATAAACTTTTTTCCTCATACATACTACATAATCCATCTAAAACCAAGGCAATAATAATAGGCAGTAAAAAATTGGTCACGCGTATTGATTTGTCTACTTTACCCGCTATCATATTTGATGGGACACTCGTGCCATACAGTGACACCGTAAAAAATCTTGGCGTTACCTTTGACAAATACTTATCATGGGGCCCACATATAAGTGAGGTGAGTAGAAGGGTATTTGCGTCGATTGGATCTCTCCGCAGATTAAGCAATTTCCTACCCATGCCAACCAAAATTGCACTTGTACAGTCACTCCTTCTACCGATTCTCGATTATGCTGACACTTGCTATCTCAATTTAAATGAGGAGTTGCTAAATAAACTTGAGCGCATTCAGAATCTCTGTATTCGGTTCATATTTGGACTCCGAAAATATGACCATATTTCTGAATTTCGCAGAAAACTCAAATGGCTTCCGATTCGCCTTCGCAGGAACACCCACATTCTTTCTCTTTTATACTCTGTACTATTCAATCCTACCACGCCTCCTTACCTTAAAGAGCGGTTTGAGTTTCTAGGGAACACCCACAGTCTGTCTCTTCGCTCTGATAACAATCTTATGTTAAAAATCTCTTCCCATAATACTTCATTTTATTCTAAATCCTTCTCCATAGTAGCCGCTCGGCTCTGGAACTCCTTACCGTTTCATATCAAGCGTGCGCAATCTCCTGCCATATTTAAAAGACTTGTCAAAACGCATTTTTATCCTCCCTGAACCTTTTACCTCAGATAGTACCCAGGTAGGTACTACAAATAGTTAACCATCATTCCTGGCGTGTTTTGGGCTTTATTTTACAAATGTTTACTCTATATATATATATATATATTTATATATATATGTCTAATATGTATATTTTATGTAATTTCGTATGTAAGTATTTGTATGTCTATTATTCGTATATATACTTTTAATTTTCTCTAATTTTAGCGTACACCCTTATACACTTCTCTAGTTTTTATATTCTCCACAACGAGGTTGCCTGGAAGAGATCGCTTCTAAGCGATAAGGCCGCCCATTGTACCTATTTCTTTTAAAATGTTTCTTGTCAAATTTGTTTTTTGGTGTACAATAAAGTATTAAATAAATAAATAAATAAATAATACTCTTAAATGATATTAAGTTGTAAATATTATATATATTCTTGTTTATTAATTGTAAATTATCTTGTTGTAAATATTATATATATTCAATTTCTTTCCTTTCCTGATCCTTCCAAAATTTCGATAATTACCTAAAAAGATTTTCATATGTAAATAAGTTTCCTCAGTTTTAAAAAATAAAATAAAAATAAAAGTCACTTGTATATAATCTATGGTCACTTGATACTGGCTCAATCGCTCCACGCGCGGAGCCATACACCGAAGAAGAAGAAGAAGAAAATCGTAAACAAGTGAACAGTTAATAACATGTCCCAATATTGTGGGAGATCGGAACAGATATAGGTATTAGTTCGTTGAAAGTCTTTCTTGTAGGGTGAATCAATGTGATGGTAAGCTCGCGAAAGCTGGACGAACTGTGTCTTCCATTCGAATTACGTAATTGCCGGGTTGCGTACAGAGTTTTCTTATGGTAATATTGCGTTTGTTGGGGAGATGGTGCAAAGCGTATAGGAGGGAGTGAGCCGTCTTTTACGTGACAACCCCAAAAATGTGGCGTGATGATTTGCGATAGCGTCACCGATTCATTTCGTCCCCAGCCTTGTTCGAAATAGCGAGATGTGAGTCCACGAGAGAGCGAGTTGTGATTTCCGTTCCGCCTCCCTCGCCTTTTGCATAAAAGAAGCCGTTTAACCGCCTGTCAGTATGTGGCCACGCGTGGCCGAAATGTCCGTATCCGGCCGCTCTGTCGACCTGGCTCCTCGCTGGTCTCCGCCTCGTGCTTGAAAACACCACGTGCCGTGACGGCGTCCACGCGGCCATGAGGTGACCTCGTTTCATTTATTCGCCCCCCTAACTCGAATCTTCCCCTATGATTTTGTGTGAACAAGCAATTGACTCCAAAATGTGGACTTAGTGATGAATTATTAAAACCTTGGGACTTCTAGTCAAGTAGATTTTGTGATATGAACAATCTAGTGTTTCTTTTCAAAAGTTAAAACCTCAACAATCAAGTTAATTACAGTATGGACATTCCTCCGTTTGGCATAAATTCCACAAACAACCGTTGGTGCATGTAATACCAACTTAAATGTGCACGCATCTGTTTGTATGTTGTCTCCATCAGTAGATTATGTTAGCTATAAGATCTAAATTAAGCTAGGTAGTCCTTAGTCAACTGCAATCAAACTGTCGGCTACCAAAACCCCTTCCTGCATGCGCTAGATTATAGAAATTCAAAATTTAATTAATATTGTAAATCAATCCATTGTAGTGTTGTTGGTCATTGATTATAATATATACCCTATGATGTAACATACACTCTGTCTGTTATTTCGACCCCTTTCACCTGCGTAATGAGTGGAACTTAGACGTTGTTGACGGTCGGTGCGTTCCTCATTTGTATTGTAAAACGAACCAACAAATTTATTTGAATCCACGACCCTAAGGAACCCGCCGATACCGTTACATCTTGGTCTTGTGATGGCGTCGGTGTCGGTTGTTTCAAAATATATATTATTTATTATTATAAAATTAATATTAAAGTCTTTATATATACTAATAAATAAAATTGAAGTGTCTGTCTGTAATTTCGAAATATCTACCCCATAATAATAATTAAGCTCATATGGTTATTTGAACTGTACCATAACTGAATCACACGTTTTATAATTTGTGTGTCGATCTGTCTGTTTGAACGGGCTAATCTTCGAAACGCCTGAACCGATTTTGACGAGACTTTCACAGACAAGTAGAGGATTAACCAAAGAGTAACATAGGTTACTTTTTCAACCGTCTTTCAAAAACGGAGCAGTTGTGTTTTGCACTTATGTACACCGAAATTTCCGAGATGTCTAAACCGATCTGCGTATTTTTTTAAATCGATAGAGAAACTTTGCGACAAAGTTCCATAAAAAATTCGGATTCCAACTCAATCCTGATACTGTAGGGGACCTCACCACCAAAACTAATGGGATTTAAAAACTCTCGGTTATTTAAATTGATATTGGAAGTACCTACCAAGTAAAGACTTTATCATTGAATGAACTCGAGTACATACCCAACTCCTAAACCCTGATGCTGTAGGGAATTGCATTCCTAAATCGTGGTGATTTAGAAACTAGCCTACTAAGTCAGAAAGAGCAACGAGTGTTTCCAAATCCTTCTAACATTCTTTTTTGCATTAGGCTTTGAAATCGGTATGTTAAAAACGCCATGTATGTGTATAGCACATGAGTAGATGGTAGGTGTCGCCGCGCGACGCTGCTCGGAGCCCCGCGCCGCCGCGCCCCTCGCACGCCGCGGTATTATGTCTCCCGCATATTATTGACGCACCCGAAGGCATTCTGTTCATACTTGGGCATGCAGTATGACGTAATTACATTATAACATCCGCTTAGAAAAGATTTTTGAAAATTCAACCCCTATTTAATTCAATTCAACGGGGTAAAACAGGTTTTGAAAATGTAGTCCACGAGGACGAAATTGCAGGCATAAGCTAGTCATTAATATTACCGGTCAATGTGAAAAATTATCACATTCACCTCCCGTGTTAGTCAGTGTTAATAATTCCCGGACACTAATAACCACAGAGTATACAGAGGGGAAGCTTTATTCAAGCGGCCCGCTGTAGGTACACTCACACATATGCGCACGTTTGTCACCAACTGTACCGGTTAGTGTAACGAGCGGGCGTCCGTGAACCGTTGGTGAGTGTGTTTGTGTGAGTGTACCTACAGCGGGCCGCTTGTGGAAGCTTCCTTTCTGTAGATTATCTACTCGTGTGCTAATAACTTTCAGTTGATCATTCTGACCGTGACGTCATCGTTTGTTTGTCCGAGTTTAAGCAAAGTTACAAAATATTTCCTGATGAATGTTTTGTTTCAGTCGCTCCTTCGGGAGTTGCGACGAATCGCGAGAGTGAAGAGCATCCGACTGATACAGACGACGAGTTGGATGTATTGTGTTTCGCTCCGAATAGAATCGTTGAAGACGCGAGGAACCCCCAGGACACTGGACTGAAACCAGAGGAATCGTTGCCAGAAACAGGGAATAGTATCAATTGTCGAACAACTAGGCGAAGTGTACTTCGTACAAACAAACAAGTGGATACAGTTAATAATTCACAGGATAGAATACTCGGTACACAGTTACGGAAACCCAAGGACCGAGTACAGTATATCTGTGACGTTTGCCAAAAGATATTTCAACGGAAAACTTCCTTAGTTACCCACATAAGGACGCACACTAATACAAAAACGTTCACTTGTAAGTTATGTGATTACAATTGTACAAAAAAATGTAATTTAGTGAAACACATGAGAACTCACACTGGCGAGAAACTATTCGCTTGCAAGTTATGTGATTATAAATGTACAGTAAATAGTAGTTTAGTGACTCACATGAGAACTCACACTGGCGAGAAGCCATTTGCTTGCGAGTTATGCGATTATAAATGTACAATAAATAGTAATTTAGTGAATCACATGAGAACTCACACTGGCGAGAAGCCATTTGCTTGCAAGTTATGCGATTATAAATGTACAGTAAATAGTAGTTTAGTGAGTCACATGAGAACTCACAGAGTCACATGAGAACTCACACTGGCGAGAAGCCATTTACTTGTGAATTATGCAAGTACAAATGTACGCAAAGTAGTAGTTTAGCGAAGCACATGAGAACTCACACTAGCGAGAAGCCATTTGCTTGCGAGTTATGCGATTATAAATGTACAATAAATAGTAGTTTAGTGAATCACATGAGAACTCACACTGGCGAGAAGCCATTTACTTGTGAATTATGCAAGTACAAATGTACGCAAAGTAGTAGTTTAGCGAAGCACATGAGAACTCACACTGGCGAGAAGCCATTTGCTTGCGAGTTATGCGATTATAAATGCACAATAAATAGTAATTTAGTGAAACATATGGGAACTCACACTGGCGAGATGCCATTCGCTTGCAAGTTATGCGTTTATAAATGTAGGACAAGTAGTGATTTAGTGAAACACATGAGAACTCACACTGGTGAGAAGCCATTTACTTGCAAGTTATGCAATTATAAATGTACAGTAAATAGTAGTTTAGTGAGACACATGAGAACTCACACTGGTGAGAAGCCATTTACTTGCAAGTTATGCAATTATAAATGTACAGTAAATAGTAGTTTAGTGATTCACATGAGAACTCACACTGGCGAGAAGCCATTTGCTTGCAAGTTATGCGATTATAAATGTACAGTAAATAGTAGTTTAGTGAAGCACATGAAAACTCACACTGGCGAGAAGCGATTCGCTTGCAAGTTCTGCCATTATAAATGTACAGTAAATAGTAGTTTAGTGAAGCACATGAAAACTCACACTGGGGAGAAGCCAGTTTGAAGTATATAAGACGCAAAAAAACAAGCGCTAGTAGTGACTCTTTGTCCAGTGTGTGTCTGTTACGCTGGCTCTACACGATGGGCCATCGCGATGACCCACTGCGATGGACCATTGTGTAGAGCGCGTAGTGGCGTCTGATGGCTTATGGCGCGTGTGATGGTCTTGTGATGGCGTCGGTGTCGGTTGTTTCAAAAAGTATATTATTATAATAAAAATATTATAGTTTATAATAAAACTGTAACAGGTCCATTCTGTAGATTTTTGAAGATATTTTTAAAATTTTTTTGAAGTGCATAATAAATAATAATAATCGATACTGAAACCAAAACTGGAATTTTTGTCTGCATGTCTGTCTTTCTCTCCGTATCTTGGCCACCCATCGCGCCGAAACTACTGAATGGATTCCAATGAGACTTTGCATGATTTGAGTTCATACCACGAGACAGGACATGGATACTTTTTATCCCGAAATTCAGCACGGGAGAGGGGATGAAGGTCAAAATGTCTTAGCTGTAATTATTTCATTCATTCTTTTTTTTGTTAGATAGGAGGCACTTCAAAGATTGTCCTGTAAATATTTCAAGGTCATCGGTTTGGAATTCAGAAATTACAGACATCACAACCCACAAGGTTCAAATAATTTGAAACCCGGCTGGTACAGGAACCTTTGAACGTACCTACGGCTCATCTTAGGCTGGTGCGCGTTAAAATGTTTGTCTGTTTGTTAATACTAATACATTATCAGAACTATTTTATGAACACACAAATTACACTTGAATTGTATTAATGTGTGTTTTAAAGTTCGTCCAGTAGTGCCTACCTACTGAGACCGAATGACAACACCGTCCAATAGCGCGCTGCCACCGTGTGAAGCTGTTTAAAGTCTCATTTTATTTTAAACATGCGGATACCCGCGACTTCGTTCGCGTAGATATTAGTTTTTAAAAATCCCTTGGGAATCATTTTGTTTTTCCTAAGCTCCTTTGAGCTCATACTTTGCTAAAAACTGTTAAAAGTTCACTGGCGGATGTTTAGGTAGATCAAAATGTAAACATCCGCCAGTGAAAGTCCCATCAAAATCTGTCCAGCCTATCAGAAATTAGCCGGTAATCTTTAAAAGGATCTCCTTTCTAACAAAACAAGAATGAATGAAATCGGACCGAAGAAAAGAATGAATGAAGTCGCGTTAATGAATTACAGCTAAGTACACATTTTAACTTTCATCCCCTCTCCCAAGGGAACAATGCTGAATTTCAGGATAAAAAGTACCCTATATGTTACTCCATATTATGAACTTAAATTATACCAAGTTTTATTTCAATTCATTCAGTAGTTTTTGCGTGATGCGCGCACAAACATACAAACAAAAATTTTAGAAATAGGTTTTTTTGCAGTAGTTATCCCTAACATCCCCCAGTTATTATTTTGCAAAAAATCTTTATGTACAGATACGGCAAGTCTATAACGATTTTATTATATTATATAAGTATAGATAAATATACTTAATTTTGTAATTTAGTTATTTATTTTAATTTAATTAGAACTGATAAATACACAGTAACACTAATTAAATAGGTGATTACTCGGAGTTTGATTTCAGTATCCCAGGTGAATCCTATTACTAGTTTCCTTACCAGCTACCTTAATCTGTTACTAGGCCCAGGTAAGCATGCTCAGCTACTTGGTTCTGACACTAGCTATCATGATCTATTACTAAGCTTGGGTAAGTGTGCTCAGCTACTTGGTTCTGACACTAGCTATCATGATCTATTACTAGGCTTGGGTAAGTGTGCTCAGCTACTTGGTTCTGACACTAGCTATCATGATCTATTACTGGGCCCAGGTAAGTGTGCTCAGCTACCTGGTTCTGACACTAGCTACTTTGATCTAAATACTAGGCTTGGGTAAGTGTGCTCAGCTACTCGGTTCTGAAACTAGCTATCATGATCTATTACTAGGCTTGGGTAAGTGTGCTCAGCTACCTGGTTCTGACACTAGCTATCATGATCTATTACTAGGCTTGGGTAAGTGTGCTCAGCTACTTGGTTCTGACACTAGCTATCATGATCTATTACTAGGCTTGGGTAAGTGTGCTCAGCTACTTGGTTCTGACACTAGCTATCATGATCTATTACTGGGCCCAGGTAAGTGTGCTCAGCTACCTGGTTCTGACACTAGCTACTTTGATCTAAATACTAGGCTTGGGTAAGTGTGCTCAGCTACTTGGTTCTGACACTAGCTATCATGATCTGTAACGTAGCGGGTAGGCCCGACTCACGACTTCCTCACTACGTACATTAAATAGGGGTTCCTACCTGACTTATCCTGGAGAGATCAAGAGGAACACGGATCAAACATGAACACCAACAGTCTTTATTTATCGATAGTTACCGCATTTACAAATGTACACCCGACAGAATTATTCGCCACTAATTCTAACACGTAAGATTGCCGATTTTACATGTCACTACTTCGCTGGTACCGACTTAACAAGCGTACGCGGCTTGGGATTGATACGGACGACGGAGGAGATAGGGAACGCGCGGGGGACGGACAGCGGGGCTGCGCGCACCAGGCCGGGATATCTTGGTACGTTCAGCTCCACCGGAATCCCTCGACTCCCACGTCCCTGGTCAGAGCAGCGATGTAATCACACCGACCTCGAGAGCGTAGGCGCCGAAAGATTGTCCGAGAATGACGGGTTCGGTCGCTTATATAGGCCTCGTGCCCGCCCCCTCGATGACGCGGTCACTCTGCGGTGAACGCGGCGCTTGTTGATTGGCGCGCCGTGGCGCGCCGGTGCGGCGCGGCGCGGGTGCGCGGCTGGCGGTGACGTCGGCTGTGACGTGATCGTCACACTCCCCTCCTCCGCCGGAAGATTTTTTCCTGTAAGGAAAAATCACTGGATGAAAAAGAAACGGGAAACAAAACAAAAAAAAAATTTTTTTTTTTTTGTAGGTATGCCAATATAATTTGGCCGGTACGGTTATGCCTCGGCTATTCATGCCTTATCTTTCGGAACAATTTTTTTTTTTTTTGAGGGTAGATCGTTAAATCTGCATTCCTGCTCGGTCGGGTCGTTGATATACTACTTGTTGAGATGACCTAGACATGTTGCTTGGATTTTCTCTCGGTTCAACGGTGATCTAATTTTCCCATTTTTTTCTCTTTTTCACGGTATCCCAGCTCGGTGTACTACCTTCTATGAGCCTGGGACCTATTTTTTCCACCTTGTGTGAGGTTTATTTAAACTTTAATTTCGGTGTCCTATGTCTACATCGGACTTGATTTCTTTTTCTTTTTTTTTTTTCTTTTTGGTCGGTGGAACGTGGGTCTTATCCTCTCTGTTTTTTGAAAGTTGTTTCTATTTTAATTCACATGTCTTACCCCATCTAGGACCTGTTATTTTTTTTTTCGGTATCGCTCAATGTTGTATCTTTGGTTTATTGATATCGATGCTATTTGGTTTCTTGTTGTTTTACTTCGATGTTGCAATCCGGTTGTTATCGCAGCTATCTTCGCTCGCTGTTTCGTCGTAGTACCTACCTATTTTGTTAGTGATGGAATGTTTTTAGATCTTTTATGTGTGCGGTGCATACTTTGTTACCTTTCACCTTTTGCAGTAGGTATATTACTGGCGATTTTTGTTCGATAATTTTATGCGGGCCGGAGTATTTTGGGGCTAGTTTCGCACAAAATTGTTTACTTGTGTTTGACAGTGGGTACTCCCTTTTTAGCACCAGTTCATTTATTTTTGGTTTCCAGTCTCGTCTTAATTTATCATAATACTTTTTCTGTTGGGTTGACGCTAACTTTTGATTGTTTCGTACTATGTTATAAATTTCTTCGAGTTTTTCCTTCTCCCTGAGCGCTGGGGTGGGAAATTGGTTGTCGTCACGAAAGTTTCGCAATTCTCTGCCAAATAGTAGTAATGCTGGGGTGTATTTAGTCGTTTCATGTATTGATGTATTCAACGCCAAGTTGAATTCGCCTATATACTCATCCCATTTTTTGTGACTTTTTTCTATGTATGGGGATATCATTGTTTCTAAAGTTCTGTTCACTCGTTCAGTCGGGTTACACTGTGGAGTGTACGGTGCGGTAAATTTCTGTTCTATTTTATACTTTGTTAGCGTGTCTTTAAAGACTTTGCTGGTAAATATTTTCGCGTTATCACTGAGAAGCGTCTTTATTCCGCCGTATCTTGTTAAAATGCACTCTTTGAGGGCGTTCGCGACCGTGTTGGCGGTTGCCGTTCGTAAGGGTTTTATCTCGCACCATTTGGTGAATTTGTCGTGAAATACGATTATCCACTGGTATCCCTTCGACGATCGGGGTAGTGGGCCTATGAGGTCCGTTGTTACTACCTCCCATGGTTCTTCGGCGTTTTTAATATGCATGAGTCCCGGTTTTTTCTCTTGTGACGGTTTATGTTTTTGACATACCTCACATTTCTGAACGTATTTTGCTACGTCTCTAAATATGCCTGGCCAATAATAGTGTTGTGCTACCTTGTTGAACGTTTTCGCCGTTCCCAGGTGGCCTGCATCCGGTTCGTCGTGGTTCTGTTTGATAATATTTTCTTTTTCCGAGGTTTTCACGCATAATTTCCACTCCGTAGAGGGGTCGAGTTTTCCTCCATACTTCGGATTAATTATTTTCTTATACAGTTTTCCGTCCTTTATACAATATTCGGGGTTCGTTTCCGTATTTTTGCTTATTTTCTCGGATTTCTTTGTGTACCACTCTTTTTCTTCTTTCGTCGTGGTGTATACGGGGTTTTCTGACAGTTCGTTTGTTCGCTTCTTATCCACATGCTCCTTAATTTTTTCTTTCCTCTTTGGATTTTTCGGATGGTATCTATGTTTGATGGGTTCTGTATATTTTTCTTTCGGGCTTTTTCCGGCTTTTCCGGGCTCTTTATTGAAAAAGGTTTTTTTCGGTTTTATTTGTTCGGTTGTTACGGTTTTCGCGCTGTCAGGTTTTTCTTCTGGTTTTTCCGTGTTTACTTGTTCACACGTAGTTGCTTTCCATCCTATGGATAACCCAATCCTTGTTAACAAGTCCATTCCCATTATCATTACCGTAGTCGCTGGTAAATATATGACTTGATGTGTTAACTTCTTCCCATTTGCTTCTATGTTTATGTTGATGGCTTTGTCTGTTTTCCTTCCGTTGGTACGTGGGTTTTCTTGTTACCTCCTTGAATCGTTCCGAGTTTATTTTTTCGTAGTCCCCTGCTAGTTGTATTAGTTCTGCGGTTGTATTGAAATCTTTTCTTTTTATATAATATTGGTAATTCGGTTTCATGTTGTCGTAGATTCTTTCCAGCTGTTGTTCCGGAGTTAGTTTACCATATCTTCTCAATAAAGTTTGCATGTCGGTCAGGTACTGAATGAAATTTTCACGGAATTGTTGTCTCCTATTTATAATTGTTTCTAGAAGGTTTTTTTCATAATTTCTTGGGTAATAGAATAACTTGAAGTTGTCTGTGAAGTCCTCCCACGTTTTCCATCCTTGGCTATTATTTCTATACCATAATGAGGCTTTACCGGTTAGACATCTCGGTATCACATGTATTATTTTGTCTTTGTTGACTTCTAATATTTCGGTGAGTTCTTCTATTCGCTCTAGGAATTCCACGGCATCGCCTGTCGTATCGAAGTGTATCTTCCATCGCGAAATGGCTTTGTCGAATTCCTTTGTTTCGTTTTCGTTGGACATCGTTTTGCTTCGTATCGATCTGTCTTCCTCTTTACTCATTTCGGCTTGTTGTTTACGTGACTCGTCGTTTTTGTTGGACATCGTTTTGCCTTGTATTGTTTTGTCTTCCTCTTTAATTATTTGGGCTAGTTGCCTACGTAACTCGTCGACCGTGCTTGTGGTCGCGACTTGTATGTTTCTCTTTTCTAACTCTTCGTTTAGTTCTTGTTTATTTAGTGTATAGATCCAACTCGTGGGCATTGCTCGCTGTTGGCTCTATTTCGTTTTATCTCCGCGGACAATCGGTTTAATTTATTTTATTATTTATCCGGATTCTAGGTTTTATTTATCGGATATCCGGATCCGGGTTTTTATTTATTTTTAACTATGACTGATTCCCTATGCTAATAACTAATAATATAAATATACTACAAATATAATCGGATGTATAATATATACTATTTAACGAGTTAATCGGAGCGGTCGGTCTGGTATTATTTTTATTCTATGTTTGGTTTTATCACTATTTGAAACTTATCTCCTTATTTTCTATAGAACTATGTCCCGGTCGGTCTGGTAAGTATTATTTTCAAACTAGGTTCCTACGCGTTCCCCTATTATTTATTCGGGTATGAATTTTATTATGCTTCGACGATGAGATAATTATCCTGTGGCTTGCCGGGCTGCGGATTTATATCTATTCGCGTTTTATTTGTTTCCGTTTTCTTATTTTTACACGGGTCGGATACTTACACTCGCGGTCGACACTGCGGGTAGTCGCAAAAAGTTATATCCGTTTTGATTTCGACGCCGCGATTGTGTCTTTTGCAAAGTGTGGTGTGTTTTCCTTTTGTCTTAACTACACGCGGGTCGGATATTTAACCTCTCAGTCGTGCAGCGAGGTTAATCACACCGACTTGAGAGTTAATATCCGGTCTATTTTTATATGCGATCTTGTGTTTGTGTAAGTTACGCGCGGTACGGATATGCACTCTCTCTGTCGCGCAGCGAGGGTAATCACACCGACTTGAGAGTTTGTATCCGTTTTAATTCTTCAATGCGGTCCCGTGTTCGTGTGAATCACACCCGGTTCGGATATTCACTCTCTTAGTCGTGCAGCGATGTAATCACACCGACTTGAGAGTTCGTATCCGTTATATTTCGTATAATATACCGGTGTAAAAGATGTGTCAGGTTCCCTATTTCTTTGGTACGGATTTATATTTAACCGAACGCGGCGCGAGTTTCTTTACGCGGCGCGTATTCTATCCGGACGGACAGACGGGCACCGATCTATTGTAGCGCGGAAGGTGCCTATGTAATGTCGCTTGTACTTACGGAACCCTTTTTTTTTTTAACGGACTCGGCGCGAGTTTCCTTACTCGGCGCCGGCGGAATACGGGCGGGTGAGTTTATTCGGATGGGGCCACTGTGGTGTAGCGGGTACCTCCGATTTTTTTTCAACGGACGCGACGCGATTCTCTTAGCGCGACGCGGGAAATATTCCGTATATTGCGACGGACGGGTGGGTTATTTACGGTGGGCGCTAACTGTCCCGTAGCGGGTATCACCGAATTTTTTTTTTCAACGGACGCGGCGCGATTCTCTTAACGCGACGCGGGCAATATACGGACAACCGGATGGGTTTTTTTTTTACGGTGGGCGCCAAATGTAACCTAGCGAGTACCACCGAATTTCTTTTTTTTTCAACGGACGCGGCGCGATTCTCTTAACGCGACGCGGACAATATACGGATGACCGGGTGGGTTTTTTACGGTGGGCGCCAAATGTAACGTAGCGAGTACCACCGAATTTTTTTTTTCAACGGACGCGGCGCGACTCTCTTAACGCGGCGCGAACAATATACGGACAACCGGATGGGTTTTTTACGGTGGGCGCCAAATGTAACGTAGCGAGTACCACCGAATTTTTTTTTTCAACGGACGCGGCGCGATTCTCTCAACGCGGCGCGGACAATATACGGACAACCGGGTGGGTCTTTTACGGTGGGCGCCAAATGTAACGTAGCGGGTAGGCCCGACTCACGACTTCCTCACTACGTACATTAAATAGGGGTTCCTACCTGACTTATCCTGGAGAGATCAAGAGAAACACGGATCAAACATGAACACCAACAGTCTTTATTTATCGACAGTTACCGCATTTACAAATGTACACCCGACAGAATTATTCGCCACTAATTCTAACACGTAAGATTGCCGATTTTACATGTCACTACTTCGCTGGTACCGACTTAACAAGCGTACGCGGCTTGGGATTGATACGGACGACGGAGGAGATAGGGAACGCGCGGGGGACGGACAGCGGGGCTGCGCGCACCAGGCCGGGATATCTTGGTACGTTCAGCTCCACCGGAATCCCTCGACTCCCACGTCCCTGGTCAGAGGAGCGATGTAATCACACCGACCTCGAGAGCGTAGGCGCCGAAAGATTGTCCGAGAATGACGGGTTCGGTCGCTTATATAGGCCTCGTGCCCGCCCCCTCGATGACGCGGTCACTCTGCGGTGAACGCGGCGCTTGTTGATTGGCGCGCCGTGGCGCGCCGGTGCGGCGCGGCGCGGGTGCGCGGCTGGCGGTGACGTCGGCTGTGACGTGATCGTCACAGATCTATTACTAGGCTTGGGTAAGTGTGCTCAGCTACTTGGTTCTGACACTAGCTATCATGATCTATTACTGGGCCCAGGTAAGTGTGCTCAGCTACCTGGTTCTGACACTAGCTACTTTGATCTAAATACTAGGCTTGGGTAAGTGTGCTCAGCTACTCGGTTCTGAAACTAGCTATCATGATCTATTACTAGGCCCAGACTAGGCCTTTAAGGCTTTTGCCTACTCAGATAAAGGTGTTATTATATAACTAGATTTCTTTACAATCACTATAGATAATAATATAGATACTTAGATATAGTTTAACTATTTTATAAGAGCTAGAAAATACAAAAAGTTGCTACCTAGAAGTTGCTAGATTTATTTTGGTGGCTAAACAGATTTATTTTGTGGCTAAAACCCTTGAGAATCCGCTAGATCTAGCCACAAAGTGGCTAAAACGGCAACACTGTTTTTAACGTCCCACTGCTAGGCACAGGCTAGGGATGTGACAATGAGTGAAAAAAATCGATTAATTAAAATCGATTTTTTCACTTTTTAATAATAATCGATTTATGAAAAATCGCCTTTCTTGAAAAAATTAATCGATTTTTGTGAAAAAATCGATTATTTCTGTATAATTAGAACAAGCTATATTTTAGGAAAAATTAAACCGATTTGGATCCAGCAATCTCAGAGAAATCGGTGTACCTACCTACCAATCACAAATATTAATGACATACGGGTACAATTTATGCATGTAACTTCGTACATAAGAATGATAACTAGTTGTGTTATATACTGAAACATTCTTGAAAGTATGTTGATAACGATAATGAAAAAAAAATTGGTTGTATGTAAAGTCGGTTTACGGAAGATAATTTTACATGATAACGTCATAAGAAAACAGAGAGATAGATGCGTCACAAGTCGAACGCTTAGGTCGATTGTGCTTTCTCTCGTTCCGCGCTCTTGCTTGGACGCTCGGCTCAGGCAGAACGTGGCAATGAATCATGCTTTTTCAGCTAGCGTTCATCGATTTATAAGACGTTATCACGTCAAAAAAATATTATTGCCACTAATGTTCAGTACCCTTTAGGTACATCGGACTATCTAATGAAAATAAAATAAATAAGTATAATTTATAATTATATTATAATTGATAACCAAACGACAACCTTTTGGCCTCAAAATTAATTTGCAAAACAAATCTTTATTTAACTTTTAAGTGTAAACAAAAACTAACATAAAATAATTATTGCCATAATGTTCAGTACCATTTGAAATATTAAGTAACCAGGGTGCGTAAACTTAGTATAAAAAACAGGGAAATGCTTTGTGTACTATACTGTAAATTTACATAGTGCACTCAACTGCAAGTCTGTTAGTAATTCAACAAGTATTTTTAATTTAGCAGAATTATAATCATGTAGTTCATAATTCTTAATGCAGAGGGGACTAGTATTGCGTACGTTTTGAAAAGTCTTCGCTAGATGGCGTCGACTGTCATTTTGAGAAAATTACCAGTTCAAAAATAAAACTACTAAATTGGTAACTTTAAAAAAGTAAACAAAGTCTGATTTTTAATTCGGTGGAATTCTGACAGTTGCCATTTAAAAATAGAATGAATTATTCTAGAGTTATTTGTATGAAAAACAGGGTTAACACATGAAGTTCAATTTTACCCCAAGCTAAAGTACCTGAAGTTTCTGTCAGGCATTTGCCATATGTCTACATGAGGCAATTGATTTTTATTTATATGTAAGTTTTGAATTTATTATCTTTTTTGTGGGAACAGTTTTATCTCTGCTAATATTAAGAAACGTCAGAATTCCACGGAATTAAAATCAGAGTATAATTAGTTTTTAAATAATTATAATTAAGAAAAAACCGGTCAAGTGCGTGGCGGGCCACGCGCAGTGTAGGGTTCCGTAGTCACAATCCTCGAAAAACAGATATAACTCCTTAACCTGTGAACCCTACTTAGCCGTGATAGTTTTCCTTTAAAATTGATTATATACCCTACTGCTGTGAATTTTTTCAAGTTCCTATATACTGCCATTTGGCTGATAGAGGGGGGGGACACTTGACTCTAATAAAAATTTGCACTTTAAAACATCATATTTTACAAACGGATCTAGAAATCGAAAAATGATGTTCCCACACCCACAGTATTTTTAAAAGACCTATTCAACGATACCCCACACTATGGGGTAGACGAGAAAAAAAATATTCATCCCCACTTTACATGTAGGGGAGCTACCCTAAAAAAAAATATTTATCAAAATTTTATTTCACCACTTTGTCGGCGTGATTAATATTTATACTCATGCCAAATTACGGATTTCTAGCACTAATAGTCTCTGAGATTAACCGAGGACGGACGGACAGACGGACAGACGGACAGACGGACAGACGGACAGACGGACAGACGGACGGACATGGCGAAACTATAAGGGTTCCTTGTTTACTACGGAACCCTAAAAAAACTAGTAAAATGAAATAAATATTAATGTTTTCAATAATTTTTTCTTAGAATTTTATTTAAGATGTTTTTAAAATCTTATTCTTATACTAATTGTCTTAATTAGTAGGTATTATTTCTTTAAATCAGGCAACATTGACACTGACGAGTTACGATCACGTGATCACTGAAAAATGTCAAGAAAATTCAAAATGTCTGCCGACGTGCCATTTTGGTTAACGTAGATATTTTTTGGATTAAATTCTAAATTGTTGTGTGAACTGGTCGTTGAGTTGAGCTTTAGTTCCTTGAGGTTAAGTTTATTACAGTGATATTCGTGCAACTGAGAAAAGAGATAAGAGATAAGACTCTTTATATTTTAGTGTATTTTTATTTGAGACAGGACTCTTTGTATTCTCTATAGTTACTGATTAGTGTATTATAGATTAAATTACTACTGCTTAGTTAATGTATAGAAAAATAAATAATTTTTTGAAATAACGTTGTTTTATTTCATAAATTAATCCAAATTGACCTTTATTAGGATACGTAGTACGTATATAATATATAATATAATATATATATATATGAAGGTACTGTACCTACGTATTTATATAAGTAGGTAGGTATGTATAGATTCAACGTTAGTTTCAAATCTCGACTCCAGAGGCGCTAGCGATGCATTTCCAATTTTAGGCATAGAGTTCGGTCTCTATTTCATATAAAGACAAAGTACTCTGTGTATGTAACCATTTTTTCATCCATCGCACAGATGACGCTGTTTATAAAAATCGATTAATACGTGTAATTTACATAATCAATTATTTAAAATATCGCTTTTTAGAAATCGATTATTAAAAAAAATAATCGATTATTTTAAAAATCGATTATTTTTTCACATCCCTATTTTTTAGTTGACGATGACGACTAGTGATGTGCCGATTATAATCGATTAATCGATTATATTAATCGATTATAAAATAATAATCGATTATTAATCGATTATTGATCGATTATGAAATAATTCTTAGAAAGAACTGAAAAAACAATTCTACTTTCTGGCAAAAATTCTGCACCCTTGCATTTAGTAGCATCATCTATATTATAACCTTTTAGATTGTTCTGAAAAAAGAAAAACAAACACTATATTTTAAATTTTTTGAAATTGAAATTAGAAAATTAAATAGATTAATTAAAAAATAATGTAATTGATCAAAATTAAATATACATACCTATTAGGTACCTATTTATCACACTAAGGCGAAAGTTTGTGTGTGTGTGTGTATGTTTATTACTTTTTAACGCCGCAACTACTGGACCGATTTGGCTGACATTTGGATTGGAGATAGGTTATGTCCTGGAATAACACATAGGCCACTTTTTATCCCAGAAAAGTGTTCCTGAGGGACTTAAATAGATATAGACTTCCAAAAACGAGATAGGTGCTGTTAAACGCTGATTGTTCTTAGGTACATCACGCTCACATAACAAATTATTGCAATAGTTTGCTGTCGTTGCATGCATTTGTATGCTTTTGCATGAATTTGCTGTCGTTCTCGTTGCTAAGTTACTCTTAGCAACGAGAGATTTTGTTCAAATATTTTTTATGTGTACAAACTTATTAATCACGGGTAAGATCGCGGGGCACAGCTTGTACATATATATATACTCATAGCGGGGGTAATTTCACTACAGTTGGTAAAGGCGTATCGTCGGTTCGGTGTGTTCGAAAAGTTGAATAAGTATGAAAAAGCTGTAAGCTGCATAACGCTCGCTCACAGTCGGCGGCTGACTATCCGTTTGGTGTGAACAAAGCCTAAAACTAACTTTGAGGGAATCCCCTTTTAGGGTTCCGTAGTAATCAAGGAACCCTTATAGTTTCGCCATGTCCGTCCGTCTGTCCGTCTGTCCGTCTGTCCGTCCTCGGTTAATCTCAGAGACTATTAGTGCTAGAAATCCGTAATTTGGCATGAGTATAAATATTAATCACGCCGACAAAGTGGTGAAATAAAATTTTGATAAATATTTTTTTTAGGGTAGCTCCCCTACATGTAAAGTGGGGATGAATATTTTTTTTCTCGTCTACCCCATAGTGTGGGGTATCGTTGAATAGGTCTTTTAAAAATACTGTGGGTGTGGGAACATCATTTTTCGATTTCTAGATCCGTTTGTAAAATATGATGTTTTAAACTGCAAATTTTTATTAGAGTCAAGTGTCCCCCCCCTCTATCAGCCAAATGGCAGTATATAGGAACTTGAAAAAATTCACAGCAGTAGGGTATATAATCAATTTTAAAGGAAAACTATCACGGCTAAGTAGGGTTCACAGGTTAAGGAGTTATATCTGTTTTTCGAGGATTGTGACTACGGAACCCTACAATGCGCGTGGCCCGCCACGCACTTGGCCGGTTTTTGCAATGATAGGGTTGCCAGACCATATTATACTTTAGCAAGCAAATTAATAACAAAAAGCTGGTAGTAAAGTTTGGTAATTAACGTATATCTTTATAATCGATCATGATCGATTATGCAAAATCATAATCGATTGCAATCGATCATTTTAATAATCGATTAATCGATTCCGCACATCACTAATGACGACCAAATATTAATTATTATTTGTAATTTGTATGGCGTAATAATTTTGTTATGTGGATATGTGGATACTTTGGTGGATACAATACGTTGGATATCTGAAGTCTGAATTATAATAAACCATTGGAGATGCGGTGCTGCGTGCCCTTCTGCAAAACCACTGCGGAGGTCGTCTCCGAGTGCGAGGAGATTGCATTCCACGAGTGAGTGTTCCATTGTTTCCGCGTACTGCTGCAACTGTGGCGGGCTTGAGACGGCGGTGCGCGCGTCGAGCCGCGAGATGGCGATCTCAAGCTGCCCGCTGCCCGTGTTGACTTTTTCAACCTGTACAATTACATGGAGGAGTTGATGGTCGCACTCGGCAGGCAACACGTCGGTCGCCATGATGACGGCGTTTGCGTCAATAATTTGAGTTACGCAGATGACACGGTACTGCTGAGCTGTGCTGCTGAGTGCTGAGTGTATCGATCTGTGGAATGAGGGGGATGATACAAAGGCGTCGCGGGGTCCAGGTAGTGTCAGCTGCCCCCCCATCTAGAGATTTGAATAATATAGCCAAATACAACTAAAGTCAACAAGATTTCAGTCAAGTCAAGAGCTTGTAACGCTTGTTTTACAGCTTCATAACCTCTCGACTGTAGCTATGACATGTACCACAGACATCAGGGATGATGCAGATATTGAATGAGAGCAGAGGAGACTATTTCTATTGAATACAGCCTAAAACTACATTAAAAAATCATTCCTCTCATTTGTACTCTAATACTATTGAACTACTATTTGTGCTTTGTTTAATAAGTGTTGCACGTGATGAAACCTCTCGTATTAAAGTACATCCTGTAATTTCCAGGTTCCCGGATGAAGAGCCACTCCGTGCTGCCTGGCTCAGAGCCCTCGGAAAACAAGACACTCTCCTGCCGGACCCTGCTGTGGTCTGCTCGCAGCATTTCCTCAACGATGACTTTTATGAAACAGAAAGTGGGTCAAGGCGAATTCGGACCCACGCTATCCCCTCAACAGTACAGGTGCTACTTTATATGCTTGTAGTTTTAGTTGTAAGTCAAAGTTGAACTTAATTTATGTTTATATTTAATTTACAAAAAATAGGAAAGAAAATAATATATAAACATTACATCACTGCAATGAAAATAATAATAAAATAAAAACTTAACTGTAAAATAAAACTCTGTTCACAGTACAACAGAGTCTTGTTTGGTGGTGAACTATTGTCATTTGGAGTCTGAGAAGACATTCTCATGTGTGATGGACGGACAGACAGAATGTCAGAATTCCTTATTTTACTACTGATTTTAAAGAATCCTTGTAGTTTTGAGTAAGAAAATGCCAAATTATGTGTGACACATGGACAGAAAAAAACTACAAATACATATTATGTTTGGTTCACTTTGCGCAGGTCTGCATGATATGCTTCGACACTCACAGCAAGCTGTTCCCAATGACTAAATACAAGTTGGAAGAAAAATATGAACACTTGGTGGGACATGCTGTAAGTTGAACATTTATATCTCGATCATTTAATAATGTATGTAAAAAAGTAAAAGTTGGATATGTTTGGTTATAAATATCTCTTTCAGTAGGTAATGTAACTGTTGTATGATATTGTATTTATAAACCATAAACAGATAGCCATAGCCATATTGAGCTAAGATTTCTTGAACATGTTACCATTTCATGAAATGGCCGCTGCACATTATATTGATGTAGTGGTTTGAGGAGTACACTTTCATATTATGCTCGCTGATGTGTTGTTGCAGGTGTGTGCTCAAGGAAACCTGAGACCAGCAGTCTGTGTACAATGTGCCCAGAGGTTGGAGAACTTCAGCAAATTCAGAGACAAGAGCTTGAGAGCCCGTGCCCTGATGATGGAGCTGGTTGGGAGACATGAACTGGTGAGTAGCTCAGCATTTAAACTGTCATGAGTGATATCAATTATAAGCATAAGAGAATGGCTGGACTCACATGATTTACTGCTGGACTGGTTTCGAACTCATGTGGGGCTCTTAATCATGAGCATTTTGATCCCTGGTGCTGTGGTCCTGTACTGGACTACTGCTTCGTTCGTCAGGTGGTCAGATGAGCCTCGACGCATTAACTTGTTCCAGATAACAATACGCCATGTGAAGTCGATAAGCCGCGCGAAGCACCAACTGGAGTCCGGCATCGTGAAGACAGTACTGGAGCCCGACCGCTGCGACGTGCACGTAGCGCACTGTGACGCAGGCAGACCGACAGTGGCAGTGAACAGTGCACACGACAGCACTGACGCGTACAATGAAGACTACTCCGACGACAGCATAGCGCTGGAAGCGCGACTACTGGACGACGCCCTTCGCGATGCTCTCGAGCAGAGACGAGCCGTTGCGGTGAGTGCGAGTGGCTTCTGCCTTCCGATGTACTGAGTGTACAGTGTACCGAGTACCGACCCACTTGTCCGCGACTCATTTCAATAATAAATTTAAAGAACAGTGGTAGCTTTCCTAACATGCTGGAACCGGGAAAATCGAATAAAATGAAATTGCATGAAACATATTATGTTGATTTGTTTTCCTTTTAAAATATACCCCAGTACAGCAGTTATTATATTTTTAAAAGCACGGCGAACCAAGTAACAGTATAATAAGTTTTTTGAGATTATTACGTATATGTTTTATTTAAGTTGTTGTCAAGTACACAATCTCTAAACTAAATTGACAGCCCAAAAAATAGTTATCAGTTGCACACTGGCTATTATGTGCAGAAAAAGGTAGCATTACGTTTGTCCCTGTCTGTCATTTTGTATTTTTGTTGCCGGTAGTTTTACAATGTAATATTTCAAATGAGAACTCATGTCGACAATGCGGTTGTATGTGAGCGTGACGAGTGACAAGTGGACTAGTCACTAGTCACTCGTCACTGGTCACTCGTCACTCGCCGTAACAACAACACTGGGTGGTGGCAGGGCGGGGCCGGCTGGTCGCCGAGTGCAGTCTGCAGCATGGCGGTGCAGCTGAAGAGTGAAGACGACGAGCCAGCGCAGGAGCTGATGCAGTGCGAGAGTGCAGTCTGCAGCATGGCGGTGCAGCTGAAGAGTGAAGACGACGAGCCAGCGCAGGAGCTGATGCAGTGCGAGAGTGCAGTCTGCAGCATGGCGGTGCAGCTGAAGAGTGAAGACGACGAGCCAGCGCAGCAGCTGATGCAGTGCGAGAGTGCGAGTTGTGAGGACGACGACGGGTGAGTGCGACCCCGGCACCCTACCGGCCGCGCCGTGCCACCGAGCGCTTCGGCGTTCCGGTACGACCGACCGAGGGTATGGCATACCTCTACCGAGTTAGCTCGCTTCCACCTTACACTGCCTGTACTTACGCAGTCGAGGGCTAACTTGTAGATGAATAAAGACAAAGGTGTGTGTACATAAGTACATGCGCAAGAAGATATACTTTGCATGCCAATAATTAATTACAATCAGACACTAGATGGCGCGACAGACGGCCATGTTTGTTTGCGAAGCGTATGACAGTTGAGAGATTAGGTGACTCTCGACTGTCAGACGTTGCTAACTTCATCATGTCATTTTTCGTGTCACCCTGTGTGCACGCATCATAAAAGTTCACTGTAATCATTTTTTCATAACGCGCCTAAAGAAGTATAACTTCAAATATCACACATGAGCGACGTGAACATAGCAACAGATTGAGGAGAACGTTAGTCTCCTTTATATTCTTTGACATAGCCGTGCCCGTTGACAATTGAACCCCAGGCCGCATACTATGCACTACTTTACGCACTTGTCACACAAACGATGTTATATCCTTCCAGGCGGACACGCGAGCCGAAGTCGGAGCACTGCGAGCAGGCACAGGGTGAGGCAACTTACTTTTCACGTGTTGATTATTCGAAGAAGAAAAAACTAACGGAGCACTTAGGGGCCATCCTTAAATTATATCACACTTTAAGGGTGGGGGGTTAACAAATTGTGACATTGTGTGACAAGGGGGTGGGAGAGCCCTAAATTTTGTGACGTCACATTTCAAAATCTAATATATTTAAAGTAGGTACGGTACTACTAAAACACGAAATATGACAAAAAAATTATAAATATTCGGAACTGCTTTTTTAATAAAGTGCAACCGTCGAGTTTCTTGCTAGTTCTTCTCGGTTGGAACGGCATTCTGAACCAGTGGTAGATTCAATTGACGATTCAAAAGTACTTGTTTATTAGAAAAGTTTATTAGAATAAAAAAGTTTTCTATTCTAATTCAATGTCTAGATGGAAAACTGAAAAATATGTGACGTCACACTAGGGAGGGGCGGGGGTAGTCTCACAAAAGTGACCAGCTGTAACAAGGACGGGAGAGGGGGGTTTCAGAAATTTGACCAGCTGTGACAAGGACGGGAGAGGGGGGAGGATGTCACAAATGTGACCAGCTGTGACAAGGACGTGGGAGGGGGTAACGAGCATGAAATTTGTGTGACGTAATTTATGGATGTTACATCAGAAAGCATTATTGTTTCACTTGTGTACACGCGTGTTACATCAGAGCATTGTTATTTCACTTGTGTACACGAGTGTTACATCAGAGGACATTGTTGTTTCACTTGGGTACACAAGTGTTACAGCAGAGGACATTGTTGTTTCACTTGTGTAGGTACACGAGTGTTACTTCAGAGAACATTGTTGTATCACTTGTTTACATGACTTTTACATCAGAGGACATTGTTGTATCACTTGTGTACAATGTACATTAAAGGGACATTGTAATATCACTTGTGTACACAAGTGTTTCAGAGGACATTGTTGTTTCACTTGTGTACATGAGTGTTACATCCAATGAATTATTGTATTACTTGTGTACACGAGTGCTACATTGGAGGACACTGTTGTTTCACTTGTGTACACGAGTGTTACATCAGAGCATTATTGTTTCACTTGTGTACACGAGAGTTACATCAGAGGACATTGTCGTTTCAGTCGCCGCCATGGCCGCGAGTCCCGGCACGCGGCGCGACACAGAACAAGAAGCCGATACTACTGGCACCAGTGAGTATGACTCCACACTTGATGTTGTGCACTGAGTATATGTCACGGTCAGAGTGATAAACGCGGTCATTGACAGCAATTACCGGTTAGTGTTCACGATCACCGCAACAATTGAAACATTAGGTAATTAATATCTTGGTATTTACAATAAACATTTCAGTCTATCATGCTCGCTGCAGTCGGGTCAACCTTTGCGAGACTCGAGCTTAGCGCTTTGCAAAAACACTTTCTTCAGTTCTTGGATTTTGTTTGTAGGCTACATGAAAAGTATGAAATTACGCAATTTTAAAATTCGTGTATATTTTGCACCACGCGGAGCGCTCCCCCGCACTGTTCGCTGACCGCTAGTATAAGATTTACCGCGTGATAATCATTATAATACCGGTTAATATTGCCGGTCAATGTGAAAAATTATCACGTTCACCTCGTGTGTTAGTCAGTGTTAATAATTCCCGGACACTAATAACTTTCAATTGATCACACTGACCGTGACGTAATCGTTTGTCTGTCCGAGTTTAAGCAAAGTTACAAAATATTTCCTGACGAATGTTTTGTTTCAGTCGCTCCTTCGGGAGTTGCGACGAATCGCGAGAGTGAAGAGCATCCGACTGATACAGACGACGAGTTGGATGTATTGTGTTTCGCTCCGAATAGAATCGTTGAAGACGCGAGGAACCCCCAGGACACTGGACTGAAACCAGAGGAATCGTTGCCGGAAACAGGGAATAGTATCAGTTGTCGAACAACTGGGCGAAGTGGACTTCGTACAAACAAACAAGTGGATACAGTTAATAATTCACAGGATACAATACTCGGTACACAGTTACGGAAACCCAAGGACCGAGTACAGTATATCTGTGACGTTTGCCAAAAGATATTTCAACGGAAAACTTCCTTAGTTACACACATAAGGACGCACACTAATACAAAAACGTTCACTTGTAAGTTATGTGATTACAATTGTACAAAAAAATGTAAGTTAGTGAAACACATGAGGACTCACACTGGCGAGAAGCCATTTGCTTGTGAGTTATGCGATTATAAATGTACAGTAAATAATAATTTAGTGCGACACATGAGGACTCACACCGGCGAGAAGCCATTTGCTTGCAAGTTATGTGATTATAAATTTACAGTAAATAGTAGTTTAGTGAAGCACATGAGAACTCACACTGGCGAGAAGCCATTTGCTTGTGAGTTATGTAAATACAAATGTACAGAAAACGGTAATTTAGTGAAGCACATGAGAACTCACACTGGCGAGAAGCCATTCGCTTGCAAGTTATGCGATTATAAATGTAGTACAAATAGTGATTTAGTGAAACACATGAGGACTCACACTGGCGAGAAGCCATTCGCTTGCAAGTTATGCGACTATAAATGTACAGTAAATAGTAATTTAGTGAATCACATGAGAACTCACACTGGCGAGAAGCCATTTGCTTGCAAGTTATGCGGTTATAAATGTATAGTAAATAGTAGTTTAGTGAAGCACATGAGAACTCACACTGGCGAGAAGCCATTCGCTTGCAAGTTATGCGATTATAAATGTAGTACAAATAGTGATTTAGTGAAACACATGAGGACTCACACTGGCGAGAAGCCATTCGCTTGCAAGTTATGCGACTATAAATGTACAGTAAATAGTAATTTAGTGAATCACATGAGAACTCACACTGGCGAGAAGCCATTTGCTTGCAGGTTATGCGGTTATAAATGTATAGTAAATAGTAGTTTAGTGAAGCACATGAGAACTCACACTGGCGAGAAGCCATTTACTTGTAAGTTATGCAATTATAAATGTGCAGTAAACAGTACTTTAGCGAAGCACATGAGAACTCACACTGGCGAGAGGCCATTCGCTTGCAAGTTATGCGATTATAAATGTAATTTAAGTAGTAATTTAGTGCGTCACATGAGAACTCACACGGGCGAGAAGCCATTTTGAAGTATGTATATGACCGCTAGTTTGGACGATCCGTTTTTGATGACTCATTGTCCAGTGTGTGTCTGTTACGCTCGCGCTCTACACGATGGGCCATCGCGATGACCCACTGCGATGGACCATTGTGTAGAGCGCGTAGTGGCGTCTGATGGCTTATGGCGCGTGCGATGGTCTTGTGATGGCGTCGGTGTCGGTTGTTTCAAAATCTATATTATAATAAAATTTATAATAAAACTGTAACAGGTCCATTCTGTAGATTTTTGAAATTATTTTGAAAATTTTTTTAACGTGCATAATAAATAATAATAATCGATACTGAAGCCAAAACTGGAATTTTTGTCTGCATGTCTGTCTTTCTCTCTGTACCTTGGCCGCGCATCACGCCGAAACTACTGAATGGATTTCAATGAAACTTTGCATGATTTGAGTACATACTACGAGGTAGGACATAGGATACTTTTTATCCCGAAATTCAGCACGGGAGAGGGGATGAATCATGAAGGTCAAAAGGTCTTAGCTGTAATTCATTAACGCGTTGTCCTATATTTTCATTCATTCTTTTTTTGTTAGGTAGGAGGTACTTAAAAGATTGTCCTGTAAATATTTCAAGATCATCGGTTTGGTAATTCAGAAATTACATCACAACCCACAAGGTTCAAATAATTTGAAACCCGGCTGGTACAGGAACCTTTGAACGTACCTACGGCTCATCTTAGGCTGGTGCGCGTTAAAATGTTTGTCTGTTTGTTAATACTAATACATTATCAGAACTATTTTTTTAATACAGTTGCTCAAGAAGTGGTACTTTTTGTAGGTGTATATCGTGCGGAAAGTTGAATTTTTCGCACTAGTGCTTTTTACTTTTCCATATAATACATACTTATAAGCTTCTTGACTTTCCCATATATTTTTTTTTTAATTTACTTTTGTTTCAAGCCATACATCAACCAAAGAGTTTGTAAGTTAAACCATTTTTTTTTTTAATTAAGTCATTTAGCATTGAAACTATAAAATATAAAAAATGCATATATTTAAAATATAAAAATTGTATACTTTACTAATTAAACTTTTAATGTTACTCTTAACAACTGTTCAAATTGTACTTTGAATTTTTATCAGACAAAGAATTAAATGGTTTCTTTAAATTATTGTTTAGTTGTTATATCATTTACATTTTTGAGCAACTGTATTAAAAAACGTTGTTTGGTACACGTCCAGAACTGTCATTTTCACTCGTCCCGAGACTTGTCACTCGCCTTCGGCTCGTGCCAAGGAACCTCGGGACTCGTGCGAAATGACACACGTTCCGCACTTGTATCAAAAACTACTATATTATGAACACACAAATTACACTTGAATTGTATTAATGTGTGTTTTAAAGTTCGTCCAGTAGTGCCTACTGAGACCGAATGACAACACCGTCCAATAGCGCGCTGCTACCGTGTGAAGTTGTTTAAAGTCTCATTTTATTTTAAACATGCGGATACCCGCGACTTCGTTCGCGTGGATGTTGGTTTTTAAAAATCCCGTGGGAATCATTTTGTTTTTCCTAACCTCCTTTGAGCTCATACCTTGCTAAAAACTGTTATAAGTTCACTGGCGGATGTTTAGGTAGATCAAAATGTAAACATCCGCCAGTGAAAGCCCCATTAAATTCAATCCAGCCTTTCAGAGATTAGCCGGTAATCTTTAAAGTATCTCCTTTCTAACAAAACAAGGATGAATGAAATCGGACCGAAGCAAAGAAAAGAATGAATGAAGTCGCGTTAATGAATTACAGCTAAGTACACGTTTTAATTTTCATCCCCTCTCCCAAGGAAACCATGCTGAATTTCAGGATAAAAAGTACCCTATATGTTACTCCATAGTATGAACTTAAATCATACCAAGTTTCATTTCAATCCATTCAGTAGTTTTAGCGTGATGCGCGCACAAACACAGACAAAAATTTCAGAAATAGCTTTTTTACGTACCATTAGGTATCCCTAACATCCCCCAGTTATTATTTTGCAAAAAATCTTTAAAGTACAGATACCGCAAGTCTATAACGATTTTATTATATGGATAGATAAATATACTTAATTTTGTAATTTAGTTATTTATTTTAATTTAATTAGAACTGATAAATACACAGTAACACTAATTAAATAGGTGATTACTCGGAGTTTGATTTCAGTATCCCAGGTGAATCCTATTACTAGTTTCCTTACCAGCTACCTTAATCTGTTACTAGGCCCAGGTAAGCATGCTCAGCTACTTGGTTCTGACACTAGCTATCATGATCTATTACTAGGCTTGGGTAAGTGTGCTCAGCTACTTGGTTCTGACACTAGCTATCATGATCTATTACTAGGCTTGGGTAAGTGTGCTCAGCTACTTGGTTCTGACACTAGCTATCATGATCTATTACTAGGCTTGGGTAAGTGTGCTCAGCTACTTGGTTCTGACACTAGCTATCATGATCTATTACTAGGCTTGGGTAAGTGTGCTCAGCTACTTGGTTCTGACACTAGCTATCATGATCTATTACTAGGCTTGGGTAAGTGTGCTCAGCTACTTGGTTCTGAAACTAGCTATCATGATCTATTACTGGGCCCAGGTAAGTGTGCTCAGCTACCTGGTTCTGACACTAGCTACTTTGATCTAAATACTAGGCTTGGGTAAGTGTGCTCAGCTACTCGGTTCTGAAACTAGCTATCATGATCTATTACTAGGCTTGGGTAAGTGTGCTCAGCTACTCGGTTCTGAAACTAGCTATCATGATCTATTACTAGGCTTGGGTAAGTGTGCTCAGCTACCTGGTTCTGACACTAGCTACTTTGATCTAAATACTAGGCTTGGGTAAGTGTGCTCAGCTACTCGGTTCTGAAACTAGCTATCATGATCTATTACTAGGCTTGGGTAAGTGTGCTCAGCTACCTGGTTCTGACACTAGCTATCATGATCTATTACTAGGCTTGGGTAAGTGTGCTCAGCTACTTGGTTCTGACACTAGCTATCATGATCTATTACTAGGCCTAGGTAAGTGTGCTCAGCTACTTGGTTCTGACACTAGCTATCATGATCTATTACTAGGCTTGGGTAAGTGTGCTCAGCTACTTGGTTCTGACACTAGCTATCATGATCTATTACTAGGCTTGGGTAAGTGTGCTCAGCTACTTGGTTATGACACTAGCTATCATGATCTATTACTAGGCTTGGGTAAGTGTGCTCAGCTACTTGGTTCTGACACTAGCTATCATGATCTATTACTGGGCCCAGGTAAGTGTGCCCAGCTACCTGGTTCTGACACTAGCTACTTTGATCTAAATACTAGGCTTGGGTAAGTGTGCTCAGCTACTCGGTTCTGAAACTAGCTATCATGATCTATTACTAGGCCCAGACTAGGCCTTTAAGGCTTTTGCCTACTCAGATAAAGGTGTTATTATATAACTAGATTTCTTTACAATCACTATAGATAATAATATAGATACTTAGATATAGTTTAACTATTTTATAGAGTGCACCATAAGGCGAAAGTGGGATGCCCTAGCTCGTGCTACCACAGCGTACTGCTAAGGGCGCCCCAGCAGGTCAGGTAGCAACCTGCGTCGCTACCCTTCATCGACCCACCAAGCTCTATAAGGTACTCCAAGCAAACCTTCAGCGGAAAGACCTAGCCACCACAGAGCTTATGCTCGAAGCAGATAAGAGGAAAGTGGCCCTTGCACTACTCCAGGAGCCGTATGTGGGCAGCTCGAAGTGTATGAAAAATTATAGAGGAGCAAGGATCTTCCAGAATCCAAATCAAGGAGACGGAACTGTCAAGGCGGCCATCGTCGTTTATGACCAAGATCTCGACGTAAGACAGTTCCCCAAACTCACCACCAACAACATCGTTGTGGTGAACATCCGAACATGTGCCTGGGAGATCACCGTAGTTTCATACTACTTCGAGCCAAATCAGCCCATAGAGCCATACCTGGAGTGGCTCAAGAAAATCCAAAAGGAGTTGCAGCCAAACAATATACTGATTGGTGGAGATGGAAACGCTAAAAATACCTGGTGGGGTGGCGACGTGATAGACTGGAGAGGCGAAGAGATGTTCGGCACCATAAGTGAGATGGGTATGCAGGTGCTCAACGAGGGAAACATTCCAACGTTTGACAACATCAGAGGCAACAAGCGCTACTCCACTTTTGTCGATGTTTCGGCCTGCTCAATCGAGACGCTAAATTTGATAGAGGACTGGAAAGTGGACGAAACAGTTACAAGTTCCGACCACAACACCCTGACCTTCAGCATTAGACAGATAAAAGCTAAAGGAACGAGCATCCAGAGGACGACACGAGTGTATGGTACCAAGAAGGCAAATTGGACCCAGTTTCGTGAGAAACTGGACCAATTTAAAAGGGAAAGTGCCATAAATATTGAAAGAGTTCAAGCGATTAATAATATAAGGGAACTGGACTCTTTGACGGAAGGATATACGACCGTTATCCAAAAGACCTGTGAAGATATCCTTCCGAAAAAGAAATCCAAAGAGAAACTCACCTTGCCGTGGATGTCCAAGGAGTTGTACAGGCTGAAGAAAGAGGTCCTCACGAAGAAGCGACGAATCCGTTGCGCAGCACCAATCCGAAGAGCGAAGGTCATCCGGGAGTACCTGGAAATAAAAGAAAGGTATGAGATGGAAGCTAAAGTGGCACAAATTGAAAGCTGGAAGAGTTTTTGCACAAAGCAGGACAAGGAGGGGTTATGGGAGGGTATTTATAGAGTAATAGGAAGAACCGCCAAACGGCATGAAGACTTACCACTGGAAAAGGATGGGAAGATGATCGACCTGCGGGATTCAGCAAAAATATTGACTGAGGTCTTCTACCCGGACGACTCAACAGACTGTGACTCATTGTACCACAAACGTGTTAGAGAGCAGGCCGATCGCGTAAACGTCGAGTCAAGTGATAAGCATCTAGACCCGCCATTTACAATGGTAGAGCTCCGAAATGTGGTCAAAAGTTTCAATCCAAAGAAGGCGCCGGGCGCAGATGGCCTCACAGCCGACATCTGCGAACATGCTATATTCCAAGACTCGGAGTTTTTCCTGTCACTAGCCAACAAATGCCTGGAACTGGAGCACTTCCCCACTACCTGGAAAGAGGCGACAGTGGTTGTTTTACGTAAGCCTGGGAAGGACAGCTATACCAACCCCAAGTCGTACAGACCAATAGGGTTGTTACCAGTGATGGGAAAAATTCTGGAAAAGCTAATCGTAGCTAGACTAAAATGGCACATAATTCCGCGGATCAGTACTCGCCAATACGGATTCATGCCCCAAAAGAGCACCGAGGACTCCCTCTATGATCTAGTGAACTACATACGCCAGAAAGTAGAGGCAAAAAAGATAGTTACAATGATATCACTAGACATAGAGGGAGCCTTCGATAACGCATGGTGGCCGGCAATTAGAGTCTGTTTGGCTGAGGAAAAGTGTCCCATTAATTTACGAAGAATGCTGGATAGTTACCTGCGGAATAGGAAGGTTACGGTCCGTTATGGGGGAGAGCAGCACACAAAAAGCTCCTCCAAAGGCTGTGTACAGGGATCGATCGGCGGACCCATATTATGGAACCTTCTCCTGGACCCTCTAATTAAGGGACTTGAAAGTCGGGGGGACTACTGCCAGGCGTTTGCCGATGACGTCGTCCTTATCTTCGATGGTAAAACAGCACTGGAAATTGAGAGACAGGCCAACGCCGCCCTCGCTTATGTTCGGGAGTGGGGCGTCAATAACAAGCTAAACTTTGGTCCGTCAAAGACCAAAGCTATGGTAATAACCCGGAAGCTGAAATATGACGTCCCAAGACTGAGCATGGGCGGGGTCGGCATTGGCATGTCTGAGGATATCAAAATTTTGGGGCTCCACGTCGACAGTAAATTGACTTTCGGCAAACACGTGGCAGAAGTATGCAAAAAGGTTATTCGAATATACAAGCAGATCTCTAGAGCTGCCAGAATAAGTTGGGGACTTCACCCGGAAGTTATCCGCCTTATATACACTGCGACCGTCGAGCCTGTCATCATGTACGCCTCTAGTGCCTGGGCATCGGCGACGGAGAAATTAGGGGTGCAAAAACAACTGAACAATGTCCAAAGAGGTTTTGCACAAAAGCTGACGAAGGCATATAGAACCGTAAGCTAGCAAAATTTGGTCTTAGAAGTGTCTTAAGACCATCGCGTGCTTACTCTTAGAGTATACTTTGAAAATTCTGTAAGTGTGGAATTGGGCGCACTTTATAAGAGGATTTTCACTTATAGGTGTTGTACCATGGTCTCATTGAGTGTTTATTTAATCCTATAATAATCTAGCTATTGCTGTCTTAAGAACAATTAACTTAAAAGTATCTTACACTGGCATGCTGTAAGGTCAATAAGCCTTTGAATGATCTTAATAATGCCGTTCTAAGTGTAATTCCTCTTGAATTCCTCTCTGTGATCTCATTGTAAGAGTATTATCACAACTTAACGAACAGGGCAAAAAGATCGTGTGTGAGAAGAAGTGATCATAATATTATACCTACATAATAAAAACCTTGCTACAATGTAAGTATCTTTATTTTTATATATTTACTGTCTATAATGATAACTTTTTTTTTTTTCAGCATAAATATATTGCTATTATATTAATGAACAACTTGCTAAGTACATTTCCTCGATAGTTTTGTATTATTAATAACAATATATTCAGAGGCCCCTTCTAAAATGTGTCTAAAATATTGATAATTTGTTTTAATAATAAAATATTAATGTGAATCAAAATGACGCTTTGTAACGAATATATTAAAAGCCCAATTACTCTTCTTTATGAGTAGAATTATAGGACTGATATTTCTTATTTAACACTCGTTAAGTCAATTTTAAGCCTTCCGCTCTTATTTTAACACTCATTAAGTCAATTTTCAGCCTTTCGCTCTTATTAAACACTAACCTGAAATCTGTCTATATAGCCATTTTAATAATTTTAGGGTTCCTTAGAACTGACAAACAAATTACTTGTTGTAATAGGTGTAATCTTAATCTCTATTATCCCTATTAATAATATAAATACGAAAGTTACTCGGTTTTTCACGCCTCATCCGCTGAACGGATTTTGATGTTTAGTAATAGTCCGGCAGCCGAGGAACAAATTTTTTAGTGATTAATAACAAGCTGAATTTTCATGAGTAGGTTCGTTTCGACGAGACGACCAACTTTTTTATTTATGAAACTGTAGATTTTTTTCAAAATCCATTATATCGACATTAGATTCGTTTTCACTATTATCACCAGCATCATTATTACTTGAATTATCTGTCTTTTCAAGATCGTCAGAAATACTTTCTGGTTGTACGGAACCATCAACAAAATTGCTAGTTCGGATCTCGTAACGACGAGTAAAGACTCTTGTAACTCTGGCTTTATTACTAACTCAGAGTATGTTTTATTTACTTTTCTTCGATATACTCCACTTCTTTTGAATCGCTTCCATTTATGTAAATCCATTTTTTAAATAATTTTAGCAAGTCAAATATGTAGGTTATATAACGACGACAGTATAATAAAGAATGCCCTAAGATTTTTATAAGTGAAAATGATTTTATAAAAGTTTTTAAATAGTGTTTTGCACTTTAAGGTGACTAAGACAAGATAAATTAGTCATAAAATTGGTTGGTTTTATAGCAGTTATATACAAAACTTTAGTAAGAGCAGAAATCTAAAAATACACTTACTGCAGACTCTCAGAAGTCAGAATAGACTTCTAAGATGCTAAATTAAGAATAAATAATAATTATATAAGAGATATTACTCTTATAAAAAGCACTTGTAAAACCTTTGTTCTGATAAATATTTTATAAGTATTTCTTATATATACGTCTATGAAAGTCTGTAATAAGTATAAATGAACTTATTTGCACAGTGTCTCATAACATGCTTTTATAAGATGAACCATCTTAGTCAGTATACATTTATAAGCCTTTTATAATATCTTAGTTCTTATAAAGGATTGCATATAAGGTAATTTTGCTAGTTGGGCGTCTCTTTAAATTCAGCTCTGGTGCTATCAGGACTACTCCCACTTGATCTCAGAATTAGAGAAGCAGCCGCGCTCTATGAGGCCAAAAGAGGGGTGCCCCGGATGGACCTAGGGGACAGGGAAGTGGAGCGAGTCGTTGCGTATGCAAGAACCCCTCATCCCGCAGAACATATGAACCTGGAGTTCATATGCCTGATGAACCAGGAGCAGGTCGACGATCACAACCTGCAAGCAGTCAAAATTTTTACAGATGGCAGTAAGATTGACGGCAGGGTCGGGGCAGCCTTGTCAATACGTAACGATGAGGCTGAGATCAAAGTCGTCAAACTCAAACTGTCATCATACTGTACCGTTTATCAGGCGGAACTCCTGGCCATATGCGAAGCAACCAAGATCATCATGCAGCGTCGGGAAACGAGTTTTGGCATATACAGCGACTCAAAATCTGCCCTAGAGACGGTCGTTAATAATGCCTCTAAGCACAAATTAGCTGTCCAGTCACGATTTCACGAACCAATATCAAAGCCAGTATACTCCAGAACAAGGATATATCCCTGTTCTGGATAAAAGCGCACGCCGGATTAGATGGCAATGAGCGAGCTGATGCACTGGCAAAGGAGGCTGCAAGAAAAATAAAAACAAAGCCCAATTACGACCTGTGCCCGGTTTCATTCATCAAGCGTCAAATCCGTATGGAGTCGCTTGAGGAATGGAACCGGAGATACAAAGCAGGAGAAACTGCGGGAACAACAAAAATCTTCTTCCCGGACGCCATAAAAGCTTACAAGATTGTAAGAAAGATAAAAGTTTCAGGCGTGCTTACGCAGGTACTCACGGACCACGGCGGGTTCTCCGATTACTTAAGCAGGTTTAAATGCAAAGAAAACCCGTCCTGTGTCTGTGAGCCTGGTGTAGCGGAGACTGTTGCCCATTTACTTTTTGAATGCCCAATAAACTCACTGGCAAAATATGAAGCCGAGCAAATTCTGGACGCAAAAATAGATGCCAAAAATGTAAATTTAATTATGGAAGATAAATATAAAAGAGAAGAGTTCAATAGATACTGTATAAAAATAGCAACGAGAGCAATAAAAAGAAATAAATAGAATATATAGATAGAATATAAATAAAAACAGAAATAAAGTTAAACGAATAAAAAGAACTGTCTCTGAGTAAAATTGTCAGAGGGACAAGTTTAAAAATTAAAAAAAAAAAAAAAAAACTATTTTATAAGAGCTAGAAAATACAAAAAGTTGCTACCTAGAAGTTGCTAGATTTATTTTGATTTATTTTGTGGCTAAAACCCTTGAGAATCCGCTAGATCTAGCCACAAAGTGGCTAAAACGGCAACACTGTTTTTAACGTCCCACTGCTAGGCACAGGCTAGGGATGTGACAATGAGTGAAAAAAATCGATTAATTAAAAATCGATTTTTTCACTTTTTAATAATAATCGATTTATGAAAAATCGCCTTTCTTGAAAAAATTAATCGATTTTTGTGAAAAAATCGATTATTTCTGTATAATTAGAACAAGCTATATTTTAGGAAAAATTAAACCGATTTGGATCCAGCAATCTCAGAGAAATCGGTGTACCTACCTACCAATCACAAATATTAATGACATACGGGTACAATTTATGCATGTAACTTCGTACATAAGAATGATAACTAGTTGTGTTATATACTGAAACATTCTTGAAAGTATGTTGATAACGATAATGAAAAAAAAATTGGTTGTATGTAAAGTCGGTTTACGGAAGATAATTTTACATGATAACGTCATAAGAAAACAGAGAGATAGATGCGTCACAAGTCGAACGCTTAGGTCGATTGTGCTTTCTCTCGTTCCGCGCTCTTGCTTGGACGCTCGGCTCAGGCAGAACGTGGCACTAATGCCACTAATGTTCAGTACCCTTTAGGTACATCGGACTATCTAATGAAAATAAAATAAATAAGTATAATTATATTATAATTGATAACCAAACGACAACCTTTTGGCCTCAAAATTAATTTGCAAAACAAATCTTTATTTAACTTTTAAGTGTAAAAAAAAACTAACTTAAAATAATTATTGCCATAATGTTCAGTACCATTTGAAATATTATGTAACCATTTTTTCATCCATCGCACAGATGACGCTGTTTATAAAAATCGATTATAATAATAATAATAATAATAATAATTTTATTTCAGATTAAGCATCCATATTTTGTTAGTAAAAAACACTTATATATCTATGTTAGTACATCTGTTTGTGTTAGTACAATTATTACTTAATCTATGTTAGTCCTTACACTACCTTAACCTATTCAGGGCCACCAGCGTACTCTCTGTGGCCTAGTGCCGATGTGCACCCCGTTCCAACTCCTCCAGAGAGGGCTGTCCATTTTAGCGGCCAACGTGCTGAGGAGGGTGTTGGTGCTGCTCATGAGCCTGCTCATCATTGACGCGGCACGCTTGCGCACAATCGCGTAGAAGTCATCCACACGATTATCCGCAAACATTGCCGACGCACTGCAGTTTCGAGGCTTCCCCAACACCGCCCTCAACACATTGTTGTATTGAACTCGCAGGGCGCCGTAGGTCCGCTGCGTATAGTTCGTCCACAGACTGCACGTGTAAAACGATTGGCAGTAAGCTTTAAACAATGTTACTTTTACCTGTAGTGTACAACGCGCAAATCTGCGGGCCAACATGTTGCCTCGAACCGACAGCGCCCGGCGTTCCCGTTCAATATCGCTGTTATCCTCTAGGCTGTCGGTTACTATATGGCCAAGGTACTTGAACTCAGTGACCTGTTTAAGGGGACACCCACCCAGTCGTATAATGGGTTTCAAACTAGGTAATTTATTTTTTCCCCTAAAGACAAGAAATTCACTTTTTTTGGAGTTATAACTGAGTCCATGCACCCCGGCATACTCCTCACAAATTTGTAGCAACCGTCTAAGACCACCGATTGAGGGGCTCAGCATTAATACGTGTAATTTACATAATCAATTATTTAAAATATCGCTTTTTAGAAATCGATTATTAAAAAAAATAATCGATTATTTTAAAAATCGATTATTTTTTCACATCCCTATTTTTTAGTTGACGATGACGAGTGACGACCAAATATTAATTATTATTTGTAATTTGTATGGCGTGTTAGGGCTTAATAATTTTGTTATGTGGATATGTGGATACTTTGGTGGATACAATACGTTGGATATCTGAAGTCTGAATTATAATAAACCATTGGAGATGCGGTGCTGCGTGCCCTTCTGCAAAACCACTGCGGAGGTCGTCTCCGAGTGCGAGGAGATTGCATTCCACGAGTGAGTGTTCCATTGTTTCCGCGTACTGCTGCAACTGTGGCGGGCTTGAGACGGCGGTGCGCGCGTCGAGGCGCCGCCATCTCAAGCCGCCCGCTGCCCGTCTTGACTTATTCAACCTGTACAATTACATGAATGAGTTGACTGTCGCACTCGGCAGGCAACACGTCGGTCGCCATGTTGACGGCGTTTGCGTCAGTAATTTGAGTTACGCAGATGACACGGTACTGCTGAGTGTCGATCTGTGGAATGAGGAGGCTGATACAAGGGCGTCGCCAAGAGGGTCCAGATAGGGTCAGCTGCCCCCCATCTAGAGATTTGAATAATACCTATAGCCAAATGCAACCAAAGTCCTAAAGTCATTCACTTGACTTAGAATAATTAATAACCCTGTGTACAAGATTTCAGTTAAATCAAGAGCTTGTAACGCTTGTTTTACAGCTTCATAACCTCTCGACTGTACCTAAAATTTATACTTCCCCCATCCTCTTGCCCCTCCTCCCCCCCTTGCCCATCAGCTGGTGACGCTCTTGGGCTGTTAGACTGGTTGAAATTACGCAGGTCGTCATGGCTTGAAATAAAATATAGTAAAAAGGCAATGTATGATGTTTGAAGTCCGCCGGTACGTCCTCAGAATGTGCCGCCTGTGTTGGGTATCTCTAGACACAGTGCACATTTCAAGTACCTATGACATGTACCACTGGCCTCACAGATGATGTAGATATTGAATGAGAGCAGAGTAGACTATTTCTATTGAAATCGGCCTGAAACTGCGTTAAAAAAATGATCCTGTAAAATTTTATTTTATGTACACTGCCGGCCAAAAGTTTGAGACCACTTGTTAAAGACTTCATGATCTATAAAATATATTTAAAATACCTATGATAAAAAAGAAATCTGCACACCTGCATATTCTATTGTTATTAATGAATGTCTAAGATGGTAATTTAAAAATATTCTTTTGTAATTTTTTAAGTCACTGTGCTATAAAGGTATATTGTTTCAACATACCAAAGGGTGCCGCGTGAGCCAGGTGGTAGACTCATTGTAATATATTTTTATGATCTGCTCATTACTAATTATTTAGCTTTTGTTTCGCATTGACAACAATTCAGGATTATTTAAGCTTCCTTAAATATATTTGTTGTTTAAGTTTTTATGGAGTTTATCCACAAACAATCTGAGTTAGTCTGAGCTCGTAGTTTCTACTGTCAAGACATCTTAAAATGGGGAAAGTGCGCGAAATTAATAGTGAAATGCGATCTGCTATAGTTATTTTACACAACGAAGGCAAATCCGAACGTGTGATTGCCTCTCAACTTAAGTTATCGAAGACTTGTGTTCATAACACAATAACTCGATACAAAGAGACTGGCAGTAATCAAGATCGTCCACGCTCAGGAAGGCCGAGAGCTACCACTTCTAGTGAGGACAATTTCATTGGCATTACCAGCAAGCGGAATAGACGCCTAACAGCACCGGAAATTCGCGCTGAAGTGAATAAATCCCGATCTAAACCTGTATCACTGACTACAGTAAAAAGAAGATTAAGAGACGCTAAGTTGTTTGGTCGCGTTGCCGTCCGAAAACCTCTATTAAGACCACAAAACAAGAAGAAACGATTGCAGTGGGCTCTTACCCATCGAGCTTGGACTGAAGAAGATTTTAAAAAAGTTCTTTGGACGGATGAATCAAAGTTTGAATTATTTGGTTCAAAAAGAAGAATTTATGTTCGACGTAGCGCCGAAGAAAAAATGATGGCAGACTGTGCGGTGCCAACAGTCAAGCATGGTGGTGGTTCTATTATGGTTTGGGGCTGCTTCTCAAACCATGGAACTGGAGATTTGGTACGAATCGAAGGAATCATGAAAAAGGAGCAGTATAAACTAATTCTACAGCAAAATGCTGTTCCTTCTGGATTAAAATTAATTGGAAATGGATTTATTTTCCAACAGCATAATGATCCAAAACACAGTTCTAAATTATGCAGGGGTTATTTAGAACAGAAAAAGAGAGAAGGTGTGTTAAAAAACATGGTATGGCCACCTCAGAGTCCGGATCTAAACCCGATAGAACTTTTATGGGAAGAGTTGGATAGAAATGTTCGTAATTGTTGTCCCTCCTCACAAGAGGACATGTGGAACGCCCTACAAGAAAGCTGGAGTAAAATTTCAAATGACACAATTAATAAATTGATCGCTCGTATGCCAAGACTAGTTAAAGAGGTCATAAAATACAAAGGTGGATTTTTTGATGAAAAGTCAGTTTAAAATATTAAATCTATTTTTAACATAATGTGATTGATATTTGTTGTATATATTAATGTGTATTATTTGTGAATAACTGCTTTATTTGTTGATTAAATCGTTTCCTTTATAAACTTAATTATTTTTTAGTTTTATTTCATTTTCTTACTTTAATTAAGGTGGTCTTAAACTTTTGGCCGGCAGTGTATATATGCCATTTTGTTCATCAGCTCCTCATATATTAATACAATGCTGTGACATTTAAATGAACTATTTTGTTTCCACTGAGCTATTCCTCTCATTTGTACTCTAATGCTATTGAACTACTATTTGTGATTTGTTTAATAAGAGTTCCACTTGATGAAATCTCTCGTATTAAAGTACATCCTGCAATTTCCAGGTTCCCAGATGAAGAGCCACTCTGTGCTGCCTGGCTCAGAGCCCTCGGAAAACAAGACACTCTCCTGCCGGACCCTGCTGTGGTCTGCTCGCGGCATTTCCTCAACGATGACTTTTATGAAACAGAAAGTGGGTCAAGACGAATTCGGACCCACGCTATTCCCTCAACGGTGCAGGTGCTACTTTATAATGCTTCTAGTTTTAGTTATAAGTCCAAGATAATACTTAAGTTTAAATACAAGTATAACAAGT
This sequence comes from Melanargia galathea, assembly GCA_920104075.1. Lineage (NCBI taxonomy): Eukaryota > Metazoa > Arthropoda > Insecta > Lepidoptera > Nymphalidae > Melanargia > Melanargia galathea. The sequence continues at coordinate 8,736,129 of OV049878.1, forward strand.
AGCACAAGTATAACAAGTAAAACAAGTATAAATTAAAAAATTTAAAAACCCCCGACATTTGCCATTTTGTGACAGCGGCCATCTTGAATTTGCATACTATTCTGCTAGTCAAGCCCTTTCATTTGATACCCATATTAAGGGAGTTGTGAAAAAATATGTTATTCACCATTTTGTGATGGCCGCCTTCTTGGACCGATTTTCATCAAACATAGCTAACAACACTCTCGATAAATTCACCTCTCAATAAAAAAAAACCACATTCAAATCGGTTCACCTGTTTGAGCGGTACGGGGGAACAGACAGACACATACACACACACAGACATGTCAAACTTATAACACCCTGGGGGTTAAAAATAGGAAAGAACATAATAGATAAACATTACATTACTGCAATGAAAAAATTAAAAAAAACTTAACAGTAAAATAAAATGCTGTTCACAGTACTACAGAGTCTTGTTTTATTGTGAACTGTTATCATTTTGAGTTTGAGATGTCATTCTCATGTAAGATGGACAGACAGACAATGTCAGAATTCCTTATTTTATTTCTGATTATAAAGAATCCTTGTAGTTTTGAGTAAGAAAATGCCAAAATATGTATGACAGATGGACACAAAAAACTACAAATATTCTTCATATCATTCACTTTGCGCAGGTCTGCATAATATGCTTCGACACTCACAGCAAGCTGTTCCCGATGAGTAAATACAAGTTGGAAGGAAAATATGAACACTTGGTGGGACATACTGTAAGTTGAACATTTATATCTCGTTGAATGGAAGCAGGCGTTACTTTGCGGAATTCCATGATATACAATGAATATAAAATTATTTTGCTATAATCCGCTAACAGTGACAAATTTGTAGGCACAACACCACACAATCTTGTAGGCACAACACCACACAATCTTGTAGGCACAACACCAAACAAATTCACCACAAAACAAACTCGACGATCGTTTCGCTCCGACACCGGAGCATCTTCAGGAGATGTCGACTTCACAACGGACGATTGCAAAGTCCACTTTGCGTTTTGTGGTGAATTTGTTTGGTGTTGTGCCTACAAGATTGTGTGGTGTTGTGCCTACAAGATTGTGTGGTGTTGTGCCTACAAATTTGTCACTGTTAGCGGATTATAGCAAAATAATTTTATATTCATTGTATTTATATCTCGATCATTTAATAATGTATGTAAAAAAGTAAAAGTTGGATATGTTTGGTTACAAATATCTCTTTCAGTAGGTAATGTAACTGTTGTATGATATTGTGATTATGAACCATAAAGATTTCTTGAAAATGTTACCATTTCATGAAATGGCCGCTGCACATTATATTGATGTAGTGGTTTGAGGAGTACACTTTCGTATTATGCTCGCTGATGTGTTGTTGCAGGTGTGTGCTCAAGGAAACCTGAGACCAGCGGTCTGTGTACAATGTGCCCAGAGGTTGGAGAACTTTAACAAATTCAGAGGCAAGAGCTTGAGAGCCCGTGCCCTGATGATGGAGCTGGTTGGGAGACACGAACTGGTGAGTAGCTCAGCATTTAAACTGTCATGAGTGATTTCCGTTATAAGCATAAGAGAACGGCTGGACTCAAATGAGTTACTACTGGACTGGTTTCGAACCCATCTGGGGCTTTTAATCATGAGCATTTTAACAACCTCCCTGGTGCTGTGGTCCTGTAAGCGGAGAGTCCCAGGAATGGCTGGACTCACGTAATGTACTGGACTACTGCTTCGTTCGTCAGGTGGTCAGATGAGCCTCGACGCATTAACTTGTTCCAGATAACAATACGCCATGTGAAGTCGATAAGCCGCGCGAAGCACCAACTGGAGTCCGGCATCGTGAAGACAGTACTGGAGCCCGACCGCTGCGACGTGCACGTAGCGCACTGTGACGCAGGCAGACCGACAGTGGCAGTGAACAGTAGACCGACAGTGGCAGTGAACAGTAGACCGACAGTGGCAGTGAACAGTAGACCGACAGTGGCAGTGAACAGTAGACCGACAGTGGCAGTGAACAGTGCACACGACAGCACTGACACTTACAATGAAGACTATTCCGACGATAGCATAGCGCTGGAAGCGCGAGTACTGGACGACGACCTTCGCGATGCTCTCGAGCAGAGACGAGCTGTTACAGTGAGTTGTTTACCTTCCGATGTATACTCGGTACTGACTGACTTGTTCGCGACTCAGTTATTTATATTTTATTGTGGCTCCTATAACTCCTCTCATCTTTCAATAACAAGTTTAAATTTAAGATGTTTTATTAAAGTCGTTCTTACTTTACCTACTTTACTCGTTGGTCTAGTGGTTACCATATTCGACTGCAGATCACGAGGTCCCGGCTTCGATTGCCGGGTTGGGCAAATATTTGTTAGGTATTGGATTTTTCTGTTAAGAAATTCTCAGTGTCAGCCCGAAGTTGGAGCTGGCAGTGTTTCACCCCGTGCCTCGGAGAGCACGTTAAGCAGTCAGTCTTGGTTATTATCACTATCATGTGACAATAGTCATTAAAGACCGCCAATTGGAGCAGGGTGGCGAGGCTAAGCTCTAAATCCCTCTCCTATGAGAGAGAAGGCCTGTCAGTAGTGGGACATCAAAAAGGCTGTAGTGGTGATGGAGGTGGTACTTTAATTTTTAAAGTTGTTACTTCCTCTGCTGTAGGCACACAATCTCTAAACTAAATTGACAGCCCCAAAAATAGTGTTATAAGTTTTACTCTGTCTATTATGTGCAGAAAAAGATAGCATTACATTTGTCCCTGTCTGTCTTTTTGTATTTTTGTTGCCGATATTCTTACAATGTAATATTTCAAATGAGAACTTGTGTCGTCAATGCGGTTGTATGTGAGCGTGACGAGTGACAAGTGGACTAGTCACTAGTCACTCGTCACTGGTCACTCGTCACTCGCCGTAACAACAACACTGGGTGGTGGCAGGGCGGGGCCGGCTGGTCGCCGAGTGCAGTCTGCAGCATGGCGGTGCAGCTGAAGAGTGAAGACGACGAGCCAGCGCAGGAGCTGATGCAGTGCGAGAGTGCGAGTTGTGAGGACGACGACGGGTGAGTGCGACCCCGCCACCCTACCGGCCGCGCCGTGCCGCCGAGCGCTTCGGCGTTCCGGTACGACTGACCGAGGGTATGGCGTACCTCTACCGAGTTAGCTCGCTTCCACCTTACACTGCCTGTACTTACGCAGTCGAGGGCTAACTTGTAGATGAATAAATACAAAGGTACATACAAGTACACGCGCAAGAAGATATACTTTGCATGCAAATAATTAATTACAATCAGCCACTAGATGGCGCGACAGACGGCCATGTTTGTTTGCGAAGCGTCTGACAGTTGAGAGGTTAGGTTAGACTCGACTGTCAGACGTTGCCAACTTCATCATGTCGTTTTTCGTGTCACCCTGTGTGCGCGCATCATAAAAGTTCACTGTAATCATTTTTTCATAACGCGTCTAAAGAAGTATAACTTCAAAAATCACACACGAGCGACGTGAACATAGCAACAGATTGAGGAGAACGTTAGTCTCCTTTATATTCTTTGACATAGCCGTGCCCGTTGACAATTGAACCCCAGGCCGCACACTTTATGCACTACTGTACGCACTTGTGACACAAACGATGTTATATCCTTCCAGGCGGACACGCGAGCCGAAGTCCGAGCACTGCGAGCAGGCACAGGGTGAGGCAACTTACTTTTCATTTCACTTAATTCTTGATTATTCGAAGAAAAAAAAACTAACGGAACACTTAGGGGCCATCCTTAAATTATATCACACTTTAAGGGTGGGGGGTTAACAAATTGTGACATTGTGTGACAAGGGGTGGGAGGAGCCCTAAATTTTGTTACGTCACATTTCAAAATCTAATATATTTCAAGTAGGTAGGTACATGAAACAAATATGAATAATGAAAAAAAAAATATATTCGGAACTGCTTTTTTAATAAAGAGCAACTGTCGAGTTTCCTGCTGCTTTTTCTCGGTTGGAATGGCATTCCGAACCAGTGGTAGATTCAGTTGACGATTCAAAAATACTTGTAAAAGTTTATTTGAATAAACTAGCTAGCTAAGAGCTACTCCATAAAAAGACCACAAGTGATACATCAGAAGACATTGTTGTGTCACTTGTGTACACGAGTGTTACATCAGAGGACCATTGTTGTATCACTTGTGTACATGAGTGTTACATCAGAGGACATTGTTGTATCACTTGTGTACAAGAGTGTTACATCAGAGGACATTGTTGTATCACTTGTGTACATGAGTGTTACATCAGAGGACATTGTTGTATCACTTGTGTACACGAGTGTTACATGAGAGGACATTGTCGTATCATTTGTGTACATGAGTGGGACATTGTAATATCACTTGTGTACATGAGTGTTACATCAGAGCATTATTGTTTCACTTGTGTACACGAGTGTTACATCAGAGGCATTGTTGTATCACTTGTGTACATGAGAGGCACATTGTAATATCACTAGTGTACATGAGTGTTACATCAGATGACATTATTGTTTCACTTGTGTACACGAGAGTTACATCAGAGGACATTGTTGTATCACTTGTATACACGAGTGTTACATCAGAGGACATTGTTGTATCACTTGTGTACATGAGAGGCACATTGTAATATCACTAGTGTACATGAGTGTTACATCAGATGACATTATTGTTTCACTTGTGTACACGAGTGTTACATCAGATGACATTATTGTTTCACTTGTGTACACGAGTGTTACATCAGAGGCATTGTTGTATCACTTGTGTACATGAGAGGCACATTGTAATATCACTAGTGTACATGAGTGTTACATCAGATGACATTGTTGTATCACTTGTGTACACGAGTGTTACATCAGAGGACATTGTTGTATCACTTGTGTACACGAGTGTTACATCAGAGGACATTGTTGTATCACTTGTGTACACGAGTGTTACATCAGAGGACATTGTTGTATCACTTGTGTACACGAGTGTTACATCAGAGGACATTGTTGTATCACTTGTGTACATGAGAGGCACATTGTAATATCACTAGTGTACATGAGTGTTACATCAGATGACATTATTGTTTCACTTGTGTACACGAGTGTTACATCAGATGACATTATTGTTTCACTTGTGTACACGAGAGTTACATCGAGGACATTGTCGTTTCAGTCGCCGCCATGGCCGCGAGTCCCGGCACGCGGCGCGACACAGAACAAGAAGCCGATACTACTGGCACCAGTGAGTATGACTCCACACTTGATGTTGTGCACTGAGTATATGTCACGGTCAGAGTGATAAACGCGGTCATTGACAGCAATTACCGGTTAGTGTTCATGATGATTTTTCGCTTTGTGGTAGGATTCTACCCCGAATCCGCCTGGCTAGCGACCACACTTCAGTCGTAATCTGCCGCAAAGCATCCGTGTGTTCCGGCAGCCGAGCTGAAGAGCCAGTCCCCTTCCTCAAAAGCCGGCAACGCATTAGTGGTTCCTCAGGTTCTGCTAATGTTCATGGGCGGCGGTAATCACTTAACATCAGGTGACCCGCTTGCTCTCTTGCCCGCTATTCCTACAAAAAAAAAAAATCACCGCAACAATTGAAACATTAGGTAATTGATATCTTGGTATTTACAATAAACATTTCAGTCTATCATGCTCGCTGCAGTCGGGTCAACCTTTGCGAGACTCGAGCTTAGCGCTTTGCAAAAACACTTTCTTCATTTCTTGGATTTTGTTTGTAGGCTACATTAAAATTATGAAATTACGCAATTTTAAAATTCGTGTATATTTTGCACCACGCGGAGCGCTCCCGCTAGTATAAGATTTGCCGCGTGATAATCATTAATAGTACCGGTTAATATTGCCGGTCAATGTGAAAAATTATCACGTTCATCTCGTGCGTCGGTCAGTGTTTATAATTCCCGGACACTGATAACTTTCAATTGATCACACTGACCGTGACGTAATCGTTTGTTTGTCCGAGTTTATTTATTTATTTATTTATTTATTAGGTAATCAACAGCGTTAACATAAATATATATACAATTATATCAATTTTTAAACAATAAGGCCAAACAGATTACACAATATTAATTTTATATACAAGTATAAGTAAAGAAAAAATGTAACAAGTGTAATTAAATAGGAGTCTGACAAACTAATAACTAAGGTATCGCAAGTAAGTGCTAAATTACAATAACAATAGGGTATTAGGTTTATAATTAACGATAGCTAAGCACTGTAGACATAATGTGTGTGTGTGTGTGTGTGTGTGTGTGTGTGTGTGTGTGTGTGTGTGTGTGTGTGTGTGTGTGTGTGTGTGTGTGTGTGTGTGTGCGTGTGCGGATGCGTGTGCGTGTGCGTGTGCGTGTGCGTGTGCGTGTGTGTGTGTGTGTGTGTGTTTGCACGTGCAAAAGGGAGTAGATCGTTATTTATTCTTAGGTGGTTAACTGTTTTTCCTATGTAATTTTATTATTTCTTTTTTTAGCTGCTCTTTTGTTAAATGAAATAGGTCTAAATTGTAATAAACTTTATTATAGGTTTTAGCCAGACGTACAAGAACAGAATTTTGTGCATAGTTTGTATGAACTCTAGGTACCACCAATAGGTGCGGGCGTCGAGGTCTAAAAGATGAGGCATTAAGTGAGAAGCTTGCCAGCAATGCGGGACAGTCAGTTTTACCAGATAGGATCGATTGCAGCAGTAACATGTCGCTTAAGCTCCTTCGCTTCTCTAAGGTGTCAATTTTGTAGTGTTTGCAAGCTTCCTCATAACTTGAGAATTTTTTAAAATCTTTGAACGAAAGATATTTTATAAATTGTCTTTGAATGGATTCAATCCTTTGAGAGTGAATGATATAGTAAGGCGACCAGACGTTACAAGCGTATTCGAGTACACTACGAACATAAGTGAAATAGAGTGTTTTTATGCACTCTATGTTGTTAAAGTTATGAGTTACGCGTTTAATAAAACCTAGTTGCCTATATGCCTTGTCTGCTACAATATCAACATGGTCATTCATGGAAAGCTTAGTGTCGACTTTGATGCCTAAGTCTCTAACAGTATTCACTTTTGGTATGGGTACACCGTTTATCTGGTAATCGAATAATATGGAATTTAATTTACGAGTTATGGTTATATGGTGGCATTTTTTGACATTGACGACAATTCTATTTTTGATGTAATATTCCGTTAAGGCATTAAGATCTGCTTGCAAATGGTGGCAATCATAATTGTTTCGTATTCTGAGGAAGACTTTTTTGTCATCTGCGAACATTAATGGTCTTATTCATAAAAATCCCTTAATATAGGTTTAAAATGTTCATTAGCTAAAATGCTCATTAGGCCTATTAAACGTTTCATAACTTTCTTTATTCATAAAGGTTCAATATACCTCTCACAACTAAATTACCGCTATAGGCTGGTTTCGCTTTGTTAAGTTGTCGTTCTGATGAATTCATAGACAAAATGGCAAAATTATTGATGTGTGACATTTGTTTTCCGTCAAAACTGTCAACTGTCACTGTTGAGTGTTGACTGGACTGTCTGGTTTGTTTAAAAATTAACGTTCGTAGATGGTTCGTAGTTTTGTTTTTGTGAAAATGGAAACAGGAAAATTAACCACGAACTCCAAGAAGAGAGACAGAAGTGAAAACTGGTTAAGCGAAGATAAGGTTAGTACCTACAGTAGATAACCTACTAGCTACAGAAGTGTGTATTCGGTGTACTTTCTTTTGAAATATTTTCACGTGTTTATTTCTTTCATAGAATTTATTAACGGAGTTGGTGAGGGAGAGGGTGTCTATAATTGAAAATAAAAACACAGATACGAACACCAATTCGAAAAAGCAGGCAGCGTGGGCAGATTTGTTAAACAGGTATGGGTTTCTAAGATCGGTAAGTACAATGCATTATAATTTATAATTATTGTAAATAAACATTAACATGTCATATTTTTCACAGTTTTAACAGTATGTGCAAAGGGAGCAAAAGAATGCTACCACAACTAAAGTCTCAATGGGGCATCATAAAGATGCACCAAAAGAGAATCAAATCAACAGAGCGGAAACATCTTATTGCCACAGGTGGTGGTCCACCGCCACCACAGGACCCTGCAATTAATAGTGAAGACATCAGTGCATGGCTCCCCAATGAATTTGTCATCGACACAAATGAATTTGATTCTGATCAAATCAATCAGGTGAATGTTTTATTAGTTATGATCTGCATAATGGTGACACGGGTCCTTACATGTGAATGAAGTAACTTATAAAGTGATGTCTCTTTTATGTTTAAGAGATAAATGATTCAATCTTTATTATTATGTCACAGTTGCTAGTTCATGTACGTAATACAACTTTTGTAGTGTTCCATTTTGCACTCCTATCCATTTAGTTATTATCAGCATCATGATCAACCCATCGCCAACTCACTACTCAGCACAGGTCTCCTCTTAGAGTGAGATGGGTTTTGGCCATAGTCTACTACGCTAGCGAAGTGTGGATTGGCAGACTTCATACACTGTTGAGGACATTATGGAGAACTCAGGCATGCAGGTTTCCTCACTATGTTTTCCTTCACCGATAAAACAAGTGATATTTAATTATGTAAAACGCACATAACAGTACTTTATAAATGAGTATATTATATAAATTATCCATATTAATTCATAAATAATATAGTTTCAGGTCAAGGTTGGAGGGCTATCACCAGATGTAATCATCTCAGAGGTAAATCAGGAGGATGGAATTACACAAGAGGTAAATTAAGCATCCGACTGATACAGACGACGAGTTGGATGTATTGTGTTTCGCTCCGAATAGAATCGTTGAAGACGCGAGGAACCCCCAGGACACTGGACTGAAACCAGAGGAATCGTTGCCTGAAACAGGGAATAGTATCAATTGTCGAACAACTGGGCGAAGTGGACTTCGTACAAACAAACAAGTGGATACAGTTAATAATTCACAGGATACAATATTCGGTACACAGTTACGGAAACCCAAGGACCGAGTACAGTATATCTGTGACGTTTGCCAAAAGATATTTCAACGGAAAACTTCCTTAGTTACCCACATGAGGACGCACACTAATACAAAAACGTTCACTTGTAAGTTATGTGATTACAATTGTACAAAAAAATGTAATTTAGTGAAACACATGAGGACTCACACTGGCCAGAAGCTATTTACTTGTGAGTTATGCGATTATAAATGTACAGTAAATAGTAAATTAATAAGACACATGAGAACTCACACTGGCGAGAAGCCATTCGCTTGCAAGTTATGCGACTATAAATGTACAGTAAATAGTAATTTAGTGAATCATATGAGAACTCACACTGGCGAGAAGCCATTTGCTTGCAAGTTATGCGATTATAAATGTAGGACAAGTAGTGATTTAGTGAAACACATGAGGACTCACACTGGCGAGAAGCCATTCGCTTGCAAGTTATGCGACTATAAATGTACAGTAAATAGTAATTTAGTGAATCATATGAGAACTCACACTGGCGAGAAGCCATTTGCTTGCAAGTTATGCGATTATAAATGTACAGGACATAGTAGTTTAGTGAGTCACATGAGAACTCATACTGGCGAGAAACCATTTGCTTGCAAGTTATGCAATTATAAATGTGCAGTAAACAGTACATTAGTGAGTCACATGAGAACTCATACTGGCGAGAAGCCTTTCGCTTGCAAGTTATGCGATTATAAATGTACAGTAAATAGTAGTTTAGTGAGTCACATGAGAACTCACACTGGCGAGAAGCCATTTGCTTGCGAGTTATGCGATTATAAATGTAGGAGCAATAGTGATTTAGTGAAACACATGAGAACTCACACTGGCGAGAAACCATTCGCTTGCACGTTATGTGATTATAAATGTAAAGTAAATAGTAGTTTTGTGATTCACATGAGAACTCACACTGGCGAGAAGCCATTCGCTTGCACGTTATGTGATTATAAATGTAAAGTAAATAGTAGTTTTGTGATTCACATGAGAACTCACACTGGCGAGAAGCCATTCGCTTGCAAATTATGCGACTATAAATGTACAGTAAATAGTAAGTTAGTAATACACATGAGAACTCACACTGGCGAGAAGCCATTCGCTTGCAAGTTATGCGATTATAAATGTTCAGTAAATAGTAGTTTAGTGAAGCACATGAAAACTCACACTGGCGAGAAGCCAGTTTGAAGTATATAAGACGCAAAAAAACAAGCGCTAGTAGTGACTCTTTGTCCAGTGTGTGTCTGTTACGCTCGCGCTCTACACGATGGGCCATCGCGATGGCCCACTGCGATGGACCATTGTGTAGAGCGCGTAGTGGCGTCTGATGGCTTATGGCGCGTGCGATGGTCTTGTGATGGCGTCGGTGTCGGTTGTTTCAAAATGTATATTATTATTATAATAGAATTAATATTAAAATCTTTATATATGCTAATAAATAAAATTGAAGTGTCTGTCTGTAATTTCGAAATATCTACCCCATAATAATAATTAAGCTCATATGATTATTTAAACTGTACCATAACTGAATCACACGTTTTTTAAATTTTTGTCTTTGTGTCTGTCTGTTTGAACGAGCTAATCTTCGAAACGTCTGAACCGATTTTGACGGGACATTCACAGACAAGTAGAAGAGTAACATAGGTTACTTTTTCAACCGTCTTTCAAAAACGGAGCAGTTGTGTTTTGCACTTATGTACACAGAAATTTCCGAGATTTCTAAACCGATCTGCGTATTTTTTTTAATCGATAGAGAAACTTTGCGACAAAGTCCCATAAAAAATTTGGATTCCAACTCAATCCTGATGCTGTAAGGGACCTCACCAACAAAACTAATGGGATTATTTAAATTTATATTGGAGGTACCTACCAAGTAAAGACTTTATCATCGAATGAACTCGAGTACATACCCAACTCCTCAACCCTGATGCTGTAAGGAATTACAATCCTAAATCGTGGTGATTTAGAAACTAGCCTACTAAGTCAGTTAGAAAAAGCAACGAGTGCTTCCAAATCCTACTAACATTCCTTTTTGCATTAGGCTTTGAAATCGATATGTTAAAAAACCCCATGTATGCAATAATCTATACTTATTTTAATAAAATAAAATTGAAGTGTCTGTCTGTAATTTCGAAATAACTACCACATATTAAGCTCATATGGTTATTTGAACGGTACTATAACCGAATCACACGTTTTTAAAATTTTTGTCTGTCTGTCTGTCTGTTTGAACGGGCTAATCTTCGGAACGGCTGACCCAATTTTGACGGGACTTTCACATACAAGTAGAGGATTAACCAAGGAGTAACATAGGCTACTTTTTTACCGACTTTCAAAAAAGAGTTGTGTTGAAATCGGTAAATACCTATGTTAGAAAACGCCCTGTAGGTATAGCACATAAGTAGGCAGGATTCGCGGCGCGCCGACGGCCGACGCCGCCGCGCGGCGGGCGGGTGCGGTGAAGAGGGTGCATGCTCCAATCTCCATTCTTGAATCTCCATTTCGCGCGAGGGAGCTAATGCGTGCGGATGTGTCCTGCGTTTTCGTAATTTTTATTTAGACTCGGAGATTTTGTTTTTAATTAGGGGTTATAATGTTTTTTATTTCTTTAGTTTGCTTTAGTCGTATCTATGTAGGTACCTACCTATTGTAAATAGGTTTTGGTCTTTCCTAATTTAGTCGGAGATTTTTTTTAATCAGGATTTGTGACGTTTTTTTATGTAACTGTTGTAAATAGGTACGTATAGACATAGTTTTAGGCATGTATGAAGGATCTTGAGTTATTTTTCTGTTGTAGAGCCACGTAGGGTTTGTCTTTCCTAAATTTGTTTCGGTAGGTACGCAAACGCGTAAAAGTTATTATTTTTTTTATACCTAGATGATTTTGTTCAATTAGTATTCGCTAAGTAGATAAGTTGGTTATTTACAATTTGTAAAAAATAAATAGGTAGTGGGTAGGTCCGGTGAGCGGGAACAGGAACCAGAAATCCATTTATCCCTCAAGATTTGTAAAAACCGAAATTCACGCGGGCGAAGCCGCGGGCAAAAGCTAGTAATAAATAAAAGCACATGAGTAGATGGTAGGTTTCGCCGCGCGACGCTGCTCGGAGTCCCGCGCCGCCGTGCTCCTCGGACGCCGCGGTGTTATGTCTCCCGCATATTATTGACGCACCCGAAGGCATTCTGTTCATACTTGGGCATGCATAAATGACGTAAATATCCGCTAAGAAAAGATTTTTGAAAATTCAACCCCTATTCAATTCAATTCAATGGAGTAAAATAGGTTTGGAAAATTTAGTCCACGCGGACAAAATCGCGGGCATAATAATAATAATAAAGCCCTTTATCTATACCTGTATTACTAATTCCCTGGAATTCTGACGTTTCGTAATGTTACCAGAGATAAAACAATTCCCACAAAAAAGATAAAATATTCAAAACTTATGCATAAATACAAATCAACTGCCGCATGTAGATATGACAAATGCCTGACAGACACTTCATGGTGATAATGTCATTCGACATCCATTTTTGAATAATTTCTTTCAATGTGCTTCTTTTGTTTTCTATTGCTGTCAGTGTGCACTTTCTAGTTTCCACTCTTGGTGTTTTCTATTTTAAGGCGAAACGAGTAATATTATTACGCGGCATATGGCTTTTTATGATGACAGGGAATTAAAGTAGTTTGGGGTAAAATCGTACTTCGTAGATGTTAACCCTGTTCTCCATACAAATAACTCATCTGTAAAAGACAATGACAGCTGTCAGAATTCCGGGGAAATAGTAATACGGGTATACTCTCATATCATAAAATTCCGAATATGAAATCAAAATGTGTCATATATTGGACTACTTTATTCACATACATCTATAATATTTAAAAAAAAATTAAAAAAGTTCATTATAACACTACTTTGTTAGGAAATTATTGCAAAGCAATGTTATAAAATAATTTTTTCTACATTATAGTACAGGCACTGGGTTCTGGTATTTTTGAGCCATGGCGGGTGTTTATTATTATTATTATTATTTAATACTTTATTGTACACCAAAAAAACATAAATTAAACAAAAGAAACATTTTAAAAGAAATAGGTACAATAGTTAGTTTACAATAGTTAGTATTTTAGTTTTGTTACTTACAATGATTATCCCTAATGGCGGGTCCTCACTTCGCTATTCGTGTTCGCGTATTTGCCATATTTGCCGAAAACGGCGATGTGTAGATGGTACTTGACGAAACATTCGCGCTATTTGCCTATTTGGGTTTTATTTGCCTATTCGGCAAATAGGAAGAATAACTGCCGAATACGGCGATGTGTGGATGGTAATTGACGAATATTCGCGTTATTTGCCTATTTGGCAACATAGATCATATACTAACCACAGATTAACGGAGAGCGCTCACGGAGCGGTTTGGAATCGCGCCCGCCGCGGCTGCGGGAGAGAGGTTAGAGAGAGCGCGCTCACGAGCCCGCTTGTTTTTGCGGGACCGCAGCCGCCGCGGCTGCGGGCGTCGCCCGCCGAGTTGGCGGGCGACGCCCGCAAGACCGGCGGTTATAGTTATAATATATGAAGAGCTGGCGAACAAAATGTTATATTTTTTAATCCGAAGGTCTTTGGCTTGCTGAATAAGAATATCAACTTAATTTTACTTAAAACGGCAACTGTATCAAAATTGCATCCATACGTCGTGGTTTCGATCATAACGGCATAATTACAATAAAGTTTCGAAAGATTTGAATAATCGAGCACGTTTTCGTTCAAAATAGATTAATTTCCATACTTTGTAAGATGTCAATCAAAATGATTATTTCTTTTTCAGAAGAAAAATTTTTTTTTTTTTTACTAAGAATTTTTTTTTAATTAAAAAGTTTATCATTTAAAAACTTTATTCACTAATAAAGTTTTTAAACAATTTATGTTGAAATTGGCCTAAACTAACTTACAAATGTCAGACTGACATACAAATGATAGATTATTGTTGAAAATTAATTAGAATTTTTAGAAATGGTTTACGAATTATTAATTTCATAATTGAAATAGGTTAGAATTAACTGACATTTGATTCATTCAGTGGCGCCGAACCGCCATCTTGAATTATTGGTATAAATACGGGTGAAGCCATGAATTGAGTCTCCTCCAAAGACTCAACCGACTATTAGATGCTTCAGCGTCTAGGTCGTGATATTTGATTGAGGGCTGCGATAGCAATCACACCCTCATCGAATAAATGCTGCCATTTTGGACTTGGCTGAGTGTAATTAATTAATTAGTATAAAATATATTTGAAAATAGATCTCAGTTAAACTAATCTCTGAGTTGATATAAATTGAGTTATGTGCGGGTGATAAACGCAGATATTTTAATAATAGTTTGATTTAGTTTTAATATTAATTGATAGTCTGCTTCTGGAGTTATGTGTTTACACAAACAAGTTATTGCTTGCAATATTAATTAATTATTGCTTCCGTTAACTTATATGAGATAGCAAACTGAATTTAACATATTATTATGTTCAATAAAGTCACAAACTACATATGGGTAAATAAAAATCCACGCCAAAGCTCACTGTAAGTATGTCATTCAGTTTAATATTAATATTTAATAATTAATATTTAATAGGTTACCTGAATCAATACAGGCCATGCCTCTTCAAACTTTTAAAGTAAAACTAAAGAACTGGCTCATGGAGAAATGTTTTTACAATTTAAAAGAATATAGGTATGACATAAATTCTATTTATTGCAATTAATTTTATATTTATATCTTTAGAACGTTGACATGTATGCTACTTACGCAGAGTTGGGCAAAATTTAATTGCAATTAACAATTAACAATTGACAATTGATGAATTGTTAATTGTAAAATATCAATTAACAATTGATTAATTGTTAACTGTGACGTTTCAATTAACAACTAATTAATTGTTAATTGTTAGTTTTTCAATTAACAATTAATCAATTGTCAATTGTTAATTGTTACTGCAAATTGCAATTAAACAGTAACAATTAACAATCAACAGAACAACAGAACTCGACTGAACTCGACTGAACTCGACTGAACACGACTCCACAGACTCGACACGACTTGACTCGACTCGACACGACACGACACGACATGACACGACACGACTGGACACGACTCGACTCAACTCGACTCGACACGACTCAACTCGACACGACACGACTCGACTCGACACGACTCAACATGACACGACACGACTAGACTCGACTCGACATGACACGACACGATTCGACTCGACACGATACGACACGATTCGACTCGACACGACACGACTCGACTCGACTCGACACGACACGACTCGACTCGACTCGACACGACACGGCACGACACGACTCGACTCGACACGACTCAACATGACACGACACGACACGACTCGACTCGACATGACACGACACGATTCGACTCGACACGACACGATTCGACTCGACACGACACGACTCGACTCGACACGACACGGCACGACACGACTCGACTCGACACGACACGACACGACACGACTCGAGTCTGCACTGAAAAATACACAAACGGACGGAAAGTTTCGCGGCGAAATAAGTAAACAAGAACGATCATTTATATTGTGTACAGTGCAGACTGCAGAGAAACATGATTATTAATTGTTAGTTTTAATTGTTCCTTACAACAATTAAAAATATTAGTTGCAATTATTTTAATTGTATCTTGCAATTAACATAAATTAATTTAAATAAATTAATTGCAATAGGCAACTAACAGATTAATTGCAATTAAATCAATTGTGATTAAATTAATTGCAATTAATTTTTCAATCAATTACTACGATGATTAAAATATTAATTGATTAATGCCCAACTCTGTACTTACGTCATTTTGTTTAGTCTTAAAATCAATAATTCAATTTGCACACTAATTTATTAGTTAAATGTGTTGGAAGACAATAAGCTTTAAGATCCATAATATTTGTACCACATTTTTGCAAATAAAGACTCTTACTCTTTAGTTTGATGCAACTATACCGTTTTGTTCGCCAGCTCCTCCTATAAGAAAAATGGGATCGCGCCCGCCAAAAAACCGCAGACCTTGCGGGCGACGCCCGCAAAGCTCGCGGGCGCCCGCTGCCCGCCGGTTCTGCGGGAGCCGCGAGCAACCGCCAACTCTGCGGGAGTAAATCGCGTCGTGAGTTTTGCACTCGACATTTGTATGAATTTCGAGTATTGCGGGCCCGCAACCGCGGCGGGCGCGGGTCCGAACCGCTCCGTGAGCGCTCTCTCTAATAATTATAATCTAGATTATGACGAATAACAAACACGCTTATCCGCACAGCTGTCGGTTTTTCAACGCGCATCAAAGGAGCCGAATAGACAAATACACAAATACTGTGACTACATATTCGTCCTATTCTCAGGATAAACGCACAGCTAATAATTATTAATATATATATAGCTGCTCGTGCTGATTGGGTCACTCACTCACTCACTGACTCATTGATCACCTCTCCTGAAATGGTGGTATGAAATTTTTTTTTTCCAATAATGGTGTCGTATAGAGGACAAAAATTTATTAAGAGGAAAAATATGGAGAGAGCTGATGATTGAGGATTTCGGAGACGAGCGAATGGCACGCTTAAGGTATTGAAGATAGGTGGGGGGTGCTCGAGCAAATGTCACTCGAAACGTCATCCAATTCACTGCCAATTGGATGACGTTTCGAGTGACATTGAAAAAAATTCAAAATGGCGAAAAAAACATGGCCGCCATACAAATTTCATCGGTCTCCATCTCCGAGGATATAAAAGATGGAAGAGTAGTTTCTTCGTAAAAGATGATCAAAATCGGAAGGTCTACCTGATGAATAGAAAAAAAAATTCAAAATGGCGGAATTTATTTTTCCATAGAAAATGTATGGCGAATATTGAAGAGACTACAAGTTGTGAACTATGCAAGGCTTTGATGCGATTCTTTGGAGATGTCTCAAAGAAAAATATTCAAAGACATGATGATTGAGGGTTTGGAAGATGGTTGAGGAGTCCGGGCAGGGTATTGTAGATGGATGGGGGCTGCTCAAACAAAAAATACTCAGAACCTCATCCAATTGGCACTGAGCTGAAGAAAACATCAAAATGGCGGATTCAAGATGGCGGCTATACAAATTTCGTCGGTGTAGATCTCACCAAGTCTAAAAGATCGAAGAGTGGTTTTTTGACAAAAGATGGTCAAGACCTTTAGATCTACTTGATGAACAGAAAAAAACAAAATGTCAGAATTTATTTTTTCACACAAAAAAAAATATTTTTATTGATGGTTTCGTATAGAAGACAAAAATTGATGCAGAGGAAAAATATGGAAAAAGCTGATTGAAGATTTTGAAGATAGGTGAGGAACACGGCCAGGGTATTAAAGATATGTGGAGGCTGCTCAAACAAAAACAATACTCGAAACCCCGCGGTCCGCTTTAGCGGGCCGCGCAGCCACGCGACCTACTAGTATACTAATATAGCGCTCGCGTGCCGCTTACTAATACGAGCGTCACTTGTATTTGTTTTTGTGCCGTTACTAACACGTTTTATTACCATAAATTACTGGGACATTGCGACCATTTTACTGCCTCATTGGTCTAGTGGTTAATATATTCGACTGCAGATCACGAGGTCCCGGCTTTGATTCCTGGGTCGGGCAAATCATTTGGTTTTTTCTGTCAAGAAATTCTCAGTGCCATCTCGG
Source organism: Melanargia galathea (assembly GCA_920104075.1). NCBI lineage: Eukaryota > Metazoa > Arthropoda > Insecta > Lepidoptera > Nymphalidae > Melanargia > Melanargia galathea. The sequence goes on from OV049878.1 coordinate 8,753,867, forward strand.
AGTTGGTAGATGGCGGTGTTTCACCCCCGTGCCTCGGAGAGCACGTTAAAACATTCGGTCCCGGTTATTATCACTATAATGCGACAATAGTCGTTACAGCCCGTATTGGAGCAGCGTGGCGGGTCTAAGCTCTAAATCCCTCTCTTCTATGAGAGAGGGAGGTCTGTGCCCAGCAGTGGGACGTTAGAAAGACTGTAGTAGTGGTGGTGGTGGACCATTTTAGGTTTTTTAGAACTACCAAATTAACATAGTTCAGAGAACCGATAGACGTTGTGTCCCGTGACGTCCCAAGGTGCTAGAATGGCGACCTCGCACCGGAAAACGCAGTGATGGTAGACCCCCCACTAGGTGGACCGACGGTATCAGAAGAGTCACAGGGAGCCGCTAGATACAATCGGCACAAGACCTTGGCGTGTGGAAGTCCCTTCAAGAGACCTATATCTAACAGTGGATATCTATCAGTTGATAACGGCGACGACGACCACCAAATTAATTTTTGTATCTGGGACCCTAAAAAAATAATCACATATTTATCTATATTTAATATAGTAACAAGAATTAAAAATCCCGCTGCAAGTGCTATCTCGTCCGACATATCCACAGAACCACAGAACATATACATTTTATAGTTAGGTACTCCTAGCGGAGTGCAGAACACAGACTACTAGCGAGTACCTATCTATCTCCAGTAACTACCTATGTGCGATCGTATTCGGCCAATCAAAGTTGCCAACTTAGGGATTCCTCCCTAAATTTAGGGAGTAAAAAAGAATCGGTGGGATTTTTGTAGGGGCCTTATATTTTTGGGGTATTTTTAAGTATTTTGTCTTTTTAGATTTTAAATAAAAGTTGTTCAAAATTTAATTTTCAAAAAAAATGTCTCGTATTTTTATTTTATTTTATTAGGACTATTTATTATGAAAACCGTAATTTCAAAATTAAATTTTCATAAAATTAGCAATTTGAATCATTCAGCAATTAGGAATCATAATTTTGGAATTACGTTATAACAATTCTTGTTTACAATTTTTTTATAAGACCAATATTATCATCATAATTTCAAACCATTAATTTCGAATTTAAAGCAAAAATCTTGGCCTTTTTATTAGTGTTTTTGACTTAAGCTTTAGGGAAAAATATTTTTGAGATTTGGTAACACATTGTGGCGAATATTCGGGTATTTGGCTATTTGCTCCATGTGTGGATGGTCTTATTGTCATGTAATATTTATTCGCGTGTTCGTCAAATATTTTGCCGAATAAAGCTATACGAATACGCGAACACGAATACGCGAAGTGAGGACCCGCCATAAGAGAAATTAGGATTATCCCGCTATCAAAGTTACTATAGATCGACCAGAATGTCATGAAAAATAGGGAAATGATATTCCAAGGTTAGCAACACTACGGCTGCCCTAACGATAAACAAAGTAACTGACATTTTTTGTGAAATTGACTTTTTGCATTAACAAAAGTTTTATGTCGAGTAGTTTTTTACCAGTTTAATATTTCAAATAACTTGAACCGTTTACTGAAATTTAAATTGCCCAAACAAAGTAACTGCACTCACTAACCCGGAATATAAATGCAAAAACCAAGTAAACAACAAGCACAACACAAAAACAAAGTAATTGGATGTTGATTACTTTGTTTTTGTATTTAAAATGCAGTTGCTGGATTTTTCGTTTCGTCAAACGATCCCAGGTAAGGTGTTCTGAATGTAATTACTTTGTTTATCACTAGGGCAGCCGAGTTAACCTAGTGTTGCTTACTACAAAATTTAACTTCCCCATTTTTCATGAGATTCTGGTCGATCTATACTACTGCGAAAGTGTGGCGGTAGCAAGATGCGGCCAGAGGACATGTGTAGTGCTACCATAATTGACCATAGACGCACTGCACGCACCGCACATTCGAAATTGACAATTGAATTTTGGCGCCTATTATTTAAATTTTTAATTTATTATTTATTGTTTTTGTAACTCAAAACTTTGCAAGTGATTTTTGTTGCGCGGAAAAATGTCTAGCAGTGATACTGAAGAGAATTTAACTCCACCAGACATTCTGGAAATAGCAACGGGAATGACAAATAATCTTTTGCCAGCAAAATCAAAGAATATTTACGATAAATGTTACCAAGATTTTATGAGTTGGAAAATTTTGAAAAAAGCCACTTCATTTTCAGAAAATGTAATGCTAGCATATTTCCAAGAATTATCAAATAAATTTAAGTCTTTGTCCTTATGGGCTAAATACTCAATGCTCAAAAGTATATTGAGTATCTACAACCAAATCGATATTACTAAATACACAAGACTGATTGCTGTTTTAAAAAGAAAATCGCAGGGCTTTAAGGGAAATAAAGCAAAAACGTTCTCCCCTGAAGAATTGAGTACATTTATAAATTGCAATATCCAAAACATGAATACTTATTATAATAAATAATTTTGTTAATTTCTTAGTCTTTTCTTTTATACGTAAGATACCTATTGATGAGCTTAGATAAAGTAGTGTATGAAACTCTACATAATTAGTTATTAAAACACTCGTGTAATACTATTAAAAAACTCGCCTGCGGCTCGTTTTTTAAACTAACACTCGTGTTTTAATAACCTCTATTATGCAACCGTTTCATAAACTACTATTATTCCATTTTACAACATTTTGTTTAACAAATTACTATCTTAATTACTAGAATTGCTCTTATGTATAGTCTGTTCATTTTCTTAGTGTCGCTCTTTGTGTCTAGCCGCCTTCGCCGCGCGGTGTTTTATCAAAGACGCCGCCGCGACTTCAAAGCATGCCGCGCGCGGTGTACAGGCACAAGGGGTTATACCGTTTTATACCTACTCATATTTTTTTATTAAAATTCTCTTTCCTTTTTCTATTTTTTTATATTCGTATTTTATTACAATATACTTATTACTACAATATACTATATTGACAACTTGTGCAACAAAATCAATAAATTTGTCTTTGCTTTACGTAGAATATCTAAAATTGCTGACCGAAGCACGGCTCTTTCGGCATATCATGGCTATGTTGTTTCCAATATTCTGTACGGAGTTTTAATTTGGGGTAATGCTTCCGAAATGAATAGAGTCTTTTTAATTCAGAAAAAGTGTATCCGGGCAATTTGTAACAAAGATCCAATGCAATCATGTAAGCCACTTTTTAAAACTTCTTCTTCTTGTAGTGCCGTCTCCTATCGGAGGTTGGCAACCATTAGGGCTATTTGTACTTTGGATGCTGCTGCACGGAACAGAGATCGGGTACTTTTCCCGTACCATTGGCGTAAATTCTTTAGCCAGGACGTTCTTCTACGGCCAGGGGGTCTTCTTCCGGCTATTTTGCCCTGAATTATGAGCTGCAGGAGGTCATATTTGGTGTTTCTCATAATATGGCCAAAGTACTCTAGCTTCCGCACTTTTATAGTCTTCATGATTTCTAGGTCTTTGCGTAGCCTCTGTAGTACAGTCGTGTTTTTGACACGCTGAACCCACGAAATTCTCAACATTCTTCTATATACCCACATTTCGAAAGCCTCTATCTTCTTACAAAGAGTTTCCGTAAGTGTCCAGGTTTCGACCCCATATAGAAGAACAGAGAAAACGTAACAGCGTGCGACTCTTACGCGAAGTTGAAGGCTGAGATTGCGATCACAGAGTATCTTGTCCATTTTACGAAACGCTGCACGGGCTTGTTCGATTCTGCATTTGATCTCAATGCTATAATCTATTCGATCATTGACCATTGTACCCAAATATTTGTATTGGCTTACCCTGTCTATGCTTGAGTTATTAATCCAAATAGAAGATGAAAGCTCTGGTGTTCGAGTAATGATCATATATTTCGTCTTTTTGCAATTGATATTAATGCCATATTCAGTGCTGGTTTTCTGCACAGCGTCTACCAATGCTTGGAGTCCTGTGAGAGTGTCGGCTATTAGAATCGTGTCATCCGCATATCTCATGTTGTTGATCAATCGTCCATTTACAGTTATCCCCTCATTAATGTCATGTAAGGCTACAGAGAAGATTGACTCTGCATAGATGTTAAACAATAAGGGAGAGAGTATACATCCTTGTCTTACCCCTCTTAATATTTCAATATGAGATGATACTTGCCCTTCAACTCGAACGTTTGCTTCTTGCTGCCAATATAGATTTTTAATTATCATAAGATCGCGAGAGTCAATTCCTGCTTCCTGTAGTAATTCAATGAGTTTTTCATGTCGGACCCTGTCGAATGCTTTTTCATAATCCAGGAAACATATGAATAGATCTCGGTTCATGTCCCAGCATCGTTGAACCAAAACTTGGTAAGCAAATAAAGCATCTCTCGTTCCGAATCCCGAACGAAACCCAAATTGGCTGTTGGATATTATCGCCTCGCATTTACTATATATTCTGCCATGTATTATCTTAAGGAAAACTTTTAATAAATGGCTCATTAACGATGTAGTACGGTAATCAGAGCAACGTTTGGGATTATTTGTCTTTGGTAGCGTGACAAATGTTGATCTCAACCAGTCTTGTGGAATAATGCCTGTAGTATAAATGAGATTGAAGAAGTCTACGAGATAATCAAGATTATATTCTTCTATTTCTTTTTTTTAAACGCTGAAACTTTTTAAAACGCTGAAATTATTAACATTACCATGTAGGTATATATATATATCTACGAAGTGGCGTGTTTCGTAAAGAAATTCAAAAATGAATATTTTCAAACACGTCAAAATGTTGTATCATTTAATGCCAGATATCCGAACAAAATTAACTATCCACAATGTAAAACTGCTCTGAGCTCAAAAAGTTGTTTTTATATGATGATTAAAATTTATAATAAGCTACCCTCTATAATAAAAGATTTACCATTTACAAGATTTAAAACAAAACTGCATCTTCAACTCTGTAAAAAGTTCCTTAATGAATAAATTAAAATTCTTATAAAAATTGTATGACTTCTGTAGCATAAGAATTAGACTAATTTTGTATGATATTCACAACTGTAAAATCTAATTATTGCACGCCATTATAATTATGGCTGATTGTAACATGCCAACACAAAACTTTGTAACACCTACCATGTACATACTTACAATCATGCAATAAAATCTATTCTATTCATAAACATAAAATATAATATTATCATGAACATGGGTCTTCTCTCAAAATGAGAAGGATTTTAACCATAATCCACCACGCTGGCCATGTGTGGATTGGCAGACTATTCGGAGATTCTGTTAGAATAGAAAAAAAATTACAAACAGAAAAAAAATAATAAAAATAAAAGCAGAATAGTAAGAGCACCTGCGTCTGTACCGACACTATGTTACTGAACGGACTATATCTAAAAATCTTTCTTGCTTTATAAAATGTCCCTTAAAATGGAGTGCCTGTTGGCATAGGCCTCCTCCAACGCCTTTAAGGAGGCCTATGCCAATCGCGGGCATAAGCTAGTCATTAATATTTATCGGTCAATGTGAAAAATCACATTCACCTCGTGTGTTAGTCAGTGTTAATAATTCCCGGACACTAATAACTTAATTGATTACTCTTGCACCGTACAGGAGTACCGTAAAGCGGGTAAATAAATAAAACGGCAGCAAACAAATATTAATTCGGTATATTATAGTAACTAGCTGATCCCCGCGACTTCGTCTGCGTTGATATAGGTTTTTATATAGGATCGGATTGGATCCCGTAATCCTTTTTTATACCTAAACTAAATGTAGCCTAAGTTACTCCTTATAACATCACCTATCTGCCATTGAAAGTTCCATCAAAATCGATTCAGTCGTTTCGGAGATTAGCTGGAACAAATAGACAGGCTGACAAACATAAATTTAAACGCACGTCAGTTTAAAATAAGCCGTACGTACAAAGATCCGGGGCCCAAGTTATTTGAACCCAATAAATGTCTGTTATTTCTGAACTAAAAAACCTATGACCTTGAAATATTTACGGGACAATACTTAAAGTATTACCTTTCTAACAAAAAAAGAATGAGTGAAATCGAACCACGCGTTAATGAATTACAGCTAAATACTCGTTTTAACTTTCTTCCCCTCTCCCGAGGGAACCGTGCTGAATTTCGGGATAAAAAGTATCCTATGTCCTACCTCGGAGTATAAACTCAAATCGTACCAAGTTTCATTCGAATCCGTTCAGTAGTTTCGGCGTGATGCGCGGCCAAGATACAGACAGACAGACAGACAGACAGACAAAAATGAAAAAAATTGCAGTTTTGGCTTCAGTATCGATTATAGAGTGCCCTCCAATAAAAATTTTCAAAATATCTTCAATGTACAGAATTGGATCTGTTACAGTTTTATTATATTATAGATAGATAGACTAGATGATGCCCACGGCTTCGCCCGTGTGGATTTAGGTTTTTTAATCCCGTGGGAACTTTTGATTTTCCAGAACAAAAAGTAGCTTATCTGTAGAAACCCGTCCCCAAAACGGAAAAATCCCGTGGGATCCCCACGATTTCGGAATACAATTCCTTACAGCATCAGGGTTGAGGAGTTGGATATGTACTTACTCGAGTTAATTCAACGATAGTCTTTAATTGGTACCCCTAATATTAATTTAAATAACCGAAAGTTTCTAAAACCCATTAGTTTTGGGGATTAGGTCCCCTGCAGCATCAGGATTGAGGAGTTGGAATCCAAATTTTTTATAGAACGGGGTCGCAATGTTTCTCTATCGATTAAAAAAAAAATTACGCAAATCGGTTCCGAAATCTCGGAGATATCGGTGTACATAGGTAGAAAAACACAACTCCTCCTTTTTTGAAAGTCGGTTAAAAAAGTAGCCTATGTTACACCCTGGTTAATTCTCTACTTGTATGTGAAGGTCCCGTCAAAATCGGTTCAGCCGTTCCGAAGATTAGCCCGTTCAAACAGACAGACAGACAGACAGACAGACAGACAGACAGACAGACAGACAAAAATTTTATAAACGTGTGATTCGGTTATGGTAGCGTTCAAATAACCATATGAGCTTAATATGAGGTAGTTATTTCGATATTACAGACAGACACTTCAATTTTATTTATTAGTATAGATAATTATTTACCGCGGCTAGCTAAACGGAGCACAAATTTATTAATGTTCGGGTCGTGAAGTACGTCCTTAAATCTGCTTTTAACTTTAGACGTAGTATGTATGCACTTCCCTGGTTATGGGGCCGGAAGGTGGAGGGTGGCCCACGTCTAATTGGGAACAGCGAGGCAGGTTGCACGATGTGGCGTCAAGGGCGGTAGGTAGGTGCGCCGCCGAAGAAATGGAAGCGGTACGTCGCTGAAGGTAGGCGGTACGCCACTACAGATGGAGTTTCAGGCGGCACGCCGCTCCTGGAATTCTAAGTAGGTGGCAAATCAAATTCCCGTTCTGGGCTCACCCATCGGCAAGTGTAGAAACACAGGTTAGAAACATACACGCAGTAGAATTGCCGATGGGTTAAACAACCAGAACGGAGTTTACAGTGATTCAATAATTAATGATAGAAAGCTGAAGGCCAAAAGATTACTAATTAGCGATTTAACAAAATTAATTTACAAAATGTGGGTATGTTGACAAAATTTTGCTTGATGAAATCTAAATTACTATTTTCTAATAATAAGGCAAATGATTTTGAAAAGCACGAAAAGAAATCAATAATATAGGTACAAAGAAAAACATAATTAATAATTAGGTACACAATGAAATAAGCAAATATATGAGCAAATACCTATGCAATGTGTGATGAACAATGATACGATCTACGTTTTCAAGTACCATCCAAAACTTACCCTAATGCGGGAGTATGAAGATTTCACTTGTAAAACGGTTAGAAAAACTTGGAAAGTAAACTTGTTAAAGAACACTAGTATAATATTTCTCCGGAGCAAAACTAATACGTTTTAATTCCAAAACTTGAATTAGGCGGCGTCCAGCCTCTAATGCGAGTCCGGACGTCGAATGATCCAGTTCATTAGCGATGGACGAACGCAAGGTACTGTCCCCCGCTTCCCCGCACCGCTATCGAATATGAATCACCTAGGCCGAGCGGCGCGCGCGCGGCCTGCGACCGGTGCATAAACTGTAGGTATTTGAATTTAAGGCAAATATGCAATTATAATTATAATGTGTTTTTGTGTACCTAAAATAATATTAATAAAATATGTAACGTTTCGTTACATTACCCCCCCGTCCCTGATAAGGATTTTATTTTAATAATAAAATCCGTACTTACTGCTGGAATCAACTTCTTGCAATTATTTATCATACTACCTTCCATAATGCATTCATACATCACCATTCATATTAACGTCTCATAACTAAGATGTTAAGAGACGCGTCCTATCACAAAGAAAGTCGCGTGCCTGTATACGGCTCTTGACTTTTTGCAAAAAGTGTTAAAAAAGATTTTACTAAGGGTGGGTGAATGTAATGAAACCGTACATTATAGACTAAACAAACATACATACTAAATATAGATATTATATACTACATATACTACATAAATATATTAATGCTGTATTTTTAAATCTTTAATATGCCACGTGCCCAAGTTATTACCCGACATGTCTTCTAGGACGTAGACCAATGGCGAGCGTTTCGCAATAACTCGGCACTTAATATATTTAGGGGCCAATTTCTTACTAAAGAATTTGTCCTTATCTGAAAGAACATAGGCTCTTTTGTAGACGACGTCACCAACATTAAATTCGAATGCCTTTCTCCTTAAATTGTAAGCTGTAGTATTTTTTGCATGGGCATGATATAAGGACTTCTGTACCTGGTCAAACAGAGTTGTCATGCAACCACGGTTTTCAGCGTAAATGTCCCTAGGCATGAACAAGACTTCGTCACCTAAATCGTTCTCTAAATAATGCGAACCACAAATAATTACTTCTCGCCCGAAAACGAGAAAAGATGGCGTAAATCCTGTCACTTCATTGACCGAGTTATTTATAGCGAATTGAACTGCTGGTATAAAGTTATCCCAAGAACGATGATCGTTGTCGACAAAAGTAGAAAGACAAGTTATTATTGTTTTATTATACCTCTCCACAGTATTAACCTGGGGGGTATATTTTGGCGTGAAAAAAACGTTGGGGACATTATATTTTTTGAAAAGGTTATTAGTTGTAGTACTAATAAATTGAGGCCCATTATCTAAAAATATGGTCTGGCTTACACCATGGACTAAAAATATTTGCTCTTCTAAAATCTTAACTATTACGTCTGAAGTAGCTTTTTTAATTGGGAAAATATGACAAAATTTAGAAAAACAACAAGTTACTACTAAAATGTAAGAATTTTGTTTACGAGTCACCGGAAGAGGACCCATTAAATCGATGGATATCATCTGGAATGGCCGAGAACACTGCTTGGGTCGACCCATTTCTCCGAGCGTAACATGATTTTGAACTTTGTATTGTAAACAAGTTTGACAAGAGCCTACATAACTTGCTACATCCCGGTACATGCCTGGCCAAAAGTATCTAAGAGCGATACGGCGATATGTTTTAAAAATACCTAAGTGACCCGCAGTTGGTTCATTATGATTTTCAGCAATGACATTATCACGGAGCTCAGCTGGAACCACTTCCTTCCATGAAAATTCATCAGTGAGTTGACATTTATTTTTAGATAACCGAAAGAGACAACTGTTTTTAATTTGATAATTTGGAAAATTTTCTGGTTTTGTAAGGCAATTATTATAAATATTTTTATACCAATCGTCACTAGTAGTCGCGACGGAGTTGGCAGTAATAATAGCGGACACAGCTACAGCTCGAGATAATGCATCAGGGATGACATTGTCTACACCACGACGGTGCTTTATTTCAAAATTGAATGACGACAAGCGTAAACCCCAGCGTGCAAGCCTACCCGTAGGGTTGTTTAGTGACAAGAACCATTTTAACGCGCTATGATCGGTGTATACTGTAAAAGTCTTTCCATTTTCTACATAGCAGCGCCAATGCTCCAATGCTGTTAAAACTGCTAAAGTTTCTCGCTCTGTGATACTGTAATTCTTCTCTGGTGCCGTCAACGACCTACTCATATACGCGATGGGATGTTCTATGCCATCTACAGTCTGCGTAAGCATCGCGCCTACCCCGTAGTTGCTCGCATCTGTATGCACCTCAAACGGGAGGTCGTAATTTGGACAAGAGAGAACTGGAGCGGAGACCAAACATTCCTTAAGCTTTTTGAAAGCAGCGTCAGCTTCGTCAGTCCATTCGAACGGTGGAGCGTTCTTCTTATTGGAAGTCAGCTTGTTGAGCGGTCCAGCAATTGTGCTAAAATTTGGAACGAATCGACGATACCAGGTAGCAGTGCCTAAAAACCGTTTAAGCTCCTTGCGATTAGTAGGAGTAGCGTAATTAAGGATGGCTTCTACTTTATCTGGGTCGGTCCGTAATCCATTCGCATCAACTACATAGCCTAAATACTTGAGCTGATGTCGGAAGAACTCACACTTATCTAGGTTAATAGTCAAGTTAGCTTTACGTAATTTTTCTAAAACTCTAAGTAAAAGTGAGACGTGCTCGTCGAAACTACCGCTGACGATGATGATGTCATCTAAATAAGCGAAAATGCGATGATCAACATCACCTAATAAAGCGTCAACTAAACGTTGTTGTGTCGCGGGAGCATTAGTCAAACCAAAAGGAGTAGTTTTAAAGCGTAAAGTTCCTCTGCCTGGCACGTAAAATGCAGTTTTGTCCCTATCTTCCTCAGCTATTGGGATTTGCCAGAAGGCTTTGGAAAGATCTAAGCTAGTCAAGAAACGCGCATCACGCAAATTATCCAGTATCTCTGAAATATAAGGTAGGTTGTAAGCATCTCGTTTGGTGACAGAGTTCAACTTTCTACTATCAAGACAAAAACGAGGCTGACCAGGCTGAGAACTGGAGATTGCCAAGCACTCTCACATGGCTCAACCACATCCAATGCCAACATCTCATCTACTTGATCGACAAGGATCTTCTGTTTCTCGGGCGAGAGTCTGTAATATCGTTGCCTAATGGGTGGGGAATCGCCGGTATCAATGCGGTGAGTGATAAGATGGGTTCGACCTAAACCTTTACGTTCGAATGAAATTTCGTTAAACTGTTCAATAACGTTATCAGCAATAGCTTTTTGAATGGAATCCAAATTACTGTAAGAATGAATTAAATTGTTTGGACGATTATTGGTAGCATTTAAATCATTTAGCGGTTCTGCTGATAATGACAGTGAACCTAAATATTTTGGGCATAAATTAAAAGCCCTCCAAAAATCTATTCCTAGAATAAGGGATAATTGGATTTCTGGAACAACAAGTGCCTTAATAATGTGAAATTGGCCCTCAAAATATATTGGCAAATTTATGTAACCTATACTGTTTATATTTTGACCACCTGCAGCGACAATGGACATTTCGTCATGTTTAATTAGCTTTAGGCCGTGACTAAGTAATACCTCATGAGCACCATTTCCAACAATCGTGATTGACGCTCCTGAGTCTAAAAGACCTGAGGCTTCAATGTTATTAATTTTGATATTTAAATAAGGTCTAATATCATTCAATGGTTTATTAGGCAGAATTGTTGCAATTCTGTAACAAGCAAAAAATTTGCGCAAAGTTTCCAGCCATTCCTCCCATTCTTGTTTGTCGAGGTGACCTTTGACTGGAGGCAAATTGCCACAATTCTGCCCACCTAGTTTTTTGAATGTGAATTACAATTTGGACAATCTGGTTTCTTAACATTCTTACTCCCACATTTAAAACAAATAATTTCCGTGCTTTGGCAATTCTTAAAACTATGCGAATTGTTGCGGCATCTTGGGCAGTAAGGACGTTTTGTAACGAAACTGGCCCCACGTTGGGCGCCAGTGCACCGTACAGGAGTACCGTAAAGCGGGTAAATAAATAAAACGGCAGCAAACAAATATTAATTCGGTATATTATAGTAATAATTATTTACCGCGGCTAGCTAAACGGAGCACAAATTTATTAATGTTCGGGTCGTGAAGTACGTCCTTAAATCTGCTTTTAACTTTAGACGTAGTATGTATGCACTTCCCTGGTTATGGGGCCGGAAGGTGGAGGGTGGCCCACGTCTAATTGGGAACAGCGAGGCAGGTTGCACGATGTGGCGTCAAGGGCGGTAGGTAGGTGCGCCGCCGAAGAAATGGAAGCGGTACGTCGCTGAAGGTAGGCGGTACGCCACTACAGATGGAGTTTCAGGCGGCACGCCGCTCCTGGAATTCTAAGTAGGTGGCAAATCAAATTCCCGTTCTGGGCTCACCCATCGGCAAGTGTAGAAACACAGGTTAGAAACATACACGCAGTAGAATTGCCGATGGGTTAAACAACCAGAACGGAGTTTACAGTGATTCAATAATTAATGATAGAAAGCTGAAGGCCAAAAGATTACTAATTAGCGATTTAACAAAATTAATTTACAAAATGTGGGTATGTTGACAAAATTTTGCTTGATGAAATCTAAATTACTATTTTCTAATAATAAGGCAAATGATTTTGAAAAGCACGAAAAGAAATCAATAATATAGGTACAAAGAAAAACATAATTAATAATTAGGTACACAATGAAATAAGCAAATATATGAGCAAATACCTATGCAATGTGTGATGAACAATGATACGATCTACGTTTTCAAGTACCATCCAAAACTTACCCTAATGCGGGAGTATGAAGATTTCACTTGTAAAACGGTTAGAAAAACTTGGAAAGTAAACTTGTTAAAGAACACTAGTATAATATTTCTCCGGAGCAAAACTAATACGTTTTAATTCCAAAACTTGAATTAGGCGGCGTCCAGCCTCTAATGCGAGTCCGGACGTCGAATGATCCAGTTCATTAGCGATGGACGAACGCAAGGTACTGTCCCCCGCTTCCCCGCACCGCTATCGAATATGAATCACCTAGGCCGAGCGGCGCGCGCGCGGCCTGCGACCGGTGCATAAACTGTAGGTATTTGAATTTAAGGCAAATATGCAATTATAATTATAATGTGTTTTTGTGTACCTAAAATAATATTAATAAAATATGTAACGTTTCGTTACACTCTGACGGTGACGTAATCGTTTGTCTGTCCGATTTTAAGCAAAGTTACAAAATATTTCCTGACGAATGTTTTTTTTCTGTCGCTCCTTCGGGAGTTGCGACGAATCGCGAGAAGAGCATCCGACTGATACAGACGACGAGTTGGATGTATTGTGTTTCGCTCCGAATAGAATCGTTGAAGACGCGAGGAACCCCCAGGACACTGGACTGAAACCAGAGGAATCGTTGCCTGAAACAGGGAATAGTATCAATTGTCGAACAACTAGGCGAAGTGGACTTCGTACAAACAAACAAGTGGATACAGTTAATAATTTACAGGATACAATACTCGGTACACAGTTACGGAAACCCAAGGACCGAGTACAGTATATCTGTGACGTTTGCCAAAAAATATTTCAATGGAAAACTTCCTTAGTTACCCACATAAGGACGCACACTAATACAAAAACGTTCACTTGTAAGTTATGTGATTACAATTGTCCAAAAAAATTTTATTTAGGGACAACACATGAGGACTCACACTGGCGAGAAGCCATTTGCTTGTGAGTTATGCAAATACAAATGTACAGAAAACGGTAGTTTAGTGAAACACATGAGAACTCACACTGGCGAGAAGCCATTTGCTTGCAACTTATGCGATTATAAATTTACAGTAAATAGTAGTTTAGTGAGTCACATGAGAACTCACACTGGCGAGAAGCCATTCTCTTGCAAGTTATGTGATTATAAATGTAAAGTAAATAGTAATTTAGTGAATCACATGAGAACTCACACTGGCGAGAAACCATTTGATTGCGAGTTATGCGATTATAAATGTAGGACAAGTAGTGATTTAGTGAGACACATGAGAACTCACACTGGCGAGAAGCCATTTACTTGTGAATTATGCAAGTACAAATGTACGCAAGGTAGTAGTATAGCGAGGCACATGAGAACTCACACTGGCGAAAAGCCATTTACTTGTGAATTATGCAAGTACAAATGTACGCAAGGTAGTAGTTTAGTGAGTCACATGAGAACTCACACTGGCGAGAAGCCATTCGCTTGCAAGTTATGTTATTATAAATGTACAGTAAATAGTAGTTTAGTGAGTCACATGAGAACTCACACTGGCGAGAAGCCATTCGCTTGCAAGTTATGTGATTATAAATGTAAAGTAAATGGTAGTTTAGTGCGTCATATGAGATCTCACACTGGCGAGAAACCATTTTGAAGTATATACCGCTAGTTTGGTCGACCCGTTTTTGATGACTCATTGTCCAGTGTGTGTCTGTTACGCTCGCGCTCTACACGATGGGCCATCGCGATGACCCACTGCGATGGACCATTGTGTAGAGCGCGTAGTGGCGTCTGATGGCTTATGGCGCGTGCGATGGTCTTGTGATGGCGTCGGTGTCGGTTGTTTCAAAATGTATATTATTATAATAAAATTTATAATAAAACTGTAACAGGTCCATTCTGTAGATTTTTGAAATTATTTTGAAATTTTTTTTAACGTGCATAATAAATAATAATAATCGATACTGAAGCCAAAACTGGAATTTTTGTCTGCATGTCTGTCTTTCTCTCTGTATCTTGGCCACCCATCGCGCCGGAACTACTGAATGGATTCCAATGAAACTTTGCATGATTTGAGTTCATACCACGAGGCAGGACATGGATACTTTTTATCCCGAAATTCAGCACGGGAGAGGGGATGAAGGCCAAAATGTCTTAGCTGTAATTATTTCATTTATTCTTTTTTTGTTAGATAGGAAGCACTTCAAAGATTGCCCTGTAAATATTTCAAGATCATCGGTTTGGTAATTCAAACATTACAGACATCACAACCCACAAGGTTCAAATAATTTGAAACCCGGCTGGTACAGGAACCTTTGAACGTACCTACGGCTCATCTAAGGCTGGTGCGCGTTAAAATGTTTGTCTGTTTGTTAATACTAATACATTATCAGAACTATTTATGAAGCTGTTTAAAGTCTCATTTTATTTTAAACATGCGGATACCCGCGACTTCGTTCGCGTAGATATTACTTTTTGAAAATCCCGTGGGAATCATTTTGTTTTTCCTAAGCTCCTTTGAGCTCATACTTTGCTAAAAACTGTTATAAGTTCACTGGCGGATGTTTAGGTAGATCAAAATGTAAACATCCGCCAGTGAAAGCCCCATTAAAATCGATCCAGCCTTTCAGAGATTAGCCGGTAATCTTTAAAGTATCTCCTTTCTAACAAAAAAAGAATGAATGAAATCGGACCACGCGTTAATGAATTACAACTAAGTACACATTTTAACTTTCATCCCCTCTCCCAAGGGAACCGTGCTGAATTTCGGGATAAAAAGTACCCTATATGTTACTCCGTAGTATGAACTTAAATCATACCAAGTTTCATTTCAATCCATTTAGTAGTTTTTGCGTGATGCGCGCACAAACATACAGACAAACAGACAAAAATTTCAGAAATAGTTTTTTTACGTACCATTAGTTATCCCTAACATCCCCCAGTTATTATTTTGCAAAAAATCTTTAAATGTTGAATGGAAGCAGGCGTTACTTTGCGGAATTCCATGATATACAATGAATATAAAATTATTTTGCTATAATCCGCTAACAGTGACTTTGTAGGCACAACACCACACAATCTTGTAGGCACAACACCACACAAATTCACCACAAAACAAACTCGACGATCGTTTCGCTCCGACACCGGAGCATCTTCAGGAGATGTCGACTTCACAACGGACGATGAATTGAACGGACTTTGCAATCGGACAATTGCAAAGTCAAGACTTTGCAATCGTCCGTTGTGAAGTCGACATCTCCTGAAGATGCTCCGGTGTCGGAGCGAAACGATCGTCGAGTTTGTTTTGTGGTGAATTTGTGTGGTGTTGTGCCTACAAGATTGTGTGGTGTTGTGCCTACAAATTTGTCACTGTTAGCGGATTATAGCAAAATAATTTTATATTCATTGTAAAAAATCTTTAAAGTACAGATACGGCAAGTCTATAACGATTTTATTATATGGATAGATAAATATACTTAATTTTGTAATTTAGTTATTTATTTTAATTTAATTAGAACTGATAAATACACAGTAACACTAATTAAATAGGTGATTACTCGGAGTTTGATTTCAGTATCCCAGGTGAATCCTATTACTAGTTTCCTTACCAGCTACCTAAATCTGTTACTAGGCCCAGGTAAGCATGCTCAGCTACTTGGTTCTGACACTAGCTATCATGATCTATTACTAGGCTTGGGTAAGTGTGCTCAGCTACTTGGTTCTGACACTAGCTATCATGATCTATTACTAGGCTTGGGTAAGTGTGCTCAGCTACTTGGTTCTGACACTAGCTATCATGATCTATTACTAGGCCTAGGTAAGTGTGCTCAGCTAATTGGTTTTGACACTGACACTAGCTACCTTAATCTATTACTGGGCCCAGGTAAGCATGCTCAGCTACTTGGTTCTGACACTAGCTATCATGATCTATTACTAGGCTTGGGTAAGTGTGCTCAGCTACTTGGTTCTGACACTAGCTATCATGATCTATTACTAGGCTTGGGTAAGTGTGCTCAGCTACTTGGTTCTGACACTAGCTATCATGATCTATTACTAGGCCTAGGTAAGTGTGCTCAGCTAATTGGTTTTGACACTGACACTAGCTACCTTGATCTATTACTGGGCCCAGGTAAGTGTGCTCAGCTACTTGGCTCTGAAACTAGCTATCATGATCTATTACTAGGCCCAGGGATACTAGGCCTTTAAGGCTTTTGCCTACTCAGATAAAGGTGTTATATAACTGTAGATTTCTTTACAATCACTATAGATAATAATATAGATAGATAGTTGTTTAACTATTTTATAGGAGCTAGAAAATACAAAACTAAAAATACAAAAAGTTGTTAGAAGTTGCTAGATTTATTTTGGTGGCTAAACAGATTTATTTTGTGGCTAAAACCCTTGAGAATCCGCTAGATCTAGCCACAAAGTGGCTAAAACGGCTTACGGCAACACTCAGGCTAGGGATGTGACAATGAGTGAAAAAAAATCGATTTTTTCGCTTTTTAATAATAATCGATTTATAAATGAAAAATCGACTTTTCTTGAAAAAAATAATCGATTTTTGTGAAAAAATCGATTATTTCTGTATTATTAGAACAAGCTATATTTTAGGAAAAATTAAACCGATTTCGATCCAGCAATCTCAGAGAAATCGGTGTACCTACCTACCAATCAAAAATATTAATGACATACGGGTACAATTATGCATGTAACTTCGTACATAAGAATGATAACTAGTTGTGTTATATACTGAAACATTCTTGAAAGTATGTTGATAACGATAATGAAAAAAAATTGGTTGTATGTAAAGTCGGTTTACGGAAGATAATTTTACGTGATAACGTCATAAGAAAACAGAGAGACAGATGCGTCACAAGTCGAACGCTTAGGTCGATCGTGCTTTCTCTCGTTCCGCGCTCTTGCTTGCACGCTCGGCTCAGGCAGAACGTGACAATGAGTCATGCTTTTTCGTGCGTGCAGCTGGCGTTCATCGATTTATAAGACGTTATCACGTCAAAAAAATATTATTGCCACAAATGTTCAGTACCCTTTAGGTACATCGGACTATCTAATGAAAATAAAATAAATAAGTATAATTATATTATAATTGATAACAAAAAGACAACCTTTTGGCCTCAAAATTAATTTGCAAAACAAATCTTTATTTAACTTTTAAGTATAAACAAAAACTAACTTAAAATAATTATTGCCATAATGTTCAGTACCATTTGAAATATTATGTAACCATTTTTTCATCCATCGCACAGATGACGCTGTTTATAAAAATCGATTAATACGTGTAATTTATATAATCGACTAGCATCTGCCCGCGGCTTCGCCCGCGTGATATTCGGTTTTAAACAAATCCCGAGGGAATCGTGGATTTCCGATTCCCGTTCCCGCTCCCTTTTCCAACCTTTATACCTACTATCAAGAAAGTTCGCTATAGTAATCTACCTATAGGTGTAGATATAGATTTCGGTTTTATCAAAATCCCGTGGGAACTGTGCATTTTTCCAGGATAAAAAGTAGCCTATGTGTTGCCAATGCATGCAACACAGCAAACTATTGCAATAATGTGTTATGTGAACGTGATTTACCTAAGAACAGTCAGCGCCCTCTATGGCGTTTTTGGAAGATTATATCTGTTAGTCCCACAGGAATACTTTTCCGGGATAAAAAGTAGCCTATGTTTTAAGTCCGGGCATAAGCTATCTCCATTCAAAATTTCAGCCAAATCAGTTCAGTAGTTGCGGCGTGATTGAGTAACAAACATCCAAACATCTAAACATCCAAACATCGACACTTTCACATTTATAAAATATTATTATTAAAGTAGGATTGGTATTGTGATTATGTGTGATAGCTTCTGCCCGCAGCTTCGCTAGCGTGAATTTCGGTTTTGAACAAATCCCGAGGGAATCGTTGATTCCCGGTTCCCGTTCCCGCTCCCTTATCCAACCTTTATACTTTCTATCAAGGAAGTTCGCTATGGTAATCTACCTATAGCTGTAGCTATAGATTTCGGTTTTATCAAAATCCCGTGGGAACTGTGCATTTTTCCAGGATAAAAGTAGCCTATGTGTTGTCAATGCATGCAACACAGCAAACTATTGCAATAATGTGTTATGTGAACGTGATTTACCTAAGAACAGTCAGCGCCCTCTATGGCGTTTTTGGAAGATTATATCTATGTTAGTCCCACAGGAATACTTTTCCGGGATAAAAAGTAGCCTATTTTTTAAGTCAGGGCATAAGCTATCTCCATTCAAAATTTCAGCCAAATCGGTTTAGTAGTTACGGCGTGAAAGCGGAACAAACATACAAACTCACTTTCCCATTTATATATTAGTAAGGATAAGGATTATTATTATAGTAGGATTGGTATTGTGATTATGTGTGATAGCTTCTGCCCGCAGCTTCGCTCGCGTGAATTTCGGTTTTGAACAAATCCCGAGGGAATCGTTGATTCCCGGTTCCCGTTCCCGCTCCCTTTTCCAACCTTTATACTTTCTATCAAGGAAGTTCGCTATGGTAATCTACCTATAGCTGTAGCTATAGATTTCGGTTTTATCAAAATCCCGTGGGAACTGTGCATTTTTCCAGGATAAAAGTAGCCTATGTGTTGTCAATGCATGCAACACAGCAAACTATTGCAATAATGTGTTATGTGAACGTGATTTACCTAAGAACAGTCAGCGCCCTCTATGGCGTTTTTGGAAGATTATATCTATGTTAGTCCCACAGGAATACTTTTCCGGGATAAAAAGTAGCCTATTTTTTAAGTCAGAGCATAAGCTATCTCCATTCAAAATTTCAGCCAAATCGGTTTAGTAGTTACGGCGTGAAAGCGGAACAAACATACAAACTCACTTTCCCATTTATATATTATTATTATTATTATTAAGTAAGGAAGTAAGGATTATTATTATTTAAAAAATTGCTTTTTAGAAATCGATTATTAAAAAAAATCGATTATTTTAAAAATCGATTATTTTTTCACATCCCTATTCCTTATTTTTTAGTTGACACTTGACGACCAAATACCAATTATTATTTGTAATTTGTATGGCGTGTTAGGGCCTGGTAATTTTGTTATGTGGATACTTTGGTGGATACAATACGTTGGATATCTGAAGTCTGAATTATAATAAACCATTGGAGATGCGGTGCTGCGTGCCCTTCTGCAAAACCACTGCGGAGGTCGTCTCCGAGTGCGAGGAGATTGCATTCCACGAGTGAGTGTTCCATTGATTCCGCGTACTGCTGCAACTGTGGCGGGCTTGAGACGGCGGTGCGCGCGTCGAGGCGCCGCCATCTCAAGCCGCCCGCTGCCCGTCTTGACTTATTCAACCTGTACAATTACATGAATGAGTTGACTGTCGCACTCGGCAGGCAACACGTCGGTCGCCATGTTGACGGCGTTTGCGTCAGTAATTTGAGTTACGCAGATGACACGGTACTGCTGAGTGTGTCGATCTGTGGAATGAGGGGGCTGATACAAGGGCGTCGCCAAGGGGGTCCAGGTAGGGACAGCTGCCCCCCATCTATAGATTTGAATAATACATGTAGCCAAATGCAACCAAAGTCCTAAAGTCATTCACTTGACTTAGAATAATTATTAATAACCATGTGTACAAGATTTCAGTCAAATCAAGAGCTTGTAACGCTTGTTTTACAGCTTCATAACCTCTCGACTGTACCTAAAATTTATACTTTCCTTCATCCTCTTGCACCCCCTCCCCCCTTGCCCATCAGCTGCCAACGCTCTTGGGCTGTTAGTTGTTACAGACTTGTTGAATGTATGCAGGTCGTCAAGTCGTGGCTTGAAATACAACATAGTAAAAAGTCAATGTATGATGTTTGAAGCCCTCCGGTACCTCCTCAGAATGTGCCACCTGTGTGGGTTTCTGTAGACATGGTGCACATTTCCAGTACCTATGACATGTACCAGAGAATGACCTCAGAGATGATGCAGATATTGAACGAGAGCGGAGTAGACTATTTCTATCGAAAACGGCCTAAAACTGCATTAAAAAATGCTCCTGTAAAATTTTATTTTATTGAATTATGCCATTTTCATCTCCAGCTCCTCACATATTAATATAACACCGTGACATTTAAATGAACTATTTTGTTTCCACTGAGCTATTTTTCTCATTTGTACTCAAATGCTATTGAACTACTATTTGTGATTTGTTTAATAAGAGTTGCACGCGATGAAACCTACTTAAGTGGCTACTCTAGCGCTTGTAATACCGCTTGTGTGCTACTTGGGAGTACATCCTGCAATTTCCAGGTTCCCCGATGAAGAGCCACTCCGTGCTGCCTGGCTCAGAGCCCTCGGAAAACAAGACACTCTCCTGCCGGACCCTGCTGTGGTCTGCTCGCGCCATTTCCTCAACGATGACTTTTATGAAACAGAAAGTGGGTCAAGGCAAATTCGGACCCACGCTATTCCCTCAACAGTGCAGGTGCTACTTTATAATGCTTGTAGTTTTAGTTATAAGTCCAAGATAATACTTAAGTTTATAAACAAGTATAAATTAAAAATTTAAAAAACCCCCGACATTTGCCATTTTGTGATAGCGGCCATCTTGAATTTGCATACTATTCTGCTAGTCAAGCCCTTTCATTTGATAACCATATTGAGGGGGTTGTGAAAAAATATGTTATTCACCATTTTGTGATGGCCGCCATCTTGGACCGATTTTCATCAAACATAGCTAACAACACTCTCGATAAATACACCTCTCAATAAAAAAAAACCACATTCAAATCGGTTCACCTGTTTGAGCGGTACGGGGGAACAGACAGACACATACACACACACAGACATGTCAAACTTATAACAACCTGGGGGTTAAAAATAGGAAAGAACATAATAGATAAACATTACATTACTGCAATGAAAAAATTAAAAAAAACTTAACAGTAAAATAAAATGCTGTTTACAGTACAACAGAGTCTTGTTTTATTGTGAACTGTTATCATTTTGAGTTTGAGATGACATTCTCATGATGAAGATGGATGGACAGACAGAATGTCAGAATTCCTTGTTTCACTACTGATTTTATAGAATCCTTGTAGTTTTGAGTAATAAAATGCCAAATTATGTATGACAGATGGACAGAAAAAAACTACAAATATTCTTCATATGTTTGATACACTTTGCGCAGGTCTGCATGATATGCTTCGACACTCACAGCAAGCTGTTCCCGATGAATAAATACAAGTTGGAAGAAAAATATGAACACTTGGTGGGACATGCTGTAAGTTGAACATTTATATCTCGATCATTTAATAATGTATGTAAAAAAGTAAAAGTTGGTTATATTTGGTTATAAGTACCTCTTTCTGTAGGTAATGTAACTACTGTTGTATGATATTGTGATTATGAACCATAAACAGATAGCCATAGCCATATCGAGCTAAGATTTCTTGAAAATGTTACCATTTCATGAAATGGCCGCCGCACATTCAATTCAATTCCCAAGAAATGGCTTTTAGGTGTGCCATTTGGGCACAGGTTGTTTCGCCAGTATCACGTTAATGGAGAAGGCACGAAGGAGATTGAGCGGTGAAAACTGTTGAAAATTTCGACAAGCTATTTATAAAAGTTGTTTTTCCTTTTTTTGTGTAGTTAGTACTTAACCTAGAACAAAACAGACAACACAAATATAAATTGCATATAGTAGAAAATTATAACTACTACAAATATAAACATAATATATTACAGTTTAATTTTATTACATTCTATATATTTACATAGGAATCTACAATATGGACTAAACACAAACATTAATAAACATTTAACACTTATGGGACGAGGGACTTTAGGGGGGAGAACGTCATAGAGAGGATGGAGAAGCTTGGGACAGTTGAAGAGGATGTGAGATACAGTGCCTTCATCCAAGCCACACTCACAGACAGAGCTATCCCTTATCCGGAGCTTGGCCAGATGAACAGGGGTGCAAGAATGACCAAGACGTAGACGGGAAATAGTTGAAGTGATCCATCGATCCGCACATCTATGAGTAAAAAACCACGGGCGTCTTGGTATGTTTGGTTGGATGGATGCATAGTATTTACCCTTGATTGTCTTTGATTTATCCCAGAATGAATTCCAGGATCTGTCTAAATATGTTTTCGCAAGAGTACAAAGATCCTGAGATGAGTTACGGAAGTAATCCAAAGACCCAGAGTCAATAGCTGTTTTGGCACAAGAATCAGCAGTCTCATTTCCTGGGATACCGGAGTGGCCTGGGATCCAAACCAACAAGATGGATAGTCCTTTTTGATTACATGTGAGCAGAGCTTCCCTGATCTTTAAAATAATGGGAAATCTTGACTTGCTTCGAAAAGGATTTTCCTTAATAGACAACAAGCAACTTAAAGAGTCAGTCAAAATAATTGTCTGTTTTTGGTTATGGGAGTGTGCAAACAGGATTGCTTCCAGTAGAGCAATGGCTTCTCCTGTAAACACTGAAGACTCGGGAGGACATTTAAATTTTAAGATTATTTTATACCTGGGAACCCAGCAGGCAGCACCAACACAGCTTTCAGGAGACAACTTTGATGCATCAGTATAAATTAGAAGATGATTTGACCAATTTTGATGAATATGAGCTTGAAATTTGGAATTAGTATCCGGGGCTCCTTTAGTCAGACCGATATCTGTGATAATGGGAGGATTGTATACGAGAGCTTTGTAGGGAGTGCAAAATAATGGATTTAACGGGAAAGTTGATAGGGGGTGAGGGAGGCTGGTATATTTAAGGAAGCTGTCCAGCAAATATGAAGAAGAGTTGCGAGATTGAGGGAATTTGGATAATTGTGTTAATCGAGACCAAAGAGGATGGGATGATAGCTGTAACATTTTGCTAACAAACCGGTCACAGAGATATTGGCGGCGTATAGATAGAGGAGGATCAACACATTCCACCTGCAGGGCATTGGTGGGGGAAGATTTCATTGCACCTAAGATGATTCTTAGGCACCTATACTGAATTTTATTAAGTTATACATTATAGTGATGTAGTGGTTTGAGGAGTGTACATTTGTATTATGCTAGCTGATGTGTTGTTGCAGGTGTGTGCTCAAGGAAACCTGAGACCAGCGGTCTGTGTACAATGTGCCCAGAGGTTGGAGAACTTTAGCAAGTTCAGAGACAAGAGTTTGAGAGCCCGTGCCCTGATGATGGAGCTGGTTGGAAGACACGAACTGGTGAGTAGCTCAGAATTTAAACTGACGTGAGTGATATCCATTATAAGCAAAAGAGAATGGCTGGACTCACATGATTTACTACTGGACTGGTTTCGAACTCATGTGGGGCTCTTAATCATGAGCATTTTGATCCCTGGTGCTGTGGTTCTGTAAGTGGAGAGTCTCAGGTTCCCAGGAATGGCTGGACTCAATGTACTGGACTACTGCTTCGTTGGTCAGGTGGTCAGATGAGCCTCGACGCATTAACTTGTTCCAGATAACAATACGCCATGTGAAGTCGATAAGCCGCGCGAAGCACCAACTAGAGTCTGGCATCGTGAGGACAGTACTGGAGCCCGATCGCTGCGATGTGCATGTAGTTCACTGTGACGCAGGCAGACCGACAGTGGCAGTGAACAGTAGACCGACAGTGGCAGTGAACAGTAGACCGACGGTGGCAGTGAACAGTGCACACGACAGCACTGACACGTACAATGAAGACTACTCCGACGACAGCATAGCGTTGGAAGCGCGACTACTGGACGACGCCCTTCGCGATGCTCTCGAGCAGAGACGAGCCGTTGTGGTGAGTGCGAGTGGCTTCTGCCTTCCGATGTATTGAGTGTACAGTGTACCGAGTACCGACCCACTTGTCTGCAACTCATATCGATAACAAATTTAAAGAACAATGGTAGCTTTCCTAACATGCTGAGACCGGGAAAATCAAATAAAATGAAATTGCATGAAACATTATTATGTTGATTTGTTTTCCTTTAAAAATATATGCCAGTACAACAGTTAATATATTTTTAAAAGCACGGTGAACCAAGTAATAGTACAATACGTTTTTTGAGATTATTACGTATATTATGTTTTATTTAAGTTGTCGTCAATAACTTCTTCTGGTGTAGGTACACAATCTCTAAACTAAATTGACAGCCCCAAAAATAGTGTTATCAGTTTCACACTGGCTATTATGTGCAGAAAAAGGTAGCATTACATTTGTCCCTGTCTGTCATTTTGTATTTTTGTTGCCGGTAGTCTTACAATGTAATATTTCAAATGAGAACTTGTGTCGTCAATGCGGTTGTATGTGAGCGTGACGAGTGACAAGTGGACTAGTCACTAGTCACTCGTCACTGGTCACTCGTCACTCGCCGTAACAACAACACTGGGTGGTGGCAGGGCGGGGCCGGCTGGTCGCCGAGTGCAGTCTGCAGCATGGCGGTGCAGCTGAAGAGTGAAGACGACGAGCCAGCGCAGGAGCTGATGCAGTGCGAGAGTGCGAGTTGTGAGGATGACGATGGGTGAGTGCGACCCCGCCACCCTACCGGCCGCGCCGTGCCGCCGAGTGCTTCGGCGTTCCGGTACGACCGACCGAGGGTATGGCGTACCTCTACCGAGTTAGCTCGCTTCCACCTTACACTGCCTGTACTTACAGTCCATACCATATCCCAATGCAGTATTTGTAAACAGAAATGGCGTCAGATCACGTGATCATATTTGTCATTGTACTCATAGTGATGGGAAGCAGAAGCAGGCAGATTGTGAATGGACGATTGAATGAATACATACATTCTTAAATCGATTATCGAAATGTGATTTTAAAAACAACCTTCTATCGTTGAAAACGATATTATTTAAACCTTTGAAATCAGATACTACATTTAATATTTCTTACTAGCTTTGTAGCAAGTTTTGTTACATGATGTTTTATCTGGTTATATCTGATTTAAAATAACATAAAGCTTTTTATAAAAATATATATTATTATGAATTGATGACAATAGCCAAAAATTACCTAAAGAGTAAGAAATAGTTTTATTTGAGGGAAGGGGAGTGCTCATCCAAAAAAAATCCACAAAAATCCAATAAACAAGCCAAGTCGTCGTCGAAAATAAAAACTAAAGAGCACCAGAGAACACCCGACACGTACAACATCAAGAGAAGCAGCGAAACGAATGACCCCGCAACACCCGAATCAAACGACCAGACCAGTGCAGTGCGAGCGAGACAGTTGACCACGCAACGGAAAGCGGCGGCGAAATAACAGCGCGGCGCATCGGCACTCGGCACTGGCACCACAAACCGAAGACGACCGAAAGTATCGTTCGCTCGCTCGCTCCCTCTCGGTATCGGTGAAATTTGATATTATGATGATAGTTAAACGTTGTAAAGGACGCTAATGTCCTTCCCAACGCTTATTTATACTTAGTTTAGGTATCACGCAAGCGAAGCCACGAACGTCTACTAGTTAAAAATTTATATGAGTAGAAGTCGATTCGTTAAATATGCAGCAAATGTTATCACTATGGCATCGTTACTGAGTATCTCTATACGCAAACTTCCAGCCGGTACCTAATTTTGGCAAATTCCACAGTCGAATCGATGCTAAAAAAACGATGCCGGCATCGGATGCGCCTTACTTAATAACGATAACAAAATTAAACGAAAATGCCCATTTTGTTTTGTAATACACAGACAATACACTGACCTTTACAAAAATTACTTCCGATTTTACCCGAATTTTAGAATCGATTAAACTCGTTCTTACTCGTTCATAACATTCACTCTATGGTTCACTTTTCGTTTTCGGCACTAGGCATTTAGTCTATATCTTATGTCAAACTCCATAGTAGGTCAATACTCTGTGGTTTTATTTTACGATTGTGGACTAGATTTTTGTTAAAATATTTACGTAAACTGCTAAAATTGAATTGGTTTTGTGTGTAATATAAACTTAATAAGTTTTACTTTGGAAAAAAAGATCATTGTGAGTGATTTGTTATAAGCAACAATGAAAATATTGTACGCAAAAGTGAAATGTCGTGACGAGTATTAGAGTATAGAGTTAACTGCATTGGCTTAAGTGATTGACTGTACGCAGTTGAGGGCTAACTTGTAGATGAATAAATACAAAGGTACATACAAGTACACGCGCAAGAAGATATACTTTGCATGCAAATAATTAATTACAATCAGCCACTAGATGGCGCGACAGACGGCCATGTTTGTTTGCGAAGCGTCTGACAGTTGAGAGGTTAGGTTAGACTCGACTGTCAGACGTTGCCAACTTCATCATGTCGTTTTTCGTGTCACCCTGTGTGCGCGCATCATAAAAGTTCACTGTAATCATTTTTTCATAACGCGTCTAAAGAAGTATAACTTCAAAAATCACACACGAGCGACGTGAACATAGCAACAGATTGAGGAGAACGTTAGTCTCCTTTATATTCTTTGACATAGCCGTGCCCGTTGACAATTGAACCCCAGGCCGCACACTTTATGCACTACTCTATGCACTTGTGACACAAACGATGTTATATCCTTCCAGGCGGACACGCGAGCCGAAGTCGGAGCACTGCGAGCAGGCACAGGGTGAGGCAACTTACTTTTCATTTCACTTAATTCTTGATTATTCGAAGAAAAAAAAACTAACGGAACACTTAGGGGCCAGCCATTTACGTCACACGTGAAGGGTGGTTAAGGGTTAACGAATTGTGACGTTGTGTGACAAGGGAGAGGAAGGGGCCCTAAATTTTGTTACGTCACATTTCAAAATCTAATATATTTAATGTAGGTACGGTACTACTAAAACACGAATATGAAAATATAAAAAAAAAATATTCAGAATTGCTTTTTTAATAAAGAGCAACCGTCGAGTTTCTTGCTGCTTTTTCTTGGTTGGAATGGCATTCCGAACCAGTAGTAGATTCAGTTGACGATTCAAAAGTACTTGTAAAAGTTTATTTGAATAAACTAGCTAGTTAAGAGCTACTCCATAGAAAGATCACGAGTGATACATCAGAAGACATTGTTGTATCACTTGTGTACACGAGTGTTACATCAGAGGACCATTGTTGTATCACTTGTGTACACGAGTGTTACATCAGAGGACATTGTTGTATCACTTGTGTACATGAGAGGCACATTGTAATATCACTAGTGTACATGAGTGTTATATCAGAGGACATTGTTGTTTCACTTGTGTACACAAGTGTTACAGCAGAGGACATTGTTGTTTCACTTGTGTACACGAGTGTTACATGAGAGGACATTGTCGTATCATTTGTGTACATGAGAGGGACATTGTAATATCACTTGTGTACATGAGTGTTACATCAGAGCATTATTGTTTCACTTGTGTACACGAGTGTTACATCAGAGCATTATTGTTTCACTTGTGTACACGAGTGTTACATCAGAGAGCATTTTCGTATAACATGACTGTGTACACGTGTTATATCAGAGGACATTGTCGTTTCAGTCGCCGCCATGGCCGCGAGTCCCGGCACGCGGCGCGACACAGAACAAGAAGCCGATACTACTGGCACCAGTGAGTATGACTCCACACTTGATGTTGTGCACTGAGTATATGTCACGGTCAGAGTGATAAACGCGGTCATTGACAGCAATTACCGGTTAGTGTTCACGATCACCGCAACAATTGAAACATTAGGTAATTAATATCTTGGTATTTACAATAAACATTTCAGTCTATCATGCTCGCTGCATCCGGGTCAACTTTTGCGAGACTCGAGCTTAGCGCTTTGCAAAAACACTTTCTTCGGTTCTTGGACTTTGTTTGTCGGCTACATTAAAAGTATGAAATTACGCAATTTTAAAATTCGTGTATATTTTGCACCACGCGGAGCACTCCCCCGCACTGTTCGCTGACCGCTAGTATAAGATTTGCCGCGTGATAATCATTAATAGTACCGGTTAATATTGCCGGTCAATGTGAAAAATTATCACGTTCACCTCGTGCGTCGGTCAGTGTTTATAATTCCCGGACACTGATAACTTTCAATTGATCACACTGACCGTGACGTAATCGTTTGTCTGTCCGAGTTTAAGCAAAGTTACAAAATATTTCCTGACGAATGTTTTGTTTCAGTCGCTCCTTCGGGAGTTGCGACGAATCGCGAGAGTGAAGAGCATCCGACTGATACAGACGACGAGTTGGATGTATTGTGTTTCGCTCCGAATAGAATCGTTGAAGACGCGAGGAACCCCCAGGACACTGGACTGAAACCAGAGGAATCGTTGCCAGAAACAGGGAATAGTATCAATTGTCGAACAACTAGGCGAAGTGGACTTCGTACAAACAAACAAGTGGATACAGTTAATAATTCACAGGATACAATACTCGGTACACAGTTACGGAAACCCAAGGACCGAGTACAGTATATCTGTGACGTTTGCCAAAAGATATTTCAATGGAAAACTTCCTTAGTTACCCACATAAGGACGCACACTAATACAAAAACGTTCACTTGTAAGTTATGTGATTACAATTGTACAAAAAAATGTAATTTAGTGAAACACATGAGGACTCACACTGGCGAGAAGCCATTTGCTTGTGAGTTATGCGATTATAAATGTACAGTAAATAGTAATTTAGTGAGACACATGAGGACTCACACCGGCGAGAAGCCATTTGCTTGTGAGTTATGCAAATACAAATTTACAGAAAACGGTAGTTTAGTGAAGCACATGAGAACTCACACTGGCGAGAAGCCATTTGCTTGTGAGTTATGTAAATACAAATGTACAGAAAACGGTAATTTAGTGAAGCACATGAGAACTCACACTGGCGAGAAGCCATTCGCTTGCAAGTTATGCGATTATAAATGTAGGACAAGTAGTGATTTAGTGAAACACATGAGGACTCACACTGGCGAGAAGCCATTCGCTTGCAAGTTATGTGATTATAAATGTACATTAAATAGTAAGTTAGTAATACACATGAGAACTCACACTGGCGAGAAGCCATTCGCTTGCAAGTTATGCTATTATAAATGTAGTACAAGTAGTGATTTAGTGAAACACATGAGGACTCACACTGGCGAAAAGCCATTCGCTTGCAAGTTATGCGACTATAAATGTACAGTAAATAGTAATTTAGTGAATCACATGAGAACTCACACTGGCGAGAAGCCATTCGCTTGCAAGTTATGCGATTATAAATGTACAGTAAACAGTACATTAGTGAGTCACATGAGAACTCACACTGGCGAGAATCCATTTGCTTGCGAGTTATGCGATTATAAATGTAGGACAAGTAGTGATTTAGTGAGACACATGAGAACTCACACTGGCAAGAAACCATTTTGAAGTATATGACCGCTAGTTTGGTCGACCCGTTTTTTGATTACTTATTGTCCAGTGCGTGTCAATGTTACGCTGGCTCTACACGATGGGCCATCGCGATGACCCACTGCGATGGACCATTGTGTAGAGCGCGTAGTGGCGTCTGATGGCTTATGGCGCGTGCGATGGTCTTGTGATGGCGTCGGTGTCGGTTGTTTCAAAATGTATATTATTATTATAATAGAATTAATATTAAAATCTTTATATATGCTAATAAATAAAATTGAAGTGTCTGTCTGTAATTTCGAAATATCTACCCCATAATAATAATTAAACTCATATGGTTATTAGAACTACCGTAACTGAATCACACGTTTTATAATTTGTGTCTATCTGTCTGTTTGAACGGGCTAATCTTCGAATCGGCTTAACCGATTTTGACGGGACATTCACAGACAAGTAGAAGATTAACCAAAGAGTAACATAGGTTACTTTTTCAACCGTCTTTCAAAAATGGAGCAGTTGTGTTTTGCACTTATGTACACCGAAATTTCCGAGATTTCTAAACCGATCTGCGTATTTTTTTAAATCGATAGAGAAACTTTGCGACGAAGTCCCATAAAAAATTTGGATTCCAACTCCTCAATCCTGATGCTGTAAGGGACCTCACCACCAAAACTAATGGGATTTAAAAACTCGGTTATTGGAGGTACCTACCAAGTAAAGACTTTATCATTGAATGAACTCGAGTACATACCCAACTCCTCAACCCTGATGCTGTAAGGAATTACAATCCTAAATCGTGGTGATTTAGAAACTAGCCTACTAAGTCAGTTAGAAAAAGCAACGAGTGCTTCCAAATCCTACTAACATTCCTTTTTTGCATTAGGCTTTGAAATCGGTATGTTAAAAAACGCCATGTAGGTATCTAAGCACATGAGTATACTCTGATTTTTAATTCCGTGGAATTCTGACGTTTCGTAATGTTACCAGAGATAAAACAATTCCCACAAAAAGAAAAAAAATTCAAAACTTATGTAAATAAAAATCAACTGCCGCATGTAGATAATAATATGAAACATGTCTGACAGACACTTCATGGTGATAATGTCATTCGACTTCCATTTTTGAATAAATTTTTTCAATGTGCTTCTTTTGTTTTCTATTGCTGTTAATGTGCACTTCCTAGTTTCCACTCTTAGCGATTTCTATTTTAGGGCGAAACGACTAATATTGTTACGCGGTTTAGGGCTTTTTATGTTGGCAGGGAATTAAAGTAGTTTGGGGTAAAATCGTACTTCGTAGATGTTAACCCTGTTTTCCATACAAATAACCCATCTGTAAATGACAATGACAGCTGTCAGAATTCCACCGAATTAAAAACCAGAGTATAGATGGTAGGTTTCGCCGCGCGACGCTGCTCGGAGCCCCGCGCCGCCGCGCCCCTCGAACGCCGCGGTGTTGTCTCCCGCATATTGTTGACGCACCCGAAGGCATTCTGTTCATACTTGGGTATGCAGTTATGACGTAAACATCCGCTTAGGAAAGGTTTTTGAAAATTCAACCCCTATTCAATTCAATTCAACGGGGTAAAATAGGTTTTAAATAGGTGGGCATAAGCTAGTCATTAATATTACCGGTCAATGTGAAAAATTATGAAATTGACCTTCTGTGTTAGTCAGTGTTAACCGGACGCTAATAACTTTCAATTGATCACTCTGACCGTGACGTCATCGTTTGTTTGTCCGAGTTTAAGAAAAGTTACAAAATATTTCCTGACGAATGTTTTGTTTCAGTCGCTCCTTCGGGAGTTGCGACGAATCGCGAGAGTGAAGAGCATCCGACTGATACAGACGACGAGTTGGATGTATTGTGTTTCGCTCCGAATAGAATCGTTGAAGACGCGAGGAACCCCCAGGACACTGGACTGAAACCAGAGGAATCGTTGCCGGAAACAGGGAATAGTATCAATTGTCGAACAACTAGGCGAAGTGGACTTCGTACAAACAAACAAGTGGATACAGTTAATAATTCACAGGATACAATACTCGGTACACAGTTACGGAAACCCAAGGACCGAGTACAGTATATCTGTGACGTTTGCCAAAAGATATTTCAACGGAAAACTTCCTTAGTTACACACATAAGGACGCACACTAATACAAAAACGTTCACTTGTAAGTTATGTGATTACAATTGTACAAAAAAATGTAATTTAGTGAAACACATGAGGACTCACACTGACGAAAAACCATTTGCTTGCGCGTTATGCGATTATAAATGTACAGTAAATAGTTTAGTGAATCATATGAGAACTCACACTGGCGAGAAGCCATTTGCTTGCAAGTTATGCGATTATAAATGTACAGGACATAGTAGTTTAGTGAGTCACATGAGAACTCATACTGGCGAGAAACCATTTGCTTGCAAGTTATGCAATTATAAATGTGCAGTAAACAGTACATTAGTGAGTCACATGAGAACTCATACTGGCGAGAAGCCTTTCGCTTGCAAGTTATGCGATTATAAATGTTCAAGACATAGTAATTTAGTGAATCACATGAGAACTCACACTGGCGAGAAGCCATTCTCTTGCAAGTTATGCGATTATAAATGTACAGTAAATAGTAGTTTAGTGAATCACATGAGAACTCATACTGGTGAGAAGCCTTTCGCTTGCAAGTTATGTGATTATAAATGTACAAGACATAGTAATTTAGTGAGCCACATGAGAACTCACACTGGCGAGAAGCCATTCTCTTGCAAGTTATGCGATTATAAATGTAAGACAAGTAGTGATTTAGTGAAACACATGAGGACTCACACTGGCGAGAAGCCATTCGCTTGCAAGTTATGCGACTATAAATGTACAGTAAATAGTATGTTAGTAATACACATGAGAACTCACACTGGCGAGAAGCCATTCGCTTGCAAGTTATGCGATTATAAATGTAAGACAAGTAGTGATTTAGTGAAACACATGAGGACTCACACTGGCGAGAAGCCATTCGCTTGCAAGTTATGCGACTATAAATGTACAGTAAATAGTAATTTAGTGAGCCACATGAGAACTCACACTGGCGAGAAGCCATTCTCTTGCAAGTTATGCGATTATAAATGTACAGTAAATCGTAGTTTAGTGCGTCATATGAGATCTCACACTGGCGAGAAATCATTTTGAAGTACATATATGACCGCTAGTTTGGCCCGTTTTTTGATGACTTATTGTCCAGTGTGTGTCTGTTACGCTGGCTCTACACGATGGGCCATCGCGATGACCCACTGCGATGGACCATTGTGTAGAGCGCGTAGTGGCGTCTGATGGCTTATGGCGCGTGCGATGGTCTTGTGATGGCGTCGGTGTCGGTTGTTTCAAAATGTATATTATAATAAAAATATTATAATTTATAATAAAACTGTAACAGGTCCATTCTGTAGATTTTTGGAGATATTTTAAAAATTTTTTTGAAGTGCATAATAAATAATAATAATCGATACTGAAGCCAAAACTGGAATTTTTGTCTGCATGTCTGTCTTTCTCTCTGTATCTTGGCCGCGCATCACGCCGAAACTACTGAATGGATTTCAATGAAACTTTGCATGATTTGAGTTCATACCACGAGGCAGGACATGGATACTTTTTATCCCGAAATTCAGCACGGGAGAGGGGATGTAGTGTAGTGTGTAGTGTAAGCGTTAGTATATAAGGTGTTCCAAATAGATTTAAGATTACTAATAAACGAGCCTTAGTCGTGTACAGTTGTTTCAATTAAGAACAATAAACACACCTCATGGCGACCCTGCCAGTCGGTCGCGTGCGCCGGCTGTGCAGTGGGCCAAAGACAAGTGTAAACACAAGACATGAATTAACTAACAACCATAATGGACAAGAAGTATAATAATTGAGTGAAAAATACCAACTGATTATATAGCCCATGGAATAATTAATATTAAACACATCTATGAAATACGTAATTTAAGTGAATAAAAAAAAAAAAATAAAAATTTAATAAAAAGTTCGAGCAGCTGATTCAATGAAGCCTCATTGCTACAACTGACAACGGACCACCCACGGTCCGCAGAAGAGACCCAAGCAGCAGGCAGGAGTGTTAAAAAAAAAAAAAAAAAGTGTGCGGTGAGCAGTTTGTTTTAAGTGTTTTTGTGCAAATGAATAGGCGTGTTAAGTGCGTTGACTTGAATGAGACTTTTTTTTTTAAGGACCGCTAAGTTTTTTATATTGTAATATTGTAGTTTAACGATTTATGGAAGCCAAGTTAAAAAGTTTTTGTGTCGATTTAGAAAACATTAGGGTAAGTGTTAGAAAATTAGGTCCTAAGCGAAGATTAGCAGCAATAGGAAAAAGTAAAATTGGAAAGGCTTTAGATATATATGAACAGTATAAAACATTTGTGAAATCTTTAGATTTTAAGACATTAACAGACAGTGATTATTCAGGGTTAGTTATAGAAAATTTATGTAAGAATATAGAAGAAACTTATTGTAAAATATTAGGTTACTGTGAGTCATCATCAACAAACATGGCGAGTTTCGATTTAAAAACAGCTAGTAATTTAATACCTGTCATGGATGGAAAAGAGGTGACGACGGAAAATATCATCCAAGGAATAGAAATGTACGATTCTTGCTTAACAAAACCAGAGGACAAGAAATTACTGATTTCTTTCGTACTTAAAACACGATTAACTAAAATAGCTAGATTGAAATTACAGTCTGATTATAATACGATAAATGATTTGACGTTGGATATCAAAAAGTTTTTACTCACGAAAAAATCAGCGAATTCTTTATTAATCCAAATGAATAATTTATCTCAAAATGACTTAACTATTTCAAATTTCGGTAATAAGTTAGAGGAACTTTTTGTTGAATTGACAATTTCCCAAGCGGAATCAGATAAAACAGCCAGTACTATTTTAAGACCAATAAACGAAAAGTTGGCAATAAAACGGTTTGCTGATGGATTGCGTAACAGAAGATTAGGTACAATAATTGCAGCACGTGATTACCAGGAATTGAAAGATGCAATCCGTGCGGCAGAGGACGAAGAATCGTCTCAACCATCAGGCCAAGTCTTCATAAATATGAGAGGTAAGCCCAGGGGTAGAGGAAGTTACTCCCGTGGATTCCAAGGACAAAATAGAGGTCAGTATACTAACTATCGCAATAATTATGGCTTTAACTATCGTGGAAGATCCGCTGGTCCGAGTGGTTACCGTAACCACCACAACCGTGGTTATTCCCGTGGTTTCCGTGGATTTCGAGGACAACAAGGTCGTGGCACAAGGCAACAAGCATATTATGTAGGTGAGTGTCTTAGCGCAGAACAGAAAAATTTGAATAATTTAAATGAAAGTCAGTTTTTTCGAGCATAAGATTTTATCTTCATGCGATGGGGTCGATATTTTAAAGTTCAGGATAGGTAGTGTAGAATATTCATTTTTATTAGATACGGGTGCAACCCTATCAGTTATACGTAACAATAAATTACCAAATAATATAAAATTTTACAATGACGAAACCATAATTTGTGGCTTAGGAGGCAAAATAAGTTCTCAAAAAGTAACATGGCTAGATTTACAAACACATTCAAATGTATTTCGTCATAAGTTCCACATATTGGACAATATGCCTTGTCACACAGACGGAATTATAGGTTTAGATTTCTTACGTACTTACAATGCGAATATAAACTTGCGAACGAATGAGTTAACTTTGTACAGTCGAGGGCAAATGTGTTCAATACCAATTAATAAAAGTAATGAAAATAAAATTTATTTGACATTGCCAGCTAGAAGTGAATCAATACATTTTATTTCGATAGATAAATCATTTGTTACAGGAAATGAGTATGTTTTGAGTGGAAAACAGTTTTCAGAAAATATATTTTTGGCGAATAGTTTAGTAAAAGTTCACAATGGTAGGATACCAGTGCGATTACTTAATATGTCTGAAAAAGATGAAAAGTTAAATATATTTAAACCAGAATTAAATTCATTAGAGGATTATGAAATACGTAACTTTGAGAAGTCGTACAGTTCAGTAGAAAGAGTTAAAAAATTATTACAAACATTGAAGTTGGATCATTTAAATTCATACGAGCGAAGCCAGGTAGAGTCCATATGTGCCAAGTATGTCGATGTATTTTACTTGGAAGGCGATAAGTTAGGCACAACGAATATAATGGAGCAGTGTATTAACGTAAAACCAAACACCAAACCTGTTTATGTTAAGCCATATAGAATTCCCGAGTCATTGAAATCTGAAGTGGATAGGCAAATTGAAAACATGTTGAAAGAGAGCATTATAGAACCGACAAACAGCGATTGGAATAGCCCAGTACTTTTAGTTCCAAAGAAATCGATTAACAATAACAAAAAATGGAGGTTAGTTATTGATTACAGAAAGGTAAATAATGTTATTCAGGACGATAAATTTCCATTGCCTAACATAACGGAGATATTAGATTCATTGTCTGGAGCTATGTACTTTAGTCATTTAGATCTTCAGTCTTCATACTACCAAGCTAGTTTAGAACCTAATAGTAGAAAAGTTACAGCTTTTACAACAAATTCGGGACAATATCAAATGATGCGTTTACCAATGGGACTTAAAATAAGCCCTAGTGCTTTTTCTCGTGTTATGTCTATAGCATTATCAGGTCTTACGTGCGATAAAGCATTTGTTTACATGGACGATTTAATAGTCTATGGACGAAACTTAGAATGTCATAATAAAAATTTAATAGATATATTTGAGCGTCTTCGAAAGGTAAATTTAAAGGTTAATCCACAAAAATGTGAATTTCTAAAGACCGAACTCTTGTACTTAGGTCATGTTGTTACGTCAGACGGTGTTCTCCCAGATCCAGAAAAAGTAAGGGTGTTACAAAATTATCCCATTCCAAAAAGTACCGATGAAGTAAGACGTTTTGTCGCATTTTGTAATTATTACCGAAAATTTATACCGAAATTTTCCGAGATAACTGTACCATTAAATAAACTTTGTAGAAAAAATTCAATATTTGAATGGACGGAGGAATGTCAAAAAGCTTTCGATAACTTAAAACAAAGCTTAGTTTGTCCACCTATTTTACAGTACCCTGATTTCTCTGAGAACAATGAGTTCATTTTACAAACGGACGCTTCCGGTATCGCTATCGGATCGGTTTTGTGTAATAAAAACATGAAACCCATAGCTTATGCGAGTAGACCGCTAAACAAAGCCGAGTTAAACTATCCGACAATAGAGAAAGAGTTGTTAGCAATTGTTTGGAGTGTTAAATATTTTAGACCATATTTATTTGGTAGGAAATTTACGATTATGACGGATCATATGCCACTTATATATTTATTTAGTATGAAAGATCCCTCTAGCCGATTGTTAAAGTTTAGGTTGAAACTCGAAGAGTATGATTATAGTGTTATTTACATTAGAGGAAAAGATAACGTAGTAGCAGATGCATTGAGTAGGGTGACCATTACTTCAAACGAATTAAAGGATATAAATCAAAAAATAATGGTAATGACTCGAGCACAGAGTAGGAAGTTAAAAAATAATTTGGATAGTAGTTTCGGGAACCGAAGTAGGCATACTTCTAATGTTTCTGACGACGATAGGTCAGGCCAACCTAGAGTAGCAGAAATATTACGTATTCCCAGTGGTTCCGTAGAAATGAAGTTGATTGAAGGAAAATATTTAGATAGGTTACGAACGAAAGGAAAAATAAGTGAGGAATATAAATGCTTTGCATTTGTAGAAAGTCAATTAATTATATACATAAACCTCAATTTTATGTTGCAATTCACGCGAGACGTATTTGCGAATATGTTGAGAGATTTTTGTAAAAAGATAAATGTGTCAGAAATATGTATAATAAAAGAAAAAAATATCGCGAAATTTTTAAAAGAGTTATGTGAAGAGATAAAAAGTAGAAATATTTGGACCGGTCCCCAAATTCATATTTTGAAAAATATTAAGAGAATTACGAATAAAGACGAGAAAACAGTAATACTAAACGATTATCATTTATTACCTTCGAGCGGACATGCCGGTATTCGTCGAATGGTAAATAACATTAAGAGTAAGTATTACTGGCCAGGACTAGAAGCTGATGTAAGGAGCTATGTGAGTAAGTGTACTAAGTGTCAAGTGATGAAACACTCTCGTAGTTATAAGGAGCCTATGGTAATAACAACGACTGCCAGTTCAGCGTTTGAGAAAATTTTCTTGGATCTAGTTGGTCCATTAGACAAGGATGACGCAGGTAATCAATATATACTTACCATCCAGTGTGAGCTTACGAAGTATGTGGAGGCATACCCGATACCGACAAAGGAAACTGAGGTAGTAACTAGAGCATTAGTTAATAATTTTATATTACGTTACGGCGTTCCTGACGTCATGGGATGTGACAGAGGAAAGGAGTTCATATCATCAACAATGGAGGAAACATGTAAGTTATTAGGAATAGAGAAAATCCATTCCACAGCATATCATCATGAGAGCATAGGTGCATTAGAAAATACCCATAAACATCTACGAAACTTTTTACGTATTCAATGTGAGGAAAATACGTACACGTGGAGCCATTGGCTACCATTTTGGTGTTTTGCTTTTAATACAACCATACATACATCAACAAAATATACACCATATGAATTAGTTTTTGGTAAACCGTGTAGTATTCCGAGTCGATTGAAAAGTGATATTATAGAACCAATGTATAATGCGGATAATTATGCATTAGAATTAAAATATAGATTACAAGTAGCACACAGAGATGCGAGAAAAAGGTTGATTGATAGTAAGATAAATAGAAAATTAAGTTATGATAAAAATAAAAAACCAGTTAATTACCAAAAAGATGATTTAATTTTAGTTAGAAACGATAGTACCAACAAAATGGATCCATTGTTTAAAGGACCATATTTAGTAATTAAGGATATTGGACCAAATGTTGAAATAGTTAAAAATAACAAAACTGAAATTATTCATAAAAATCGTACAAAACCATATAAAAATTAATTATAATAATTGTCTTATGTAATTAGAAATTTTTGAATTATTGTTAGATATAAGTATAAAACTTTAGTAAATAAGTACGTTATGTATTAGATAATAAGTATACCTCATTAAGTATATAAGTAGTAATTTTAAAAATGTTTATTTTCTATAATTGTATATTCAAAAAAAAAAAAAAATCAAGTCCATATATTTTTTTTTTTACTTTTAGGGGGATGATGTAGTGTGTAGTGTAAGCGTTAGTATATAAGGTGTTCCAAATAGATTTAAGATTACTAATAAACGAGCCTTAGTCGTGTACAGTTGTTTCAATTAAGAACAATAAACACACCTCAGTAGGTCAAAATGTCTTAGCTGTAATTATTTCATTCATTCTTTTTTTGTTAGATAGGAGGCACTTCAAAGATTGCCCTGTAAATATTTCAAGGTCATCGGTTTGGTAATTCAAACATTACAGACATCACAACCCACAAGGTTCAAATAATTTGAAACCCGGCTGGTACAGGAACCTTTGAACGTACCTACGGTTCATCTTAGGCTGGTGCGCGTTAAAATGTTTGTCTGTTTGTTAATACTAATACATTATCAGAACTATTTTATGAAGCTGTTTAAAGTCTCATTTTATTTTAAACATGCGGATACCCGCGACTTCGTTTGCGTAGATATTAGTTTTTAAAAATCCCGTGGGAATCATTTTGTTTTTCCTAAGCTCCTTTGAGCTCATACTTTGCTAAAAACTGTTAAAAGTTCATTGGCGGATGTTTAGGTAGATCAAAATGTAAACATCCGCCAGTGAAAGTCCCATCAAAATCTGTCCAGCCTTTCAGAAATTAGCCGGTAATCTTTAAAGTATCTCCTGTCTAACAAAAAAAGAATGAATGAAATCGCACCGAAGAAAAGAATGAATGAAGTCGCGTTAATGAATTACAGCTAAGTACACATTTTAATTTTCATCCCCT
Source organism: Melanargia galathea (assembly GCA_920104075.1). NCBI lineage: Eukaryota > Metazoa > Arthropoda > Insecta > Lepidoptera > Nymphalidae > Melanargia > Melanargia galathea. Next base: position 8,793,804 of record OV049878.1, read on the forward strand.
CTCCCAAGGAAACCATGCTGAATTTCATGATAAAAAGTACCCTATATGTTACTCCATAGTATGAACTTTAATCATACCAAGTTTCATTTCAATCCATTCAGTAGTTTTAGCGTGATGCGCGCACAAACACAGACAAAAATTTCAGAAATAGCTTTTTTACGTACCATTAGTTATCCCTAACATCCCCCAGTTATTATTTTGCAAAAAATCTTTAAAGTACAGATACGGCAAGTCTGTAACGATTTTATTATATGGATAGATAAATATACTTAATTTTGCCATTTAGTTATTTATTTTAATTTAATTAGAACTGGTAAATATCCAGTAAAACTAATTAAATAGATGATTACTCGGAGTTTGATTTCAGTATCCCAGGTGAATCCTATTACTAGTTTCCTTACCAGCTACCTTAATCTGTTACTAGGCCCAGGTAAGCATGCTCAGCTACTTGGTTCTGACACTAGCTATCATGATCTATTACTAGGCCTAGGTAAGTGTGCTCAGCTACTTGGTTCTGACACTAGCTATCATGATCTATTACTAGGCCTAGGTAAGTGTGCTCAGCTACTTGGTTCTGACACTAGCTATCATGATCTATTACTAGGCCTAGGTAAGTGTGCTCAGCTACTTGGTTCTGACACTAGCTATCATGATCTATTACTAGGCCTAGGTAAGTGTGCTCAGCTACTTGGTTCTGACACTAGCTATCATGATCTATTACTAGGCCTAGGTAAGTGTGCTCAGCTACTTGGTTTTGACACTAGCTATTATGATCTATTACTAGGCGTAGGTAAGTGTGCTCAGCTAATTGGTTTTGACCCTGACACTAGCTACCTTGATCTATTACTGGGCCCAGGTAAGTGTACTCAGCTACCAGGTTCTGACACTAGCTACTTTGATCTATTACTAAGCTTGGGTAAGTATGCTCAGCAACTTGGTCAATAGCTTCACAGCTGCACATTCGTCCATTACACGTTTCTTTGACGTGATAACGTCCTATAAATCGTCGAACGCCGCGCCGGCTGCACCCACGGAAAAGTGTGACGTTCCGCCTGAGCCGAGCGTGCAAGCGACAGCGCGGAACAAGCGAATCGAAGTGGCACGAACGGCCTATATATGCTTACTTATGATGTTATCACGTAAAATTATCGCCCGTAAACCGACTTTACAGACAACCATTTTCCATTTTTAACCAGACTCGCTAACCATTTACTAACACTTTATCGAATAGCTAGATAGTGTGACACAGGGTGGGAATTGGGATAGACAGAAATGATACTCAGGATTCGGATAAATGTCGCTGTATCCTGCAGTTTCCTGCAGTTGGGAGGGGGTGACACCATCATCAGGGCAGATTACCACTGACCGATGAACATTGAACACATAACCACGCATTTGCGCTGCACATGCTGCAACATGGTTGCCACACCAAAAATAATTTATTTCCCGAAACGCCTGCGCATCATTCGGCCACGTGTTCGGGCTCCGTGACATGTCGTGACTCGTGAGTCTACGTAGACGTCAAGGGCGTCGCCAGGTAGGGGCAGGGGGGGGGGGGCAGCTGCCCCCCCCTAGAGATTTGAGAAAATATAAATATGCTATAGTTTGAAAAGAAAATTCTGATTTTTTTAATATGTTGTTAGGACCACTATCAGTAGTCTCCAATTTTGCAGTTTCGGAACACATCATGTGCTAACTTTGCAACACTTGAAAATATTTACACTTTTCGCATACTATAATATCATCAACTTGCCCCCCCCTGGCCAGCGGCTGGCGACGCCCTTGGTAGACGACGTAGTCACATGAGGCTAATCCGTACAGAGAGGAAGCTTCATACAAGCCGGCAGCGGCCCGCTGTACACACACATAGCGCACGTTAATTTGTCATCCAACAGCCGGTTGGAGAGGGATTAAGAGCTTAAAACCGCCACGCTACTCCAATGCGGGTTGGCGGGCTTTAACGACTATTGTCACAATATGATAGTGATAATAACCGGGATCGACTGCTTGACGTGCTCTCCGAGCCACGGGGGTGAAACACCGCCAACTACCAAGTCCGGGCTGGCATTGAAATTTCTTGACAAAAATACCTAACAATTTTTGCCTGACTCGGGAATCGAACCCGCCACCCGGGACCTCGTGATACCTATATAGTCGAATATGCTAACCACTAGACCAACGAGGCAGTCAGAATGCTCACAATCGGATTAATAGTTATGGAGAAATGTGTGGACAGACATGCATACATGTTGAAAATCCACTAGATCTTTAGTCAAGAATTGTTATATGGTAGCACGGTGTCGGAATTTGTTCATGAAAACGCCATCTACCTTCTAAGATAAGAACTTTTATCTCAGTGTGACTACTTTTTAACCGACGTTTTTATTTTTTACTGGCAACTCTGCTATCTACACGTCAATATAGATAGAGACTAGTATATTAGTGATCTGTGATAAAGATCATTATTGAATCGGTGATTTGGTGATTTTTGAAAAGCGCGGGAAACTTAACTTGGCGGGAGTATCTTTTTGGCTTTTGTTTATTTATTTGTGAAAAAAGTGGATCAGTAGAGGTTTTTAGTTTATAGTAGGTAGTCTAGTGTTATAATATTTATATTATTTATTTGTAAATAGTGTACATACATATCTCGGGATCTGGTAAGTTTTTTTTTCTATGGGGGTTGATCCCCCGGACGACCCAGGTGGCCCGGGGCCTGGCCCTGGACCACCTGTAGCACATAATATTATAATTGACGATTCCTCATTGGACACTGAGGATGGATTTATTCCTCTCTCAGAAAGGAAACGAGTTAGACCACGTAAGAGATGTCGTCATTGCAACAAAAAAAGAAAAAGTAAGGATGGGAAATTGTATGCCCAAGGATGTAATTGCGATGACTCTGATGAGAAATTAATTCCCATGGTATTAGATGATGGTGAAAAAACAATGTTACCACCTAGAAGTCCTGTAGCACAAGTTAATACTGGTGCCACTATTACACAACCCAACTCTTCAGGTCACCCACAACCGCAAACTCAAATTGCTAGGAAGTATGTTAGCACTGATTCAGGCCCATTCACTGTTCACATACAAAGAGTAACCACATCCCCTAACGACCCTATTACTTTACACCCCATACAGTTTGGCAAAGACTTAAAAAAATATAATATTAAAAATATTGTTAATGGCAGTCTAAAACGGATAGGCAGGAATAGAGTGTCCATGGCTTTCACCAACTATCAGGATGCTAATTTGTTTACGGAGAGCTCTGTAATAGTTGGGCTCTCTTACAAAGTTTTCATTCCCAGCTTCACAGTTACTCGAGTAGGCATAGTCAAAGGTGTTCCCCAAGAATTGACTGAGGAAGAGATCCTGGAAGGCATCACGTTGCCTATAGGATGTGGTCCAATAATTAAGGTAAGGCGTATCAAAAGAAAAAATATAACTGAAGGTACTGATGCAACTTTATTTTCTAATACCAATATGGTTGTGTTGACATTTGACGGTCAAATATTACCAAAAAGGGTGTTCTTGTGGTATACATCTCTCCCCGTTGAATTATATATCTTTCCTACTATCCAGTGCTACAATTGCTGCAAATTTGGTCATACTAAAATTTTGTGCAGATCAAAGCCTCGTTGCTTTAAATGTGGGGATGAACACCCCTCAGACACTTGTTCCGTTGTTTCTGAAAACGCTTGTTGTCTCCACTGCTCTGGTCGCCACTTTGCCACTAGTAAGCTTTGCCCAGAATTCTCCAGACAGCAAAAAATTAAAATTTCAATGGCCCAGAGCTGCAGCTCATATGCAGAGGCGGCTAAAATCCACCCCCCAGCTTCAAAATCTTATGCTGATGTAATAGCTTCCTCTCCTCTCCAATCTAGAAATGAAAATCATGCTACATCAAACTTTAATTCACAGGTACCTGCTAAACCAAACAGTTCTTATAAAGAAACTGTGTTTGTTCAACGTCGTGTTCCTCCTAAACAAACTGGAGGGTATGACCGCACCATGCATGAATCAATTAACAATGAATATAATAATCATAATTCCCAATTGCCAGATGGTTATGTGTTGAAACAGAGATCAAATACAATCCCTCAAAAATCTATTGCAGAATTAATTTTGGAACTTATTAAATTACTTTCTAATTCTAATTATTCATTATCTAGTACTAACTCTTTACCGTCCAACGTCGCCAACTCATTATTGACAACTTTAAACCAACACTTTAATTATGGACCACAAAATCCTTCAGTGGAACTGTAGGAGTGCCATAAGCAAAAAAACTGATATTATTTACTTACTAAATAAATTTAAGCCTATGGCTATGTGTCTCTCTGAGACATGGTTAAAACCAGAGTTTTCTTTCAGGATCTCTGGTTTTGTTACTGTGAGAAATGATAGACTTGATGGGTATGGTGGAGTGGCCATACTCATTAATAAAGCTTTCTCCTATAAAATTTTTTCACTCCCTCCTCTCAGTGATGGCATTAATGCCATTGCTGTGATTGTAAATAAAATTTGTATTATTTCTGTGTATATACCTCACCCATCTTATTCTTTATATAATGAGTTTAATCAATTACTTACTACTTTGCCTAGCCCATTTTTAGTACTTGGGGATTTCAACTGTCAAAATCAGTCATGGGGCAGTTCTAGCACTAGTTATTATGGTGAATTGATGGTGGATATTTTGGACTCTCAAAATGTATGTATATTGAACAATGGCACTCCAACTCGACGAACTGGTCCCGGTGAATGCCTTAGTGCTCCTGACTTGTCACTTTGCTCTCCGAGTTTGGCTGCTCTGATAACCTGGAGTGTACTTGATCATTCTTATGGCAGTGATCATTTACCAATTATTCTTAGTTTACCTATCTCTTGCCCTTCTTCTAACCTACAACACAGTTCTAAATTAAAACATAAGCTACCAGATGACTGGAGTACATTTAAACATTATGTTGATCAAAAGCTATCTAGCCTTCCTATTGTTAACAGTGGTAATGAAACAATATGTGCTGATGAGTTTACTAAAATTCTGATTGATGCTGCTAACGCTTTATTTCCATTAAGAGGTGCTAGACCGGGTAAAATTCCTTTTCCTCCTTGGTGGGATCATGAGTGCACTATAGCCATTAAGCAACGGAAAGAGGCTGAGAGAAAATATTGTTCCATGATGACTGTAGAGAATTTCGAAGTTTATACCCAAATTGCTCGTTCCACTCGCAAGCTCCTCAAAAAAAAGAAATTTGAGGGTTGGAGACGATTTTGTGAGTCCATAAGTCCAGATATTTGCCCATCAGTAGTTTGGAGAAATATTAGAAGATTTAAATCGGCTTTCTATTCATCTTCATCTGGTGCATTACCTATTGAGCTAGCCAACCAATTCATGGACAAGCTGGCTCCTTCATCTGCTCCTGATCGCAATAACGTCCAGTGCTGTATTCCTTACTCTGTAGCTTGTAGTTATACAGACCTTAATGCCCCCTTTTCTTTTTCTGAACTAAAAGGGGTGTTGTCTTATGTAAAAGACTCATCACCAGGCGAAGATGGCATTACATACTCTTTCCTAATAAACTGCAGTGACTCTTCTTTGAATTATTATTTGAGTATTATTAATGCCATTGTGTTTTCTGGTAATATTCCCTCTTCTTGGAAAACCCAAGCCATAATTCCCATATTAAAACCAAATAAACCAGCCTCTGATGTTTCTTCTTTTCGTCCAATAGCCCTATCTTCTATCCTTGCCAAAACAGCTGAGCATCTTGTTAAAAATAGGTTAGAATTTTTCATCGAAAATAACAAAATTTTGACAGCTAATCAGCTGGGGTTCAGAAAAGGTCATAGTACCATAGACAATATTAGTATTTTCATTTCGGATATTCGGTTGGCTTTTTCGAATAATGAGTCGGTCCTTGCGGCCTTTCTTGATATCAGCTCAGCGTATGATAATGTGCTGATCTCTGTAATGCATAAAAAACTACATGACCTTCATGTACCCCAATTATTAATTACATTTATCATCAATATGCTTTCTGAGAGGTGTATTAAATTAGACCTGCCAAATGGTGCTCAACTTTCAAGGCTTGCATGGAGAGGCCTTCCCCAGGGATCTGTGCTTAGTCCATTACTGTACAATGTATATACCTATGATTTAGAGACATCCTTAAACTCAGATGTAAATATTTTACAATATGCCGATGACCTTGTCTTATACATCTCGGAAAATTCTATAGAAAATGCTAGTAACTTCTTAACTACTTCCCTTAATAACCTAAATGACTGGTTAGATGCCAATGGACTGGAATTGTCTGTTAGTAAAAGCACTGTGGTTCCTTTTTCTAGAAGGAGAAACACTCCCGATTTCAACGTTCGTTATAGGAATAATCCTATCCCCGTAAAGTCTGAAGCAAAATTCTTGGGAGTTATTTTAGACTCTAAACTTACTGGAGTATCTCACTGTGACTACATTGTAGCTAGATGTGAAAGAAATTTAAATATGATCAGGTGTCTTACCGGGGTCTGGTGGGGTGCCCATTCTTTTTCTTTGCGTCTTATTTACAATGCCCTTATTCGTAGCTTATTAGATTACGCCACTTTTATTCTAGAGCCCTGTAGTGCCGTTGCTCTTAGAAAATTAGATGGCGTGCAGGCGAAAGCTTTAAGGATCATCCTTGGAGCCATGAAATCTAGCCCTATTAATGCTATGAAAATAGAGTGCGTTGATCCACCTCTATGTTTAAGACGTCAATTTTTATCCGATAGGTATCTATTTAAAGCTATGCAATTTTCACATCATCCTTTACGTGGTAAACTTCAACTCCTTTTGGAATCTATAGGCACCTGTTCGTACTGGTCCCATAAATCCCCCCCGTGTCTTATCAAAAGCTATCGAGTATTTTGCTCCATAAAAGCGCCGATTTATAGTTCATATTGTTATCCTATTTTCGATACTACATATAATGCATTAATAATATCTCCACATGTTAGAATCAATTCAGATATTCCAAGAAACCAATTGGAAGCTCCTCAGTATGTGAACATATTAAAAGAGAATGAATTTTCCGATTTTCATTACATATATAGTGACGCTTCTAAGCATTCACCGGATGGTATAGTTGGGGTTGGAATCGTTCATTGCCAGTATAATATTGTCCAAAAAATAAAACTTCCGCCTGAATCGTCTGTATTTACTGGCGAATGCCTTGGTCTGCTTAAATCTGTGGAATACATTCTTCTTGCCAAACTGAAGAAATCCATTATATTCACGGATTCTATGAGTGCCCTGCAAGCTTTATCTAGTTTTCCATTCAAGTCTCAGATTAGCCATATTATTTTAAAAATTAGAAACCGCCTACTACGCCAGTCAAATTTGACATTAAAATCGCAAACGAACGGCTAGTTCTGATTTTTTAATATGTTGTTAGGACCACTACCAGTAGTCTAAATTCAATTTTGCAGCTTCGAAAGACCTGTGCTAATTTTGTAGCACTCGAAAAACCGCGAAATTTTTGCACTTTTTTTGGGTTTTTCAATATAAGTCCTAAACTATGCGTTTCTAAAAAAATATTTTTCTATACTTTTTTAAAGTAGACTAAAATTGCTACAATTTAAGACCAAAACTAGCTCTTTAAATTCAATATTTATTGAGATACAGCTCTCCAAAAATTGACAATTAATTCCAAAAAAGTGAAATTTTAAGATTCGGTCAATTTTAAACCCCAATATCGGGGAAAATACTCATTTTACGAGTAAAGTTAATTGAAAAGATGTTGTAGTAAATATAATTAGCTTTAATTTAAACACTAAACAACGTCTGTAGCCCATATAGTTTACTTACAAATCCTAAAAGTTTAAAAAATGCGAAAATTGCAGTTTTCTCTTTAGTTTGTTTTGAATGTAATTTGAAAGAAAAAACCATGTACATCCACAAGAAATATGTATTAAAACTATTACTAAGTATTTAAATTAAGTATTTATAATGTTATTTATTCAAGAAAAAAATTATTTATATTATTATTGATCTTAGATTAGGTATATAGAAGAGGATATGAAACATCAAATTTAAATTGAAGCTTCCGGAACCTTAAAAATGGCGTATGGGCGGAGCCTAAATGACTTTTAGGGCTGGTGCTATCGATACTTAAATACTCGATATAAAATTATCAGCCACATTATTTACATATTTTATTTTGAAAATCAGTATGACAATAATCTATACTAATCTATTAAAGCGGAAGAATTTGTTTGTTTGAACGCGCTAATTATAATGGAATTGATGGATATAATGGATGCTATGGAAATACCTGTCGGATTTGAAAAATCCTTTTTGCGTTTGATAGCCCAATTTCTGAGGAAGGTTAAGGGCTATTTAACATTGTTTGGAAGCCCTAATTAATATACTATCATATGTGAATATATTGCAGTTCCAATATTACATACATAACCTCTTTTTTTTAAGTCGGCAAAAAATTAGATTGGCAATATCACTAAGAAGAAACTTACTGTTTCAATTTCATCTCTCTCTACCACTCTGAGAGACAAACAGTAGGTGGCAGGTGCGGTAAGTTTTATTTTTATCGACATTCAGTTTAATTGTAAACAATACAATCCCAACACTATACATACAATCAAACTTATTCTCGTGAAATAATCGAAGTTTTTGACGATACCGCATAAATTTACGCGTTTTGAATTAAATAAAGAAGAAGCTGAGCTTTACTTAATCGAAAAAACTCAAAATACTCGCTACAAAAAGAGAAAATAGAAGAATTTATTAGTTACCTATGAAATGAAATTCCTGGGCGTTTTACATTGCTTTTACGATCACAACTCACAATTGAACACTTCACCATTGTTTATTGCTTAAAACAACTGCTGAAACGCATGAAAACAGTGCAAAATAAGTATAAACTTAGAACTGACACACCGGAACAACAACAAACGCCATTTTTAAGGGACAAAAAAGTGGCTTCAGTAGGTAAATTTTATGACGTCATTCGACATTTGCGTGACGCGTTTACGCAATAACATAATCGACCTGTCTCTTTCTAATAATGTAGCTTTCCATAAATAAGAAAGGCTTAGAAATAGTTTAATTTGTTTTATTCGAAAAATACATCATATAACTATAATTGAGTAAAATGCAACATATCCTCTCCTATATACCTAATCTAAGTTATTGATATTTATTGATTTTTATGAAACATATTAATCTGTATTAAAATGACATTATGAGTTCCGAGCAATATAAGTCGTAAACTACGAATTTTTGTTTAATATTTTCTATACATTTTTAAAGTAGACTAAAATTGCTACAGTTTGACATCAGAACCAGTTCTGTAGCTTCAATAATTGTCGAGATACAGCTCTCCTAAAATTGAACTTTTTTCAAAAAAAGTGAAAATTTAAGAGTTGGTCAATTTTCGACCGCGATCTTGGGGATAATACTCATTTTATGTGTAGAATTATAGGTAAAAATGTTATATAGGTCGGCCGTTCAGAGAATGCGTTCCTGACACCTATCAGTTAGTCACGACTAGTGATGGGCACAACATAACAATGAGTTCGTTACCGTTCCTCCAAAATGAACCGGCGCATTATTTTAAGATTATTTTCGTTTTAAATTGGCGGAATCATTTAAAATTTATATTTTAGTTATTTAAGTAGAAACCAAAAAAAGGTAATATTCATATAATAAAATTGTTTTATTTATTCTTTGTTACAAAGTTACAATCTGTATTTCTATGCAATAAAGTAAGTACATTGAATTGAATGTGCGTACAGAAATAAAATTTCATAAAAGTTATCTTAGTCCATTATTTTCAAATTCTTAAAAAGAAAAACAAAGCGTATTATTTTATACTAGATGATGCCCACGGCTTCGCCCGTGTGGATTTAGGTTTTTAAAAATCCCGTGGGAACTTTTGATTTTCCAGAACAAAAAGTAGCTTATCTGTAGAAACCCGTCCCCAAAACGGAAAAATCCCGTGGGATCCCCACGATTTCGGAATACAATTCCTTACAGCATCAGGGTTGAAGAGTTGGATATGTACCTACTCGAGTTCATTCAATGATAGTCTTTAATTGGTACCCCCAATATCAATTTAAATAACCGAAAGTTTCTAAAACCCATTAGTTTTGGGGATTAGGTCCCCTACAGCATCAGGATTGAGGAGTTGGAATCCAAAATTTTTATAGAACAGGGTCGCAATGTTTCTCTATCGATAAAAAAAAAATTACGCAAATCGGTTCAGAAATCTCGGAGATATCGGTGTACATAGGTAGAAAAACACAACTCCTCCTTTTTTGAAAGTCGGTTAAAAAAGTAGCTTGTGTTACTCCCTGGTTAATTCTCTACTTGAATGTGAAGGTCCCGTCAAAATCGGTTCAGCCGTTCCGAAGATTAGCCCGTTCAAACAGACAGACAGACAGACAGACAGACAGACAGACAAAAATTTTAAAAACGTGTGATTCGGTTATGGTAGCGTTCAAATAACCATATAAGCTTAATATGAGGTAGTTATTTCGATATTACAGACAGACACTTCAATTTTATTTATTATATAGTATAGAATAGTATAGATTATAAGTATAACTGTATAAGAACAGATTACGATACTTGCCTGTTATTTTTAGCACAGCACTATTATACAAATATAGAGCGCTGACATAACCTTGTAATAGCGCAGTATAGATTTAGAAAAATATTGTTTACCAAGTTATTTGACACTCAGTTTGGCACAAAATTATAACATTCATTGATTATTGATATAATAATGTTGTTTTAATGCTCATCAATTGTTAAAACGGTAAACAACCAGCAAAAATATTTTTATCGTAACTGCAACGCCATTACAAAGCTACGTCGTCAGTTCAATCGCGACGTGTCAGGAACGCATTCTCTGAACGGCCGAACTTTAGTAAATCTAATTAACTTTAATTTAAGGGTAATATGACATCTCTAGGACATATAGTTTACTCACAAATCTTAAAAGTCCAAAAAATGCGAAAACAATTTTCGTAAATTTGCTCTGCTTAGTTTGGTTTGTGAGTACCTTGAAAGGAAAAACCATGAACATCCACAAGAAATGTATATTTAATCTATTATTATAGTATTCATAATGTTATTTATGAAAAAAAAAAAAATATTTATTTATCTTATTTTATTGATATTTATGAAGCATATTAACCTGCATTACAAAGATATTATTTTTGGTTATAATTGTTCATTATGGTTTGTGAGTAAACTATATGGCCTAGAGACGTCGTTCCACCCTTAAATTAAAGCTAATTAGATTTACTACAACATTTTGACTATAATTTTACCCTTATAATGAGTATTATCCTCAAGATGGCGGTCGAAAATTGACCAAATCTTAAATTTTCACTTTTTTTGGAAAAAGTTCTATTTTAGGAGAGCTGTATCTCGGCAAGTATTGAAGTTACAGAACTGGTTCTGGTGTCAAATAATAGCAATTTTAGTTTACTTTAAAAATGTATAGAATATATTTAAAAAAAATGCGTAGTTTACGACTTATATTGCTCGGAACTCATAATGTCCTTTTAATACAGGTTAATATGTTTCATAAAAATCAATAAATATCAATAATAATATAAATAATTTTTTTCTTGAATAAATAACATTATAAATACTAAATATAAATACTTAGTAATAGTTTTAATACATATTTCTTGTGGGTGTACATGGTTTTTTCTTTCAAACTACATTCAAAACAAACTGAAGAGAAAACTGCAATTTTCCCATTTTTTAAACTTTTAGGATTTATAAGTAAACTATATGGGCTACAGACGTCGTTTAGTGTTTAAATTAAAGCTAATTATATTTACTACAACATCTTTTCCCTTAACTTTATCCGTAAAATGAGTATTTTCCCCGATATCGGGGTTTAAAATTGACCAAATCTTAAAATTTCACTTTTTCGGAATTAATTGTCAATTTTTGGAGAGCTGTATCTCAGCAAATATTGAATTTAATGAGCTAGTTTTGGTCTTAAATTGTAGCAATTTTAATCTTCTTTAAAAACGTGTAGAAAATATTTTTTTTTAAACCCATAGTTTAGGACTTATATTGAAAAAACCAAAAGTAGTGCGAAAATTTCGCGGTTTTTCGAGTGCTGCAAAGTTAGCACAGGTCTTTCGAAGCTGCAAAATTGGATTTACACTACTGGTAGTGGTCCTAACAACATATTAAAAAATCAGAACTAGCCGTTCGTTTGCGATTTTAGCCACTTTTGGAGTCAAATTTGACTGCACTATACTTACATGTTATGAAAAAGGCTATACAGTGGTGTTTTCCTGGGTACCAGGTCACTCTGGCATTTCGGGAAACGAACGCGCTGATCAGCTTGCTAACGAAGCTATTTCATGCGGAGATATGGCAGACTATTGTAACTGTACCTATGATTTGTGTGCACTGCCAAAACATTCCCTTCAGGAATCTTGGAGAGTGGCTTGGTCGATTTCTAGCCAGTCAAAGGGTAAAGCATTTGCTAGGATTCAAAATTCTATTCCGTCTAAGCCATGGTTCTCAAGTTTAAAGTTGAGCAGGAGAGTGACGTGTATCTTGACGCGTATGCGTTTGGGCCACGTTTGTTCTCCTGTTCAACTGGCGAAATTTGGAATTGTGAACAGTGATTTGTGCGAATGTGGTGGGGTGGGTGACCTGAACCATATTTTTTTATCATGCCCAAAATATAACCAGCATTCCTTTTACGAGGGTCTTATTCAATGTCTCATCCCTCTTCCTACTTCCGTTGACATCCTCTTGTCCTCTGATGATCCCTGTGTATTTTTCCTTACTTTTTTATAACTTTTTTCCTCATACATACTCTTAAATGATATTAAGTTGTAAATATTATATATATTCTTGTTTATTAATTGTAAATTATCTTGTTGTAAATATTATATATATTCAATTTCTTTCCTTTCCTGATCCTTCCAAAATTTCGATAATTACCTAAAAAGATTTTCATATGTAAATAAGTTTCCTCAGTTTTAAAAAATAAAATAAAAATAAAAGTCACTTGTATATAATCTATGGTCACTTGATACTGGCTCAATCGCTCCACGCGCGGAGCCATACACCGAAGAAGAAGAAGAAGATTTGGTGATTTGAATTTGAAAGGATTTTTTTACGTTTCGATAGCCGCAGAGATCACAAGTTAGATACCGCATTGCAAAGTTAATATTTTTTATCAATTTGAAGTCTTCAAATCTGGGCGCTAATTTTAGTGAAGTCTTCACTAAAATTAGCGCCCAGATTTTTATTGACCTTGTTAAATCGATAATAATATTTTTGTATTTTAATTAACTTTCAATCGCTAGATTTCAATAGTTCGTTAATATTACGTTCCGTTATACGGTAAACAAAACATTTCTAACCTCAAATTATACGTAATTTCAGGGTCAACTGTATCAATCAAGTGATCAAAAAGTTAAATTATTTTCATGACGCTTACGTAGATAATATATTATCATATAATTCGGGCGTCTCGAGCGCGTATGAATAATTTAAATTTGTTTCTTAAACTCTAGTGGTAGCCGGTACTTCAGTTGATTTTGTAACGATGTCCTACAGAAATATTTTGAAAACTTTCTCCCAAGCAAAAAGCACGTATTTGAGAAGATGTAATGGTGTTGTTACCACGTTCGGAAACTACAGAAGCATTATTCCTCTATCGACAACGAGGCTAGCTTTAAAGGATGAAAAGTAAGTGCTTATACAAACTAACTTATCAGCTGATCTATAAACGAAGATTTCGGGACAATACGAGGTCTCATGTTCGCTTTTCTACTTCCCCTAGGGTTCCCAACCATACTGTTAAAAATATTATTATACTTTTTTCGTTCGTTAATACTGTTCTATAAAAAAAAAGTATTCAATATACTGTTTTTATGCCTGCTGGTATCCGGAGCTATTTTTTTTTTTTCATAGGATTAGCGGGCAACTGAGCAAGCGGGTCACCTGATGTTAAGTGATTACCGCCGCCCATGAACATTAGCAGCACCAGAGGAACCACTAATGCGTTGCCGGCTTTTGAGGAAGGGGACTGGCTCTTCAGCTCGCTGCCGGAATACAGATGCTTTGCGGCAGATTACGGCTGAAGTGTGGTCGCTAACCAGGCGGATTCGGGGTAGAATCCTACCACAAAGTAATATTAACTTAAGTTGTGGAGAGGTCTATGTGTATTTTAAAAATGATAGTAAATTCTGTAATTGTACAAGCAGTCCAAAAAAATATGTTTTTAAAATGTAAAAAAAAATAAAATACTGTTTTTTTTTTTTGTAAAATGCTGTTCATTTCATTTCTCCGATTTTAATATATTTCATTTCTCGTACAAAAAGTTGGGAACCCTAACTTCCTCTAGCACATTGAACCATACCTAGGTAGTTTTATATTGTTGGTCTTCACACAATCATGTTCTTTAGATAAATACATTGATAAAAGCTGATAATATTAATTCACATTTTATATTTAAATATAAATTTGTGATCACATATTTTATATTTATAACAACTAAAGATGATTTGCAACATACTTACTTAAACTTTAAGCCACCTTGTCCTTAAAATAATGTTTAGGATCTTTTTTTAATATCCTGAAGCATCTTTTGTTTCTCCATGATAAAAAGTATCCTTTGTGCAGTGGCGTAACTATGCCGTTGGGGGCCCGTGGCAAATTAATTAGATGGGGCCCCTTCTGCTCAATATAAAGTAGCTCGTCGTCGTCGTTATCAACCGATCGACGTCCACATGCCACGGTCTTGTGCCGCTTGTACCGATCTCCTCATTTCTGATTTGATCGCGTAGAGAAACTTCGAGCATAGCTCTCTCCATCGCTCTCTGAATTACTGAGGTTTGTTATGAAGCCCATAGTTAGCGACCAAGTCTCGGATCTGTATATCATCACTGGCAACACGCACTGTTCGAAGACTTTCGTCTTCAGGCATTGAGGAATTTTGGACGAGAAGACGTCGCGAAGCTTCCCGAACGCTGCCCATCCGAGTTCGATTCGGCGGTTGACCTCTTTCTCGAAATTGGACCTACCTAGCTGGACTGTGTGTCCTAGGTATATATTATACTCGTCTACAATTTCGAGCGCTGAGTTCTCAAAGATTATCGGGTGAAGCGGGACATGAGTATTTGACATGATTTTCGTCTTACTCATGTTCATTTTTAGGCCCACCTGTAGAGAAACCCTGCTGAGGTCGTTGAGCATTGTATTTTAAGATCTTCCAGAGACTCTGCCATCACGACTATATCATCGGCAAACCGCAGGTGAGTGATGTACTTACTCGCCGTTGATGTTGATGCCAAGTTCGTTCCAATACAGAAGCTTAAAGACGTCCTCCAATGCTGCGGTAAAGAGCTTCGGGGAGATGACGTCTCCCTGTCGCACTCCTCGCTGCAATTGGATTGGTCTTGTAGTGGCGTTTTCGTACAAACACTTCAGCGCTTGGATATACCGATAGTCGATCCGGCATCTCTGTAGTGATCTCAATACAGCCCAAGTTTCCACCGAATCAAAGGCTTTCTCATAGTCCACAAACGCTAAGCAAAGTGGCTTGTTATACTCTTCGGTCTTCTGTATAACCTGCCGCAGCGTATGGATGTGGTCTATGGTACTGAAGCCTTTTCGGAACCCGGCCTGTTCGGGAGGCTGGAAGTCGTCGAACCTACGAGCGAGACGATTTGTAATGACTCTCGAGAACAACTTATAGACATGGCTCCAGCAGCGAGATGGGTCTATAATTCTTCAGCAAGGTGTTATCACCCTTTTTGAAGAAAAGAATCACCACGCTCCTGTGCCATGCCTCTGGCGTTATACCCTCGTCGATGACGGAATTGAACAATCGCTGAAAGATCTTAAGAACTGGTTTTCACTTGCTTTCACGAGTTCCGCTGTGATTCCGTCATCGCCTGGCGCCTTGTTGTTCTTCAGTTGTTTGAGAGCCATACTAATCTCGTATAGGCTGACGTCCGGGATATCTTCAGTATAGTCGGGTCAATTTGGCTCTGGGATCTTTAGACAAATCTTCAACAGGCTTCTGAGTTGAGGTGTCAAACTGTCCGTAAAAGTTCTCGATCTCTCTCAAGATCTCAAGCTTTGATGAAATGAGACTACCCTTGTCGGTCTTCAATCGCGTCAGCTGGCTCTGTCCGATAGACAGATCTCTCGCGAAGACTTTTGAGCCTTTGTTTCGCTCGATTGTATCTTTAATACATTCTGTACTAAAGTTACGCAAGTCTCGCGTTTGCGCCTTAGAGATCTGCCTATTAATCTGCCGGTAAGCAAACACATCTGCTGCAGACTGCAGTCTCATTTCTTGCTTCTTATCCATTAGCTTGAGAGTCTGATCTGAGAACTTTTTGGTTCTGATTGCACGGTGGGTCTTAAAGTACTTGGACCCAACCGTATCCAGGACAGTTTCCACCAGCCTGTTGTTTAGATCGTCCACAGAGTCACAATCTGCTAGGCAATCGAATCGGTTCTGCAGTTCGAGCTGAAAGCTTTCGGGGTTTTGTATATGAGCACGAGTAGGCCGAAAATAAGCTCAACTAACGATAACGTATTCATTTTATTTTAAAATAAATCATGTAAGTACGTAAAGAAGGTACATAAAACGCTATTAAAATAAGTTCTTTTTCTAGTAACTTTTAACTTAAAGAGCATGGACGAACATTTTGGTTAGTTTATGAACTTTTGTTCTGAAACAAAAAATGTCATGCCATTTTCGTCTTATAGTGCTGCCACACTGCAGTTACAATTAATGTTAGTAAACATTATTGTCAGTTAACATTTTGTCACAAATGTTAGCAAAGTTTTAAATGTTTTCATGTTCATGAAACATTTTTAACAAATTTTTATTAAACATTTTGCAACAAGTAGGGTTTTCTTACCGGTTATCGTCCATTTAGTGGAGTTACTGAGTTTGAGAGGGTGAAAATATATGTTCTATAAAAAAAATTAAACAAAAACTTGTTAAAATATACTTCTAGTATAGTCTATTTTCATTGCATGTTAGTATTTTTTTAGTCAGATAACTAGTTTTATTTTAATCCTAATAAAAAGCTGAAAATGCCAATTTCACCGGTTATCGTCCACTAAATCTAGTTATCGTCCACCCTTGTACCTGTTATCCGTCCACTGATTTCTATGAGAAATTTACTATGAAAAAGTATGCATGTAATGAGTAAGTAATTGAATATGTAATATTAACACCACTTTAATATGTATTTAATATCTATACCAATTAAAATTAACTTCCTGTCCTAAAATATATGGGTTTTTATTAGTGAACTTATGTTTACTTATACATTATTAAAAAGCCACATGACCGTTTATAAAAAAATTGTTTTCTATTTTTCGTCTATTCGTAATATGTACTTACTTTTCAAAATAGCTGAACCTATTTTGACAGAACTTTCACAGGGTGATAAAGAACTTTATACAACGTGATGTGGTCTTTCTACGCATACGCAATAGCGATCAACTGCTTGTTTTAAAATAAAACAGATAAAAAAACTATTGCCTTGTTAACGCAGTTTATAGAGTCTACAATATGACATAATATCTTTACCAACTTTGCGCCTATCTATCTTGCATCGTCTTTTACCACATCGCACTTACATTATATAAAAGTAGGTACATATAATTTGGCAGCCTCCCTGGCATGGCGCAGGGGTAAGTCTTATTAGTGGAAGGTCCTCTACTTGATTCTCGGCAGACCAATTTGGTAAATTCAATTTAATAATTTCAAAATTGTCTCTAGTCTAGTATGCCTTACTTCCAAGTCATTTAGCGTTTAAGGGTACGGATTCTGCTGTACCTCTTTCAGGTTATCCCGCATCCATCTTAGACTGCATCGTCACTTAACATCAGATGAGATCGCAGTCAAGGACTAACTTGTAGATGAATAATAAATAAATTATAGATATGAGTAATAATCAAAATTCGCCTAAATAATAACATAATATTAAAAAATATATTATGTTTTTCATACAGTTTAAAATATAGGTGGACGGATAACCGGTGCACTTCAGATTATCTATTTTAAATTTTGTCCACAAATTATAATGATCGAGAATACTATCATAACTTATAAATATATCAAAGTTCCAAGGAGAAATACATAAAATATAAGGTAATTCTTTTGTCAAACAAGTTTAATTATTTATATTTTTACTAAATCTATTTATTTTCAAATAATAGCTTGGTGGTCGAAACTTAGAATATTTATTCAGTGCAAATTTAGATATCGTCCACGCGTGATTTTGAAGACCCATAGTTTTATATACAATGAGAAAAAAGTGGACGAAGACTAGTCACTAACTAGTGTATGTGTATAGGATTCGAATTAATAAACTTAATTCCAATTTTGTGCACACCTCGATTGATAACAAGACTACCTAAAATTAAGACGCTAAACCTGTGTTTGACCGCCCGGACGATAACAGGTTTTCTTAAGAAAATAGTGAACTAGTTGTCGTCCACCCCTTTTATTTGTATTCTAATGTAATCAAAAGTAAAAAAACACGTTCACAGTATTTTATGAAACATAAGTAAGTGCTACAAAGAAGAATCAAACTAAATCTTATAGTAAAATGATTAATAACTTCCTGTGATAGTTGAAGCATGCCACTAATTTTTTTGCTCCACACGGCTCATTTTCATTCCTTAATTGCATACTCAAAATTTGATCGCTTTGTTTTCAAAGAAACTTAAGTGAAATAGACTTTTTTCTTTCTCTGTGTCTTGATAAGACATTCAAGTTGGCATAGAGATGCATTATTTTTATGTAAGTCTTATAATGTTTCTATTTTTAAGCGTTTCTTAAGAGTGATCCGCTCGGTGGACGATAACAGGTGCGTGTCCGGAAACCGGTGTTCCTACCCTATAACAAATTATTTGTTAAACAACATTAACCTGGGCGACTACGGGACGTGCGAAATGTGCACACTTCAGGAAAGCTTCAAGAAATAAAATTATTTTTTATCTATCTACAATCTACATAGTTAATATATTATAACAAAACTGTCCAATTCTGTCCATTGATGATCATATTGAATTTTTTTTAAAGGGCTCTATATATAATTGATACTGAAGCCAAAACTGTAAACTTTTCACGTTGGCAACTTAAATTAATTAAAGATCATTGATGATAAATTGATGTAATATTAAATGTTAGGATACTCCTGTGCTCACAGCCCTCTCGGGTCGGGGGCCCCTTTCGGCTCGGGGCCCGTGGCATTTTGCCGAAATGCCACCCTGTAGTTACGCCACTGCCTTTGTGCTTTATCCAATACATCATCTAACTTGTGCCTTTTATTCAAATATGTTCAGCTGTTTAGTGTTGATTTAATTTAATTATTATTTGAATTAATTATAGAAACATCTGCACTAAATGGTTATTGATTTTGGATAGTGTTTAGGTAGTATAATACTATAAACAGTGGCACGAAACTCGAGCGCTGACCTTCAATAAGTCGAAAATAAGGTATCTCGGGGTGTGAGGGGGTCGCGGGGAGGGCGTGGGGATAGTTCGTAAGCACTGATTAGCTCTCGCGGATCCCTCGTAAGCGCTGATTGGCTCTCCAATCATACTGTGTCCCGCTCAGTCGTAAGACGCTGCGCGCACTTGAAGATCAGCGCTCGAGTTCCGTGCCGCTGTTTATACTACGCTAAGTTTTCGATCCCCTTATACCCCCTATACACTTCTACTTATATAAGGTCTCCTTATACCCTGCATAGGTCCTGTTATGTGAAAATAACCGTCTAAAATATCTCTTTCGAATTTTCAGAGTAAAAGTGGTATTCAAACTGTACGATGGACGACGGTTGGAAGCTGAGGGCAAAGTGGGGGACTCACTGCTCGACGTGGTTGTGAACAACGACCTAGATATAGACGGCTATGGGGCATGTGAGGGCACCGTTACATGCTCCACCTGCCATGTTGTGCTCAAGAAGGAAGACTATGACAGGTATCTACTTCTTCAACACTATATAGCCTTTTAACATCCCACTGCTGGGCACAAGCCACCTCTCATAGGAGAGAGGGAAGTAGAGGTTAGAACCGTAACATGACGTTTTAAAGTCGGTTAAAAAGGATAACGAAGCCTATAGAAACACTTTTTGAAGTGAAACTAGTATCATTGTGAATTTGAAATTCGATGAAACGAAAAAGTCACCAAAATCCAAAATCCTCTCCTCTGTATCCTTCTCTCCTCTCTTCTGTATAATTTGAATATAAGTTTAACTTCTGGCATGTGTGAATTGCACACAGACAGTTTTTCATTTATTTATTTTTCTTCAGATTACCCGAAGAAGCGGGTGACGAAGAGAGAGACATGCTTGACTTGGCATACGGTCTGACGGACACCTCCCGCCTGGGGTGCCAGGTCACCCTCACCAAGGACATGGATGGCCTCGAGGTGAAGGTTCCGGAGAGTGTCAACGATGCCAGGAGTTGATATCCTATATGTGATCTAGTCTGAGATCTAGTTAGATACAAGTCGCAGCAAATAAGTCTAGTGCTGACTTTCAAGAAGTCGAAAATGAGGTATTTCGGGGTGTGAGGGGGTCGCGGGGAGCGCGTGGGGATTGTTCATAAGCGCTGATTGGCTCTCCAATCGTACTGTGTCCCGCTCACTCGTACGACGCTGCGCCAACTTCTCTCGCTCAGCGCTAGACTTACGTGCCACTACTTATAATCAATTCTGTATGATTAGTCTCAGTTTGAACACCTCCAAAAACTTTACCAAATACTATATATAAAACTGTAATATATGAGTAAAATGAACCCAAAGATTCTTATTCTAAAGTCGTAATTCTATACTTTGAATATTTATTTTACAACATTTCTGCTTGGGTCGCTTGCTGTAAACGAATGCTGAATATATTGGCGAACTTAAACCTTAAAATAAGCCAGTTAGTAAAAAAGCCAGTAGGTCCATTTTACTCTGAAGTCATTGTGTTTCCATCAGTAGTATTTAGTGAAGTTTTCGAGTTGTGCAAACTGAGACTAGGCATACAGATGTTTTTACGCCAATTAGACTATCTGCATCTTTTTCTTATCAAAACTGTTAAAAAGTTAACTGCCCCCGCGGTGGAAAGTGGAATTAGTGATGCCACTTTGAAATTTCAATGCAGACAAGTATTTATTAGCAACATTCAAGGCCTGTTTCACCACCTTCTGATAAGTGTTGGATAGCTTATTCACAACTTTGTGTTTGTCACTTGACATAAAGTAAGAAGGTGACAAAACTTACGTTTAGGCTATCCGACACTTATCAGGTGGTGAAACAGGCCCTTAATGTGTAGAGCGACGCTGTCACTAAGTGTGACTATAATTCAATACAATTCCCAACATTTGATAATTTTAAATGTAATAGAGATTTGTCTGACCTTTTCATATTACATTGGTACGAGTAAGAAAAAGTAGTAGAAAAGTAAACTAAAACCCAATTCGCTCATATCAGTGACAGAGTGACGGCACAGTGAAAAATATTCTTTCAAACATTCTCTATGGACGCGTTCACACCTGTCCGCATCAGTGACGACGCAGTGATTCAGTGTCAGTTGCTGCTATTATTATAGCATCGACTGTTATTATATTATATAAATTATTTTTATAATACCTATGTTCCCATTTATGATAATATTATGTAGGAGAGAATAGATAGTTGAACTCGTTGTGGGCGTAAAGTTTTTAACCTTTGCCTGTGTGCGTGTCAATCATAAAGTACAAGTCTTCTTCTTCTTCTTTTCTTTATGGCTCTTTGTACTGCGGTTTTTTGGTCCGCAATAATTCCGCCAATGTCAATTCAGTGGAGAAAACAACGTTGTAATTGTACATTGGTTCTTGAATTCCTTTCTTGAGAGACTCTCTAATCTTTGTTAGACCTGGACATCACAAAGACAACACAAGATAAATATAGGTGTTAGTATGAACAATGGGCGATTAGTATATGAGTCTTAACATAAAGGAACAAAGATTAAAAATATCGAACACAAGGACAGTCATATTGTTAAACATGGATGGGAATAAGTTATAATTTAATATCATAAAGATTAATATAGTTAGATAAACATCTTAGAACTGAAGGATTAGGAAAAGAGAGGAGATAAGGGAAATTGATTGGGCGAGGGATATATGGGGTAGAATCTCGTACAAAGATATGGAGTGTTTAGCACAATTGAAAAATATATGCTCCACTGTGCCGTCATCCAAACCGCACTCACAAAGCGAGCTATCTCTCACCCTGATTTTATTTAAGAACACTGGTGTGCATACGTGACCTAATCGTAGCCTACATAATACAGATATTGTCCTCTTACTTAGCTTTTTAGATTTAAAGAACCAGGGTTTGCAAGGAATATTGGGCTGAATATATCTATAATGTTTAGTTGTGTAGAAAATCGACTTCTGCGCGTTCAATGCGCAGAAGTCGAAAATGAGGTATCTCGGGGTGTGAAGGGGTCGCGGGGAGGGCGTGGGGATCGTTCGTAAGCACTGATTGGCTCTCGCGGATCCCTCGTAAGCGCTGATTGGCTCTCCAGTCGTATTGTGTCCCGCTCACTCGCACGACGCAGCGCGCACTTGAAGTTCACCGCTCGACTTACGGAGGATGACTTTCTCTATATAAAAAGTGACGGCCATATTGCGGCCGATCGCCATTGTCATGATGTCAGTTTCAATGTAAGTAGGTATACATGAACACTTATTTGAGATACTTATCTTATTGAGCATGCGTAATTTTCAGTGCTCGCATTGTACTTGTGTGATGTATATTCTGGTTTTTAATTCCGTGGAAATCCGACGTTTCTTAACGTTACCAAAATTGCCTCATGTAGATATAGATATGACAAATGCCTGACAGATACTTCAGGTACTTTAGTTTGAGGTAAAATCGAACTTCAGGTGGTGACCCTGTTTTTCATACAAATAACTCATTATATTAATTTCATGATGAATTTTAAATGACAATTGTCAGAATTCCACCAAATTAAAAATCAGACTATAATATTTGTCGTTTTCGATACGTTAAATATAGGTAGACCAGAAAAATCTCATGAAAAATACGGAAATGAAATTCCAAAATTAGCAACACTGCAGCTGCCCTAGCGATAAACAAAGTAACTGACATTTTTTGTGAAATTGACTTTTTTGCATTAACAAAAGTTTTATGTCGAGTAGTTTTTTACCACAGTTTAACATTTCAAATAACTTGAACTGTTTACTGAAATATGAAATTGCCCAAACAAAGTGACTGCACACTAACCAACACTAACCCGGAATATAAATGCAAAAACCAAGTAAACAACAAGCACAACACAAAAACAAAGTAATTTGATGTTGATCACTTTGTTTTTGTATTTAAAATGCAGTTGCTTGATTTTTCGTTTCGTGAAACGATTCCGGTAAGGTGTTCTCAATGTACCTAATTACTTTGTATATCACTAGGGCAGCCGAGTTAACCCAGTGTTGCTTACTACAAAATTCAATTTTCCTATTTTCCATGAGATTCTAGGCTACCTATACCTACAAATAGTTATAGCCATGTCTATGGTGTCAAGTGAACAACAAATTGCCATAATTTTAATTTTACACTTAGGCTGCCGGCACACTTATGTGTCGTGGCGTGTCGTGATGCGCTGGTTTCATACATTTAGTAAAAACGACACGCCCTACAAGTGTGTCTCTAACCATACTAAATGTATGAAACCGATAGGCTTCTGGCGCGTCATGACACGCCACGACACATAAGTGTGGTTCCGGCCTTACACGCACACAGCTTCCAAGCGAACAAGTGAGTTGGACTATGTATACTTAATAATAGTTTAAGACCAAGGTGTTTTTTTTTAAATTGTTACTTTATAAAATTGAATTTATTACAATAAATAATTTATTAATATTTAAAAAAAAAGTTTTAATTTTATAGCCTGTACACACACCGCGCGACGGCTATACTTTGCCTAAAGATTCCTCCATTTAATAGATTTTCCTCGTCTTAGCAGTTTTAAATATTATCTTGCCATTTAGCTCCATTTAATTGTAGTGCGAGCAAGCGGGTCATCTGATGTTAAGTGATTACCGTCGCCCATGAACATTAGCATCACCTGAGTAACCACTAATGCGTTGCCGGCTTTTGAGGAAGGGGACTGGCTCTTCAGCTCGCTGCCGGAACACACGGATGCTCTGCGGCAGATTACGGCTGAAGTGTGGTCGGTAGCCACACTGTGGCGGATTCGGGGTAGAATCCTACCACAAAGCTGTGATACCATCCAGATTCCGTTGTGTGGTATCAGGCACAACGACCCGTAGAGGGGACTGAGAGCGTCAGGGCCTCGTCAGCATACTGGCAGGGTGCACCGCGCGCAGGTGAGGTTGACTTTGGCCACATACGTGGAATTTGGGCCACTTACACCCTAAAGGCTTAGGCGCAGGCCCCATTATGGGAGCTAAGCGAAGCGGTTTCACAACATTCGTGTCGCTAGATAATGAGAACTTCGCTTCGCTCTGTCGTTTGCAGTGTGAACCGAAGTATGAAAAGACTTGGTAGCGGCGTGAGCTAAGCGAAATAAAGCTTGCTTCGCTCCCAGTGGGGCCTACGCTTTAGACTGCAGAATAAGTATAAATTAAAAATTTAAAAAACCCCCCGACATTCGCCATTTTGTGGTGGCGGCCATCTTGAATTTGCATAGTGATATTCTACTAGTCAAGCCCTTTTATTTGATACCCATATTGAGGGGTTGTGAAAAAATATGTTATCCGTCATTTTGTGGTGGCGGCCATCTTAGACCGATTTTCATCGAACAGAGCTAGCTAAGAACTCTCCCGTCGACAAATCACCTTTCAAACAAAAAACCGCATTCAAATCGGTTCACCCGTTTGAGCGCTACGGGGGGACAGACACGCACAGACACGACAAACTTATAACACCCCGTCGTTTTTGCGTCTGGGGTTAAGAAACAGATAGGTATACATCAGAAATTTCGGCATCGACGGAAAGATGAACCTACCGTCGTATACCCGAGGGATCCCGCAGTTTTTAACCACCGACGCACAAACGACGAGGTGTTATAAGTTTGACGTGTCTGTGTGTGTGTGTTCCCCTGTAGCGCTCAAACGGGCGGACCGATTTGAATGCGGTTTTTTTGTTTGAAAGGTGAATTTGTCGGGTTAGGTTAGGTAGGTGGGTACTACTTTGCCGGTAGGTGGTGGTTAGTAAATTAAATAAATAAAACTCATTTTTTTAAATAATTTATTTAAAAAAAAAGTTAAAATCTGAATAATACCGCAAGCCACACCGCGATCTAAACTAAATTAACTGTAGTTTTTTCATATATTTCAATTCACAGCGCGAACTACAAGAGCTAAGCCAATAGAAGTATGAAAAAACGCCTTAACTTCGTGAGTTAAGCCAAGTTGGCTTAGTTCGCGGTTTGGCTTCAGTTTTGTATAAAAAGTACTAATTACATTCTATATTCGTATTAATTCGAAATAAAATTCTACAAAAATATAGTCTATTTTTATAAAAAAATATTATAAATTATAATAGTAAAAATAATTACTATTTAACCAAAGTTTCCTAAAGTTTAAGTTGGACATTTATACATATTATTACCAAATACAAACTCTTATTCTACACAGACAGTTGGACACAGACCTCTTTTACAACAGAGAGGGATTTAGAGCTTACACCCGCCACGCTGTTCCATTGCGGGTTGACGGGCTTTAACGACTGTTGTCACATGGCGCGCGGTTTCGCTAGTGTGGAGTTAGAAATTCTGTAGCAATTCCGAAAAATCTTGTTTACATAATAAAGGGAATTTGTATTGAGACTAAATAGGGCTCCAACAAAGACAAAGATATATATAAAAAATTAAAACAACTTATTCGCTATCGGCAATAAATTTATAACGTACATATATACGAATTTAAGGGCCTGTTTCACCACCTTCTGATAAGTGTTGGATAGCCTAAACGTAAGTTTTGTCACTTTCTTACTTTATGTCAAGTGACAAAGACATAATATATGAATAAGCTATCCGACACTTATCAGGAGGTGCTGATACAGGTCCTAAGCATCGTAGCATTTGTGAGATGACTAGGAAACTTTAATATTTACAACTATAAAAAATAAACAGTTACAAATTAAAGAGTCACTCATAAAATCAAATAAGTATGTACTTAAAACTAAACAAATGTATAGTAATAATAAAACGTTAAATAATAATAAGTGTAGTCAGAATTTAAAAAAAAGCATTTATTTTATCAGCTCACAAAGTTCGTACCTACTTCTCAAAACACTCAAAGGTTTTTACATGAGCCATGTGTCATCAGATTTTAAAAAATAACATTCATGTACGACGTATAACACCCGTCACGTAAGTCGAGCGCTGACCTTCAAGTGCGCCCAGCGTCGTACGAGTGAGCGGGACACAATACGATTGGAGAGCCAATCAGTGCTTACGAACGATCCCCGCGACCCCCTCACCACCCGAGATACCTCATTTTCAACTTCTGCGCATTGAAGGTCACCGGTCGACTTATTTGCCGTGATTTGTACCCTATAAGTTTTGTCACTTTCTTACTTCATGTCAATTGACAAAGACAAAAGTTGTAGATAGCTATCCGATACTTATCAGAAGGTTGTGAAACATGCCCTAAGTATAACCCGCAGCACGTACATCGAACGCTGAACGAAACGTGGAGGGGATAGCTGCGTATGGGAACTGTCGCGCACGTAATACAATAGCTTACCCCCTCCACTTTCCTTCAGCGTTCGATGTACGTGCCGATGTTTATATGGCCTGCTTGTAACATAGGATGGCTTATTAACCAGCCTTACCTTCATAGTTAACAAGTATAAATTAAAAATTTAAAAAACCCCCGACATTCGCCACTTTGTGGCGGCGGCCATCTTGGATTTGCAATAGTGCTATTCTACTAGTCAAGCCCTTTCATTTGATACCTATATTGAGGAAGTTGTGAAAAATATGTAATAATTTGTAGCGGCGGCCATCTTGGATCGATTTTCATCAAACATAGCTAACAACACTCGACTAATTCACCTTTCAAATAAAAAAAACCGCATTCAAATCGGTCCACCCGTTTGAGCGCCACAGGGGAACAGACAGACAGACACACACACACACACACGTCAAACTTTTAACACCCCGTCGTTTTCGCGTCGGGGGTTAAAAACATATCTACCAATGCCACGGCTCACAAAGCTCGTACCTCTCGATACACTCGATGAGCCAGCCAACTGGCAATGCTTTCACATGAGCCATATTATACATTGGCTCATATGACACATCCGTGTATATGATATAGTGCGAGCATTTGAACAGGGTGCTCCCTTCTCTAGCATGGTACGGCACGAGTTGCTCGGCCTCCGGTATCAGTTCAGGGTTGGGAGCCCGTCTCAGGATCACACCGCCTGCGTCCCTGATCAACTGGCTCAACGATGCTTTGTCTAACACCAGTGAAGAACTGACCTCGTGCTTGTTGAAATTGTGTACGTAGAAATGGCATCCGTTGAAGATGCCCGGCAGTTGCTTGTATTTGTTGTAACGTGAGTTCTTTGGTCCGCTGTTTGTCTTCGTGCCAACTCCGGCAACTTCGTAGTTTTTCAGAGGCTCGAGTTTCTTCTCCGTTGATTTTGTTATCCAATTCGTTGATACAATCCATATGCTGTTGACGATGCCTGTAATGAATAATTAAGTCAACTGTCATATATATTACTTTCTACTACTATCTGCATCTGTGGTTTCAAAACGATGAAGTTTCTCATTACGTTCCATTTACGTTCATATAATGTGGTACATTTGAAAAGTCTGAACTGATTTTGAAAAGATGTCCACATTCCAGGAGAGGATTATAAAAAGACTGATCATAGCTACTATACCCGTATTACTAATTCCCTGGAATTCTGACGTTTCGTAATGTTGCCAGAGATAAAACAATCCCCACAAAAAAGATAAAAAATTCAAAACTTATGCAAATACAAATCAACTGCCGCATGTAGATATGACAAATGCCTGACAGACACTTCATGGTGATAATGTTCGACATCCATTTTTGACTAAATTTTTTCAATATGCTTTTTTTGTTTTCATGTGGCTTTTTATGATGACAGGGAATTAAAGTAGTTTGGGGTAAAATCGTAATTCGTAGATGTTAACCCTGTTCTCCATACAAATAACTCATCTGTAAATGACAATGACAGCTGTCAGAATTCCGGGGAATTCGTAATACGGGTATATTCATCCCAGAATCCCCCCCTCCCCCCCCCCAGTTCCAAATAATAACTGACAATATTAGGGACAATATTCAACCACTTAAACGACCTTGATTAGCACAGATAGCTTGCATCCTGGGATCAATCACACTTCACACTAATATTATAAAGGCGAAAGTTTGTGTGTGTGTGTGTGTGTGTGTGTGTGTGTGTGTGTGTGTGTGTGTGTGTATGTTTGTTACTCTTCAACGCCGCAACTACTGAACCGATTTAGCTGAAATTTTAAATGGAGATAGATTATGCCCTGACTTAACACATAGGCTTTGCTTTTTATCCTGGAAAAATCCACAGTTCCCTCGGGATTTTGAAAAAACCGAAATCTATAGCTATAGGTAGATTACTATAGCAAACTTCCTTGAAATTAGGTATAAAGTTTGAAAAAGGGATCGGGAACGAGAACCGAAAATCCACGATTCCCTCGGGATTTGTGAAAAACCGAAAGTCACGCAGGCGAAGTCGCGGGCAGAAGATAGTATAGTATATTTTTAATCCAGAGAAAACTATTTCCACAGAGTTTTAAGAAACCTAAATCCTAAAAACAAATAACCACCACCACCACCACTACAGCCTTTTAACGTCCCACTGCTGGGCACAGGCCTCCTCTCTCACAGGAGAGAGGGATTTAGAGCTTAGACCCGCCACGCTGCTCCAATGCGGGTTGGCGGGCTTTAACGACTATTGTCACATGATAATGATAATAACTGGGACCGACTGCTTAACATGCTCTCCGAGGCACGAGGGTGAAACACCGCTAACTACCAACACCGGGCTGGCACTGAGAATTTCTTTGACAGAAAAACCCAATACCTTACAATTATTTGCCCGACCCGGGAATCGAACCCGGGACCTCGTGATCTGCAGTCGAATACTCTAACCACTAGACCAACGAGGCAGTCGTAGACCAAAACAAATAACAGGGAATATTTATTTGAAACAAAGAAGAAGTCACAGGCTTTAGCTAGTAATAAATACCTTCTAAAACCTCCATAGTGGACGAGCAGACATTGTCTTGATCTGTATCAACAAACACATGTGTGACTTTCTTCGTCATCTTCACCTCTACATGCAGATTGGGATGATGTTTCGCCAGCACTTTCAGCTTATTGGACAGGGTTCGATACGAGCTTTTACTTCTAACACAGTACGCATGTATTTCTTCAGATTCTAACTCGGAGTACTGTTCTAAGATGTGTGTTATGTTTATTTGAGATTGGATAATGTTGTCTTGGGCTCGTTTGAGAAGGCGTTTCATATCTTCGGGGGCCAACTGCATCGGAGTCTCGCCTTTGCAGTTGCGAGCGTTGACGTTTGCCCCGTTCTTCACCAGTTCGATAGCGATTTCCTGAAATTTCAAAAACAAAGTTGCCACTTCATAGTTTTAATTAAGGAGTTAATATTAGGTAGTTTTAATATAAATTGGAAATAAAATATCTGCACTTCAGATTTCTCTTAAACATTCCATTTTTGGTTTCCTGTGATAAAAATGGTTGAAAAAAAAAACAGGAAATTTTAATTCTTATACCCATTAGTAAAAAAAGAAGATATTTCGTCAAGAACGGTACAGCAGTCGAGCGGCGACAATACCACAGATAGACAGTGTTATGTATTACAATAAGGATAGTGTTGAAGGTTGGGTTTGAATGTAGGTACCTACTTGTTACTTTGTTGTCAGAATAAAGTTAATGTAAGTGGGTAGGTGGCGACAGTGTGCGATAAGTTCAGTTCATGTTGACACTACCCAGTGAATACATTTCTAATGACGAACTCAAGTGTTTAATTTACAATCCAAACGTATTAGACAGGAAACAGAAAATTTTAATATTCATACCCATAATTGTAAAAAAAAAACTCTTTAGATTAAATGGTTGAGCCACGAAAAGACAATAGATTTCAGTACGGACAGTACAGTAGAGGATAATTTTCCCTCACCTTGTGTTTATATCTAATGGCCTCGTGCAATGGTGTCTCGTTGCCCAGCCCCGGCACGTCTATCAGCGCATTGTGCTGCAACAGAAGCTTGACCAGCTCGAGGTGTCCGTTCTGCACCACCACCTACTGTCCTTGGTGTTGGTGTTGGCGCCCTGGTTGAGCAGTTCCACCACCGTCTCCACTTTGCCCAGACGGCACGCTATGTGCAGGACGTCTCACCTTGTTCTTCTTCTCTTTACCTGATGTGCGGTATAGCACTTATTATAATATTAGCATGGATTGACTCACCTTGTGTTTATATCTAATGGCCTCGTGCAATGGTGTCTCGTTGCCCAGCCCCGGCACGTCTATCAGCGCATTGTGCTGCAACAGAAGCTTGACCAGCTCGAGGTGTCCGTTCTGCACCACCACCTACTGTCCTTGGTGTTGGTGTTGGCGCCCTGGTTGAGCAGTTCCACCACCGTCTCCACTTTGCCCAGACGGCACGCTATGTGCAGGACGTCTCACCTTGTTCTTCTTCTCTTTACCTGATGTGCGGTATAGCACTTATTATAATATTAGCATGGATTGACTCACCTTGTGTTTATATCTAATGGCTTCATGCAGTGGTGTCTCGTTGCCCAGACCCGGTACGTCTATCAGAGTGTTGTGCTGCAGCAGAAGCTTGACCAGCTCGAGGTGTCCGTTCTGCACCACCTCGTGCAGGGGAGTCCAGCCCGCGTGGTCCTTGGTGTTGGTGTTGGCGCCCTGGTTGAGGAGTTCCACCACCGTCTCCACTTTGCCCAGACGGCACGCTATGTGCAGGACCGTCTCCCCTTTCTTGTTCTTTTTCTCTTTACCTGAGTGGTATTAATAGCAATTAGGTCAGACAATAGATAAAAGTCAACAGTTCACATCTTACCATTTGCTTACCGGCCAGACAGACTTTGCAAATGTGTTTACTTCATTTGAATTTGAGCTTTAAACACTTTGATTGATGTGCTCAAAAAACCGATATGAACCGAAGGGCATAGCGCAAATGTGTGTTCAAACTTTGAACAAATATGTGTGTTCAAATAAGTGTTCAAATGTTATTGCTATGTTATGCCAGGGATTTTCTTTAAATTCAACTACAAGTTAGCCCTTGATTGCAATCTCACCTGATGGTCATGATACAGTTTAAGATAGAAGCGGGCTAACTTGGAAGAGGTATGCATACCCCTGATCGGTTTCTACACTGCATCGTACCAGAACACTATATCGCTTGGCGGCACGGCATTGCCGGTAGGCTGTTAACCAGCCACAGCTTAAGCCTCCCACCAGACTAGACTAGAGACAATTTAGAAATTATAAAATCCCAAATTGCCCCTGCCAGGAATCGAACCCGGGACCTACCACTTATAAGACCACAGGGCTCACCACTGCTCCAGGGAGATTGTCGTCGGGGTAAATTATATCATCAAATAGTGCGATACTCACTACATAGTATAAAACAAAGTCGCTTTCTCTGTCCCTATGTATGCTTAAATCTTTAAAACTATGCAACGGATTTTGATGCAGTTTTGTTTAATAGATAGAGTGATTCAAGAGGAAGGTTTGTAAGTAGAAAAATTGGACCCGGTAGGTGGCGCTAAAATCGGTATGCAAGCGGGCAGGACGACGTCTGCCGGGTCCGCTAGTAATAAAATAAACCAATTGAGTTTTATGACATTACAGCTCTAAGACAAGATCTCTAACTACAGGCTTCAAAAGAGAACTGTCACTCAGCAGGCAACAGAGTTTCCCTAGATGATCAGCAGGGCTATTCTGTAAAGCCATTTTCGAATTATAGAGTGAATTCGAGATGAGTTTGCTAATTTGTACTCTGTAAAACTCGATAGTACAGGTCTTCTCACTCAAATTCACTTCACTTCGCAAGTGCGTAGCAGATGTTTACAGAATATCAAACCAAGGTGAAGTGAGTTTGCTTTCGAAGCGAGTTATCTCACTTGAGTAGGTACGCTTCGATATAGAGATGGTATTTTAGAGAATAGCCCTACTGTTGATCACAGTGAGGAGATCCATAGAAAGAGCGAGGTTCACAGATATAACTCAATGGTGGCAATAAGCAAGGCACATAGTCCCACAAAGACCCACAAGGGCCTCAGAATGTTGGCTGGTGGATATGATGTCCCTTGGAAGTCTCTGAGAGACTGTATCTAGTGGATCGATGACAATGTGGCCAATAGGCTATTTGACTAATTTTTGGAATTTGTTTTAAATTATTCTTTATTACTTATTAAAACACACTACATTGATATTTTTCGGAATATCTACAGTATTAAGAATTAAATCAATGATAAAGTTTAAGTTTTGAAAACCGCGCCAAAAACGGCATTTCTGTAATAGCGCTGATCACATGATACGCGTGACGTCACAAACCAATGAGCAAGTTTATAGGTTCACACACAGAGTATGGGCACAGTATGGGTTACATAACCAGAAACCACAACAAAACAGCGCAGCTATCCAGTAACAATAATTAAATAGTTAAATACAAATTAAAAGTAATTAAATAGGTTAAATACAATAAATACAAAGTTAAATGCAATAAATGGAATGCGGGAGAGAAAACAAGAAAAATAACAATCTTTAATTAAGTAATAAATACATAGAAAAATATTAGCATCATCACTTTTCTCGCTCGCTCTCGGTGCGTGCGACAGAGCACGCTGCGTGATTAGTTACGACGGATGGCGCGAAAAACACTTGTGTATTTAGGTACAAATTTTTTGTTTTTGTGAGGAAATAAAGAAAAGTTATGAGTTTATCTTGTGATAATTTATTAGTGGAAGAGTTTATCTAATTATTGGTATGAAAACAATTGTGTATTGTAGAGTATATGCGCTAGAAAGTCACACCGAATAAGTGAAATTAAGAGGTTAGTAATGCTATTTTAATATCAATCTTATTGTTTCAAGTTTAAAGTTTACTTTCGGTTGGTTGATAAACTTCAATTATATCGACCAAGTAAAGTGTACTCTCAAGTATAATTATCAAGTGACGTCACCAGAGTAGCAACCAATCACAGAGCGTTCACGTGTCTGATAAATATTTCAAAAATTATAATGTTTTATTTCGTGCAAAATATTGCGTAAAATTACATAATTTAGTGTGATTGAGTGAAATATGTCTTTTTTAGGCTATTATCTGATAGATGACCACAATCAATAGTATATTTTCAATGTTGTCAAATACCCTATTCTGTTGTACACAATCTCTAAACCTAAACTAAATTGACAGGTTTAAAAATAGTGCTATCCCCTTCAGCAGGGAGGATTGTGAAAGAGACAGGAATATATTTAGACCTGTCATTTTAGTTTAGATTTAGAGATTGTGTACAACAGAATTAGCCACA
Source organism: Melanargia galathea (assembly GCA_920104075.1). Classification (NCBI taxonomy): domain Eukaryota; kingdom Metazoa; phylum Arthropoda; class Insecta; order Lepidoptera; family Nymphalidae; genus Melanargia; species Melanargia galathea. The sequence continues at coordinate 8,827,444 of OV049878.1, forward strand.
ATGTCAAGGTAGCTTGAAATAATCCTTTTTTTCAGGTTGTGCCACACATGACAGATATTATCCCAGCCGTCTGGAGCGATTTACTGTAAGTAATATTGTTGTTCTGCACAGCACTTGAATAAATATTTTTTCATTCTTTTTCTTCTAAATAAAAAAAAACTTACCTTTGTTTATGCTGGAGCTAGCAGAAGATACCACTGTGGAGTTCAGTTCGAGTTTTTGCTGTTTCGGAGAACTGTTAACAGTTTTGACTGACACATTCCTCACTACACTGGATGTTCCTGGTTGGTTCTCTTTGTCTGAAATCTTAAATGAGCTTATTTAAACATTTTATAGCCGGTCAGTTTCTTAATATTTAACCACAGGTTTAACCATTTAACTTAATCGAAGTCAGAATAACTTAGTTAACTGACGGAGCACTCAATTGGCTGCTGGGGACAGGGACACTCACACATAGACACACACACACTCACACACAAAAAAAAAAAAAAAAGACAATGAAAGAAAAGAAAAAAAAAGCAAAAAAAAAAATCAACTTATCGACCATCGTGAGTTGTTCCTTTTTTCAGAGCAAAATTCGCTACAAAAAGGTCTCTGACGCACTGTCAGAGGATAATTTGAGTGCGAAACAAAAAAAAAAAAAACTTACTTATAAAAAAGACAATTTACTAAGAATTTAACTAAGATAGATGTTAATGACTCTTCCTGGTCAGTAATGTGGGGTGTTTCAAAATCTCATCATGATTTGTTTAACTGGATCTCCAATTTAAGTACCAGGAACGTTATTCATTACTTCATTACCTCTTTAAAATCTTAAGATTGCTTTTCTAAAAGTGTGGTGCTAGTTGACTATCTTCTTAAGTCAATCTTCCAATATTCGTACAATTAAAGAGGGTTGCCGTATAGTAATTCCACCTCCTTGATTCAGTATAGCCATTGCCTTCTAACTTTATTTTAGCAAGAATGTATCCAGCCATAAAGTAGACCTTCGAGGATAAAATAGCCTTTCGCTGGGAGTGATGTTAATGTACAGAGAGTGACTGATATGAATTGAATGTAACTGTGTGTGGCCGGTTTTCCACTCTATTTATTAGAATTCTAGCTTTTGCCCGTGGCTTTGCACACATGAATTTCCGTTTTTCACAAATCCCAAGGAAATGGTGTATTTCCGGTTCCCGTTCCCCTCTCCCTTTTCCAACCTTTATACCTATTTTCAAGAAAGTTTGCTATAGCTACCTATATCTGCAGCTGTAGATTGCTATGGCAAATTTCAATTTTTTCAAAATCCCTGGGAACATGGATTTTTCAGGATAAAAAGTAGTCTATATGTTAAGTCAAGGCATAATCTATCTCCATTTAAATTTCAGCCAATTCGGTTCAGTAGTCGCGGCATTGAAGAGTAACAAACATACACAAACATTCGCCTTCATAATATTAGTGTGATATTAGCAGCTTTCGCTGATGTGTCTAGTGACCATAGCTAAAGGTCAAATTAGACGGTTTATTTTTCGAGATTTTTGCTTTCATTTTCGAGGCTTCATTGGTGAATCATCGAAAATGAACCGTCTAAACTAGTGATTTAAGGCTTATTTCGTGGTTTATCGACATATTCTAATGTAAAAATTACGGGTACATACCACGATTAATTTGTTTTTGTTTGTTGAAAGATGTTAGAAGAACATGAACGGGGCATCGTCTAATTTGGCCTTAATGTATTCCGAGTTTTTTATTAAGTACTTAGTTCTTTGTGAACGATAAATTGCAGTGTATCATTTAATTAAGTATCTACTAACCTCTGCAGTCGTAAAAGTTTCCGATACGCTTTTGCCGCGCTTTTTGCTCGTACCATCTGAATTTTGTGACTGCAATGGATTCCTTTGGAAGCCTTCGAAAGTTTTACAAAGCTCTCGTACGGGGTAAAGAATCCTCTCTAAATGATCATCTTTATAAGTAGTGCAGTTATTTAATGGGATCTTGCAAGTTGGACAGAGCTTTAGGCTTTTGAAATGCGAAGAACACACGGAATGGAAACAAGTGCTCAATGTGACGGGATCTTCAAGAAATTGCGAACAGTGGGCGCAAGTACAGTCCTGCTTGACTGCGTCCAGTGCTCCCAGAAACTTCTGCAACTTTTCTTTATCTAAGTCCATTATTTTGTTTTGATTGAAAGAATTGAGGGGATTTGTTGTGGTGTTTTGACGTGGTTTTGACGTTTATCTTATTTTTCGTGGTACGACCACAGATTAGGTATTAGTTACTATGGGTACGACTCTACGAGATAAGTTGTGCCTTGTAAAAAGAATATCGATGTATCGATATAATGATATTTTTTTTTTCAATATAATTATCGATATTTATTATTTCGATACATCGATATAAAATATCAAGTATCGAAAATCGCTGGAATTCAGAGCCGAAAAAAACGACATATTTTTCACTATTAGAAATGGTGTTCCTTTGGTGTACAAATAAATTTGTTGAAATAGTAAAAACAATAGAATTTCATAAAGTAAAAATATATTTTAGAAAATATCACCGATATATCTATATATCGATATATTTTTTTCTATATATCGAAAACGATATCGATATTTCTTTAAAATATCGATACGATATATGTCGATACTTTTTGGCACTTCTGCATCCCTAGTACGAGAGTCGAGACACGAAAAGTGTATTATCTATGGTGGTACCATAGAGAATAATAATAATATAGAGATGCCCTAATGTCCTATAGAAAATAGTGGATCGGAAAATAGCTCAAGCTTATCAAAATTTTCATAAGTGTGTAAGAGACAACATTACATTTTTAACATAATAATAAAACAGTTTGAGGCAGACTGAAAACAAAAGATGGCCTCCCTAAAATGTATACATGAACACTCACACACGCACAACTTGAGACATCACCGTTGAACAGGCGCCATTTTATGTTTTCGGATTGTGCATATTATACCTAATCTAAGCGTGTGTGAGTGCATTTTTGACACGTTTTTAAAGTAAGTATGGCTGCTCCATTATTATTATTATCTCTATGGGTGGTACGGACTACGGACTGTGCTACGGATGTGAAAATATAATCGATTTTTATTGTCTTATAATCGATTTTTTTATAGTAAATGTCGTTTTTAGTTAATCGACTATTGTAAATTACACATTTTAATCGATGTTTGTTCCGTATTTTAGTTTTGATACCAAAATATTGTCATTTTACTATTTATTTTTAATTAAGTAACTATAATTTTATTTTATTTTTTTCTAGTTCACTGTACATGGCAATAATTGTTTTTAGTTTTTTTGCTATATTTTAGGAACAATTGTTAAACTAATTTCTGTCCAGTAATCTCAGAAAAACTACTTAAGTACTTACCAATCAAAAATATTAGTGATATTGTGTATAACTATTATATTATGAGTGTAATTTCGCACATAAGAACGTTAACTAGGTATATTATGTACTAAAACCTTTCTGAAAATTAAGTATATGCAGATAACGATATTGAAAAAATTACCAAAATCGGTTCATTGGTTTTTTAAATAATCGCAAACATACATATGTACATACACACATACTTACAATTCACATATGGGTCGAATACAGAACCTCCTTTTTTGAATTTGGTTGGTTAAGTAAAAGATTTGTATTTTAGTTTCGAAACCAGGTTGCCATTCTGGTTATTTTATAAACTTGGCAGCAGTGTTGTTGTGCCACTTGCGGGCACGCACCTCTAACTTTTCGGAGTTATGTGCGTTTTAAGTATTTAAATATCACTTGCTTTAACGGTGAAGGAAAACATCGTGAGGAAACTTGCATGCCTGAGAGTTCTCCATAACGTTCTCAAAGGTGTGTGAAGTCTGCCAATCCGCTTGTCCAGTGTGGTAGACTATGGCCAAAACCCTTCTCACTCTGAGAGGAGACCCGTGCTCTGTAGTGAGCCGGTAATGGGTTGATCATGATGACTCATTTTCATCGAACTATTACGCTTTATTCTAAGCTCATTTTACTTATTTGATTTTTACTGTGGTAAATTGAGAATGATATACTAATCTCTTTGTTTTACAACGATATATCTAGGAAAGCAGGCATTTTTTGAAATAATACAAATTTTTAATTTTTTTTAATCGATTAATATTGAATAGCAAAAAATCGATTTTTCCACTCAATATCACATACATCCCTATATTCGTTTATTAAGTCTGTCATCACGAAAAAAAAGAATAAAAAAAAAAATATAGGTATAGATCGACCAGAATCTCATGAAAAAGAGGGAAATGAAATTCCAAGGTTAGCAACACTACGGCTGCCCTAGCGATAAACAAAGTAACTGAAATTTTTTGTGAAATTGACTTTTTGCATTAACAAAAGTTTTATGTCGAATAGTTTTTTACCACAGTTTAATATTTCAAATAACTTGAACCGTTTACTGAAATTTAAATTGCCCAAACAAAGTAACTGCACTCACTAACCCGGAATATAAATGCAAAAACCAAGTAAACAACAAGCACAACACAAAAACAAAGTAATTTGATGTTGATTACTTTGTTTTTGTACTTATTTAAAATGCAGTTGCTTGATTTTTCGTTTCGTGAAACGATCCCAGGTAAGGTGTTCTGAATGTAATTACTTTGTTTATCACTAGGGCAGCCGAGTTAACCTAGTGTTGCTTACTACAAAATTTAATATCCCTATTTTTCATGAGATTCTGGTCGATCTATACCTAATATAAAGAATGAATAAATAAAAAAAATAGAGGTGAGGATTAAACGCGTAGATAAAACGCTTATTAAACACATTTTAATTACAAAATAGATCCCAATGACGCTCGCGCGACGGCTCCGTCGACCGGGCCTCCATCGCATAGTGGGGGTCTCTTCACTCCCCCAGACTCGCTTTCCACAGTGCAGAGGTTTATGATATAGGAAAAAACAATCACAGAGAACTTAGAGTCCAAGAGCGAGCGAAGCGAGCTCAGGACTTGGGGCATTCCAACTCGGATAGGTTTGGTTAAAAGGAGCCATGGAGTGCCAGCCAGGTAACCTCCCAGTGTGTCTGGATGCTGCTGGTCCCTTTGGATACGTCCGAGGGGAAGAGCAGTATTCGGGCAGGTGCAACCCTTACCGGGTTGCACCTGCCCGAATAATAATGTTCCTACGGGGATATTGTTAGCTATGGCCAATGACCTGGCAGGGGGGAGGGTTTCTCCGCGTGTCCCTCTGAGTAGCAGAGGGCACTGTGGATGAAACAGGGTGGGGGACGGTGTTGCCCATTTGTACAGTGGGTGGCAGTGCCCCGTGCGGCGGGTCTGCTGGGCCACATGGCCGCCCAGTGAGTGGGAGAGCCGATCGCGGCGGGATCGTGTGACCGCAGCGGCCGACCGGGTCGTGGGCCTGCGGCTGCCGCAGGGTGGGATGCAGGCGGCGGCGTGGTAGACACCTGTCGCCTGCTACCGTAGTGAGGGGCTCCGGGCGGTGGATTAAGGCGTATCCGTCGCCCGTTGAGACACCTCAGATCGAGGGCGCACCATTATGTTTCTGGTGCGCCTTAGACGGAGTTAGGGGACCTTTAGGTCCCCCTGAGGGTCTGCCTCGGCGGACGGCGCCGGCTGGGTCGCGGACGATTGCGCAAGTGTTCCCGTAACCCAGCCACCAGGCGATACGGAGGAACATCGCTGGGTTTTAGTGGGTATTCTGGCCATCTCTTGGCCTGCTTGAGTCCCACACTCCCTTCCGGAAGCGGCGCAGTCCGCTGTACTGCTTCCGGAAGGAGTGCGTAAATGCATTTCCGAGCGTCAAAAAAAAAAAGGTTAAAAGGAGCCATGGCGGGTCTTACACACCCCACCATCCCCTTCGTTGTTATTTCTACTTATTTAAACCACCCAGAAATAGGAGCCGTCCGTAGGGCTCCGTCAACCGGGCTCGGTCGCTCGGTCGGTGGGAGGTTATGATTTTACAAAAAAACCATTAGGTACTTTAATACTATGATACCTATCATGGAAACCCTACATAAATGATACCTATGGCTTAACGTGGATATAGATAACGATACGGTCAGTTTTAGAGGGCCATTTAATTAGTAGAACCGTTTCATGAAATGATCGGCCACGTGACACGTCACGAAGTGATCAATTCTAAGATCTGACCACGACATAATATCTTCTATCTATCGATATGTCGTTACTGACCGAAATTACGCGACTTACTACAACTCAAAAAAATACGTTTGTTTGGTCTCACTTATACACATTGACAGTGGACAGGCTTTTGGTATTGTTATGGAATAAGACATCCAGAGCGTGGTTAAAGGGGCCATACATTGAGAACATCACGTTATGGGACTTCTGGTGTTGGCCGAATCTTTGGTCGAGTTTCGTGAGTTGTATTTTGTGGAATAAGAAATTAAAAACTATCATATGTACTATAAAACAGTTGTATTTCTTATTATTGAATTAAGTACATATACTTCTAATACATTAACGAGTGCTATCTACATAAATATACAGCAGTCAACAAACATGTGACCAATAAAAATTGTGGCGCGAAATCCACCGCGGAATCGCGCGCCAAATCCGCTATCTGACAGCTGTCATTCGTGACAAGCGAAACCGTGCGTTCGTAATTCAGCGGCATGGACGCGTAGGGATGCGTGGTTTTGTACACATCAGCAGTGGACAGGCTTTTGGTGTTGTTATGGAATAAAACATCCAGAACGTGATTGAAGGGCCCATACATTGTGAACATCACGTTGTGGGACGGTTGGTGTTCGCCGAAGCGTTGATCTAGTTTGGTGAACACATTGACAATCTCGTGGCGTCTCATAGCCGTTAGGTTCCCCGCGGCGAACACGTGGCCAATGGACGACCAAGAGAGGTAGCAATACTTCTTGTTTTCATCGGGACAGACCGGGACGATGTCTACATCGCTGTCCGCCCACGACTCCATGATTTGCTTGTCTGAAACGAGCGAACTATTTATTACTAACTATTTTAGAAAAAATTAAACCTCAGAGAAATCGGTGTTAGTACTGGCAATGAAAAATATTAGTGACATATGAGCACATTTATGCGTGTAACTTTGTACATAAGAATGATAACTAAGTGTGTTAGGTACACACTAAAATCTTCCTGAAAGTATGTTACCTAGATTTCGATAGTGAAAAAATCTTCAAAATCGGTTCATTGGTTTTGAAATAATCGTGAACATACATGCATACATACATATGTACATACATACGGATCGAACACAGAACCTCCTTTTAGGGGGGTTAAAAAATTAATGTATAACTAGTTACTTACTCAGATATAAATTAGCAGTTTTCAAGCTGACAAAGGCAACATCACTCTTTCCCTCGACCAGCGTCCGCAGCGCAGCCACCTCCCCGCTGACAGCTGCGCCGTCGCCATCTTGAATACACCCGTTTGTAAATTTGCCCACATCAATGCCATCCACTTTAGCGTCTTCGGCACCGGGAGCGCATATTTGACTGAAGTAGTTGGTCATGGCGTCGACGCAGGTCAGTTTGTCTTTGTTCTTCAAATACTGTAGGACTGAATGCCACGCCATGCCGTCGTATCGCGGGAAGGCGGCGCGTTTCCCGCTCAGTTCGTCCATCTTTGCTATGACGTCACCTCGCCTGACGTACGCTACCACTGTGTCCATCTTTTCGACGATCGGTGTCGTTTCGTAGAGGACAGGTTCCAGGCGGAAGTCCCTGATAAAAATATGTATAATTTTATTTATATATCACTAAGTACATAGAGTCAACAAGTCACTTCTGTTTGACGTGTCAGCAATGCGTAAAGTGTGCGTTAAGCTATATTATCACCATCATTATCAATCCATTACCAGCCCACTGCAGGGCACATAACAGTCATGTCTCCTCTCAGAATAAGAAGAGTTCAGTTCAGGCGGTAGTTCACCACGCTGGCAAAGTAAACATTATAGAGAACTCTCAGAAATGCAGGTCTCCTGACGATGTTCTCCTTCACCGTTAAAGCATAATATGATATTTTCATTGTTTAAAAGGAGTTTATTCGTCTGTGCTTAAAACGCACATAAATCCGGAAAATTGAGGTGCCGGGGATCAAACTCGGTCCCTACGAATGGAAGGATGAAATCTTAACCATTAAAATAGGCTACCGCCGTTAAGTTAATTAGAATCTGAAAATGACTAAGTAGTGTCGATATGACTATATCTAGATTTAATCTAGACCTACGTGAAGACTCACAGACTCACCTGGCGCTCGTCATGAGCCACTCGCTGTCGCCAACGGCCACGTCACACTCTCCTGCCTGCACAGCTCTGAGACAGTCGCGCGTGCTGTTCCTCCCCACACACTGCAGTGGCGGGTTGACGCCGTACACCGCACCCGCTTCGCTCAACCGGACTCACCTGGCGCTCGTCATGAGCCACTCGCTGTCGCCAACGGCCACGTCACACTCTCCTGCCTGCACAGCTCTGAGACAGTCGCGCGTGCTGTTCCTCCCCACACACTGCAGTGGCGGGTTGACGCCGTACACCGCACCCGCTTCGCTCAACCGGACTCACCTGGCGCTCGTCATGAGCCACTCGCTGTCGCCAACGGCCACGTCACACTCTCCTGCCTGCACAGCTCTGAGACAGTCGCGCGTGCTGTTCCTCCCCACACACTGCAGTGGCGGGTTGACGCCGTACACCGCACCCGCTTCGCTCAACCGGACTCACCTGGCGCTCGTCATGAGCCACTCGCTGTCGCCAACGGCCACGTCACACTCTCCTGCCTGCACAGCTCTGAGACAGTCGCGCGTGCTGTTCCTCCCCACACACTGCAGTGGCGGGTTGACGCCGTACACCGCACCCGCTTCGCTCAACCGGACTCACCTGGCGCTCGTCATGAGCCACTCGCTGTCGCCAACGGCCACGTCACACTCTCCTGCCTGCACAGCTCTGAGACAGTCGCGCGTGCTGTTCCTCCCCACACACTGCAGTGGCGGGTTGACGCCGTACACCGCACCCGCTTCGCTCAACCGGACTCACCTGGCGCTCGTCATGAGCCACTCGCTGTCGCCAACGGCCACGTCACACTCTCCTGCCTGCACAGCTCTGAGACAGTCGCGCGTGCTGTTCCTCCCCACACACTGCAGTGGCGGGTTGACGCCGTACACCGCACCCGCTTCGCTCAACCGGACTCACCTGGCGCTCGTCATGAGCCACTCGCTGTCGCCAACGGCCACGTCACACTCTCCTGCCTGCACAGCTCTGAGACAGTCGCGCGTGCTGTTCCTCCCCACACACTGCAGTGGCGGGTTGACGCCGTACACCGCACCCGCTTCGCTCAACCGGACTCACCTGGCGCTCGTCATGAGCCACTCGCTGTCGCCAACGGCCACGTCACACTCTCCTGCCTGCACAGCTCTGAGACAGTCGCGCGTGCTGTTCCTCCCCACACACTGCAGTGGCGGGTTGACGCCGTACACCGCACCCGCTTCGCTCAACCGGACTCACCTGGCGCTCGTCATGAGCCACTCGCTGTCGCCAACGGCCACGTCACACTCTCCTGCCTGCACAGCTCTGAGACAGTCGCGCGTGCTGTTCCTCCCCACACACTGCAGTGGCGGGTTGACGCCGTACACCGCACCCGCTTCGCTCAACCGGACTCACCTGGCGCTCGTCATGAGCCACTCGCTGTCGCCAACGGCCACGTCACACTCTCCTGCCTGCACAGCTCTGAGACAGTCGCGCGTGCTGTTCCTCCCCACACACTGCAGTGGCGGGTTGACGCCGTACACCGCACCCGCTTCGCTCAACCGGACTCACCTGGCGCTCGTCATGAGCCACTCGCTGTCGCCAACGGCCACGTCACACTCTCCTGCCTGCACAGCTCTGAGACAGTCGCGCGTGCTGTTCCTCCCCACACACTGCAGTGGCGGGTTGACGCCGTACACCGCACCCGCTTCGCTCAACCGGACTCACCTGGCGCTCGTCATGAGCCACTCGCTGTCGCCAACGGCCACGTCACACTCTCCTGCCTGCACAGCTCTGAGACAGTCGCGCGTGCTGTTCCTCCCCACACACTGCAGTGGCGGGTTGACGCCGTACACCGCACCCGCTTCGCTCAACCGGACTCACCTGGCGCTCGTCATGAGCCACTCGCTGTCGCCAACGGCCACGTCACACTCTCCTGCCTGCACAGCTCTGAGACAGTCGCGCGTGCTGTTCCTCCCCACACACTGCAGTGGCGGGTTGACGCCGTACACCGCACCCGCTTCGCTCAACCGGACTCACCTGGCGCTCGTCATGAGCCACTCGCTGTCGCCAACGGCCACGTCACACTCTCCTGCCTGCACAGCTCTGAGACAGTCGCGCGTGCTGTTCCTCCCCACACACTGCAGTGGCGGGTTGACGCCGTACACCGCACCCGCTTCGCTCAACCGGACTCACCTGGCGCTCGTCATGAGCCACTCGCTGTCGCCAACGGCCACGTCACACTCTCCTGCCTGCACAGCTCTGAGACAGTCGCGCGTGCTGTTCCTCCCCACACACTGCAGTGGCGGGTTGACGCCGTACACCGCACCCGCTTCGCTCAACCGGACTCACCTGGCGCTCGTCATGAGCCACTCGCTGTCGCCAACGGCCACGTCACACTCTCCTGCCTGCACAGCTCTGAGACAGTCGCGCGTGCTGTTCCTCCCCACACACTGCAGTGGCGGGTTGACGCCGTACACCGCACCCGCTTCGCTCAACCGGACTCACCTGGCGCTCGTCATGAGCCACTCGCTGTCGCCAACGGCCACGTCACACTCTCCTGCCTGCACAGCTCTGAGACAGTCGCGCGTGCTGTTCCTCCCCACACACTGCAGTGGCGGGTTGACGCCGTACACCGCACCCGCTTCGCTCAACCGGACTCACCTGGCGCTCGTCATGAGCCACTCGCTGTCGCCAACGGCCACGTCACACTCTCCTGCCTGCACAGCTCTGAGACAGTCGCGCGTGCTGTTCCTCCCCACACACTGCAGTGGCGGGTTGACGCCGTACACCGCACCCGCTTCGCTCAACCGGACTCACCTGGCGCTCGTCATGAGCCACTCGCTGTCGCCAACGGCCACGTCACACTCTCCTGCCTGCACAGCTCTGAGACAGTCGCGCGTGCTGTTCCTCCCCACACACTGCAGTGGCGGGTTGACGCCGTACACCGCACCCGCTTCGCTCAACCGGACTCACCTGGCGCTCGTCATGAGCCACTCGCTGTCGCCAACGGCCACGTCACACTCTCCTGCCTGCACAGCTCTGAGACAGTCGCGCGTGCTGTTCCTCCCCACACACTGCAGTGGCGGGTTGACGCCGTACACCGCACCCGCTTCGCTCAACCGGACTCACCTGGCGCTCGTCATGAGCCACTCGCTGTCGCCAACGGCCACGTCACACTCTCCTGCCTGCACAGCTCTGAGACAGTCGCGCGTGCTGTTCCTCCCCACACACTGCAGTGGCGGGTTGACGCCGTACACCGCACCCGCTTCGCTCAACCGGACTCACCTGGCGCTCGTCATGAGCCACTCGCTGTCGCCAACGGCCACGTCACACTCTCCTGCCTGCACAGCTCTGAGACAGTCGCGCGTGCTGTTCCTCCCCACACACTGCAGTGGCGGGTTGACGCCGTACACCGCACCCGCTTCGCTCAACCGGACTCACCTGGCGCTCGTCATGAGCCACTCGCTGTCGCCAACGGCCACGTCACACTCTCCTGCCTGCACAGCTCTGAGACAGTCGCGCGTGCTGTTCCTCCCCACACACTGCAGTGGCGGGTTGACGCCGTACACCGCACCCGCTTCGCTCAACCGGACTCACCTGGCGCTCGTCATGAGCCACTCGCTGTCGCCAACGGCCACGTCACACTCTCCTGCCTGCACAGCTCTGAGACAGTCGCGCGTGCTGTTCCTCCCCACACACTGCAGTGGCGGGTTGACGCCGTACACCGCACCCGCTTCGCTCAACCGGACTCACCTGGCGCTCGTCATGAGCCACTCGCTGTCGCCAACGGCCACGTCACACTCTCCTGCCTGCACAGCTCTGAGACAGTCGCGCGTGCTGTTCCTCCCCACACACTGCAGTGGCGGGTTGACGCCGTACACCGCACCCGCTTCGCTCAACCGGACTCACCTGGCGCTCGTCATGAGCCACTCGCTGTCGCCAACGGCCACGTCACACTCTCCTGCCTGCACAGCTCTGAGACAGTCGCGCGTGCTGTTCCTCCCCACACACTGCAGTGGCGGGTTGACGCCGTACACCGCACCCGCTTCGCTCAACCGGACTCACCTGGCGCTCGTCATGAGCCACTCGCTGTCGCCAACGGCCACGTCACACTCTCCTGCCTGCACAGCTCTGAGACAGTCGCGCGTGCTGTTCCTCCCCACACACTGCAGTGGCGGGTTGACGCCGTACACCGCACCCGCTTCGCTCAACCGGACTCACCTGGCGCTCGTCATGAGCCACTCGCTGTCGCCAACGGCCACGTCACACTCTCCTGCCTGCACAGCTCTGAGACAGTCGCGCGTGCTGTTCCTCCCCACACACTGCAGTGGCGGGTTGACGCCGTACACCGCACCCGCTTCGCTCAACCGGACTCACCTGGCGCTCGTCATGAGCCACTCGCTGTCGCCAACGGCCACGTCACACTCTCCTGCCTGCACAGCTCTGAGACAGTCGCGCGTGCTGTTCCTCCCCACACACTGCAGTGGCGGGTTGACGCCGTACACCGCACCCGCTTCGCTCAACCGGACTCACCTGGCGCTCGTCATGAGCCACTCGCTGTCGCCAACGGCCACGTCACACTCTCCTGCCTGCACAGCTCTGAGACAGTCGCGCGTGCTGTTCCTCCCCACACACTGCAGTGGCGGGTTGACGCCGTACACCGCACCCGCTTCGCTCAACCATTCGCATTTGTTCCTCTCTAAATTGCTAGTGGTGCAAAGGGTTATGTGCCTGAAACATCCATTATTATTTAAAATCGTTAATCTGTCTAGTCCGACTGATGTTGTAGTGGAGAGTCTGGCGGGGGCGAGGTTGGCCGGAGCGCATCTTGTCCGGGCGAGAGTTTTCCTTCGGCTGTGGAATGTCAGGGCCAATGGGACAAACCGCATTTAATCTCGTCGCATGCGGGTCCCGTGGCAGTGTACTACTTCGTATAAAGCGGGAACTGGCTACACGCTCTGCCGTCACACAGCTTGGGCACGTTACTCGACGGGACAGAGCTCCGTGTGGCCGTGTGCTTGCGTGCGGGTACTAAGATATGCGACCCTCATCGCTGCCCTTGAGGCAGCCGCGGATCAATTTGGTCACCATGGGCTCAGTTGCGTTCGGAGTGCTGGCCGCTTGTATCGCCACGGTCCTATCTATATCTATAATAATATAAAGTAGCTTGTCCTGACTGACTGACAATTAACGCACAGCCAAAACCACTGAAGCTAGAAACTTGAAATTTTCACAATAGCTTCCTTTTATAACGTAGGCGCACACTAAGAAAGGATTATTGCGAATTCCACCCCTAAGCGGGTTAAATAGGGGATGAAAGTTTGTATGAAAGTCTGTCATTTTTCAAGTTATATCCATGAAAATCGGTATTTAGGTTTTCGGTTAAAAATAAAGAGTTACCAGATTAAAAAACTTTGGAAAAAATACCCCCAAGTGGGTTAAATGGAGGATGAAAGTTTGTATGAAAGTTCGTCATTTTTAAAGTTATATCAATGAAAATCGGTATTTGTACTGTCGGTTAAAAATAAAGAGTTACGTGTTTCAGGATTTTTGGGAATTCCACCCCCAAATAGGTTAAATGGGGGATGAGATTTGTATGAATCCACGCGGGCGAAGTCGCGAGCATCAGCTAGTCAATGATATAATCGTTGGAAATGGGGCTACTTTTGTCTGCCCTTCTTCACATGTGTAGAATTGTAAGCACCATTCCGAACCTGTGGTAGATTCATTTGTCGATTCGTAAGCGCTTGTGAAAGCTTATCTGAATAAAATTGAAGATTACTTACTTATATAAATGATAAAAAGGCGTGGATTTGACTCGTTCCAGCAATGTGCGAGACGGCAATTCAATTATGTACTTAACATAAAATTGTTATATTGATATTGTAAATTTGGAAAAGAGCAACCGCCGAGTTTCTTGCTGGTTCTTCTCGGTTGGAATGGCATTCCGAATCAGTGCTAGATTCGTTTGATTTTTCGATTCTATTCTATTCTATAATCCGTCGCGCTCTGGCCACTGGGTCCATCCCTGCACAACTACCCTTTGTACCCTTACCCTTACCCGAGTACCCTTTGGTTTGTTCAGGGATGATGGCAAGAGGCCGGACGGGGTGACAATAGTACCGTGGTCAATGGATCGTGCCGTGGTGTGGGATGTGACTTGCGTTGATAGTTGATACGTTGGCTGCATCTCACTTACAGGGCACGACACAAAAAGCCGGTACAACTGCCGAAAGTGTTCAAACACTTGAGCGCCGTAAATATTCAGTCATGTTTTTGTGACGCTTGCGTTTTAGACCCTGGGCCCGTGGACACAAAACATTTCGTCAATGTTGTGTCTCAAAATTGGTCCACGCGTCAGGTGACCCAAGAACTGTGGGACTATTCTCTAAAGGTGCGTCCAGACTTGAACATTTCACCGAACCGAACAGCGAACATTTCGGCGAACTTGTTACGCTCAATGTGGACGGCGCGCTTGGAGCGCTTGAGATGGGTTACTGCGTAACAGTTCGGCGAAACTTTCGCCGAACTGTTACCCAGTAGCCCATCTCAAGCGCTCCAAGCGCGCCGTCCACATTGAGCGTAACAAGTTCGCCGAAATGTTCGCTGTTCGGTTCGGTGAAATGTTCAAGTCTGGACGCACCTTAACTTAGTTACCAACTGAAAATGGTTGCCAACGAATTAGTTCGATATATGTACATTTCTGTTTTAATGTGTGGAAATGAAATCACTGTTTATATTTCACACAGTAAAGCAGCAATGTATATCGAACTAATTCGTTGGCAACCATTTTCAGTTGGCAACTGGCTCGTATTTTGCCTAAAAGCTAAGCCTGGCAATAAAAAGAGGCGATATCGCCAGTGTCTTGGGCACCATGCCCATAAACGATCTTTTGGAGGGTGTATATTTTTTGTAAATATTATTACAACTGTTTCTAGATACAGATTATATTATGTTAATGTGTAAATAATTATGTAGTGAATGGTAAATTGAATAAAACTTTATAATTAGATTTTAAAATCCACGAATCAGTAAAAGTTAATAAGACATCCTACACGATAGTCGACAAGGGTCAGCACAGAATGAACTGAACTGACCATCGTGGTCGAGACAAATATTTATTTGGTCGAGCACTGGTTTGCTTTTGGTTTCTTTTGTAAGAAAAAAAAAATCGCCCAAGTGCGTCCGGCTTCACTCAATATCACTATTTACGTGCAAGGTCGGAATACGGCGGCACTTTTTGATATTAACTGAAACTCAGCTTTATTTACATAACCATACGGTTGAAACTAGTATAATGACGAGCTATAATTTAAAAATTAAAAAAACCCGACGGCCATGCTAAAAAACGAACCAAAAATTAATAAACTACCACCGTACAGTCCATTTTTCCTTACCCGTCTTAACATGTAAACAAACACCTAAATTTTCAACAAACATGTCGGCTCGTTGATATTGTAGTGTGAATAATCCTAGCATTGCGCCATTACGTCATTCCCACTACCAACATTCTATTATAAGAGAGAAAGAGCGGTGGCGCATGTGACACATTCCGATCTGGGCTCTCGCGGAAGACGGTTCGTGCGTGCGGTGTACTGTGTTATATAGGTTGTGTTGTACAAAGTAGGTCGTATCATGCGATGTGTGTCGTGTAGCTTAGATTAGATTAGATTGGCTGGCGATGGTTCGGTAAAGGGGAGGTGGTGTACCGACTAGGTAGGTAGGGCAAAGTCAGTTAGTGTGTCAGTTAATGAGAAGGCTTTTCAATTAGGCCCGTACCCATGTGACGCCCACAGCAATGTAATTCGATCTACCCTGATAATGAATAATGATACTACTAGAATAGCCTTCTGATGTCGTCCGCTGGTCCATCTCTGGTCATCACTGGCGACATCAGAAGTGGGATCTGAAGGGCAAATTGATGAGCCGGAGCCTTTAACTGCATTTGCGTTTGTCGGTCTCCTTCGTGGCACAAAAGCCTTGTAGAACCGGTGTTGTGTGCGCGACGCGGGTCATTTTCATTTTGTTAAGATTTCGGTGCCGCGATACTTCTCGTTAAAGAAAGTATTGCGAATAGGCTATCGGGTGTGCGTTATAATAAAATTAAATTACCGGTGTTGAGAATTCAAGTGTTAATAGTACCTTGCAAATTTTATGTGAAATTTTTAATGGATGGACACACCCACTTTACAAATTTTTTGTATCACGTTTTATTAGATGAGTTTTTGCGTTAAGTTGTGATATTTTAAAGGCAGGTTGTGCAATGACTGCGGATACTTTTTCTATTTCAAAGTGTAAAATAGTTTTCGGATATTGATATGGATATACCAGATGAGGATAAACCGCGACTATTGTCATTGCTTAACGAAAACTCGGATTTCTCGATTAACGGATTACCGCGTTTAAGGGTCTAACGGAAAACTTAAGATTAGTTTAGTTGAATCCTCGTAAAACGGTTTAGCGTCATATGCACCGCCTTTGATTTACGGCAGGTGGTTCGTGATAAAATTAGCGAGATGTTATATGCGGGTAACCGACCCAAATGGAAATGTGAATTCAATTGTTCACCTTTTTCTAGGAATTTTTAGTTAATAAAAGCGTGACGGTACTGAGCGATTGTGTGTGGGTTTCCGAGAATTGATCGGCCACACTGTTACCGATTGTATCGGATCAAATTGCGCGTTTATGTGGTGTTAACTATAACTAGTGTTTAGATTAGAAACCGAGATAGTTTCAGGGGCCTGGCGGGCTGCCTAGGTTTTTGACGGCTCTTTTTGAAGTGGGGCTAGCGATCTCGGGTTTACCAATTGCTGAGGCTAATTATTAGTCGCTGGAGGACGATCGAATGTCAGGGTTGGCCGTGACGGCTAAGATGATAACAAAAACCAACAAACAAACAAAAAAACAAAAAGAAAAAATCGCGATTAATTGAAACTAAAGTTGTAGAAATACTCGCAGAATAATAAAATGTGCGCTATTGAGATAAATGATCCGTTCGAAAATGGTTTTGTTTGTTAACCAAATTCTATTGTCCAGGTACCTTCATCGATGTTGAAATGTGATCAAGTTTGAAACCGATGGTTGTGATAAAGCCGTAAAGAGGTTGTAGTACGTAAAATAGTTTATCGAGATGATGATAAAATGATACACGATCGGAACTAAAGAAATGTTATTGAATTGCGTTTACAGCCGGAAGTAGTTTTTGATCAGTTATGTTAGAAAGTTAGACGCCGCCGAGTTTCTTACTGGTTCTTCTCGCTAGGTTGCGGTATTCCGAACCAGTGGTAGATTCGTTTTAGTGTGAACATGTAATTGTAAACGTAGGTAACTTTAACTGTGATATTTGATTGAGGGTTTGCGATAGCAATTGCACCCTAATCAGATGAGTGTTGCCATTTTCGGGACTTGGCAGGGAAAATGACGTGTGCGTGTGTGATGTAGTTAATTAAATGGACTGGCCTATATGGGTCGACGTTCTTGAGCAGATTATGGGTTGACTGTGATTATTATTTTGACTATGACGATGACTTTGACCATGTGTTACAAGTGAAGGGCGCTGACTAGTTGTGTGTGTTTCATGTTGTCTATCCTGGTAAGGAAGTGTCGTCCGGGCCAGACTCAAGGGAGTTGGTTGAAAGGACACACTCCTTCCAGATGTGTATTGCGATTGACAGCTGAAGTGATGACTGACAATTGACAGATTGAAGTACTGACTGGTTGGGTGTTATATTAAGTTCCTGAGTCTATCCTGGTAAGGAAGTGTCGTCCGGGCCAGGCTCAAGGGAGGTGGTTGAAAGGACACACTCCTTCCAGATGTGTATTGCGATTGACAGCTGAGGTGATGACTAGCAATTGACAGATGGTTGGGTTGGGTCTGTTGTACGTCATCACATGAGGTGTGGTTGGTTGATGCGATTGACAGCTGGTGTGATGATTGACAATTGATGCATGACAGACGGAGGTGACCTAGAAGCAGTGAAGTGTCAGGGATGGGCGAGCGTATTTAGAGGTGTACTTCACCTGTGTGTTGTTCTTTGTAGACATCCTTGGACGCTGGCAGTCGCACGGGGACGTGCGAATGTCAGTATGGCCGTGTCGGCTCGTTGATATTGTAGTGTGAATAATCCTAGCATTGCGCCATTACGTCATTCCCACTACCAACATTCTATTATAAGAGAGAAAGAGCGGTGGCGCATGTGACACATTCCGATCTGGGCTCTCGCGGAAGACGGTTCGTGCGTGCGGTGTACTGTGTTATATAGGTTGTGTTGTACAAAGTAGGTCGTATCATGCGATGTGTGTCGTGTAGCTTAGATTAGATTAGATTGGCTGGCGATGGTTCGGTAAAGGGGAGGTGGTGTACCGACTAGGTAGGTAGGGCAAAGTCAGTTAGTGTGTCAGTTAATGAGAAGGCTTTTCAATTAGGCCCGTACCCATGTGACGCCCACAGCAATGTAATTCGATCTACCCTGATAATGAATAATGATACTACTAGAATAGCCTTCTGATGTCGTCCGCTGGTCCATCTCTGGTCATCACTGGCGACAAACACATATTTTCACATCAACAACACACTTAAAGTTAAATAAAAACGTGCAAATCTGTTTATTAAACATATATAATACGAAACACGGCCAAAACTGTGTTAAATATAAGATTTTAACAATGAAATTATCTAAAAATCGAAAAATAAACCGAATCAATTTGCATAGAATAAATAAGAAAACGACATTTGACATTTCGTAATTCTATATTTCTAGATTACTATGAATCATTAGAGATGGGAACAAGAAAAAGGTTTTATGACCGTTAAAGACACAATGCGATTTTTTTCATATGTAATAATTTATAAATAAAGAAAAAATATTTTTTAATTAATAATAAATTGATAAAATTATATTTGCAAAAATTTATATCTTACAGTAGCGGTCTAGCGGTATAACGTAAATGTTTTATCCTGATTAACGGTAAAAATATGCTAACATTAGAATTACAACGTTACTCAACTGCTGGTATTAGTAAATGATAACACTATAAAGTCTCGTTAGTAATTATTGGTAATAATTCGAAAAGAAAAACATTAAAATTTTGTGTACTTATGTTTTTCACGTGAATTACGATACGTATTAAGAGGCATCGCTCACTGTTCACTATCCGTCTTGTTATTATTACTCATACCCATGGTGTCGCAAGTAACGGTAAATTTAACGATAATACGCAATTTTAAATCGGGGTAAATCGTTCATAACGTTATTGTTTTGATCTCAATGAACTTAAATTTTTAGTAGCGGTACCCATGTAGGTAATATTGAAAATTATTCAGATGTTAAATATTTTTGTATTCCTTCAATATCTTTAGAATACAGTAGATACCTATCTTCGCATCCCTACATTATTGTCTTTGGTTACTAGTCCGCCATTATTGTTTACCATATTAAACATGTAAATAAAAACAGACTGTACCACTTACAGTGTAGTTCTTATTTATTTTGTTTTTCATGATTTGTCACTCCAAACTGATTTAAATATATAGATTGTATACATTTTCGTACTCGCCTTTTAAAGCCCTTTATTTTGATACCCCACTCGAGGATCTTGCAGAAAAAAATTTTTTTCAGCCCGCACATTAAAGCGCATAAAGCCCGCCATTTTGACTTTTTTTTAATTTAGGTACCCAGTGACACTCGCGTCATCGAGACAAATCTAATGACGTATCATTTATCAAAATCCGTTGAGCCGTTGATTAGTTACAAGCGGACATAGGAATGGACATACATACACACAGGTGAAACACATATTATACCCAGTCGGGTAATAAAAAATACGGTTGAAACTAGTTTAATGACAAGTATATAAATTAAAAATTTAAAAAACCCCCGACATTCGCCATTTTGTGGCGGCGGCCATCTTGGATAATTTGCATAGAGTTATTCTACTAGTCAAACCCTTTCATTTGATACCCATATTAAGGCAGTTGTGAAAAAACATTTAATCCGCCATTTTGTAGCGGCGGCCATCTTGGATCGATTTTCATCAAACATAGCTAACAACACTCTCGACTAATTCACCTTTCAAACAAAAAAAAACCGCATTCAAATCGGTTCACCCGTTTGAGCGCTACAGGGGAACAGACACACACACACATACACTCACACACACAGACACGTCAAACATATAACACCCCGTCGTTTTTACGTCGGGGGTTAAAAAGAACGCACAGACGCGCCTTATAATATAACAGATAATGTGGCTAATTCTGTTGTACACAATTCTCTAAATTAAACTAAAATGACAGGTCTAAATTATTCCTATCTCTTTCACAGTGCTCGCTACGGAAAAGGATAGCAATAGATTTAGACCTGTCATTTTAGTTTAGTTTAGAGAATTGTTTAAAACAGAATTAGCCACAATGTGGACCAAAATGCTTTACCTTGGTGGATCACAACCACTTTGGCTATACGCTTCCCTGAACCCTTGCGCTGATGCTAAGTAGTCGAGGGGGGTTTTGGGTGGGTTCAGCGGTGTGGGAGGCTGTCGTATCTCCAGCAGGGAGGTCAGAGCCCCCCTCCAGTGGGTGTTGAACAAATCTTCCTCCTTTAATGACCCAACCAGTTTGCTAACTGCTGCGGCTGCTTTTCTGCAAAGAAGAGAAGAGCAAAGAATAAAATACAAATAGAAGAATAGCATAGAAAAGGACAGAATTAAAGTGAAGAACAGCTGAAAGATTGCGATTGAAGAGTGGAAGCAGAAGAATTACAATTATGATTTTCTTTTGCTCTATCACACTAATATTATAAAGGCGAAAGTTTGTGTGTGTGTTTAAGTATTCCCCTTTAACGCCGCAACTACACAACCGATTTAGCTGAAATTTTGAATAGAGATAATCTATCTTGACTTAACATATCTTTATAGCGATATAACGCTACTTTTATCCTGGAAAATCCACAGTTCCCACGGGATTTTGAAAAACACCGAAATTTATAGCTACAGCTATAGGTAGATTACTATAGCAAACTTCCTTGAAAGAAGGTATAAAGGTTGGAAAAGGGAGTGGGAACGGGAACCGGAAATCCAAGATTCTCTCGAGATTTGTGAAATATCGAAATTCACGCGGCCGAAGCCGCGGGCAGAAGCTAGTTTTGGATAGATTAGTTACAGGTAAAGTGGTAGAGGAGAGGAGTAAAATGAATCAATCATAGGAGACTGGAGTAGAAATATTCGGAGGGACCAAGAATTCCATAATCAAAGCGGAGGGAATAAAGGATATCGAAGAGAAGATGAATATGAAAGTGCAGCGGGTATAACCCCCGGCACGTAAGTCGAGCGGTGACCTTCAAGTGCGCGCAGCGTCGTGCGTGTGAGCGGAACAATACGATTGGAGAGCCAATCAGAGAGATCCGCGAGAGCTAATCAGTGCTTACGAACGATCCCCACGCCCCCCTCACACCCCGAGATACCTCATTTTCGACTTCTGCGCATTGAAGGTCACCGGTGGAGTTATTTGCCGTGATTTGTACTTACCTTTTGGCAATGACGACGGGCCAGGGCCGGTTGAGCCACACACAGGGCGCCGAGTTGTCTTCTATCGACTGCCAGGTGCCGTCTCGACAGAGGTAAGCGAATTGCTTGCTCGCGAGCATGGGCTCTCCGCTCACTGCTGATGTGTTTAACTGCAATTACAATTACACTATAATTAGTCACAAGTATAAATTAAAAATTAAAAAAAAAACCCGACAATCGACATTCGCCATTTTGTGGTGGCGGCCATCTTGGATTTGCATAGTGCTATTCTACTAGTTAAGCTCTTTCGTTTGATACGCATATTGAGGGAGTTGTGAAAAAATATGTAATCCGCCATTTTGTGACGGCGGCCATGTTGGATCGATTTAATTTCATCAAACATAGCTAACAACACTCTCGACTAATTCACCTTTCAAACAAAAAAACCGCATTCAAATCGGTTCACCTGTTTGAGCGCTACGGTGGAACAGACAGACAGACACACACACGCGTACACACAGTCGTTTTGCGTCGGGGGTTAAAAAAGAGAAGATTTATCGTTTACCCCAAAGATATACTGCACATCGTCTAGTTCCGCCCACGTGGCATCTCCGGAGTTGTCCAGAAGGCATTCTAAGGCGCCCGTCGCACCCCAATACTTGTCGTCGACTGTACACGCCGGGTTGGCGCAGCCCGCGCACAGGTTGGGGTATTTACCCTCTGTAATTACAAAAAATCATTTTCCTAATCGAGCAACATCTATGGCATAACGATAAGTGAAGAATTAGATACGCAGTAGGACACATACTTACTCGTACAAGTATAAATTAAAAATTTTAAAAACCCCCGACATTCGCCATTTTGTGGTGGCGGCCATCTTGGATTTGCATAGTGCTATTCTACTAGTTAAGCTCTTTCGTTACTCAAATTGGTCCAGTTACTCAAATTACTCAAGTTACTCGGACTCAAATTACTCAAGTTACTCGGACTCAAATTGGTCCAGCCGTTTGAGCGCCACAGGGGAACAGACAGACACACACACACACACACACACACAGACAGACACGTCAAACTTATAACACCCCGTCGTTTTGCATCGGGGGTTAAAAATGAATGAATTCAAAAGCAGATAAACCTTTTACGAGAGACATCAGAGAAAAAAACACGAACTAATCCTATATTATCTTCCTTAAATGTTCCTGTATCCGGAACCCAAGGTCAGTTTGCAGGGCTTGTGGAAGAATTCCGATAACCCCTCAATTTTTGTCTTCTTCAGTCATGCGGATGGGGTCACATGCGTGAGGCATGATAGGGATAGCAAGAATTCTAATTGAGTTCAGCATTTGCAGCCAACTTTGTAGGCCTTGTGAAAAAACCCACCTTAATTCTGTTCTTCGTCAGAGTCAAGATGTGGTCACACGCGCGGTGTATGATAAGGGTAGAAAGAAGACAAAGAGTTCAGTATCCCTCACTAATTCCGGCACCTAAGGTCCACTATCCAACTCTTCAGGCGTTGTGTAACAATTCAAATAATGCCTTAATTCAGTTCTCCGTTAGCATCAGGCTGGCGTTGATCAGAACAGAAAGCAGACTTACTGAGTTCGGAATCCCTCCCAGCATCCGGTACCCAGGGGCCCGCTTTGCAGGCCTTGTGGAAGAATTCAGATAACGCCTTTATCCTGTTCTCAGTTAGTGTCAGGCTGGGATCGCACGCGCGAGGGATGATCAGGGATTCCAAGTACTGAAATTAGAATTAAAAAGAGTTATAAAAGAATCTTAATATGCCGGGTGCTCATATTTTGGGAATATCCAGTGTTGTATTTTGAAACTTGTGCATACCTATGAATAGAATAGAATAGAATAGAATAGAAAAGTTTTTTATTCAAATAAACTTTTACAAGTGCTTTTGAATCGTCGATTGAGTCTACCACAGGTTCGGAATGCAGTTCCAGCCGAGAAGAACCTGTAAGAAACTCGGCGGTTGCTCTTTTTAAAAATAACATTATAACAATTATTATTATTAATGTACATGATTGAAATGCCGTCTCGCGCATTGCTGGAACGAGTTAAATCCAAGCTTTTTTATCGTTTATATAATCTTCAGTTGTATAATAAGCTTTTTTTATGAGCATACTTTTAAGAAAGTTCTTAAACTTGTGTAAAGGCAAGTCTAAGACATATTTTTTATTCGGATAAACTTTTACAAGTGCTTTTGAATCGACAAATGAATCTACCACTGGTTCAGAATGGTGCTTACAATTCCACACGTTAAGAAGGGCAGACAAAAGTAGCCCCATTTCCGACGGCGGCACCCGTTCACGAGCATGACGCATGATCCAGCCATTGCTTCGCTCAACCATATTTGAGGGAACGTAACAACCCGCACCACACGACACCACCACAGAAATGTTTAAAGAGAGCGTGACATACTTAGGCTACCCATGATTAAAGCATCGAATTGAACACCAATAATCGAATACTCCTCAAGTTATAATAGCGTATAAAGCGAATAAATTAAATCCATGCTTTTTTATCATTTATATAATCTTCAATTGTATAATATGCTTTTTTCATGAGCACACTTTTAATAGAATTCTTAAACTTGTGTAAAGGCAAATCTAAGATTTGTTGTGGAATTTTGTTATAGAACATTACGCCCATTCCCACAAACGACCTTTGGACCTTTTTGAGGCGTAATCGAGGAATCACTAGTCCATCTCTATTTCTTAACCGCCTATCGTGTAATTCACACTTTTTATTGTAACTGTGAATGTTTTGCTTAACAAAAATTATGTTGTTATAAATATATTGAGAAGCTACTGTAAGAATACCTATTTCTTTAAATTTCTCTCGAAGGGAATCCCGCGGTTTTAAATTATAAATTGCGCGAATTGCCCTTTTTTGTAAAACGAAAATTTTTCCAATATCAGCTGCTTTACCCCATAGTAAGATTCCATACGACATAATACTATGGAAATATGCAAAATAAACTACTTTTGCAGTTTCTACGTCTGTTAACTGTCGAATCTTCCTAACAGCGTAAGCAGCAGAGCTAAGCTTGCCAGCAAGTGTTGCTATATGGGTGCCCCATTGAAGCTTTGCATCTAGGGTTATTCCCAAGAACACAGTTGTGTTCTCAGTTTTCAATGGCTGACCACTTATCTTTAAATTGTTGCTAGTAATCCTTGTATTGGGCAATAAAAACTCGACACACTTGGTTTTTTTAGCATTTAAAAGTAGATTATTTATAGTAAACCAGTGTGAAACTTGAGATAAAGTATTATTTACATCGTCAAAATTGTCTTTAGTTCTATCGACTTTAAAAATTAAAGACAATTAAAAATTTTGACTTTAAAAATTAAAGATATGAACAAGTTCCAAAATACAACACTGGATGGTAAAAATAGCGCGTTTGAGAATCGTGTGGTTGCATCTAATAATATTATGTTCTCGCGGTGTGTGATTTCTTTAGATCCGTAGCTAATAATCTTCAAGTTGTTCCATCTCGTCTTGCCATATGGAGATCGCCATACGAAAGAACGGCCAAGATCCTCTATGGCCCATTAAGCCAGGAAAGCAATTCATTCCTAAGTAATTATGGAGACCGCTGGCTTATCTAAAAAGCATCGACAGAACGGCCAGGATTCTCTTGGCGTCATTTAGCGAGTATTTCCAAGATAATAAAGGTTATTACCCCAACAAGTGTATCTGACAGGGGTCGCAAATCATCCACTCCGATCACAGGGTGGCACAGCGTGCTGTTGCGCAGGACATAGTCCAGGGAAGACGGCCGGTCAGGCAGGAGGCGACGGTTTACCACCGCTACTATGCTTCTTGCGTAGGGCCCTGCGAGGAAGGAAATATACTTACATTAGTTTAAAATCTTTGCCGTGCACACTCAGTCCATGCCTACTTAAACGGTACAGTACTTAAAAGTAGGTTAAGTAGGTACGAGTACGTACTGTTCAAGCGCACATAATATGTGATAGAATCTTGAACTCTCGATGTTAGTTTTCTCTGCCAGATTATTATAGATTTTTAGAAATTTCATGCGAGCGAAGCTGGTAAGTAAGCTTTTCAATGAATAATACAGATAGTCGACTCCTCAATGGGCGTAGAGTGCGACGGGCCCGGTTATCAAGAGCTTGGTTGGTGACTGGTGTGGACACAGCCCACAGGTACCTCAAGAATGAGCTATGTCCATAACTCCGGTTCCCCTATGTATCTCCTCATTTCTGATTTGATCGTTCTGGGACACGAGCTCCCTGCTAGGGTACTAGCATGTACTAGTATAATTAGATAGCTACTTCATCGTCCACTGAGTGAGCCAGAGCCTTCTCATGAGGCCGATGTTAGCGAACTGTCAAATCAGCTTAGAACAATGTTTACCCTGGCCGCAATACCCTGAATATTTCAGGGAGAAGAAGAAGGAAGCCTTTACAAACGACGTTCTTTAAATAAAATGAGAACGCGCGTTAAACGCGATCCTAATCATTTCTAACGCCAACCATACGCACATCAGCCGCTGCCAGAAACCCTTGTACGCGTGTAAATTACAGTCGTCGATACGCGTTAACGCGAATTCGTAAAACGCGCGTTGTCTGTGCGTAGAAAATACTCTGTCGACATACTCGTAGGCCTTAATCAGGTCTTAGTCCACGGAGATTAATCTGTATAGCCGCAACAAGAAGAAGAAGGAAGAAGAAAGAAGGAGATGGAAGATGAAGGAACAAGAAGTAAGAAGTAGGAAGAAGAAAAAGGGAAGAGAACGAAGCTGAAGAAAGATGAAAGAACAAGAAGGAAGAAGACGGAAGATGAAGAAACAAGAAGGAAGAAGAAGGAAGGAGAAAGAACAAGAAGGAAGAAAAAGGAGGGAGGAGGAGGGAGAATAAGATGACTCACTAAATCGACTCCTCAGCTCGTCGGTGACCAGCACGTCGATGTCGGCCCACTGCGCCGCGATCAGGTCCTCGGGGCTGAACACACCGAAGTCCACGGTGTTCTTGCCTATACGTCGGAGGCAATCCAGTCTGAAAAGGTACAGCATTAAGTGAATTGTATCCTGGGACTCCATTATGAGGTTTTTTAATTTGATTTTTGACGTGATAACGAGAGACCTATGTCCAGCGGTGGACGTCTATCGGTTGGTGACCCAGGAACGGTGAGACCCTTTTGAGGAACTATCAAAGGGATCATAGAGTCCACCGGGGATCCAAGAACTTGGCCAAAGAATTAGCAAACCTGCCAGCATCATGTGAATCGATGAGATTTTAGATTTTTTGTATTAATTTATTTTATTAATTTGTCAAGTATTTTATAGTACCTATAGGCTATAATAATAATTAAATTATAATAACTATAAATAAATTATAATAATTATTATTATGTATGAATAAATAGGGTTGAGACAAAGCCTCCCGGAAAAATGAATACCCGGCTGATTTTTTGTGGGCTTTTTTCAATCAAACGGGCGTTTGAGACGTTAGCCTGCGTCCCGGAAATTGACATAGACCGTAACTTTTATCCTGGAAAAGCAAATAGTTCCCACGGGATTTTAAAATACCTAAATCCACGCGGACGAAGTAGCGGGCGTCGTCTAAGTACCTAGTATACTCATAAAAAAAATATTATACGTAAGTCGGGTTCAATTGTCGTACTTACCTAGCTATTGAAAGTTGGTTTTTTTAACCCCCGACGCAAAAACGACGGGGTGTTATAAGTTTGACGTGTCTGTGTGTGTGTGTGTGTGTGTGTGTGTCTGTCTGTTCCCCTGTGGCGCTCAAACGGATGGACCGATTTGAATGCGGTTTTTTTTGTTTGAAAGGTGAATTAGTCGAGAGTGTTCTTAGCTATGTTTGATGAAAATCGGTCCAAGATGGCCGCCGCTACAAAATGGCGGATGATATATTTTTTCACAACTCCCTTGATATGGGTATCAAATGAAAGGGCTTGACTAGTAGAATAGCACTATTGCAAATTCAAGATGGCCGCCGCCACTAAATTGCGAATGTCGGGGGTTTTTTAAATTTTCAATTTACACTTGTTAGTTGCTAAAAAGTCTACTCACTGATCAGTTCCCAAGACACACTCCAGTCCCGAAGCCTCTTCGTCCAGCAGTGGGCAGAACGTCGCGCCGCGTTTGAGGGGCCCCCGCCCTTGCACCACGCATATTCGCACTGGAAACAAACGGAACACTACTTAGTAACTGGCAACCCACGCTTCGCACGGGTAGTCTACTACTACCCCACCGCTACTATCCCACCATACGTCGTCGTCGTCGTCGTAATCAACCGATTGACGTCCACTGCTGGACATAGGTCTCTTGAAGGGACTTCCACATGCCACGGTCTTGTGCCGCTTGTATCCAGCGGCTCCCTGCGACTCGTTTGATGTCGGTCCACCTAGTGGGGGGTCTACCAACACTGCGCTTCCCGGTGCGAGGTCGCCACTCCAGCACTTTGGGACCCCGACGTCTATCGGTGCTCCGAACTATGTGCCCCGCCCATTGCCACTTCAGTTTCGCAACCCGTTGAGCTATGTCGGTGACTTTGGTTCTTCTACGGATCTCCTCGTTTCTGATTTGATCGCGTAGAGTCTTAGAGAAACTCCGAGCATAGCTCTCTTCATCGCTCTCTGAGCGACTCTGAGCTTTCTTATGAGCCCCATAGTTAACCCACCATACATTGTTTTGTTACTCCCAAAGCTAGGGGTATTAGGCAGCGTTTTCGATGCTCCCAGGTGGCTTGACTTTTTCGGACATTTTCGACAATTATCGTCATATTTCAACCAATTTTCACAAAATCATAACAAATTATACGCCTAAACCTTCTTCATAAATCACTCTATCGGTGAAAATTGCATGAAAATCCGTTCATTAGTTTTTGCTAGCTGTTGCCGTTATATGTATATACCTATCCGTTCAATATAAAGTTAAGATTCTGGGAGGTCGACAGCCCTATTCACGGGTTATTAGTTTATATTATAATAGTCTATTTTACTGTAGGGCGCGAGACCTTCGATATTAACTATGTCTTTAGCATTATCATTTATTTGCATGTATGTGCTATATTACCAAGTTGAACTGGCTATATTAAGAGTCATCTAAATAATAATGTCCTCCCGACCGATTTTCGGCCACGGCGGCCAATCTCAACCGAGGCGGAGACTAGCCAGCTACGCAGGAGATATTATAGTGCACAAGTGTGTACGCAAAAAAAAAACCTCAGCACACACTCTATTCCCACACTCTCATAGTCCGATGGGTCGCCAATGCGACGCGACGGGAGAGAGCGGATGCAGGACCGGCTTTACGTGCTCTCCGAGGCACGGGGGTGTATGTGTATGTAACACCGCCGACTTCCAACTCCGGGCTGGCACTGAGAATTTCTTGACAGAAATACCCCTCATAATTTTTTGGCCCGGCCCGGGAATCGAAATCAGGACCTCGTGATCCACAGACCACCGAGGTAGTCATCTAAAACGCCTCTTGACGGCCTGTCTGGTGAAGTGGTGAGCTCTGTAGTCTTATTAAATTAATAGCCAAGGCTTAGACAAGCCAGGCTTATAAAAAAGCTGTGATAGCCTAGTGGTTAGGACGACCGACTTCTAATCGGAGGTCGTGGGTTCGATCCTGAGCACGCACCTCTAACTTTTCGGAGTTATGTGCGTTTTAAGTATTTAAATATCACTTGCTTTAACGGTGAAGGAAAACATCGTGAGGAAACCTGCATGCCTGAGAGTTCTCTATAACGTTCTCAAAGGTGTGTGAAGTCTGCCAATCCGCTTGGCCAGCGTGGTAGACTATGGCCAAAACCCTTCTCACTCTGAGAGGAGACCCGTGCTCTGTAGTGAGCCGGTAATGGGTTGATCATGATGATGATGATGAAGATTGAAGTCGGTATAATTTTTCGTGACGTGAATTAAAATACCGAATTGATACCGAGTTGCCGATTTGAACAGTAATTTTAATGTTTGCATTGTCATTGAGAATATTACAAAATAGATGCTCTTAAGGAAACTGCTAGCAACCAACTCGTGCTATTTATACGAATATTCTTTTTTTTTTGTAAAAAATATTAAAATGTCGGTTACGAAAACCTTGACAAGTTTTTATGTTCGCTATCCCAAGAGATGCCTCATCACTAGAGTAAGTGAGGACGCGCTAAACCGATGCTCGTTATCGTTTTCTACGCGGCATCGTACTGGAACGCTAAATCGCTCGGCGTCAGTCTGGTAAGGTCGTTGTCACGAATAAGAGAAGGTTATTTTTTAAAGCCTCCACCAAAGAAAAATTGCCAACTTTGTCAACACGTGTTGATGACAAAAGCTTCTTTCTATAAAGTCAGGTCTCCACTAAAAAAAATTGGTTGTCTGTAAAGTAGGTTTACGGAAGATAATTTTACGTGTTATCGTCATATAAAAACATTGCCTCTCTATCGTTTGTTCCGTGCTCTGGCTTGCACGCTCGGCTATGCCGGCCGATCGTGCCTTCTCTATCGCTTGTTCCGCGCTCTCGCTTGCACGCTGTACGTGACAATCAGTCATGCTTTTTCGTGCGTGTAGCCGAACATTCGTTTTCGACAACGAACAGCCGTTCGTCGATTTATAATACGTTATCACGTCAAAAAGTCAACTTTTGTGTGGACAACACCGGCTTAACGCGCGTCGTACGATCGCTCCTCCAGGTGCGTCAACTCAATGGCCGCACCGAGTGTGATGCGACGCGATGTCGGGAAACGACGAGGTTTGAGGAAAACCCGCCCGGACGATAGTTAATTGCAAAACAAAACAAAATTATTATCTTGTGCGAACATTTCAATATTCATAGTCTGTGATTACTCATTGTTATTTTTTATGTTATTATTATTCGTAGAATTTGCATTTAATAGCAAATACATAGACACCTCTACATACCTATTATGTAGCCAGACATAATATAATATGTGGGGGCTGCCCCCCTCACATATTAATTATTATGTCTGGCTACGTTTAGTGTCTGGCTAGTTATTTAAAGGGCTATTTAGACGGAGGGCGTTTCTCGGACGTTTCGGTTCGAGAAATCCACAGGAGAAATCGTACGCAATTATCACAAGCAATAATCAACATAACATTATCACGTCACAAGTATAAATTAAAAATTTTTAAAACCCCCGACATTCGCCATTTTGTGGTGGCGACCAACTTGGATTTGCATAGTGCTATTCCCTTCAAGCCCTTTCATTTGATACCCATATTAAGGGAGTTGTGAAAAAATATGTAATCCGCCATTTTGTAGCGGCGGCCATCTTGGATCGATTTTCATCAAACATAGCTAACAACACTCTCGACTAATTCACCTTTCAAACAAAAAAAACCGCATTCAAATCGGTTTAGCCGTTTGAGCGCTACAGGGGAACAGACAGACACACTCACACACACACGCACGCACGCACGCACGCACGCACACACACACACACACACACACATATACACACAGACAGACACGTCAAACTTATAACACCCCGTCGTTTTTGCGTCGGGGGTTAAAAATGTTTAAATAGAGGCAAGAACTAAATTCTCACCTACGATTATGTCATACGAGATTCGCAATAATTTCCTGCATCTGTTTACACAGCGAAATTATTGTAGTTCGGAAGATTCTATAGCTTACGAGAGTTTCTACATTGTTGAAAATTAAAATGTTTACCAGCTCAGAGCATGGCAGGCGGTTAGAATTAGGTTATCGTTAATAGTACGGCAGCCTTGGAACAAAATTTTTAGTGATTAATAACAAGCTGAATTTTCGTGAGCAGCCAGCAGTGTAGGACTATATTGCCATTTCATTATACAAGTATTTATTAAGCTGCATACAAAAAATCTGCTGGTTATTAATAATATTCTACAGCGTCCTCCACTCCGAATATTTCCAAATAATGAGGTCATAAAAATGATTAAACATTATTAATAACTAGCTGATTTTTTGTATGCAGCTTAGTAAATCTATACTAATATTATAAAGCTGAAGAGTTTGTTTGTTTGAACGCGCTAATCTCAGGAACTACTGGGCCGATTTAAAAAAAATTTCACCGTTAGATATTTACGTGATCCTTGAGTGCTATAGAAAGAAAGAAAGAAAACATATTTATTCACCGATGGTGTCACAAACAAACAATATACAATATACAAACGTAGATTAACATTATTCGTCTGCGACACCACCCAGAATGGGTGTACAGCTCAGCTTTAATGCCCTGATTTGTATGTGCAGATACACATACAAATAAGAGCGCTGATTTTCAGCTGTGATCCGGGTGGCGTCACGGCTATAGGTATACTATAACTAAACAGAATAAAATTAATCAACCTAACAAAGTGATAGGTATAAAACTTTAAAGTTAGTGAGCAAAAATTATTCTACTCTAGCAGTAAGCAAGCGCTATTCATTCATAAAAAAGTCATAAATTATAGAGGTTACGAAGAAGCATCAAATATAAATACGTAGGCATGTTTTATGTGTATAACTGTATGTGTGAATGTGAAGATATACAACGTTAGTTTTACTTTACGCAAAACCTGAAAGTAGTTTGTTTAGAATCAGTAACAAAATCGAATCCAACCATTTTTATATAGTGTTATATTTTTGTCCAAAAATATTTTGAAATCTTAAAAGCTTAGACACAATGATTTACCGCGCATCAGCTGACTGTCGGCACACAGCGGCGGTCATTCAACTTGCGTCGATCGCTAGGCGCTGCGGCGACGGCTTGCGGTGACCATTTTTTTCGAGGACAACGACGCAACATAACAAGCTTATAACTTCGTTACTTTTCATTATATTTTTTGAAATTTTGTATAAATATTTTTAATGTAAAAATATTTGACACGTGTTTCGGTTTTTGCGCAAAGTAAAACTAACGTTGTATAAGTTATATATTACAAAAGATTTCAGTATTATGGGTACTTAATTATATATTATACACATTATAGGCTATATATTATGTACCACGGGCGAAGCCGGGGCGGACCGCTAGTACTTGTATAATGAAATGGCTACATAGTCCTACAAATTTAGTGGAACGATTTCCCACCCGAGCGAATCGAAATTTTTAACACCTTCCCACTCGATTAGCTACATCCATAGAGAATTTTAATAGATAAAAAAGTTATTCGTCTCGTCGAAACGAACCTGCTCTCGAAAATTCAGCTTGTTATTAATCACTAAAAATTTTGTTCCAGGGCTGCCGTACCTTAACTGCCTCGTTGGCCTAGGGGTTAGCATATTTGACCGCAGATCACGAGGTCCCGGGTTCGATTCCTGGGTCGGGCAAATAATTGTTAGATATTAGGTTTTTCTGTCAAGAAAATTCTCAGTGCCTTCGCTCTGAGACAAAACGCCTCCCCCACGCACAATGTATTGCAACTTGATTAACTTATTATAGCCATCGCGTGTACAGAGCCCACAACGATCAACAATGTATGTTGATTGCAGAGATTAATT
This sequence comes from Melanargia galathea, assembly GCA_920104075.1. Classification (NCBI taxonomy): domain Eukaryota; kingdom Metazoa; phylum Arthropoda; class Insecta; order Lepidoptera; family Nymphalidae; genus Melanargia; species Melanargia galathea. Next base: position 8,860,644 of record OV049878.1, read on the forward strand.
ATACCTACTTATTATTTGAATAAGCCTCGATATATTTAAAGCGCCACTAAATAAATGAGTGATTGAATATATAATTTATGTACTTTGTTAGGTAATTATATTCCTCGTGCACTGGAAATTACTTCCGCAGGCTTAAACTAGTTTTAGTAAACATAACACGCGTGCCGAGGTGTGGGTGACACCAGGTGGGTTATTCTGTAACTTAGTTATCAACTGAAAATAGTTGCCAACGAATTAGTTCGATATACATTTCTGTTTTACTGTGTGAAATTATGAAAACACTTTATAATTTCCCACAGTAAAGCAGCAATGTATATCAAATTTATTAGTTGGCAACTATTTTCAGTTGCTAACTAAGTTACAGAATAACCCAGTTGGTCACGCATGTTTACCATAGTTAGTTATATTATAGCTTTGCAAATGCGATAAAAAAATTACTTAATTTTTATACCTAGGTACTTAATTTTTTACACTTCTTTGCCTTTATTAACCGACTTAAAAAAAGGAGTAGGTATATCAATTCTACAGTACGTAGATAATTGAGTGTAAATATTATTGGAACTGCAAAATATTTACATATTATGATAATCTATAAGGGCTTCGAAACATAGACGTACTTACACGTATGTTTGTCCGCAGATTTCTCCGAAACTATTGTGACCATTCTTTTCAACTACATTTTCTTCAACTTAGGGAACAGTGCAAGTTTGATCAAAATCGGTTCAGTAGTTTCCAACGGACCGTTAGGTGTGTGGTGAAGTCGGTTTAACTTTCAATCTTTTAGATTATCTGTTCATCTTACATTTAATTCAATCTTGACTGAGCAGCTGTGGCTTTTTCTTTGGTAATCTTTAACTTTAACTATAACGTAATTCTATCCGCCTGCCATGCTCTGGTAAACATTTTAATTTTCAACGATATTAAATGTGTGTTAAATTAATTAAATTAATTATTAATTTCACCTACCATGTGTTAAATGCGTGTTCTACCACCACCACTACAACCTTTCAACGTCCCACTGCTGGGCATGGGCCTCCACTCTCATAGGAGAGAGGTATTTAGAGCTTAGACCTGTCACGCTGCTCCAGTACGGGTTGGCGGGCATTAACGACTATTGTCACATTAGTGATAATAACCGGGACCGAATGCTTAACGTGCTCTCCGAGGCACGGGTGATACACGGTGATACACCGCCAACTACCAACTCCGGGTTTGCACTGAGAATTTTCTTGACAGAAAAACCCAATACCTAATAATAGTTTCCCGACTAGACATTAAGTTAAGTGTTAATAACTTACCGACGATAATTGAAAGTAGAGATAGAAACATATTCTTAGAATTCTGTAGGAAAATAGTGATAAGAGTAAATAATAGAAATAAATAGATTAAGAAAAGTATGATAGCAACATACAGTATAGTATATGAGTGTAATCATACAAATAAAATGTAATTAGTAAATAAGTATAATAAAGAAAATAGGTTTAAAATTAATAATGTACATATTTAAAAAAAAAAAAAAAGTTACAAAAGAAAGTGCCTCCCTGTCTCCATCCCTTATTTAAATATTGTCATTTTATTTACCATGTTTTAGAAATTGGTTAAGAGTATTCGTTAGAGATTAGTTAGGTGGGAAACCCACAGTGATACGAAAGAAGACGAATGATAGAAAGAATTGTATGAGGAATAAAAGTACGAGAGGCATAAATGCGAGAAATAGTATGAAAGGATAGTAGCTAGCACAGGCTCCAATCATGTTGGAGGATGTTGGAAAAAAAAAAAAAAAAAATAGTTTCCCGACCCGGGAATCCAACCCGGGACCTCGTGATCTGCGGTCGAGTATGATAACCACTAGACCAACGAGGCAATTACCTACCTACCATGTATCAAATGCGTGTTCAATAAATATGGAATCGAGTTTATATAATCGACTTGCATTGCCCATATCGAAAGGGCAAGCCTCAAAGGGCCCCAAGCCCCAACTTCCTCAAGCTGCGTAACAAAATAAAGTGTATATCCAAACTCGTTTAGTGGCCCTTTGATAATAATATATTGACGACTAGTCTGGTCTATCTTGCTGGTTAAGGAACTATACGAAACTAGTACCTACCTAGGTAAGTATTAATAAAATCGCTGTTCACTATATACATACATAACATTATCTATTCTATACTAATATAATAAAGCGGAAGAGTTTGTATGTTTGAACGCGCTAATCTCAGGAACTATTAGACCGATTTCAAAAATTCTTTCACCGTTGGATATGTACGTAATCCCTGAGTGCTATAGATTATATATTAAGTACCACGGACAAAGCCGGGGCGGACCGCTAGTATATTATAGTAAATAATTGCGGCGTCTGTGTGTCTGTTCGCGATAAACTCAAAAATTACTAAACGAATTTAAATGCGGTTTTCACTAATAGATAGAGTGATTCGCGAGGAAGGTTTGGGTGTAGATGTTTTGTTAACGTTTTGTGTGAATTGGATGAAATATGTCGATATTTGTTGATATTGTCGGAAAAGCTTTTATCGAAAACACTGCCTTGATCCCTTTGAGATATACCTATACAAAATAATGTACATAGTTTTGTTGTTGTTATGGTTGGGTTAGTTACTACCCTTACGGGTAGTGACCCGCGCGAAGCCGGGGCGGGTCGCTAGTATAGAGATATTTCACCACGGTCAATCGTTATGGTGACAGAGGGGCTGGCTCATTTTTTGCGCACAGAATCAGCCTGGCTGTTCAGCGTGGGTGTGCAGCAGTACTTTGCACCATTAAGTATAAGCAAGTATAACTTGTTTAGTAATTCGTAATGTTTCGTAATAATGTTACAGTAAAACTTACAGCTAACTTAATTAGCTGTAAGTTTTACTGTAACATTTTATTTTGAAAAAATACACTGAAATAATAAATAGCCCAAGGGATTAGCGAGATGAAGTGAGTCTGTTCTGTCTAAGGTCCGATGAACCACTGAGACAGACGAGGAAAATAAGAGTAAACTAAAGTTTATTTTTTATTTTTTATAGGAATAGCGGGCAACTGAACAAGCGGGTCACCTGATGTTAAGTGATTACCGCCGCCCATGAACATTAGCAGCACTTGAGGAACCACTAATGCGTTGCCGGCTTTTGAGGAAGGAGGCTGGCTCTTCAGCTCGCTGCCGGAACACACGGATGCTCTGCGGCAGATTACGGCTGAAGTGTGGTCGCTAGCCACACTGTGGCGGATTCGGGGTACAATCATAACACAAAGCGGCGATACCATCCAGATTCCGTTGTGTGGTATCAGGCACAACGACCCGTAGAGGGGACTGAGAGCGTCAGGGCCTCGTCAGCATTTGGCAGGGTGCACCGCGCGCAGGTGAGGTTGACTTTGGCCACATAGATGGAATTTGGGCCACTTACACCCCGAAGTTACTTTTGCTCTTAAAAAATAAGCAAAAATGTTAAAAAATACCTGCCAAGTGCGAGTCGGACTCGCGCACGAAGGTTTCCGTACCATTATTTACAAAAACGGCAAAAAAATCACGTTTGTTGTATGGGAACCCCCTTAAATATTTTTTAGTATTTGTTGTTATAGCGGCAACAGAAATACATCAGCTGTGAAAACTGTCTAGCCATCACGGTTCATGAGATACAGCCTGGTGACAGACGGACAGACAGACAGAAAGACAGACGGACGGATAGCGGAGTCTTAGTTTTCTCTAAGACCCGTCCCCCTTACTTACTGTACTGTTTTTTAGGGTCCCGTTTTTACCCTTTGAGTACGGAACCCTAAAAACAGTGAGTCAGTAGGTAAAATAAATTCCTGTGATTCAACCTTCTTAATCGTAGCTGCAGTTTTTATCGCTTAGTAATAAATATTTAATAACTATTATCCATATATACATAAGTAATGTTGTGTTCACAAAAACCCAATGTTTTCCGTTTAAAAAAACTAATATAAAGCGGGGGTGCGATTTATAATTAAAAAGCTTACGTTTTTAAAAGCTAAAAGGAAATACCATCTGATATGTAGGTAATAATAATTATACTCTGGTTCATTAGAAATTACCAACTGTTCAAAAATGACTGTTTATTTTAGAGTTATTTTAGTTCCCTCACATGCCTTCGAGAAAATTATGGACGTTTGACAACTAGCTTAGGTACCTATACCTACTTACTTATATTTAAGTAGTAAATCTGAATTTGAAGGCAAGACGTGTTTTTAACCATTTTCTATCTACGCTTTTAACCGTGTAAAATAAGATTTATGATTGCATTGCTATATGCATGCAGTTATGGACTTTAATTTCATATTTTTTTACATGACTATAAAATCAATAATCAACAAGATTTATAAGTACGATGACGTGGTGTTATAAGTTTGACGTGTCTCTCTCTCTCTCTCTGTGTGTGTGTGTGTGTGTCTGTCTGTCTGTTCCCCCGTAGCGCTCAAATGGGTGAACCTGTTTGAATGCGGTTTTTTTTCGTTTGAAAGGTGAATTGGTCGGGAGTGTTCTTTGCTATGATTGATGAAAATCGGTCCCAGATGGCCGCCGCCACAAAATGGCAGATTAACATATTTTTTCACAACTCTCTCAATATGGGTATCAAATGAAAGGGCTCGACTAGCAGAAAGCACTATGTAAATTCAAGATTGCCGCCGCCACAAAATGGCGAATGTCGGGGTTTTTTTTTAATTTTTAATCTATGCTTATTAATAGACTTCAACGCGCGCGCATCACTTCTGCAAACCTAAAAAATATTTTGGTGGTTTTTCCACCAACAGCACTGTATGGTTATTCCAAGCTTACACATCTCGAAAACGGTAACGGTTTTCTAATGCTCGGTTTGGCAGTGCGGGGTCGCGTCGTCGTTCGAGCAACTTTCGACGCATTGCTGTCGGGTCTCCGAGCTTTGTATCCCGCTCATTGCCACTTCAGTTTACTCGCTAGCCCGCCAACCCGCATTGGAGCAGCGTGGCGGGTCTAAGCTCTAAATCCATCTCTCCTAGGAGAGAGGCCTGTGCCCAGCAGTGGGATGTTAAAAGGCTGCAGCGGTGGTGATGGCTCGCTAGCCACGTAACAAGCTTTAACGTAACTTATAATTACTTATGTCGGTAACTCGCTACGAAAAGTAAAGCAGCGTTTTCACCGGTCGACCTAGGTAGAACGACTTGGTTGTTCTTGTTCAACTGTATACGACCTTGTATTATTATCCTTATTATCGACCTTGTATACGTGTTGTCATCTAGAAAGATATAACCTATGGAATTTACGCTCCAAACAAGACGTTGAAGCAAAGAAATTTGGCCTTGAACAGATTTGGAAGTTGCTTTGTCTCGTTCTCACCTACTTAGTGTGTGAGGTATAATTAGAAAAACTAGAGAGAAAAAATTGTCCAGGTGAATGACCTTGTCTTCACTACAATATCTATGGCGCAATCTCCAGGGGTATATAGAATATAATATAAGCTTCTTGGTTGTCATCAATATGTTGAACAAGTCGTTCGATCTTAGTTTCGCTAAAGTATAAAGAACGTCTTCTTTTTGTATCCAACGCATCAAATGGTCAATCGAAAGACTGTTCGGTTGTGACAAGCTATTTTGTTTACCTATGTAGATTTATTAATTTTATGTTTTTTTTTTTCTTTTTACGGGGCCTTTGATTTCTATAGATACCTAGGCCATTAAACTTTCAGTAGCAAGTTCTCTTAGCAGAGTCGTTGATGCGCCATATGCGATAATTATAATTTCTTGCATCTTCATGAATAATTTTCATTCTCGCTGACACAACTTTATTCAGCGTCATACCCATAGAAATAATAATGAAGTTCATAGTCATACCTATTTCTCTCTACTCTGCTATCGACTGCGATTTCGTTGAAACGTGTAAACAAGAAAGTAGAACAACTTAGTCTAACTACCCAAGTCGTTCTACCCACTGACCCTTGAAAACGCGGCTTAAGGAACATAACCTCGGCAAAAGTTTTAATTAATAAAAAGATTAATTTCCTCAATTTCGCTATACGGAGATTGTTATGTATAGTACTAGTGACCCGGCCAGGCTTCGCACGGGTAGTAATTACCCGTTACTAAACCACCATAACAAAAAGCTGTGATAGCCTAGTGGTTAAGACGACCGACTTCTAATCGGAGGTCGTGGGTTCGATCCCGTTCGATTCGATCGATCGAACCTCTAACTTTTCGGAGTTACATATGTACGTTTTAAGTATTTAAATATCACTTGCTTTAACGGTGAAGGAAAACATCGTGAGGAAACCTGCACGCCTGAGAGTTCTCCATAACGTTCTCACGCGGTGTGTGAAGTCTGCCAATCCGCTTGGCCAGCGTGGTAGACTATGGCCAACACCCTTCTCACTCTGAGAGGAGACCCGTGCTCTGTAGTGAGCCGGTAATGGGTTGATCATGATGATGATGAAACCACCTTACATTGTTTTTTTTATCTCAAAGGGATGCGGCGTTTTAGATGTACCTAAGCTCCCGGACGGCTTGACTTTTTGGAACATTTTCAACAATTAGTATCGTCATATTTCAACCAATTTACACCAAAACCTTACCAAATTATACATTTAAATCTTCCTCGTGAATCACTCTGTCTATTGGTGAAAACCGCATGAAAATACGTTCAGTAGTTTTTGAGTTAATCGCGAACAGACAGACGCGGACAGACGGCGGGCTGTTTTTGTTTTAAACATAGCTTTTGCCCGCGGCTTCGCCCGCGTGATTTTCGTTCGTCGTTTTTCACAAATCCTGAGGGAATCGCTCGACCGATTTTGTGCTTTCACATAAACCATCTACTAAATAGTCCGAACAAAGCCTGGTTTGCCGAATTTGGTTTGGATAGGTGGGCCCGTTCTTGAGTTAAAAAATTACAACGAAAAGCGGCATTGATTTTTATATATATAATATGTAGAATATATAGTGATGACGATATATTTTGGAGGAAACGTTGTTTTTTTATGTCAGTAGATCATGTCAGCAGTGAGTTGTCGACAAAGGCCGCGCGGTCGCTCCCAAGGTTACACAACCGGATTGAGACTCTTTTAAAATTAAGAATTATTCACACTCAAAAACCTCTTTCATTGTTACAAAGGTCACGTATTCAGATCCTTCAAGGTGCGATGCCTGAGATTTTTTTTTTTTTTGGGTTTTTTGAAAATTCTGAAATTCTGGGAATTGACGGTGACCTCTACGGCGCAGTGGATATCCCAATCATAAAGGTGCTGATAGACTTGGGCATTCACTTGTAATGAGCATTCGTGCGAATGTTACATCACAGAAAAATACGAGAACTTTTAGCGAGCGTTCTGGCGAGCAGATTTGACCGTCAAGTCTGCTGTCTGACATCTTCATGAAGCTATTTGAAGCGTTCGCTAGAAATCTCAAGATGTTCGTAGCAATATTTGGCTCTATCCTTGACTCGGCTCGATGTTTAGTTCGACAAAAAAAATTTGGCTGAAATTTTGAACGAAGATAGATAATGCCCTGACTTAAAACATAGGCTACTTTTATCCTGGAAAAATCCCAGTTCCCACGGGAACCAGAAATCCACGATTCCCTCAGGATTTGTGAAAAACTGAAATTCACGCGGGCGAAGCCGCGGGCAAAAGCTAGTAATATAATAAAGCGGAAGAGTTTGTTTGTTTGAACGCGCTAATCTCAGGAACTACTGGACCGATTTCAAAAATTCTTTCACCGTTGGATATGTACGTGATCCTTGAGTGCTATAGGCTATATATGTACCACGGGCGAAGCCGGGGCGGATCGCTAGTATGTGTATATATGTATGTTGACTGTGTATGTTGTATGTCAGCGCGTAATATCCGCGATACTCGAGGCGGGTTAGCCCCGCGAGCCTTCTCGCTGGGATTTCCTTTACGTAACAAGTTACAAGTTACAACCTAATCATATCAAAATGGCTGCCAGTTTCCTTGACAGCTGTAACATTTCGCGTTAATATTACTTATACTCGTGTTAATAAATTACTGTTACACTATACTGCCTTTACATCATAGAAGGTATATTAACCGATTTCACAGAAAGGAGGTTATCAATAATTCCACCCATATGCTGCATAAGTGCCGGATTAAGCCCAGCGCAGGGCCTGTAGCAAATTCTATCAGCTGGGCTATTCTGTAACTTAGTTACCAACTGAAAATAGTTGCCAACGAATTAGTTTGATATACATTGCTGCAAATATAAAGTGTTTTCATAATTTCACACAGTAAAGCAGCAATTTAGCTTGCTTTGAAATTGGTTAAAAATGCGCACAAATCACTACATAGTATAAATCAAATTCGCTTTCTCTGTCCCTATGTCCCTATGTATGCTTAAATCTTTAAAACTACGCAACGGATTTTGATGCGGTTTTTAACCGACTTCAAAAAAAGGAGGTTCTGTATTCGACCCGTATGTATGTATGTATGTATGTATGTATGTAAGTATGTTCGCGATTATCTCCGCAACTAATGAACCGATTTTGATGATTGTTTCAGTATCGTTATCTACATACTTTCAAGAAGGTTTTAGTATATAACACATCGAGTTATCATTCTTACGTACGAAGTTATAAGCATAAATGTACACATATGTCACTAATATGTTCTCTGAGATTGCCAGACCTATTGCTGAAGTCTGATATAGCTATTCTGTCCAAAGACTTCACTCTGCTACGCCTACGTAACATTGACCTTTTGCAAAAAGTTTTGGGCCGAAGTCAGTACAGTTGCATATAGAGTGATTCCTTGGAGTTTTGCACGTAACGTGCACGGTTACGTTTCCACGGTTACGTACCATTCTATACAAAGCCAAACCGCAAGGGTGTGAAACTAGTCGCGTATAGATTGTAAATTACGGTCTATCCAAATTATACAAGAGTTTTACGCATACAAACTAATCTTGTATAGATCAAAAGTTAGGTTAGGTTGGGTTAGAACATAATAAAACCACTCACCTATAGTATGACACATAAAATGTATATGTCACAGGATATTTGATTTGGTAGATTCATCTGACTATTCAAAAGCACTTGTAAAAGTTTATTTGAATAAAAAACTTTTCTATTCTATTCTATTCTATTTAATAATAATTAATAATATATAGGTCATAATCTATTTTACATAGTTCTCATTTATATTATTATTATTATTACCTAATATAAAGAAAACAAATCACTAAAAAGCATACAATAATTTTTTTCAAAGAAAAATGAACCGACTTCAAACGAATCGAACTAAAAAGTTTAAAATAATTTTTTATTCATTTAGATTGACGATTAAACTACCTAACTCAAATGATATATAATTTTTTGAAGTCGGCGCCAAACCACATTCAATTCGTGTAAGTAAAATCAGAATATCCACTTTTGAATGCGAGCGCGGTGAACCTAGTCGCGGAGGGTGAGTCTGGGACCCGGGGGGCACATTTTCGACTTGAAGTGAACTTGAAGTCATTTGGCGCCGACTTCAAAAAATTATATATCATTTGAGTTAGGTAGTTTAATCGTCAATCTAAATGAATAAAAAATTATTTTAAACTTTTTAGTTCGATTCGTTTGAAGTCGGTTCATTTTTCTTTGAAAAAAATTATTTTAATAGATAGAGTGATTCAAGAGGAAGGTTTGTAAGTAGAAAAATTGGACCCAGTAGGTGGCGCTAATAGCGGGCAGGACGACGTCTGCCGGGTCCGCTAGTTGAGTATAAGAAACATTGATTTGACCCGGTTTAGTAAACACGCGGACACTACAATTTGCCTAGTAAGTAGTTACAATAATTTTACTTAGTCACAATAATTTAAATGTAAACAAGTTTTATTGTGATCACGTATTCAGGTCGCTTAGTCAGCGAATATATTCGTGTCATAGGATTCCCCCTTTGGAAAACCTTTGAGAAACTGGATTCTACGCGTAAGGGACCTTTCAGACAGACCGGCGCGGAGAGCAGAGCAAATTTTAATCGCATTTAAAATAGAATCTTAAGACATTGAAATAAGCTTTATTTTTACATTTTATCTCTTTTATGATAAGAGGATGCTCGAGGATGCTCCCAATACGCTCGGTGTGAAATATTAAGAGCAGCCGCTCGGCTGCTCGTAGAGCCGGTCGGCTGCTCCATGCCCGTGGTCTTTCGCGCTCGAGCATCCGACCGGCTCCGTTCGCGTGCTCTTTCATGCTCGCGCAGCCGACCTAGGCCGAATTGCTCTGCCGTCCGGCCCAAGAGCGTACGCTCGGCTCCGAACGCATCCGCGTGTCTGTTCACACAGACCGGCGCGGAGAGCAGAGCAAATTTGAACGGCCGGTCTGTGTGAAAAAAAAATGCTCTCCGATGCTCTCCGCGCCGGTCTATCTGAACGGTCCCTTAATTGTCTGCTGCATGCTCTTCGGCAGCCTTTTAAACCGATTTAAAAAGGGTGTTATAAGTTTAACCGCTATGTGTGTGTCTGTCCCACCGTCAAATATCACCCCCGTGCCTCGGAGAGCACGTTAAGCAGTCGGTCCCGGTTATTATCACTATCATGTGGAAATAGTCTTTATGGTCTTAGGATCCCGTTATAGAAACTCATACCCTCATCTGTTATTTAATGCTGATAGAGATTATATGCTAGATAATTCATAGATTGATACATTGCACTTTGGTTGCCTGGCTAAATTTGGTGCCTAATGATGTTAAACACAAAAAAATTTAATCAATTTTTTTCGATCTGCTTCCCTCATCTGTTATTTTAAACGAATTATATTATGTCAAATGAAAGATTATTTTATTCCCAATCGAACCGTATTTGGTTGCCTGGTCAAAAGTGGTGCTAAATCATGGTTGTCTGGATTTTAAGATACAAAATTTTCTGTGCGAGTGTTGAAAGTGACGGAAAAGTGTTGCGCGCGCAATTCCATTTGACAGACAAAGATGCAGTGAGGCAGGCGTGCACTCGGCAGGTGCTTAGTCTATACATATATTAAAACCATAGACTTGCTATGCCTGTCCATTAAAGATATTTGCAAAAAAAAAATAAGTGAGAGACGTAAAGGATAAGTAATAAAACGTAAAAAAGCTGTTTTTGAAAATTTTGTCGTCTGCAGGGCATATAGGCCTATCTTGTATATTATGAGAGAGATTTAAACCCGCCACGCTGCTCCAATACGGTTTGTCGGGCTTTAACGACTATTATCACAATATGATATTGATAGAAACCCGGACGGGAAACTGACGACAACGTCCGAGGCACGGGGACTGACTTTTAATGAAAACGCAAAAATACATCAACTTTTCTTTATTTTAAAATTTATTTATGTAAGTAAGTAGATAAATAATTACAATTTCCAAAATCGCCATGTTTTTATATCAATTAGATGATGCCCGCGACTTCATCTGCGTGGATTTAGGTTTTTTAAAATCCTGTGGGAACTATTTACTTTTCTGGGATAAAAGTTGCCGTCTGCCGATGTCAATTTCCGGGATGTAAGCTAACTCTGTACAAAATTTCATCAAAATCGGTTAAACTGTTGGGCCGCGAAAAGCTAGCAGACAGACGGACACACTTTCGCATTTATAATATTAAGTACCTATGGATGTAATGATAATATTATACCTAATTGATTTTTGCAACTTGCAATAAGTAAGTACAAGACACGGCAAATAAGTCTAGCGTTGACCTTCAATGCGCAGAAGTTGAAAATGAGGTATCTCGGGGTGTGAGGGGGTCGCGGGGAGGGCGTGGGGATCGTTCGTAAGCACTGATTAGTTCTCGCGGATCCCTCGTAAGCGCTCATTGGCTCTCCAATCGTATTGTGTCCCGCTCACTCGTACGACGCTGCGCGCACTTAAACGTCACCGCTCGACTTACGTGCCGGGAGTTATATATCAGTGTAATCTTTGTCTCGGTAGGTACATACGGGACTAGGTATATACCTAAATCTTTCTGACTTTTTGCTACGAATCAGGATATTTGTGGCCACAGAAAATAAAATAGGTATACAATATATACAATATATTATACATATGTATATAACGTGACTGCAGTTGTCGCTTCCTCAAGGCTTACGTACTGACAGCATCCATCTTAAAGGTTCTTGGCCTCAAAGGACCTTGGGTCGGGCAAACTGGGGTTTTTATCAGATGTAAAAAAGATCGCAACGCGTATAAGTATAGGTAGTAGGTATACCTAAGTCATTAACGAGTACTGAGTGCTTAGTCTCAGTTTGGAGCGCTCCAAAACTTTATAGTATACTATTGATCGAATCACAAATGACTGCAGTAGGGCTATTCACTAAAATACCATCTCGATATCGAAGCTCACTCAAGTGAGATAGCAATTTGACAAGTGGAAACGAACTTCGAGATGACGTCATTCGACGAATGAATCTCCATCGAAGCAAGGAATGGCGTTACAGAATATCAATAATGTCAAAATATCCCATAATTATTCGAACCAAGTAGTTCATCTCACCGCCGCATTCGTCAGTGGGGCGCCACCTGTACTATCGAGTTTACAGAATACAAATTAGCAAACTCATCTCAAACTCACTAGCTATAATACGAAAATGGCTTTACAGAATAGCCCTACAGAGCAAAATGAACCCAAACACTCTTATTTTAACGTCGTAATTCAATAGTTCGAATATTTATTTTATAAACGTTTATTCGATTCGATCAATAGTATACCATAAAGTTTTGGAGCGCTCCAAACTGAGACTAAGCACTCAGATGTATCTATCTTCTATAATATAATAAAACTGTAACAGATCCAATTCTGTACATTGAAGATATTTTGAAAATTTTTATTGGAGGGCACTCTATAATCGATACTGAAGCCAAAACTGCAATTTTTTTCATTTTTGTCTGTCTGTCTGTCTGTCTGTCTGTCTGTATCTTGGCCGCGCATCACGCCGAAACTACTGGATGGATTCGAATGAAATGTGGTACGATTTGAGTTTATACTCCGAGGTAGGACATAGGATACTTTTTATCCCGAAATTCAGCACGGTTCCCTTGGGAGAGGGGATGAAAGTCAAAACGTGTATTTAGCTGTAATTCATTAACGCGTTGTTCGATTTCACTCATTCTTTTTTTGTTAGAAAGGTACTTTACGTATTGTTCCGTAAATATTTCAAGGTCATAGGTTTTTTAGTTTAGAAATGACAGACATTACAATCCTCAGTATTGGGTTCAAATAACTTGGGACCCAGATCTTTGAACGTACGGCTTATTTTAAACTGCTGTCTATTTATTCCAACTAATCTCCGAAACGGCTGGATCGATTTGAATGGAACTTTCAATGTTATAAGGAGTAACTTAGGCTACATTTAGTTTAGGTACATAAAATAACTATGGGATCCGATCCGATCCTATATAAAAACCTATATCTACGCGAACGAAGTTGCGGGGATCAGCTAGTCCTACATATTTATCTAAGCAGGTAAAACTAATTTTACTAACCAACTTCAAAAAAGGATGTTCTGTATTCGACCCGCATGTATGTATGTATTAATGTATATAATAGTACATAGATATGTATGTTCGTGATTATTTCAAAAACCAATGAACCTATGTGCTATTTTAATTATTTTTTCACAACATACTTACCTACTTTCAGGAAGGTTTTAGTATATAACAAACCTAGCTATCATTCTCATGTACCTACCTACGAAGTTACACGCATAAATATACCCATACATAATATTATTATTGTCACTAATATTGTTGATTTAAGGGATTAAGGGAGTTGTAAAAAAATATGTAATCCACCATTTTGTAGCGGCGGCCATCTTGGACCGATTTTCATCAAACATAGCTAACAAGACTAATTCACCTGTCAAACAAAAAAAATACCGCATTCAAATCGGTCTACCCGTTTGAGCGCTACAGGGGAACAGACAGACACACACACACAGACACGTCAAACTTATAACACACGGTCGTTTTTGCGTCGGGGGTTAAAATCTAAATCCATGCGGACGAATTTGCTAGAATCAGATAGCTAGTTTATTCATATTATGCAATTCGATTTTGATGTGTCTTATTATAACTAGCGACTCGATCTGGCTTCGCACGGGTAATAATTACCCGCAACTAGGTACCCCACCATACATTGTTTTGTCATATCTCAAAGAGCGGCAGCGTTTTCGATGAAAGCTCCCAGGCGGCTTGACTTTTCCGACATTTTCAACAACTATCGTCATATTTCAACCAATGCACACAAAACCTTAACAAATTATACACCTAAATCTTTCTCATGAATCACTCTGTCTATTGGTGAAAACCTCATGCAAATCCGTTCATTATTTTTTGAGTTTGTCGCGAACAAACACACGCGGCGGGTGATTTTGTTTTCTAATATTATCATACAGTAGGTACCTAACTACCTACCTAGTGATTATAACTTCATAATCGAAATCTCAACGAAAAATTTTGGTTAAAATCATCTATCTATACATATAATAAAATCGTAGAATTGCCGTATCTGTACATTGAAGATTTTTGCAAAATAATAACTGGGGGATGTTAGGGATAAGTAATAGAACGTAAAAAAGGTATTTTTGAAATTTTTGTCTGTTTGTCTGTTTATCTGTTTATCTGTTTGTCTGTTTATCTGTTTGTCTGTTTGTCTGTATGTTTGTGCGCGCATCACGCAAAAACTACTGAATGGATTGAAACGAAACTTGGTACGATTTAAGTTCATACTACGGAGTAACATATAGGATACTTTTTATACCGAAATTCAGCACGGTTCCCTAGGGAGAGAGGATGAAAGTCAAAACGTGTATTTAGCTGTAATTCAATAACTCGTGGTCCGATTTCATTCATTCTTTTTTTGTTAGAAAGCAGATACTTTAAAAATTACCGACTAATGTCTAAAAGGCTGGATCGATTTTGATGGAACTTTTACTGGCGGATGTTTACATTTTGATCTACCTAAACATCCGCCAGTGAACTTTTAACAGTTTTTAGCATGATATGAGCTCAAAGGAGCTTAGGAAAAACAAAATGATGCCTACGGACTTTTTAAAAACCAATATATATCCACGCGAACGAAGTCGCGGGTAACTTCATAATCGAAATCTCAACGAAAAATTTTGTGAAAAATCACAATAAGTAAATATGATTATAAAAAAAGCTGAAACGCGCGAGACGGCAATTAATTCTTGCACAAACATAATTTATGCACAAAACAATATTGTTAATTGAATAATTTGTTTTTAAAGAGCATAACCACCGAGTTTCTTGCTGTTTCTTCTCGGTTGGAACGGCATTCCGAACCAGTGGTAGATTCACTGCCTCATTGGATTAATGGTTTGCATATTCGACTGCAGATCACGAGGTCCCGGGTTCGATTCTCGGGTCGGGCAAATAATTGTTAGGTATTGGGTTTTTCTGTCAAGAAATTCTCAGTGCTAGCCCGGTGTTGGTAGTTGGCCGTGTTTCACCCACGTTCCTCGGAGAGCACGATTACAAGTCACGGCAAATAAGTCGACCGGTGACCTTCAACGCGCAGAAGTCGAAAATGAGGTATCTCGGGGTGTGAGGGGGTCGCGGGGAGGGCGTGGGGATCATTCATAAGCACTGCAATTAGCTCTCGCGGATCCCTCGTAAGCGCTGATTGGCTCTCCAATCGTATTGTGTCTCGCTCACTCGTACGACGCTGCGCGCACTTGAAGGTCATCGGTCGACTTACGTGCCGCGGGTCACTATCATGTGACAAAGTCGTTATAGCCCGCCAACCCGCACTGGCGCAGCGTGGCGGGTCTAAGCTCTAAATCCCTCTTTTATGAGGAGGCCTGTGCCCAGCTGTGGGATATTAAAAGGCTGTAGTGGTGGTGGTGGTAGATTAAATTGAGGATCCCAAAGCACATATATGTATAAGTTTATTCGAACAAAAAACTTTTCTATTCTATTCTATTTCCACCCTAAATCTACTTAGTTTGTAATCGATTGTTGTAACTAAACTTGTTATCGATCTAACCGCTAATGTAATGCAATTTAAAATTAGTTATACCTAATTGGCCAAGAGAAAGTTAATTGGACGCTTATAATTATGTTATTTAATGTAATAACAAGTGTGGCATTAAAATATTTTAAAAGAATGATAAAGTTTGTATCTATGTGCGCGCATCACGCAAAAACTAACACTTTTCTCTAGATCGAACTTCGGCGGAGACTATAGCTAGTTCTACGCAGGAGATGCTATAGTGCACGTGTACGTGCGCAAACGCAGGTGTAATCTCCATTCCCTCACTCTCATAGTCCGATGGGCCAGCTATCCGACACGACCAAAGAGAGATAAGATGCAGGACCGACGGCATAACGTGCTCTCTGAGGCACGTTGGTTAGGTTAGCAACCTTATTCCCAAGCGTGGGATGAAATATTAAATCCAAACAAAAAATAAAAAAAAACCACTATTGTATAAAAAAATAGATAGGATTTACTTATAAATAAAAAAATAAAAATAACAACTCAACTTTGCAACTCCGTGGTTACCAATTTAAAAAAAGTCTCGGTAGATAGA
The DNA here is from genome assembly GCA_920104075.1 of Melanargia galathea. Classification (NCBI taxonomy): domain Eukaryota; kingdom Metazoa; phylum Arthropoda; class Insecta; order Lepidoptera; family Nymphalidae; genus Melanargia; species Melanargia galathea. The sequence continues at coordinate 8,877,145 of OV049878.1, forward strand.
TAGTAGGTACTTACAATTTCCATTTGTACCAGATCCAGGTCCTTGCAGGTGCACCAATCGCACAGACATACAAAATAGCAATAACACACAAAAAGCTTTCATTGTTTTTTTTTTTTAACTAAAAAAAAATATATTTTTAAAAGTTTTTAAATTACTGCTTATTTTAATTTAATGAATAACTTTTATTTATTACGACATAATTTTTCGAAAATCCTTTTACATGACGTAACTTTGATAATTACTATTTTTTTCGTAAAATTTTGGCGCGGATTTAAAACTCAAAATGAAGAACAATTTCAGCTCATAGACAAATACTATTTTTGTTTTAGTTTTTTTTTTTTTGAGTTTTTTAAGATCCAGATACGAGTATTTCAAGTTTCAACACATGCAGCGAGGTGTACTAGTAATTAATTTAAATTTATTTACGCGGAATTAAAAATGGCGCGACCGCGTCCAATGTCGTCTTGTTACGACAGAATCCGCGTTCGGACTGTGGACTGATGATTCAAGGCAAATTAGTATATTACAATAATATAGCTCAACGGTTTAGAAGGTGGAATTAAATGCGAAAGATTTTAGGTTAAATCACCTCTTTGACTATTATTCTTTGATTATCTACCTCTATTATTATATGATTATGTTTTTACATAAGGTAGGTAATAGCAAAGAAAAAACCGGCCAAGTGCGTGGCGGGCCACGCGCAGTGTAGGGTTCCGTAGTCACAATCCTCGAAAAACAGATATAACTCCTTAACCTGTGAACCCTACTTAGCCGTGATAGTTTTCCTTTAAAATTGATTATATACCCTACTGCTGTGAATTTTTTCAAGTTCCTATATACTGCCATTTGGCTGATAGAGGGGGGGGACACTTGACTCTAATAAAAATTTGCACTTTAAAACATCATATTTTACAAACGGATCTAGAAATCGAAAAATGATGTTCCCACACCCACAGTATTTTTAAAAGACCTATTCAACGATACCCCACACTATGGGGTAGACGAGAAAAAAATATTCATCCCCACTTTACATGTAGGGGAGCTACCATAGATAAAACTGCTTTTTCTCTTCCGTGGGAGCTACCCTAAAAAAAAATATTTATCAAAATTTTATTTCATCACTTTGTCGGCGTGATTAATATTTATACTCATGCCAAATTACGGATTTCTAGCACTAATAGTCTCTGAGATTAACCGAGGACGGACAGACGGACAGACGGACGGACATGGCGAAACTATAAGGGTTCCTTGTTTACTACGGAACCCTAAAAAGGGAAATATTACTAAGTAACTAAATTTTAGTTAAAATAATGTCACTCTAAAACGTGTGCTCTTTCGTGAGCTATTCCCTCACTCTCGCTTCTTTGGTAAGAAACGTCTATGTAGCCGGTGGCAAGAAACCTAAGCAAGAAACCTAAGATAATGTAATATATATCTATGAAACAACAAAATCTGACAGGATGTCATTAAAGCATCGTTTTGTCATGTAAAATTTAAAGTAATTAGTTACCTAACTACCTATTTAAGTATTGAAAAAATCTGAAATTACAAAAAATATATAAAGAAAAACCAGCAGCAGTATAGTTATCTATTGTATGATCACAAAATAATGGAGGATGAATATGGACCTCGGCCGATGAAAAATATGAAACCCGCAGAAGTACTTAACTACTTATTTACCAATTATGTATTTAAAGCCAAAGAGATTAACACCCAGCTGTGTTTGTTGTGTACTCTTCTCAGACGGGCGCGTTTGGAACCCTCGTTGCTTTAGTGTTAAGTTGCATACCTAAATATTTATCGTCATTACCTCACATGTCCAGCAGTGGACGTCAATCGATTGAGACGATGACAACTGGACAAGTGGACAGTGGTCATATTCGTAGGTCTTTTATAGGGAACTAGCTGATGTCCACCATTTCGTGCGCGTGAATTTAGATTTTTAAAATCCCTTGGGAACTCTATAATATTCCAAGATAAAAAGTAGCCTATGTCCTTCTCCAAAGTGTAGTCTATATCTGCACCAAATTTCATCATAATCGGTTCAGCGGTTTAGGCGTGAAAGTGTAACATACAGAGAGTACAGGGGAGAGTACGGGGAGCCCGTACGGCTCTCCCGAACAACTGTGAAGTGTGAAACCAGCCTCACTTTGTTTATAGAAAAATCTGAACGGCGCGGATCAGTTCTGGCAAAACCACCAGGCAGAATACGAGAATCGGGGCAAGGAGCCCAATAAAGTGGACTGGGTGCAGGAACACAACTGCGCCTATCCGAAGTTGCGGGACGAGCTGGACAAGCGGCGGTCTATCGCTCAGGTCCGTCAGACCTATTTATTTACCATGGTTGGGAGTTGGGACCACAGACTGCCTCGTTGGTCTAGTGATTAGCATATTCGACCGCAGATCACGAGGTCCCGGGTTCGATTACCGGGTCGGGCAAACTATTATTAGGTTAGGTTTTCTTGACAGAAAAACCCAGTCTGTCAGTGCCAGTCCAGAGTTGGAAGCTGGTGGTGTTTCATCCCCGTGCCTCGGAGAGCACGTTAAGCAGTCGGTCCCGGTTATTATTACTATCATGTGACCAGTGGCGTGCACTTCATGAAAGCAGAAAAGCACTGCATACCTTGAGAAAAGCAATGCTTATGTAAAACGATAAGTAAAGGAGCAGTAGAAATTTTAATACTACCAATTGCATACCCTGGCTTCAAACCCTGTGCACACCACTGCATGTGACAATAGTTGTTAAAGCCCGCCAACCCGCATTGGAGCAGCGGAAGTCGTGATTTAAGTGAAAATTCAAATACAAGAACGTCTAAAGCGCCGGGGAAAGAGCGTCACTTACGCGTTTCTCCGAGAAGATTTTTGCGATTTTTTAAACTGTAGCTGTAAATGTTTGGAAATCCTTTATTTGGTTGCAGTGTCGCCCCGAAGAGCTCCCAAAAGGTTACAAGTAACCTGCCACCCTGACGCCATTATTTGTAGAAGACATAACAAAAGGAGCTGGTATACTGACACCCAAGATACACTGAAAACATTTTCCAGCATTCCTTCTTTGAGAAGCTAGCGTATGAGACCATAGATAAAGAACCGATGACCCGTTGTCTATGATCAGAAATACTTTCATCTAGATAGAAAAAATACCACATTAATTTTTAGAGCTAGAAATTAAAAAAAAATCCAGTTTGTTTGTTGTTTTTCATTAATAAATTACCTAAACATAATACTACGGGAGGTCGGAGTTCAATTTAAAAAGTCATTTTATACCGACTGGAAATTTTAACAACAATAGTTTAGACCTAACCCATCACAGCTCCGAACTTCAGCTGCCGCACCAGTGGTGGAGTTAAGAGTGAGAGCATGTGAAAGTGCTTGAAAATCAAAGCGCTCCGAGTGATTTTATCCCGGACCAAAATAGTCTTAAATCATTGTTTCAATCATTTTTGATACAGAAACAATATTCAGCTGCAGCGCCGAGGGTGGGTTATACTTCCGCTACGCGCCTGAAGTGCATTAAAATTTTGAAAAAAAAAAGTTATTTTATACCTTATGAAATTTATGCAGCAGAATTTTCACACTTTTAAAATAATAAAGAAAATCTTCAGCTGCACTGAAGGTGGGGGAAAGACTTTCAGTCAGCGTGATAAACATTTTGCGCGCTCAGTGCATTTAGCCTAGTAAATCTAGGAAAAACATCCTATAGTTTTAAAAATTGGCCAAATGTATTCTTTGGGCCTTTCTCTTGAATATATCCGAAAACCCCATATGGGGGGTGCGTAACCAGCCGCCATTTTTAATTTTGTCCCTTTTTTCGGTTTTTTTCTCATATCACGAACATCTCTACAAATAGCATTATAATTACTTCTGACAAAAGTTTTAATATACAATTTGCCACAAATTTGGTCTCTTGCATTTTTACTCTAAGTTTATTACTTTAGGAGATATTGGGTGTTTAAGGGTATTTTATGTCCCTTTTTCGTTTTTTTTGCTCATATCTCGAAAATCTCTACGAATAGCATTATAATTACTTCTGACGAAAGTTTTGTATAAAATTTTCTACAAATTTGGTTCCATGCAGTTTTACTCTAACTTTATTACTTTAAGAGATATAGGGTGTTGAAGTTAATATTTGAGGCCCTTTTTTGGGTTTTTGCTCATATCTCGAAAATCTCTATGAATAGCATTATAATTACTTCTAAAAAAAGTTTAAACATAAAATTTTGAACACATTTGGTCATGGTCATTTTTACGCTAAGCTTACTACTTTAGGAGTTATAGGGTGTTTAAGTTAATATTTGAGGTCCCTTTTTCAGTTTTTTGCTCATATCTCGAAAATCTCTACTTATAGCATTATAATTACTTCGGACAAAATTTTGAATATGAAATTTTCTACAAATTTGGTCCTGTTCATTTTTATGCATTTCAAACAAAAAAACCACATTGCGGTTTTCTTGTTAAAAAGGTGAATTAGTCGGAAGTGTTCTTAGCTATGTTTGATGAAAATCGGTCCAAAATAGCCGCCGCCACAAAATGGCGAATGTCCGGGGTTTAATCTATACAATTTTATCTCCCTGTTAAATTTAACACTCTGTAGCTCCTAAAGTAAAAATCTTAGCGTAAAATAAACAAGACCAAATTTGTAGAAAATTTTATGCTTAAACTTTTGTCAGAAGTAATTATAATGCTATTTGTAGAAATTTTCGAGATATGAGCAAAAAACTGAAAAAGGGACCTCAAATATTAATTTAAACACCCTATAACTCCTAAAGTAGTAAGCTTAGCGTAAAAATGATCATGACCAAATTTGTACAAAATTTTATGTTAAAACTTTTTTTAGAAGTAATTATAATGCTATTCATAGAGATTTTCGAGATATGAGCAAAAAACCAAAAAAGGGCCTCAAATATTAACTTCAACACCCTATATCTCTTAAAGTAATAAAGTTAGAGTAAAACTGCATGGAACCAAATTTGTAGAAAATTTTATACAAAAGCTTTCGTCAGAAGTAATTATAATGCAATTCGTAGAGATTTTCGAGATATGAGCAAAAAAAAACGAAAAAGGGACCTAAAATACCCTTAAACACCCAATATCTCCTAAAGTAATAAACTTAGAGTAAAAATGCAAGAGATTAAATTTGTGGCAAATTATATATTAAAACTTTTGTCAGAAGTAATTATAATGCTATTTGTAGAGATGTTCGTGATATGAGAAAAAAACCGAAAAAAGGGACAAAATTAAAAATGGCGGCTGGTTACGCACCCCCCATATGGGGTTTTCGGATATATTCAAGAGGAAGGCCCAAAGAATACATTTGGCCAATTTTTAAAACTATAGGATGTTTTTCCTAGATTTACTAGGCTAAATGCACTGAGCGCGCAAAATGTTTATCACGCTGACTGAAGGTCTTTCCCCCACCTTCAGTGCAGCTGAAGATTTTCTTTATTATTTTAAAAGTGTGAAAATTCTGCTGCATAAATTTCATAAGGTATAAAATAACTTTTTTTTTTCAAAATTTTAATGCACTTCAGGCGCGTAGCGGAAGTATAACCCACCCTCGGCGCTGCAGCTGAATATTGTTTCTGTATCAAAAATGATTGAAACAATGATTTAAGACTATTTTGGTCCGGGATAAAATCACTCGGAGCGCTTTGATTTTCAAGCACTTTCACATGCTCTCACTCTTAACTCCACCACTGGTGCGGCAGCTGAAGTTCGGAGCTGTGATGGGTTAGGTCTAAACTATTGTTGTTAAAATTTCCAGTCGGTATAAAATGACTTTTTAAATTGAACCTTGACCTCCCGTAGTATAAGAAAACTTTATCCAAGACAAGCTTTTCATATAATACTAGATGAGCTCACACCTACTATGTTATTTTAATTCTGTGGGCTCTTAAAAAATATTCTTTCGAGTCTATGTCTGTACCCAGGATGTAAGCCATCTTTGTGAAAAAAGTTTTTTGTGAAAAAAGTCTGTTATCACAGACAGGTGGATTTATAGAAACACTTTTACATTCATGTACATCGGAATGGCAGAAAGACCCACTAAAGTTTCACCACAAATTATGTCTACGTGGTCAACCTGCCTCATCAGTTTGGAACGCCTACAGTAGATGTTCTCTCTAGGTTCCTATTTTATTTACACAGTTCATTAACACAGAGTCTAAGTGCATCAAAGCAATAATCTATACTAATAAATAAAATTGAAGTGTCTGTCTGTAATATCGAAATAACTACCTCATATTAAGCTCATATGGTTATTTGAACGATACCATAACCGAATCACACGTTTTTAAAATTTTTGTCTGTCTGTCTGTCTGTCTGTTTGAACGGGCTAATCTTCGGAACGGCTGAACCGATTTTGACGGGACTTTCACATACAAGTAGAGAATTAGTCAGGGAGTAACATAGGCTACTTTTTTAACCGACTTTCAAAAAAGGAGGAGTTGTGTTTTTCTACCTATGTACACCGATATCTCCGAGATTTCTGAACCGATTTGCGTAACTTTTTTTTTAATCGATAGAGAAACATTGCGACACTATCCTAGGCTACTTTTTAACCGACTTTCAAAAAAGGAGGAGTTGTGTTTTTCTACCTATGTACACCGATATCTCCGAGATTTCTGAACCGATTTGCGAATTTTTTTTTTAATCGATAGAAAAACATTGCGACACTGTCCTACAAAAAATTTGGATTCCAACTCCTCAATTCTGATGCTGTAGGGGACCTGATCCCCAAAACTAATGGGATTTAGGAACTGTCGGTTATTTACCTATATATTGATATTGGGGGTGCCAATTAAAGACTATCGTTGAATGAACTCAAGTAGGTACATATGCAACTCCTCAACCCTGATGCTGTAAGGAATTGCATTCCGAAATTGTAGAGATCCCACGGAAATTTTCCGTTTTGGGGAAGGGTTACTAAAGATAGACTACTTTTGTTCTGGAAAATCAAAAGTTCCCACGGGAATTTTAAAAACCTAAATACACACGGGCGAAGCCGTGGGCAACATCTAGTCATGTAATAATAATTATAAGTAATAATTATAAATATTTGTAATTCCAAAGATTTCCACAATGTAACGCACAAATTTCTGCTGAGATAAAATAGATATTCCTGTAAATTTTAATTACATCAGACATTTGTGCATTAAGTTTTGTAGATAGAGGTCAATAAAAATCAATGTTTGTCTGGATGTCCTCTTTAAGCTGCTTAAGTATTAAACTGATTGTTGTGAAACTTATGTGTTCTCCCAGTTTCTGTCCCAAAATAATCTACATAAAAATGAATGTTTGTCCTCTATGTGTTCCTAAACCATAATTTTAGCAGCATTGTTACGCATACCAGGAACAGCTAGCGCTAAATCTTTTACTTCAACACTGCATCAATGTAAATCACATCTTGATTGCTTCCTTACATTGCTCTTCCTGAGTGTACGTTTAATTAAACTGATGGCAAGCTCTTCAACTTTTGCCTAAAGAGATTAGAAGTTAAAACTTGGGTTAGATTTAATAGACGCTTAGCATAAGTCTAAACAAAAAACTATGGATGAAGAGCAATTTAATCAATGCTTGTAATTTCCACTAATATGAAGAGGTAAGTTAACTGGTTAAAAAAAATAGCATCATGTATTTTTATAAGTGTATTATAAATCTTAGGTTTATCTTACAATGAGAACGACTTATATTGAGACCTACACTCACCACACAAAAACGATTTCAATATCAAATCGTCAGGTAATCAATACAAGTATAAATCACAATAGAAGCTTATGAACTAGGCACTGGAACTTATCGACGACCGCGGCCTCGGCCTCCGCGCCCTCCACGCGGGCCTCCGCGACCGCCTCGGCCCCTGCCTCGACCGCCTCTCGAACCTCCGCGAGGGAATCCGCCCTCGCGCTTGCCTTTACCCTTCGGTGCATCGTCTATCAGCAGAGTTTCCAGGGGCAAACTGTCCGGGAGCAGGAAATATCTTATATTGTTCCCGCGTATGCTGAGGGTCTCCAGCTGAAGCTCCTCTTTGTTCTTCAGCGTCACTTTTACCGCTTTCAGATGTGTATTCATCGCGACATCAACGCCGGTTATCGTCCCGTGGACTACGCTGCCGTTTTTCAACTCAATAGTAACGGTCTCGTGGCTCAGTTTCATCAAAAATCTGACGAGTTTCATCTTCGCTGTGTGTTTTTATACTTATTTAACTTAAAAACAAGATAGGCGTCGATTTTTACAACAAATAACCTCAAAACGCCAATAACTTCAAGCGCAAACAAAATATGGCGGATTTTTTTGTAATGTTGCCCGATTAAAAATAAAATCGCAATTGCTCTAGGTATAGACAATGCGTAGGCTTGGACCATGCTTGGACTCAGACTTTTTGAGTAATTTTTTGTCATGTTCGTTGTTCGTCATCATGGCAACAAATTGTCAATAAAAAGAATTTTCTTTTACTAAGTTTGATGAAATAGAATTTTTAAAATATGAATGTCGACGTAATTATTGATGTACCAGAAGTTGATATTGAAGCAGAAGAGGAAGAAGAAGAAAAAACTGTTTGTGCACGACTAATCCTCACAAAGGAACAGGTATCGCTATAAATTATCTAACTACCTCTTTGAGGTGGTTTTGTATCCAAGACCCAAGTTCATTTCTTGGTTGGATCGACTCAGTAATTATTACTAATTAATACCATTGACAGATTGATACGATTTGTAGACACTTACTTACTATCAAATGAAAATTGCATCATAGCCTCAACTAATCATTTACTTAAAACCGGCCAAGTGCGAGTTGGACTCGCGCACGAAGGGTTCCGTACCATTACATTTAGAAACGGCAACAAATCACGTTCGTTGTATGGTTCTGTTTTTCAGTATTTGTCGTTATAGCGGCAACAGAAATACATCATCTGTGAAAATTTCAACTGTCTAACTATCACGGTTCATACAATACAGCCTAGTGATAGACGGACAGACTGACAGACAAATAAGCAGATAAACGGACAGCGGAGTAGTAATAGGGTCCCGTTTTTACCCTTAGGGTATGGAACCCTAATAAAAAAATACAATAACATCCATTCTTAAAATATATTAAATTATTAGCAACCTCTACCTAGGTAACTACTTGTTTACAAATCGCGATGGTTTGTTAGATCAATAAAATTCGGCATCAAAAAATAGAAAACGAAAAAAAAAAAACATGGAAAATGCAATGTTAGAACTGTCTGTGACCGCAGAAGTCTCTGAAAAAGAAAGAGATGGTTTCGATTTACCTGTTGAATATAATGAAGTTAAAGCGCATCTAATTTTAACTGAAGAGCAGGTTACCACCTTGTCTAAAAGTACCTAGCCCTATTGAATTCACTTAAAAACGTATTTACGTAAATTCAAAAGTAGCACTCTTGTATTTTACTTACTTTACGTTTTTATTTTTATTTTATTTACTTGACTTAAGTACCTACTTACTATGATTGTTCTGAAAGAATCATCATCATCATTATCCACTTATTACCAGCCCACTACAGGGCACGGGTCTCCTCTCAGAAGGTCGTAGTCCACCACGCTGGCCGAGTGCAAATAAAATTGTTAGACTTCACACGCCTTTGAGAATATTATGGAGAACTCTTGGACATGCAGGTTTCCTCATAATGTTTACTTTCACCTTAATACGAGTTACATCTAATTGCTTAAAACCCATATACCTAACTCAAAAAAATAGAGGTGTGTGCCGGAGATTAAACCCCCGAAAAGGATGCTGAAGTCTTAACCACTAAGCTTTGAAAGAGTAGTAGGTAGATACCCATTTTATTTTATATTTTATAAAATCATTTCAGAAGAAAGACTTGCACGAGGCTTTCAATCTTCTAGATTATAACGGAGAAGGGAAGATAAAGGCAGAAGATTTTCGCGTCGCAATAAAAGCTTTAGGTGAGGTAGAAAAATGTGCTTTTCCGTCTTTAGACTCGTGAAACGCCTCAAGAGGTATCATGACGTATAATGCTACCTACTTTTACATGCTTGGCAAGTCTCGGCAAACGTTCACAAACACAAACGTGTGAACGGGGTGTTTGGCTTGGCTTGCGTGAGCTTGAGTCGGTTTTTAAACACAGATTAAAGGAAGTTTGCGGCAAGCGCTTGCAACAGGTTTACACGTTGGCGTGTGTTTCGTGTGTTGTTCGAATCACCTGTTACGGTTTCTATGGATTTTTAACATCCACCATCTTCTCTACCGAACTTTTCGCTTCCTTTGTTTTTGTGTCTATTTAAAAAAATAAAAAACTTGGTTGTCTGTAAAGTCGGTTTACGGACGATAATTTTACATGATAACGCCATAATTTGCCATTGCCTCATTGCCATTGTCCCATTGTCAACATTCTCTCTATCGCTTGTTTAGCCCTTTCACACGCTTGGGTAACATTGCCTCTCTATCGCTTTTCCGCGCTCTCGCTTGCATCCTCGGCTAGGTGGTACGTGACAATGAATCATGCTCTTTCATGCGTGCGGCCGCCGGCGTTCATGGATTTATAAGACGTTATCACGTCAATATGTCAAGCCAAACGCAAGAGCCGACATAGCTCCAACATCTGCTTTGTTTGTCTGCACCTAGTCTGCACAGCTCGTCTGTCCGGAACATAGTAACTAACTGCACGCAAGTGTGTAAAGGGCATCCAAGCGTTAGTAAAGACTTGAAGCTTGTGGACGTTTGCCAAGCCTCGGCAAGCGTGTAAAGTAGGTATAACACTGAAATATATTATATTTGGTCATAATGAAACAACAGGCTACGAACCAACGAAGGAAGAGTTGCAGAACATGATCAGCGGCGTGGACAAGGGGCAGACGGGGAAGCTGAGCTTCGAGAACTTCGAGACCGCCGTCATGAGGAAGATCATGTCCGTCGACAGCGACGGCGACATCATGAAGAGCTTCCGTCTCTTCGACACAGATGACACCGGTGAATTGCAGTGCCTAGATTGTGCCCAGTTTGTATATTGCGGCAACGTTGATTGAATTCGAGTAATCACAATAGCTTCAAAGTGAAATAGGCCTAAGATGCCTTGTTTTAAAGTTTGAGTTCATCCATACATCTTGAGCAGCCAAGCCAAGGCCAACCAGCCAATTTCTGCTTGCAGCCAGCGCCCTAAGCAGATGTGAAATCAAAATTGGAAGTATGAATGTATGACTTTAAAAGTATAAATCTATAATATAATAAAACTGTAACAGATCCAATTCTGTACATTGAAGATATTTTGAAAATTTTTATTGGATGGCACTCTATAATCAATACTGAAGCCTAAACTGCAATATTTTTCATTTTTGTCTGTCTGTCTGTCTGTCTGTCTGTCTGTCTGTCTGTCTGTCTGTCAGTCTGTCTGTCTGTATCTTGGCCGCGCATCACGCCGAAACTACTGAATGGATTCGTATGAAACTTGGTACGATTTGAGTTTATACTCCGAGGTAGGACATAGGATACTTTTTATCCCGAAATTCAGCACGGTTCCCTTGGGAGAGGGGAAGAAAGTTAAAACGTGTATTTAGCTGTAATTCATTAACGGGTAGTTCGATTTAACTCATTCTTTTTTTGTTAGAAAGGTAGTACTTTAAGTATTGTCCCGTAAATATGTCAAGGTCATAGGTTTTTTAGTTTAGAAATGACAGACATTTATTGGGTTCCAATAACTTGGGACCCGGATCTTTGTATGTACGGCTTATTTTAAACTGGCGTGCGTTTAAATTTATGTTTGTCTATTTGTTCCAGCTAATCTCCGAAACGGCATTTTAATGGAACTTTCAATGTTATAAGGAGTAACAGGCTACATTTAGTTTAGGTACATAAAAGAATTATGGGATCCGATCCGATCCTATATAAAACTTATAAACACGCGAACGAAGTTGCGGGGCTCAGCTAGTTAAAAATAAAATCAAACATAGCTAACACACACACACACACACACCCGCGCGCGCACACACATACATACACACACAGACACGTCAAACTTATAACATCCCGTCGTTTTTGCGTCGGGGGTTAAAAATAAGCAGGTTTGGGTCCATTTTACTCTGATAGTGTTGTTTTTCCATATTCGAAGTCTAATAAGCGTTGACGAGGTCTACGACTCGGAATTACCCTACAGGACAAATTACTGGACACATATTTTTTAAATACTTACATATAATCATGCCAATTCTGCTGTGCACAATCTCTTTCAGCTCTCAATCTAAAGCATCCTTTTCCATAGGAAACATTGTGAAAGAGGTATAGATTTAGACCTGTTTTAGTTCAGCGATTTTAACACGAGATACAACAGTATTAACAGTATAACCCGCGGCACGTACATTGAACACTGAACGAAACGTGGAGGGGATAGCTGCGTATGGGAACTGTCACGCACGTAATACAAATAGCTTACCCCCTCCACTTTCCTTCAGTGTTCAATGTACATGCCGCGGGTTATACCAATATCAAAAATTAGGGAACCGACGTGATTCGAACCAAAATGTCTTTGGAAATCGATACCTAGCTAGCTGTCCAAAACGTGAGATGTGGGTTCCTATTCCGCTGGTTCTGAAATTATTAATGAATTCTGCATAGACGAAGTCGCAGGTGACAACTCGTTTTAAATAAAATTCTGAGATTTACTTAATTAATAAAAAAATTCTTGGCAGGTTTCATTAGTTTTGAAAACGTGAAGCGAGTAACAGAAATACTTGGAATATATTTAACAGACGAAGAAATTCAAGAAATGATCGATGATGCTGATAAAGACTTTGATGAATATGTAAGTTTAATCAACGTCGAATTTGAAAGTAAAGCGAAATTTAAATAATTTTATTAATACTCTGAAACATTGCTTTTTATTTCAGATATCGGTTCAAGAATTTATGAAAATGATTAAGAACTCTGTTCATATCGTTACTCCATAAATAAAAGTGCTATGTGCGTGATTTCTTTGGTATAATAAAATATATTAGGTATATTATGTGAGTTTTTTTATTTCACCTTATAACAAGGATCAAAAAATCATAAATTGTGTACACCGTGTGTAGACCGTTGTTTATTTATTTTAATTCCGGCCACAAACCGGCCACTCTATAATTTTTAACTCTTGCAACATTTTACGAGACAGTCGTTCAAAACGACAAGAGTCCAGTGCGACACCAAAACTTTGTTTTTTCGCCTGTTTTGCTTTATCTACATTTTAGTTTAGGGATGGGCATCGATATAGACATCGATAACGTAACATCGATTCTCGATGTTCATCGAACAAAAAACATCGATGTTGGCCAACAGCGATGTATTTTCATACATCTTTATCAATAAAAAATAATAAAACTACACAGTAAAACTGCAAATTGGAATCATCACACTAATATTATAAAGGTGAAAGTGTGTGTGTGTGTGTGTGTTTGTTTGTTACTTGTAACGCCGCAACTACAGAACCGATTTGGCTGAAATTTTGAATAGATATAGATTAGGCCCTGACTTAACACATAGGCTACTTTTTATTCTGAAAAATTCCGTTTTTCTCTATCTATCTAATCTATAGCAAAAAAGTATGATAAAAAATCGATTAGGTATTATATTTTGTTTTGTAATCTTAATTGTTTCATAACCTCAAGAAAAACGATAATCTAATGGGGAATTTTATTCCAGATATGGCGGCACGCTTGATTTGTCTAATACCTTATTTACCCAAAACTATTTATCCTAAAAACCCCTGTTATTAAACCAGTCATTATTTCTACTGTAAATTGGTCATCAGGCAACGAGGTGCCCCGATTTCTGACTATTATTGTAATTGTGATTTCAATGTTTGATTATTGCATTATTTATGTTAAAACATCGATTTTGTATCTCAGAACATTGATGATCATTAAAAATCGATAATCATCGCATCCCTAATTATAGTTGCTTGTTTCTTGTCTCTTTCTTTGAATTTGGAATATCTTGAACACATCTTGAATTTCAAAGTTCAAACAAAAACAACGGCCTAAAATAGTCAAAATCTTCGTTCATCTTGTCAATTATTAACAGAAATTTGTGTTTGTTATTGTATTGAAACCGTGTTAGCCCCGTATAGTGCATTAGAGACCACTTCAAAGTTCTACAATATATATAATTTGGAGTAAGTTCGACGAAATTCGTTTATTTTTCTATGGAGAGATTGCCTTGTCTTTTTTTGCTTTGTGTACAGTAAATTAACTTATTAATTCGGTGGAGTTTATGTACCTATACCATAACTTTGTGTAATACCTATTACGGATAAATAAAGCTTGTAACAACTTGGGAGCATCTTGTTGGATTTTCTCATTTCTAACTTTATTTATGGTAATTATACAAAGTATACCCTTATAGCAAATAGGTGCTACTAAATATCTCAGTTTTATTATTTATTATTTTATTTATTTAAACTTACATTCATGAAAAACAGTGTAAGTAACCTCTTAAACAAAAAAAAATCCCTATAACATGAACATTATTTGAGCTTGGGTTTGTTTATCTTCAAACCCATACATTGCTGCTCCATCTATAACGTAACAGCCACCTTCTATAACCAAAAAATTATAATATTTAGATGCTAAAATATTCAGACGGCTTAAACAACATTTTTATCCATATAACAAAAACCCTCAATATTGAAAGAAAATATTTGGGGATCTTATCTAATATTGAAACATGCTATGTAGTCAAAAGTCTTAATTTTAAAAATTCAGGAATCAGGCCTGAAAGGGATATTCTTTGAAATTTATTTCTCTTTATCAGTTTAATCAAAGAGGTCCCACTGGATTATGAAAAAGAAAGCCTATATGCATGCAGACAACGTAGAAGACATCAGCTAGGTTTAAATTAACTAATTTCACATGTTTTTACATTAACTAATTTTATCTATGATTGATATACTCACCTAAAAACATTCCTATGTGCAAATAGTCTTAGTAAGTATACATTTAATTTCAGAAATGGATGAAAACAGAACACTGGAAGAAAAATGTGAAAATCTAATGAACATAGTTGTGGATTCACGTAAAAAATTTGGCAAAATGTGTGGAGAATTTGGTGAAAAGATTGTCTATTATGAAACTGAAATGTTAAAACTCCAGAATATTGCTTCTTGTCGATCTAAAATAAAAGGAAACTATATACCAAAAAATAACACTGATGGAATGGAAAAGGATTTGGAAGAATTCAAAAATGAAATGTTACTGTCACAAAAGAGAATGGATGAACTACAACAAAATGTAAAGGACATGCAAAGTATAGTTCTGCAGCTAAAAAATGATGCAATTGGACGTAAATTGAGAAAAAAAATCACTGCTGATGCACTGTTGGCTGAAGCAAAAAAAGAGGAAAATATGCATAAATGATATTTATTTAATAGGTTTTTTATTTTATTATGTCCGTTATGTGAAACAACCTAACTTCTATGTAGTTAGAGACAAATTCTAGCAGTATAAAATACTGAATGGGTCTCTCTTTAAAGTATCCTTAAGCCAAATCCATTTACTTTTTATTGGTTGAAACTCATCAAAATTGGTACAGCAGTTAAGCTGTGAAAAGGATAGGTGACAGACCTGACTAATAGCATTTAAACGTATTGTGTGGATAATAAATCTCATTTATTCCTCATTATATCTGTAGTAATTTTGTTACAATTGAAATATGGGCCTGCCATATAACATTTATTCAATAACGTAAGCAATTGCTTCGCCTAAAATCACGGCTTGAATTGGTACTTATCGTTGATCATTAACGTTATGATTTTTGCTACAATTTACTGTTAGATCTTTGCCGTCAATTGCCAAATTATACCGTCATTCTAATATTTATCGATAATCATAAAAGGCAGGGGTGGCATGGGCGTTGCCAGGTAGGGGCAGGGGGGGCAGCTGCCCCCCCCCCTAGAGATTTGAAAAAATACTTATAGATATGCTATAATTTGCACTAAGTATCTAAATTAAAACTGGCGCAAAAGGAAACGAGGTCAATGAAAAATTCTAATTGGAAAATAAATTATGAGCTCGTAACCAGCTTCAATGGTCCAGCTTCAGGGGTGTAGATGACAGGTGCTACGCTCAGGAAGGCAAGCTGAGCTACAGGGCACCGTCATAAGTCGAACCACACACGTCCCCGATGCTGGACCTCCTGATCTCATTCGGGCTCGGAGTAATCTGTGCTTGGGTGGGCTCAGGGGGCTCAGTCGTACACCCTGGGCAATGTTGCAGCCAGTAACGAGCTTGCCTAATTTTACACCTTCCTCGGGTTGCAACAGCCAAATGTGGTCAGGGCGGTACAGGCTGCGATCTCCCCTCGCAGCAGGTACGTCCCCTATCCCCCTCCCTAACCTAACATCCCATGTCTCCTATCCTTCCCAAATACAATTCCTATCTACCCCCCCCCCACAAAACACAAATGGAAGCGAATCAAAAGAAAATAGAACTACTCCAGAAGGGTACCGGAAACGGAGAATCCCTTGCTGAGGCGACTGATCGGTCAGCCCGAACAGTCGCCTCAGGCTGCCCCCCGTATTCTGGAGAGGGCAATGTTTCGCTTTTAGGTGTGTCGCGCGCCGTCGAAGGTTCGGCCAAAGACCTTCAATTAAGCATTGGTAGAACCCTTCAAATAAGGGACGAAGAGGACCTACTGAGGTCGCCGTCACCAGGGCCGTCAGGCCAGGGTGAGGGCGCCTTCACTACGGTTCGTTCAAAGAGAAGTCTGAAGCGTGAACGAAGACTTAAAAGACAGCAAACGGTGTCGGAACAGCCACCGAATTCCCAACAGCCATCGGGGAGTACCTCGGCGGAAGCTGGGCGGACGGGGCCGGTACGACCACCGAAGAATAAGAGGCAAAGCACCGACCCAGATGAGCGTCGACCAGCGAAACGCCGAAACCAAGGGATCCGGGACGGGCCGCGCTGCTCTGCAAAAGAGCAGAGCGATCTGGCCGTGGCCATACATCGCGCTGACGGCGCCCTGGTCGATGCTGGTCTGGCGGAGGTCATTAGGACTAGGCTTAGCAACCTTATCCTGAAGGCGGGTAGGGAACAGGAAGACAGTGATAAGCTGAACTTCGCCACATCGGGGTTGGTGTCAGAAGGTTTCTTTCTTGTGACACCAATGAACGTTCTGGCGAGGGATTGGCTACTGTCATGCGACCTGGGCCTGTACAATGGTGTTCAGATAAGGTTGACAAGACGAGATAGGGGCAGGGTTGCAGTATGGATCCCAGGGATCAAAAAACTCGACAACCCTCTGGAATACCTACAAGTCCAGAACAGGAAGAGACCAGAGCTGCAGCTGCCTGAGTGGAGTCTCATTGTCAGGGAGCCCCTCCCTCTGGGGGAGCGACTGATACTGGGAGTCCCTCAAGAAGTCTGCCAGCTCATAGACAAGGAGGGGGTTTGGCTGTACTATGAGCTTACTCGGGTACACGTCAAAGTCCTAAAACCAAAGGCTAAGGGTAGCACGCCGGACGTGGACATGGACGACACAACACAATGCCCACAGTCGGGTGTAGCCGGTGGCGAGTCGGGACGAGCATCGTCGGGTAAGGCGGACCAAAGCTGCGGAGGTGCCAGTGGGGACCAAAGGACCCCCCCACAGTGCCCTCCCGGTACGGAAGAGCCTGGAACGGCGGGCCCGTCGCGGGTCAATACCGGTTCACAAAAGAGCCGATACATGAGTGATGCTGAGAAACTCGCGGGAACCTTCACTGGGACCCGTTGACGGACTCAGCATTGACATGTATTGGAGGAGACACTACACAAAGGACGCATCACTAAACACATCATAATAAAAAACAAAACAGACAGACACACAAACACAAAACACACAACACATACACTAAGAATACTTCAGTTAAATCTGCACCACTGCAGAGAGGCCATGAACGAACTCTGCCAATTTGTGGTCAACAAGAAAATAGACTTTAGCTCTATTACAAGAGCCATACGTCTTCAAAGGGCGCGTGGCCGGCTTGGGACGCTTGACTGGCGACGTGATTTACCAGAGTAACGGTGAGTCCAACCCCAGAACATGCGTCTATGCCAGTAATAGAATTAAGTCCTTAGGACTAATAGTATCTGAGCATTACAGAGACCTGGTGGCGGTTGAAGCAACCATACCGCTAGCTGATGGGAGCATGAAGAGAGTGGCTTTCATATCGGCATACATTCCCAGCGAGGCCGACTTCAAACCACCAACAAAGGAACTTGAAGAAACTGTAATTAAATACAGAGGTAAGAGAATTCCCATTATTATTGGGTGTGATGCAAACTCACATCATGAGGCGTGGGGCAGCACTAACACGAATAGTAAAGGGGAGCTACTAATAGATTTTATTGTAAGCAACGGTCTTGAAATTATGAACATTGGAGACAGTAGCACCTTTGTTACAAAATCAAGACAAGAAGTATTAGATATTACACTAGCAACTGGAGATATTTCCAAATATGTCAATGAATGGAAGGTTGATAAGGATGAATCTTTTTCGGACCACCGAAGAATAACCTTCAACATTGACAGTAAAGTGGAAAATGTAAAAGTTAGGAATATTAGGAAAACGGACTGGGAAAAATTTGCTTCAACAGTAAGCAAATGGAAGCCAAGCCGTACATCCTTTAGTAACATAGAAGAATTAGAAACAGGTGCAAGAGAACTAGTAACATGTCTGGTGGAAGCGCACAATGCTGCATGCCCACTGAGAGACATAAGAACCGGAAAAGGACAACCTTGGTGGAACAAAGAGCTGAAGAAAAACAGGAAAAAAGTACGTAGAGCTCTCCGAATTGCACTCAAAAGAAACGATGATGCAAGCTGGGGCGCCTACAGAGTAACAAGATCTGAATTCCGCACTATGTGTAGGAAAGAAGAAAGGACTGGTTGGCACTTATACTGCGACGGAATAACAAACTATCCAGAATCCGCACGCTTAATGAAAGTACTTGCCAAAGAAAGAACATGTAGACTCGGTAGCATTAAAATAGACAATGAATTAGTATCTGAGCCCAAACTGGTACTTTGCAAAATGTTAGAAACACACTTTCCAGAGTGCCAGAATATAAACGACAAAGAAATAATGATGCCCAATGCCAGCTATGATTGGCTGGCAGCTGAGACAATCATAACAAAAGAACAACTAGGATGGAGCATACACTCATTTGCTCCATACAAGGCAGCTGGACCGGACGGAATATTTCCGAAAATGTTGCAAATAGCATACATACACATAGCAGACATACTATTAGCACTATTTAGAACTAGCTTGGCTAGTGGATACTTACCAACCGACTGGCGCCGTGTCAGAGCGATCTTCATCCCTAAGCCAGCAAAGAAGACTTATCAAGAAGCAAAGTCTTTTCGATGCATAAGTTTATCATCTTTCATACTAAAAGCCATGGAAAAGATAATAGATGGACATATGAGATCCAAAATAGACTCGAGTATCCTACCACTACACAGTAATCAACACGCATATATGACGGGCAAATCCGTAGAAACTGCCCTGCACAATTTAGTGGTTAGGATCGAAAGATCAATCAATAACAAAGAATTCGCCCTCGGATGTTTCTTTGATGTAGAAGGAGCATTCGATAAAGCGAGTCGGGAAGCAATTAAAACAGCATTACACAGAGATGGCATAGAGAATGCAGTAGAAGTTTGGATTATGAACATGCTACAGCATCGCTCTATATCAGCGGAACTAGGAGGAGAAGAGCACACAATAACATCCACCAGAGGTTTCCCTCAAGGAGGCTGTTTATCACCTCTGTTATGGTATCTCTTACTAGACTCATTGTTAATCAAAATCAATGAAATGAAGATCTATATGCAAGCTTACTCAGATGATGGAGTACTACTAGTGACAGGCAAGGACCTGAACACGGTGAGAAACATTATGAATAGTGGTATCAAGACTACAATACACTGGTGTAGAGAGAGGGGCCTGAACCTCAACCCCTCAAAAACCAAACTAGTTCTTTTTACCAAGCGAAGGAAAATAACACATCTTATACCTATCGCAATAGATGGCGTAGTGTTAGAATTGACTAAAGAAATTAAATATCTTGGGGTTATTCTAGATAACACCCTTAGATTTAAAAAGCATATAGAAGAGCAATGTGCAAAGGCAAAAATAGCCCTGATGCAGTGCAGAAGAACAGTCGGCAGAACTTGGGGTATGAAACCGTTTATAGTAAAATGGATATATACGTCCATCATACTACCAAGAATTCTGTATGGAGCAATTGTATGGTGGCATAAAGCAGCTGCGGTAACAATTAGTAGAGAATTAGCTAAAGTACAAAGGATGGCCACGTTGATGATCTCAGGTGCCTTGAGGACAACACCATCGGCGGCGCTGGAGGTTCTTTTGGGACTGTATCCTTTGGATCTAGTAGTCAAAAAAAGAGCACTAGAACAATGGTATAGGATGAAACTGTCGAGACAATGAAAAGGCAGGTTCACGGATGAAGGACACACCGATATAGGAAAACTATATGGAGATAAACTGTCAATGATAATCATTAATAATGATCTTATCAGAAAACAGCGTATCTTCGACAAGAAATATAGAGTGCACATAGGACAGAAGGATGAATGGAAGATAGAAACCGCCTATGAAGAAACAGTCATCTGCTACACGGACGGCTCACGGCGGGAATCCACAAAGCTCAGTGGTGCTGGGATTTTCCTCGAAACTACCCCTGAAAAGAGTCAAGCAATTAGCCTGGGTAAATTTGCAAGCGTATTTCAAGCCGAAACATACGCGATTATGGAGTGCGCGATCGGCCTAATAGATACGGTAGGCAATGACACCAAAGAAGTTATCATATATAGTGACAGCCAAGCTGCTTTAAAAGCTTTAGAAAAACAGGAGACCAATTCGGCCCTAGTGAAAGAATGCAAACAAGCATTGAACTCACTAGCTGAAAAGACAGAAGTGACGATTGCCTGGGTCCCTGGACATCAAGGAAATAATGGCAATGAAAAAGCAGATGAATTAGCAAGAATGGGAGCAAGTGTCCAATTCTATGGACCCGAACCTTGCTTACCCATTCCATACACGATCACCAAGAGAGTGATAGAAGGAATCGTGGAAAGAATCGAACTCAAGATGGAACGAGTCTACACAATACAGACAATCAAAAATGTTCCTGAAATCATTCGACAAGAAGAAGACAAAGCAACTAATGTCACAAAGCAGAACTAACATAGCACTGGTAGGTATAACAACTGGACACTATCTGCTCAATAGACATCTCACAATAATGAGACTCGCAGAAGACCCATCCTGCCCAGAGTGTGGTGAAGAAGAAACTAGCTTCCACTTCATAGCTGAGTGCCCTATGTACTCACTGGTAAGATGGGAACTACAAGGTAAGGATATCATCAAAAAAGAAGACTTAACAAACCTTTCTATAGGACACATTGTTAGGTTTACAAAAGCCACGGGAAGGTTTGAGGGGGGTAGACTGCCAGGACACCAGTAACCTGTGTCCAAACACGGGGAACTGGGTGAAATGGTCCTCACAAGGACTGATCACCCGCCTGGCGACGGCAGGCGTCCCCTCTATAAATACACATACATACAACCAGCTTCAAAAGCTCTGAACTGTACCAACAATACTTGTATTTTTCCTATACTATAATATCATCAACTTGCCCCCCCCTTGGCCATCGACTGCGACGCCCTTGAGGGGTGGGCCTATAAAATCTTTACTGCTAATGGCGCTTATTGAAGGTACCTAATTATCTGCGTCTTAAATTATTACGCAGCAATTAATAACGGTAAAAAATAAAGTTAATAATAATATCGTATTCGGTTTTAATATAGTAGGTACTAATTTTAATTTCACCATTACTATTATTGTAATGCATTTATAATTCAAAAATAAAATTAGAGTCGATCAGTCGAGGCTTCATAAGCCCATCATCTAAGATTACTGTTAAAAAAGTTAACGATATTTTACAATAATTATTAATCTTCACAAGGATAACGGTAACACGTAATAAAAATACCGTTAAATCAGTTACCATTATTTTTATATTAACGTTAAACCTGTTGAATGGAGTTAGCGTTACCAATTTTTTTACGGTGTTTAAAAAAGCTAGTTTGTAGGTGTGTCTGTGTATGGCCGGAACCACACTTATGTGTCGTGGCGTGTCGTGACGCGCCAGAAGCCTATCGGTTTCATACATTTAGTATGGTTAGAGACACATTTGTAGGGCGTGTCGTTTTTACTAAATGTATGAAACCGGCGCAACACGACACGCCACGACACATAAGTGTGCCGGCAGCCTGTCTTTAAAGAATTAGGCTGCCGGCACACTTATGTGTCGTGATGCGCCGGTTTCATACATTTAGTAAAAACGACACGCCCTACAAGTCTGTCTCTAACCATACTAAATGTATAAAACTGATAGGCTTCTGGCGCGTCACGACACGCCACGACACGTAAGTGTGGTTCCGGCCTAAATCATTTATCTTTTTTTTTCTCCTTTTTATTTTCATCTGTATAGGTAGAGGCTTTTTGGTTAGTCTTGATATGTGTATTGCTGAGCAATATTGTAAGTGGCATTTAGCATTTGCTTAGTAATAATATTTAATCAGATTACGCACATGTAAAGTCTCTTTCAACCTATAGTAGTCCCTTATTTTAGAGATACCTACCCAGTCCGTTCCCAGTCCTCCCAGTCCGTAAAGGCTCCCCCACACGGGCGCGTTATTATAGGTCGATAATACCGCATGCGTTATTGCGATATCTGTTTTCAGTACATTTTGTATTAGGATGGTCATGTAGTTACACACTGCTGTGATAATAACGCCGCAATGGAAGTAGGACGTTGCGTTTCTCCGTCCTGCGATATTCCGTTAAGAGTTCTAGAATGTTTTGTATCAGGACGCAAACAACCGTACACACACCTGTAGTACTTGTAGGACATTTGGTTTTATCGACAGTTTTAGAGTGGTTACATGACTGTATGAGTGTCCTAAAAACTTTTCTATAATATGGATATCATATTATCAGATGAAGAATGCTTATTACTAACAGTAGCAATAGAAGATGACCAAAAAAGATGCCATAAACGAAGGTAAGTAACACAGCGTGGAATTACCGCAATCGACATTAGCAAAACATTAGACTTGGAATGTCATTCTAAACAATTTTCCCATAGTAACCATTGTTGAAGCGGCGCTCTCTCGTAAGAAATATCGGACGATAAAAACGCAGCTGTGTGCAAGGAATCGGGACGCATTAACGCAATACCGCATGCGATATTATCGACCTATAATAACACGCCTGTGTGGGGGAGCCTTAACACCTAACTCATCAATAATCTACGTTACCAAGCAACCACAGTTGTTTGAATTTGGACATTTTCATAATTTGATTTAATACAAAGATATTATATTTCTTACATTTAATATTGCTGCATGAAATTACTTAAAATTGAACCATGACTGATATACAAAGTGTTTTTAAACAGCACAGCATAGTGCCAGATGTTTTGACTGTAGCACCGTCGGAGCCAATATCCATCCAATATCCTAGTGGAGTATCTGTTAATATGGGAAAAGAGTTAACTCCAACTCAAGTGAAAGATAAACCTGTTGTAAAATGGGCTGCTAAAGATTCTGAATACTATACTCTAGCCTTAGTAGATCCAGATGCCCCTAGTCGAGAAAATCCTAAGTTTAGAGAATGGCATCACTGGCTCGTTGGTAATATTTTTGGTGGTGATATGAATAAAGGTGAAGTGTTGGCTGACTACATTGGATCGGGGCCACCAAAAGGAACGGGATTACATCGATACATATTTTTGATATTTAAGCAACCAGATAAATGTGATTTTTCAAAGGTACCCAAGCTTCCCAATAATTCTGGCGATAAAAGAGGAAAATTTTCTATTAGCAAGTTTGCCCAACAATTTAAATTGGGCACACCAGTAGCTGGAAATTTCTATGTGGCTAAATATGATGATTATGTACCGAAGCTTTACGCAAAATTGAAAGGATAATCTATAAACCGTCAATAAACTAAACGGTATTTACCGAAACCAAGTATTACTGATCGAAACACCTGGAGTTCAGAGCGGCTTTTTCAGAAAAAAAAATGGAATTGTCTATGGTTGATCGATAATTATTTCCGCCTCCGCGTGACAATCTCATTTTGTCAAGTCGCCATATCATCCGCCATTACATTTTGGAATTTGCGTAAATTGGTCGTTGCACTGTCTGCGTGCTAGAAGTCTAGAACCGCATAATCAGTGACATTTGAAAGTGTTCGTGCGTTGTATCGCAGAGTTTCGTTAGAACAAAGAGTAGTGACGTTCAATCGTATGTCCATCCAGAATCTCAACACATTCGACCCATTCGCCGATGCTATCAAAAGCTCGGAAGACGACGTTCAAGATGGACTAGTCCACGTTCGGATCCAGCAGCGTAACGGGCGCAAGACGCTGACGACGGTGCAGGGCCTGTCGTCGGAATATGACCTGAAGAAGATCGTGCGGGCATGCAAGAAGGAGTTCGCGTGCAACGGAACGGTCGTGGAGCACCCGGAGTACGGAGAGGTGCTGCAGCTTCAGGGCGACCAGCGCGAGAACATTTGCCAGTGGCTGACCAAGTCGGGGCTCGTCAAGCCCGAGCAGCTGAAGGTGCACGGCTTCTAACCGCCCGCGCCCGCATCCACGCGACTAACATGTCCACCGCCGTGACATCATCATAGTTCTTCTAATATTATGAGAGCGTGCGCGTTTAACTTATAACCCTATCGAATATGTATTTAGAAAGTACCGACGTTTACAGAGAGTCCCGGAGCGAGGCCGCCCGCCTCCCGCGCCCTGTGCCTTGCTGTCTCCCGTATGATTGTTGTATTATAAAAATATATTGTGCTAATATTTTTGAATATCGAACGCCGTCTCGCATCTCCGGACAGCTTTAGTTGCAAGTAACGCGAAACGAAATAGTCAATAAATCACCTTTGTTTTCTACGACATAATTATTATAAATTGCTGTAATATGATGTCTCAATTATTAAACACGTTTTTGTATGTGTGGCTTTCATTTTTGCTACGGTGGCGTCCTATAACTGTACTTTACGAGCCTACAGGGTGTAACAATAGTGAAAGTCTGATTTGGCGCGTCTGAATTTCTTGCGCGGAAATACCTCATGCGAATCAAAATCGCTTGCCGCGGCGCTGATTTCATATATGATAAAGCCAAGTTTTAATCGTTAGATGTCTGCCTAATGACAGTATTAAGTTTTCAATACTGTTTACTTATAGAAAGAAATTAATAAAAAAAAATATTTCTGTAACAGGCTCGCGACTTTGGGTGGGTTTTAAGTGTTTTGAAAATTACACATGGGAACTGATGTCCTGTGACAGTCTCCAGTATGCAGCTTACAAGCTCTATGTGAAAATGTTATCATAATCGGTTTAGCAGTAGAGCCATGAAAAGGAACAAACTAACAAACACACTTTTGTATTCATATAATTATGGATTAGTACTGAAGTGCTAGTCCATACATAAAAATGCAATTACAATAATTATGTCTTTCTTATTTGAATCTTAGTTGTAAATCAAGACAAAAATCACCCGAGTTTTCAAAGATTCACATTAAAAAATGTATTTAACATTAAGCAGAAAAGAGAAAGATTTTTCCTATATCATAATTAAGTACATTCTTGCTTAAACTAAATAGGTAACTAATAGGAAAACTCATTAACTTAACTAGAAATAATTCAATGCATTATTAATGTTAGTGATCATATTTTCCTGGATCCCATAAATTCCATAATATTATCATGTATATTATCAGTAGGTAAGCCAATTCATGTAAACAAAGATTTGTGTATAGATAAACTATAATATAAGTTCTTACTTCTTATGTAGTAGGTAGGTAACTATGTATATTAAACTAAGTACCTACTCTTTGTTTGTACCTAATACCTATGCCTATGTAGGTATTTGATAGTGATTTATCAAAGGTTCATAGCTCATACATAAGTCCAAACCAGAAATAATTGAACGCTGTGGTTTTATTTTAATAGAGTAGGTACCTTACTGATTTAATTATTGTAAAAAACCGGTCAAGTGCGAGTCGGACTCACGCACCGAGTGTTCCGTACATTGAAAGGAAACTCGGCTCAAAAAGAAAAACCTTTTTACTAAAAAAAAAAAAAAAACTAACTAACTCTAGTGTCTTTAAATGTGCCCTATAATATTGTAGCATATTATTTGACCTCATTTTATATAAGGTAATGTTTAAATTTTCATCGAATGCGTCACCAGTCGGGCAAAGCGGCTGACGAAGCTATGACCTGCCTAGTGCCTAGTTTCGCAACAAAATGGCGCCACACCACACATAATACGTGCGCGTGCGTCGTTTTACCGACAAGGAAGAACATTTGAGTCATTGCCAATCGTTTCACAAGGCTGAGGTCACACGATTATTTACTCATAATATTATCATCTCTACAAATAGTTAGGTATATTTATAACAGTGCCCTTACGGGACCTTACATATATATATTAAACTTAACTATAACTAAGTATCTTAATAAGACTAGGTAATGGTGGATTTTCGCACCGAGCTTATATGCACAGAATGGGAAATGTTCATAGAATAAAATTGTAATTTAAATCTACAATAATTATATTATTATGTTAAGTTGAAGTATTAGTATTTTTTTTATAGGAATAGCGGGCAACCGTGCAAACGGGTCACCTGATGTTAAGTGATTACTGCCACCCATGAACATTAGCAGCACCTGAGGAACCACTAATGCGTTGCCAGCTTTTGAGGTAGGGGGACTGGCTCTTCAGCTCGCTGCCGGAACACATCGGATGCTCTGCGGCAGATTACGGCTGAAGTGTGGTCGCTAGCCACACTGTGGCGGATTCGGGGTAGGATCCTACCACAAAGCGGTGATACCATCCAGATTACGTTGTGTGGTATCAGGCACAACGACACGTAGAGGGGACTGAGAGCGTCAGGGCCTCGTCAGCATATTGGCAGGGTGCACCGCGCGCAGGTGAGGTTGACTTTGGCCACATAGGTGGAATTTGGGCCACTTACACCCCAAAATAGTATGTGATTTCGAAATTACCGCCTCTGCCCTCTTATTTCCACGACCACCACTACAGCCTCTTAACGTCCCACAGATGGGCACAGGCCTGCTCTCCCATAGGAGAGAGGGATTTAGAGCTTAGACCCGCCACGCTGCTCCAATGCGTGTTGGCGGGCTTTAACGATTATTGTCACATGATAGTGATAATAACTGGGACCAACTGCTTAACGTGCTCTCCGTGGCACGGGGGGTGAAACACCGCCAACTACCAACT
The DNA here is from genome assembly GCA_920104075.1 of Melanargia galathea. Lineage (NCBI taxonomy): Eukaryota > Metazoa > Arthropoda > Insecta > Lepidoptera > Nymphalidae > Melanargia > Melanargia galathea. Next base: position 8,904,491 of record OV049878.1, read on the forward strand.
CCGGGCTGGCATTGAGAATTTCTTGACAGAAAAACCCACTAGGTAGGTACCTAACAATTATTATTTGTCCGACCTAAGAATCGAACCCGGGACCTCGTGATCTGCAGTCGAACCTGCTAACCGTTAGACCAATGAGGCACTGACATGAACCTATAGAAGAGGACTTGGCATAATGTCCTATAGAAAATAGTGGATCGGAAAATAGCTTAAGCTTATCAAAATTTTCATAAGTGTGTAAGAGACAACACTACATTTTTAAACATAACAATAAAACAGATCGTGGCAGAAAGGGGAATGCCCAGACTACATACAACGTTGGGCTACTCACGAACAGGCAAAGATCTATCATAGTATTGTTTATTTAGGCTTCTTAGTGTATTTTTAATAATAAAAACTGATTATGATGGCCGCCACTTTTTTAGTATGAGAAAAGATAGCATATTTTTGTTACCATTTTGAGGTTATGTTTTTGACACATTTGATGACTGACATGTATATTACTATTTGTTACGAATTGAACTGACAGATGAGAAATAGAAGAATTGTACTTTACTTGCTTTTTCCCATCAGTATATTAAATTGTCATGGCATTTACGCAATGTTGTATACAAGTGTGTAGTTTAGAGATAATTGACATTAGTATCATGTGCGTAATATCCATCAGTGAAAGTAAACATGGATTGGATGCAGCACGAGTGTCAGTGAAAACAAATCAAGTGTCATTTGATGTCAAAAAATAAATGTTGCCATTTCACTTGTCAGTAAAAAAATATAATCGATTCTTATTGTTAGATAGTATTACAATCGGTATGAGGATGTAACCTCTTAACGGCAAGATTAAATCGTTGAAAATCGTGTTTTAGTGCTAAAAATGTGTTCTTTTCATTTATCATTGTAAAATATTATATTGTTGTGTAAGATAAATAACACCCGTTGGAAATAATTGTTTGATTAATTAATTATGAATTTTTGAAATATTTCTTGTCGTTCAAAACGTTATCGTTGTTTTACCGTCTTTCGATAAATTATGAAAACAATAGAGAATCAACTAGTACCAAAGCTGGTATAATCTGTGAGCTCTGTTCATAACGATTCCCATTTGACTCTGGAACTCTGTTTTGTAAACATTAAGGCAGGCAAAACACGTCAGATTTTTTCCATCTGATAGTAGGATCAGATAGTCTGATCCGGCTATCAGAAGGCATATTTTGTGTGAACGTTCTGCCTGTCCCACACACGTCCGATTCGATAGTCGGATCGGACGTTCGAGTCGGAAACGGGCGCGGAGCGTTTACGATTTTACTGGAACTCAGGATAGGACGAGTATCATGAGTCAGAGTAGCAAAAAAATTCTTATACCTTAATCGATAGAAATCGACAGTAGGTATCGAATATCGATTAGCATCAGTATGATGCTGAGTATGATGATGAGTGCTGGCAACATTTTTAGCATAGACTAGAGAATCAGTTAATTTTCTGCTTGAAGCCTGAGTATATGTTATCATACTTTTATACTTATATACTTTTATTTTAAAAATAATTATTGATAATAGTGGCGGGTTTTATAATATTCTGAAAATTCGTATTTATTTATTTTAAAATGCTTCTATAATTTGGATAAATTCTATAGTGCTGTTCGCGGATAGCCCGATAGTGGGCGATCCCCTTTTATTGCAACTTCCCTTAAGATGGCCTCCCTAAAATGTATACATGAACACTCACACACGCACAACTTGAGACATCACAATGAACACGCGCCATTTTAGGTTGGGGGATTGTGCGTGTGTGAGTGTATTTTTGGCACGTTTTTAAGGTAGGTATGCCTACTCTACTTATTATTATTATCTCTATGGGCACTGATTGATGTCTATGTCTATGTAATTAATATCTGTGACAGGACTTTCTGGATGTCACAGACCTAAGAGAAATTATACCCTCTTTCACAGACAGGCAAACAATAATTATGCTGAATACTTCTTTAAGTATTATATTTACTTAAAATTATTGTTATAAAGAAATAAGTAATAACAAGTGTTATTCTAAAAGATAGAAAGTTAACCAACTTCACCACATAATTAACAGTCCATATCTTGAAAACTACTGAACCGATTTTGATGAATCTTGCACTGTTCCCTAAGTTCAAGTAAATATAAGCCAATAAAAAGAATATTCACAATCCGATTAATAATTTAGGAGAAATCCGCAAACAAACATAGTATACTTACATACAGACATACATACCTACACCTATGAAATTTTATATAATATATTTGATTGGAAGCCCTTATAGGTATTTAGATTATCTGAATATTTTACAGTTCCAATAATATTACGTACATTGTCGAATTGATAACCTCTTTTTTTAAGTCGGTTAAAAAATAAAATTTTATCAAGATGATATCGATAATTTTATGAGGTCACATTTGTATAATAATAATATAGGTACTCTATTCTACCTAATTATTATGTACCTGTAAGTACACAATAGTTGAACAAACTTATAAACTAGCGGCAGAGCTGCGGCGCGGCGTTGAAAAAAACATCGAACAAACGTTGCCTATCATAAAGTATATTGATTATTGAATACTAGCGGTCCGCCCCGGCTTTGCCCGTGGTATATAATATATAGCCTATAGCACTCAAGGATCACGTACATATCCAACGGTGAAAGAATTTTTGAAATCGGTCCAATAGTTCCTGAGATTAGCGCGTTCAAACAAACAAACTCTTCCGCTTTATTATATTAGTATTGAATACTAGTGGCCCGCCCCGGCTTTGCCCGTGGTACATAATATATTACAGCCTATAGCACTCAAGGATCACGTACATATCCAACGGTGAAAGAAATTTTGATATCGGTCCAGTAGTTCCTGAGATTAGCGCGTTCAAACAAACAATTTCCGCTTTATTATATTAAGTAGTAAGTAATACTACCCACCTAAAGATCGACCAGAATCTCATGAAAAATAGGGAATTGAAATTCCAAAGTTAGCAACACTACGGCTGCCCTAGCGATAAACAAAGTAACTGACATTGTTTGTGAAATTGACTTTTTTGCATTAACAAAAGTTTTATGTCGAGTAGTTTTTCACCACAGTTTAATATTTCAAATAACTTGAACCGTTTACTGAAATTTGAATTGCTCAAACAGTAAATGCACACACTAACCCGGAATATAAATGCAAAAACCAAGTAAACAACAAGCACAACACAAAAACAAAGTAATTGGATGTTGATTACTTTGTTTTTGTATTTAAAATGCAGTTGCTTGATTTTTCGTTTCTTGAAACGATCCTAGGTAAGGTGTTCTGAATGTGATTACTTTGTTTATCACTAGGGCAGCCGAGTTAACCTAGTGTTACTTACTACAAAATTTAATTTCCCTATTTTTCATGAGATTCTGGTCGATCTATATCTATGCTTAGAAAAAATATCGATATTTTTGGCGATATTTATTATTTCGATATATCGATATAAAATATCAAGTATCGAAAACTTATCAAATTCGATATTTTATAAGACCAACATTTTCACTGTAATATCAAACTTTCAAACCATTAATTTCGAAATTAAGGCAAAAATCTTGGCCTTATTTATTAATTCACTTATAATTATTTTGAATAATTTTATTTTATTTGGGGGATTTTATGGGGTTTTGACTTAAGTTTATGGGAAAATATTTTCAAGGGCTGGGGCTGGCTAGGGGGCTGGCAACTGCTGGCAACACTGGTCTGTCAACAAGCTGTCAACAAAAAATAAAATCAGCCAAGTGCGAGTCGGGCCTCGCTCTTTCAGGGTTCCGTACATAATTATGAACAATATAATATTTTGGGTCTAAGAAATATTTAATTTCCGAGCTAGACATCGCAACAAACCGTGAAAGAAAAACCCAAAAAAATGTTCGTTTATTTTGGTCATTGCTTATAAACTATTTAATAAATCGTTGTTTTCAGTATTTGTTGTTTAAATAGAGCATATAGTACATAATATACTGAAATATCATATTCCCAACTAGTTTAGTTTTTGAGATAGCCCCCGTCACAAAAATGGTCTAAAACTGACAACTTTGATGGCCTCCCATTCCCTTATTTTTTTAGATAAAAATTAAAAAAATATATATTTGTACTCTACTTAATGAGCTCTAAACAATGATACCCCACAAACTAGGGTAAAGAAAAAAATTTTTTTTCCGGCTCCTTTTTCATGTGGGAGCCCCCCTGAAAAATAATTTAATTCAATTTCTAATTCAATATTTGATTTTGGGTTAACGTTTTACACTAAATACCAAAATTTCAGGTTTGTAACTCATTTCGTCTGCGAGCTAGAGACCTGTGACCGGCGGACAGACGGACAGACAGACAGACAGACAGCCGAGTGACATTAATAGGGCTCCGTTTTTTACCCTTCGGGTACGGAACCCTAAAAAACCACAGATAAAAACAAACCATCCTTCCAGTGTTGCCAGAAGGTTACTTTTGTAACCTTTTAGGTGATTTTTAGCTCGGTCAGGTTACACTATTGAAAAGGTAATTTTTCGTATCTTCATAAATACTCTGTCATCTGTGGTTCTTATTGCAACTCTTCTCATCAGTTTCTCTTTCACATTCGTTTCATTTCAATTCTCGGCTGCTCTCGACCAATGTCTGAATGCAGTCTGAATGAATTGTGCAAGTTATTTACGAGCAACATCAATTCTATCAACTTGTTACACAATTTTCTACTAGAAAAAAAAAATAGTTTCCTGTGTAGTTGGTTTACAGACGACATTTTTACCTGTTAACGTCAACATTGCCGAAAACATTGCCTCTCTATCGCTTGTTCCGCGCTCTCGCTTGCACGCGGTAGGTACGTGACAATGAGTCATGCTTCAACGTGCGTGCGACTGGCATTCATTTATTTATAACATAACATCACGTCAAAAAAATGAAAAGTTATTTTTTACACTAAAAGGTTACTTTTTATTTATTTTAGGTAACTTTTGACATGACCGACGACCGTGCTGACAACACTGCATCCCTGCATCCTTCCCAAACAGAAATAATAGTTCCCAAAGGGATAAATCAAAGAACTAAAATAAAAACAAATCAAAAACAATTTATTATTGTAGTAAATAATAAACCACATAATATCAACATGGAGACAGATGCTCCAGATGTCGTCGCAATTAATTCCGATGAGGATGAACCTGATGAAAATATAGGTTAGTAAATTTTATTTGCGTTTTCTATGATCTTCCCTTTTCCAACCTTTATACCTACTTTCAAGGAAGTTTGCTATACCTTCTTATCTTATCTTCCTCTGATGGGGCCCGCTAAAAAGCGGATGCACTTCGACCCTTATGGATCTTTTGTACTCGCCCCTTCCTTATCCCCTAGACCTCCTCAAACACCCATTCTAAGAGTTTGATTGTCGCCTTTAGGTTCAAGGGACCATAATCCTCCGGTTGCGGATAGGCTACCCCCAGAAGATCCATTCGCTTTCTAGCCAGTCCGTCACACTCACACAAGATGTGTTCCATGGACTCATTTTCTTCATTATAGGCCCTACAAATAGGGTCCTCTGTAATGCCCATTTTGCATAACATGGCCTTTGTACTATAGTGACCCATGTACGCCGCTATAGCATATCTTAGCTGTTTCCTGCTCAGTAAATTTACTTTTGCAAGAAAACCAGCCTTAATAGCTTCCATAAACTTCTTAGAGTGCCTTAGGCCTCCCATCTTATCCCACTCTGCCGACATTATCTTCTCGGCATATGTTGAAAGCGCCATGCCTACCACACAGGGTGCTAGCGCTACACATGGTTCAGGACCAACAAATTTTAGTACTGAACCTTTCCGAGCTAGCTTATCAGCTATCTCATTTGCCTGAATACCAACGTGACCTGGTACCCAAATCAGCTTAACAGAATTTGATTTTCCCAGGCAGTTCAGACCTCCCATGCACTCTAGTACCAGGGAGGACGTACTCTGCTAGCACTTAGGGCTTTGAGCGCAGCCTGACTCACTGAGAATGAGAATCTCTTTCCCAGCGAATTTCCGACGCGTCATTTCCTGTACGCTAGCATTTATCGCATAAAGCTCTGCTTGAAAGACTGTAGCATATTGCCCAAGGCTATAGCTTGCCTTGTAGCCTTCCGTATAAACACCTGCTCCAGTACCTGACCGCATCTTGGAGCCATCAGTATACCAGACCAGGCTGTTCTTCCCTAGTGGGCGTAGTCCCCTCTTCCACTCTTCTCTTGTTGGGACATGTATGTCATAATTCCTTTCAAATACTTGCACTGGGATAATTTTATCACATTTCATGTCTAGTATCCTGTGTAGGTCTCTGTCCCTGCTCAGAACCATGTGACTAGTTCTTGGCAGTGACCCTTCTCTGCAGTTAGTTAGGGAAAGTCTGTGTAGAGCTTTCCTTGCACTTTTCTCTATAGCAATATGCAACTTCTCCTGGCCTAGCAGTCTCACAAGAGCTTCAGTTGGTGTCGTTCTCCCGTAATGGCTATGCAGGCTACCCGTTGCACCTTTAGGAGATCTGTTCTGCATGTTGCCAGTATTGTCCGTGGCCACCATACAATGGCGCCATACGTTAGAACTGGCAACACCAACTCATAGATCCATTTCATTACTTTTGGTTTCAAACCCCAAGTCCTCCCATAGCAGCCACGACACATGGCCAAAACTCTATAAGCTTTGGTTATGGTCGTGGCCACATGTGAAGCCCACATAAGTTGTCTGTCTAGTATTACGCCTAGATATTGATATACCTAGTTTCAGTTAGGTTTCGGTTTTGGTTATAGTTTCGGTTAGGTTTGCTATAGGTAAGTAGTTATAGATTTTGGTTTTTTCAAAATCCCGTGGGAACTGTGGATTTTTACAGGATAAAAAGCCAGTGTATTAAGTCAGGGCATAATCTATCTCCATTCAAAATTTCAGCCAAATCTGTTCAGTAAGTAGTTGCGGCGTTAAAGAGTAACAAACATACACACACAAACTTTCGCCTTTATAATATTAGAGTGATTATAGACTAGTTATTGCCCGCGACTTAGTCTGTGTGCATTTAGTTTTAGGTGTTTAGAAATCATATAGGATTTTTTTTTATTTCCCTAACCTATATTCATTACTAGGATGTACTTCTAAACTTTCGTTTTCACCATATACAGTGTGTGTATAAGCAGTAGATAATTTCCTTGGATTAAACTCTGTCTAATTATTATGTCTAATTATTGTGGCTGATTCTGTTGTACACAATCTCTAAATCTAAACTAAAATGACAGGTCTAAATATATTCCTGTCTCTTTCACAATCCTCCCTGCTGAAGAGGATAGCACTATTTTTAAACCTGTCAATTTAGTTTAGGTTTAGAGATTGTGTACAACAGAATTAGCCACAGTATGTGTCTAAATATTATGTTCAGATCGCTTGAGTAAAGCGTAAAAAAGTAACAAGCAGACACTTTTGGATTAGTTTCATTATAGATTTATCATATGTGAATATTTTGCAGTTCCAATAATATTACAATACTTACTGCCGAATTGATAACCTCCTTTTTTTGAATTTGGTTAGTAAAAATTAGATTCTCAGAGCTATTTTGCAGTAAAGTAAGATCATGGATCCTACAACTTGAGGCCAGCAAGTGTATTAAAGCTAGCTATTTTGAATAGAGAGTCTCAAAGTGTTGAAGTCTTTAACCAGTTAATTAAAATTGTGGTGTCCCATATTAATAGCTACCTGACTACCGACTAACTGAACGTTAGCTACAAGTATAAATTAAAAATTAAAAACCCCCCACAACCGCCATTTTGTGGCGGCAGCCCTTCCATTTGATACCCATATTAAAAGAACTGTGAAAAAATATGTAATCTACCATTTTATAGCTGCGGCCATCTTGGATTGATTTTCATCAAACATAGCTAAAAACACTCGACTAATAAACCTTTCAAACAAAAAAAAACCGCATTCAAATTAGTCCACCCGTTTGAGCGCTACAGAGGAACAGACAGATACACACAGATACATCAAACTTATAACACCCCGTCGTTTTTGCGTCGGGGGTTAAGACTATCTGACTCTAGCCCTACTAATGGTCCATATGTGTTTATTTCTAGACAAGCCGATCATGCAACTTTTCATGAGGCTGCTCAGCAACGACAACAAACAAAGCACTATCCTGACAAACGCCCAAATCGTCGACATACTCGACAAGGAGTTCGACATCAACATATGGGACATGCACGAACTGGAGGGCGAAATCTACTTGACCATCATGAAGAAATACTTGAAAGACTGGCCGCTGTGGGACGAATTCGACTCAACGATAAACACTCTGAAGGTTAAAAGCAACAAGGAAGTGTTAAACAAAATGTTGGACAGTAAGTATCAAAATCTGAAGAATTATATGAAAGTTATGTTGGATCGGGCACAGACGCTAGCGAAGAGTACCATCAACAAAATGATAGAGGACAAAAAGATCGACGCCAAATCGAAACGCACCAACCTCGACAGTAAAGACGATGTCGTATTGGAGATACAGTGTTCGAGGCAGCAACTGAACCAAGTGATCTTCAGGAGGCCCAATCCGGCGATGAATGATACCATTTTCAACGGAGCGGAGGCTGCACCGACGCAGATTAAACTGAACCGGCTACCGTTGGAAGCGATACTGAACTGGTGGGACGTCAAGATATCCATCATGAGAGGCTCCACATACTTCTACGAGCGGAAAACTGTCCACCAACTGGAACACGTGCTCGTGAACAAGAATCTGATGCGATTCAACCCATTGAAGACTCTGCCCCAGGACCTGCAAATCAATCGCTACATCAAATCTGAGGCGTTCGACACGAGCATATTCGATTACATTGCCTTCGTTGACATATTAAAGACGGACCATCCGACGCTGGTGCCTCTGTTTAAGTTCATCCAGAAGGATATGAGGATGTTGCCTGACAAAGTGGCCGTGAGGTCGAGCTACAGACGGTACACCAACAAGTATCCGTACGTGAGGTACTTGTACACGGAGGTGAAGCGTCCGGACGTCGCCTCCAGGAAGTACGATCTACAGCTGGAGGAGACTGTGTCGCCGATGTATAGGATGTTCTTAGGTCCCACGCAGCTGACGGGGGTGTCGGTGGTGGTGGAGTGCGGGGCTTGTAAGGTCAAGTTCACCAGTGACCGCCTCGTGGCGGAGCTGAAGGCACATTTCGAGGAGCGCCACGCCGACGAACCCGACTTTAAGTGCACCAATTGTGATAAGACTTTTCCGATGGCGGAGTTAGCTAAGAACTGGTGGACGCACAAATGTTGATGATAACTTTTGTGTCACTCTAATTGATGCGTTACAAGATAATGTACCTCCTGTTATTTGTCGTCGACTCAGTTAATTTGATCCCCGGGAGCCCTTCTGTCCTTTCCGTTTTCCTTGTCCGGACTCCGGAGTTCCGTCTGTCCTTCCTTTTTAATGCTCAAGTTTGTCCATACATCCACAGAAGCCCAGCTTACCTGTATTAATCAAGGTTTTAGATTAATGTTGTAAAACATTGACAACACAAATCATACACAGCATTTGTGCTGTCTGTAGATGTATGGACAAACTTGAGCCTTAAAACGATAATGTTAAGGTCCATTCTACTTTGTTTTGTGTTTCGATTCTTGTAATCTTTCAATGATCTCGAAATGTATTAAAGTCATACTTACTCTTGGAAAAAAAAGACGTTGAGAAAGGGCCTCCTTCTGTTGATTACAAAAACGCTTGGTACTAATAATAAATATGCTTAAGAAAAATATATCTCTGTCTTTACTTCTTTATTATATTGCAAACTTTCCTGATGTGGATCTACTGAACAGACTTTAAACATTCTTTCACTGAGTAATATATAAGTCAATGTTCACTGGTAGGTATAACCCCCGGCACGTAAGTCGACCGATGACCTTCAAGTGCGCGCAGCGTCGTACGAGTGAGCGGGACACAATACGATTAGAGAGCCAATCAGCGCTTACGAGGGATCCGCGAGAGCTAATCAGAGTGCTTACAAACGATCCCCACGCCCTCCCCGCGACCCCCTCACACCCCGAGATACCTCATTTTCGACTTCTGCGCATTGAAGGTTACCGCTCGACTTATTTGCCGTGACTTGTAGTTAGAATGTACTTTTGGGATGATTAAACGGCAAATGCAACACTGCAAAACAGTCTCCCGCCGCGTCTGTCTGTTTGCTATAAACTCAAAAACTAAACTACTTAGCGAATTTTCATGCGGTTTTCACCAATAGACAAGAGTGATTCATGAGGAAGGTTTTATAATAAGGTTTTATGTAAATCGGTCGAAGTATGACGTTTATTGTTGAAAATGTTAGCCGCCTGAGGGCTTTTGCTAACACGCCTTTCAAACACACAAACAACCTGAGAAGGCCCTGAGAGCTTTCATCTAAAACGCTAACTATTTAATCCCTTTAAAATGTAACAAAACAAATAATGAGATAGATAGTAGCGGGTACTGTTCGAGCGAAACAAGGCATTTTCCATCCAAAAAAAGTCGAGCGAATGCCCGCGAATCAGTGTTCCGTGCATGCGCATACGCATGCGAGATAGGATGGGATGGGATGGAATGGAGATGGGAGATCAATATGCCATGAACATTTTTTGGTTGACGTTTCGATGCGCTTTGACTCTGCGCTATAATACTACCACAATACTACTATGCCCCGACCCTCATTCACCTACCCGTTATCCCATTATAAGTGAACGACAATTGCGATGCGATGTGATGTGACTGAATAGAAACGGGTGTACGACAAACGCGACGCGACACGACGCGTCGTGATAGACTCCATAGAAAATGACGAACTTTCAACGCGACAACGTAGGCCACGTGAAGGCTCAGGCGACAGACATACAGACGGACTGAACGAAACTATGTTTATGGATTCCTTTATTTACTACGGAACCTTAAAAAGTTCTCTGGGTTTTGATTAACACGTTCGCGGACACTTGGCCCTATTTTGTAACACTACTTTGACACTTCATTTTTGTATGAAATGCTTTAGCCGCTCTGTCCCTAATAAAAGTTACCAAGTATTCAAATAAGACCGCGTTGGTTATAGCCTTCGCCTGCTATAACCGTTCCGTCACTGGTAATAGTTAATAAGTATACAAATAGGACGCAACGGCTATAGCCTTCGCCATGCCTTCGCTATAAATAGGGTTTATTAACATGGCATAATGCAGCACCGTACAAATTGGTCCGTTCTACCAGTTCAATTACTGACGAAGGAAAGAACCGAATAAATATTACTATTGGAGATGTTGGAGATGTTGATGATCAACGAAAAATTGAGGTCCAACTGACGTGTAATCAAACTCAAATTCTGGTATAGGAACGGTTGATATTTGCCATTCTTCTCCTATGATATGTGATGACCTAGGACGTTGATGGTCAGGCAATCTCGTATCGGTATCAAACGAATGTAAGTTATCTGGTCTGTGACTGGACTGAATCTTGTGCATTTTGCGGGCTAGCTGGAGACAAAATAGCAGATAGATCACCTAATGAATCAACCAAAGCAGGAACATGAATATGGACATCTAAATCTTGTAAAGTAATTGGAGATTCAATAGAAGGCATCTGTTCACCTATTTTATGTAGTAGTGTATTTGCTCCTTTTTTATTTTCCAAACGCTTTACTCTACCACCCTCCTCTTCAGAGTCAGATACGTGAGTTGATGACCCGCTATTTTCATTGGGTATACTTATAATTAGTATCGGAACCATAATCGCCGTCACAGTCATTATAGGGATCCTGTTTAGACTCTTCATTTGCATTTGAATTCAATTCTTGTATCGATTCGTTATCGCTCGATGTATCTGGTTTCTCTAGATAGCTCGCCAGAGGAAACTTCGTCAAACAGTTTAGCTATACGTTCATTTTCTCGTTCGTATTGATCATAAACTTTTCTAAAACTAACGCTCTTATTACATTTCCACTAAGCGGCGCACTTGCCGGGCAATTGAACAAATCGTCATACAATAACCACTGCTATGACAGCTGCGTCAGTGTGAGTGCGCACACTAACGTTCCTATGGGTCAGCAAGTAGAAACACGTTTAAAGGTGGTTATGTGACACATAGCAAAGTGAAAAATTCGATTTGAGGGCACTTGATAATGAACTATACGGCAGTGGTATGAAAATTCGGCTGCTAAAGCCGCTGTGCTTCTAAAGTGCAAAAAAATATTGAAGGGTATAGCAGGCGCGTCATTTTGCGCAAATCACTAGAGTATGCTCTAGCCTGCGCGTCCGCGAACGTGTTAACAGCCAGGTATATTCATAGAGACCGGGCACAATCAAATTCGGAATAGCTCTAATGATTTTGGGAATTGAACGAAACGCCATAAATTCATAAATTATTTAGAAAAAACACAGAAAAAACTATACATAGGCGTTTTGTTTTTGCTACATGCAAAAACAAAATGCTTTGATGATTTCATTTTTGTTAATGACATTGACATTTGATGGTACTTTCAATTATTGAATATTGTCAAAAAATTAATTTAGTACAAACATCTAAAATTGTTGCAGTTTTTTACATTTTAAATGTTTATAAAATTGCCAAATCTCATATGTAACTAGGAAACGCCCTAGTTAAACCGCATTGCAGTTTTTAAACGATAAAACCAATTTTTTTTACATTTAAGGTAACGCGTATACAGTATACTAAAAAAAAAATGTTTTCTTGTATTTATCAGTGAATACTGTGTGAAAATTGTTATTTTTTGCAGTTTGTGAGTTAGAATACGTGTTGAATATGTCGGATAGGCATTTAACCCTCGGGCAACGGGTTATAGTTGTGGGCAAAGATGTGAAAGGCTCGATAGCCTATGTCGGGTATCCTACCTTCGCTACGGGCAAATGGATCGGGATAGTATTGGACGAACCTAAAGGGAAGAACAATGGCACTGTACGCGGTCACGCCTACTTTCGAGTAAGTTACAGTTTTATGTTTAACTGGTTTTAAATAAAATAAATAAATAAAAGAACATTTATTCAGCCATATATAAACATATTTACTTAATTAGTATACTGATAAAAGTAATAAGATAGGTACCCGTAGATTTCCAAAAAGCTGATAAAAAATGATACCAACCGGCTCCTTGGAAACCAGGCACCTACCTACCTAAATAGTGTTTTATAAATATACTGGCTGAATAGGGCGCTGCCTCAGCATGATGCTGCAGCCAAAATGGACCACAGCGCTGGTTTTCAGGCTTGACCCCACGGACTGAGCAGGTCGCATTTATTTCAATTGAATAAAATTATTATTACACTTATCCAAACATATAAACTTATTTACCCATTACATATTTCAATTCAGAACGTAAATTGTGTAAACTTCGGTTTTAAACAATCTCTTAACTGTTTCACAATGTTCACTTTTGAACGAGATCGCATCACATTTGGTTGTCTGAGGCTTTACTTTGATCAAGTGTCTGTTCAGTTCACAGTTACCTGTTATACATAACACATACATAATTATTATATCACTACATATTATAAAACAACGTCCCCCGCTGCATCTGTCTGTCTGTTTGTGATAAACTGAAAAACTATTGAATGGATTTTCATGCTGTTTTCACCAATAGACAGAGTGATTCATGAGGAAGGTTTACATGTATAATTTGTTACTGTAACAGTTTTGTATAAATTGGTTGAAATATGACAATAATATTGTTGAAAATATTGGAAAAAGTAGAGCCATCTAGGAGCTTTCAATGATAATGCTGCCTAGTCCCTTATAACAAAATAATGTATGGTAGGATAATAACAGGTAATTATTACACTTGCGAAGCTGGGGTGAATCGCTAGTATATTACAGTTATAACTGTCTATTTATTAAATTCACTGCGGCCAAGCATTAACTTAATATACAAGTATAAATTAAAAGGAGAATGATCAACCCTGACCCAAGCATTTACACAAAATGTAATTTACTAAAAATTATCTTACGAATATATGACAATTTGAAAATTAATAATTATTTATGCTAAAGCTGCTTTTAAAAAAATGCAATAAAAAAGGAATTCAACCGTCTCTTCCTGTTTCTCTGGCACGTCTGGTGGCCATTTGCATTACTTTCTACGCATACATGCCCAAACAAAAATTTTTGTTGTTAAAAAAAATCATGTCACTTGCAATAAAACAGATATTAATTATATTAATACATTATTCTATTTATTTGTTGTAAATCGTACAATATGATTAAAGTAAATAAGCAATAATTAATAATATTATTTTGTTGTAATATTGTTTTAACTTCGTTGCGTTTTGTGCAATGGAATATATAACTACAACCTTCTTGATTTTGTGTAACGAAACTTATTATATTTCAAGATGCCAATGTGACATTGTCACTGTTTTAGTTATGTGTGACGCTAGTGACGTCTAGTCTGTTTACATTTTGAATGTTTATTGTAGCGCAGCGGAGACCAATATTAATTCTATGGTTTATTGTTTTTCCTTACCAACGACTTTTGCTATATTATACGGATTCGATCTCGCCTACTCGCCGACTTTACGCTTTTCTACGGATTCTGATTTTTGCTCGTGATTTGGATAACATTGTTGAGGTGCATTAAATGTCAGTTGAATGTAAACATGATGCCTTTGATATGATGCTAAGACATGATGTGTCTTCGTTAGATTCTACATTGCAAACTACTCTCAACATGGACATCGTTGCAATAGGTATGTTAAGTATAGTGCGCGCTAAACAAATAGTTCAAATCGGCAGGAACGATACACGGCTTTCCTTACTAGTTTAACAATCATAAACTACACATAACCTAGAATCATTTTCAAACTTAAACTAAGATTTATTCAAAAACGGCAGCTCCTAGAGGTATTAAAATGGTGTGTTTGGTTATCAGGAATAAATCTGCAATAAATGCTGCATACAACACGCTTGTAAACGACTGGGTTACACACCCATAGAATTTTGGGCATTCTCCTTTAAAAAACCCTGACTTTCGCCATTTTGTGGTCGCGGCCATCTTGGATTTGCATAGTGCTATTCTACTAGTCAAGCCCTTTCATGTGATACCCATATTAACGGAGTTGTGAAAAAAATATATAATCTGCCATTTTGTAGTGGTGGCCATCTTGGATCGATTTTCATCAAACATAGCTAACAACACTCGACTAATTCACCTTTCAAACAAAAAAAACCGCATTCAAATCAGTTCACCTGTTTGAGAACTACAGGGGAACAGACAGACACACAGACACGTCAAACTTATAACACCCCGTCGTTTTTGTGTTGGGGGTTAAAAATAAAGAAATTATAACTTTCAGTGTGAAGAGAACTATGGTGTGTTCGTGCGTCAGACTCAGATCCAGCTGCTGGATGCGGAGGACAACCCCATGGAGACCTCCATGACCGCTTCCACCGAGGAGTCCAAGCCTTCCAACCGCAGGCTCAGCAGGTGTGTGTTACTTGCTACCCTATTGTCTTGTACGTAGTGCAAATGTATAATATGGTGTGAATTTGGCATTGAATCTGATGCTCTGAACTAAACATAGTGTCTTTAGAACAAAAAAAAAACTACTATTATTTAGCAGTTTCTAAATTTTATACACTCAGTCTCATTGGCACACATTTTATATTTCAATGTGGAGACAGAGCAACTCATCGAAAACTAGTTATCAAGAGTGACTTTACTCTAAGTAACATGATATAGGTAAAATTAATAATAATAAAATTAGGTTTAAATTTCTTTCTTCTACGTCATTGCCTCATGACTGAGGGTCATCATAAAATTATAGGTAAAAAAAATTAATCGAGTTTAAATTGAGTTAGTGTTGACGATATAATATTGTGTTTGAACTCCCTTAAAACATGTACTTCTTTTTCTTTTAAACAATGTGAAAAAATGACTGAACATAGTATAATGCTGCGTCCACATGCATGCAACAAACAACAAACACCAAACACTGTCAAATGCGGGCAGGCAATCGGATTGATTAAAAGTGCTTTAAAGACTACGCAAGCCATGCCAAATACCCAGTACAAGTCACGGCAAATAAGTTGAGCGGTGACCTTCAATATGCAGAAGTCAAAAATGATGTATCTCGGGTGTGAGGGGGTCGCGGGGAGGGCGTGGGGATCGTTCGTAAGCACTGATTAGCTCTCGCGGATCCCTCGTAAGCGCTGATTGGCTCTCCAATCGTATTGTATCCCGCTCACTCGTACGACGCTGCGCGCACTTGAAGGTCACCGCTCGACATACGTGCCGGGGGCTATACACATAATGGTGCTTGTAAAGGAGCAAGAATTTATTAGTCATTATTGTTCTTACCATACAATTTTAATCTGGAATACCCAAGATTGCTACCTGACATTACAATGCTAAGGGCATGTCGTCCCACCACCTTCTGATAAGTGTCAGATAGCTTATTCACAAGTTTTGTCTTTGTCACTTGACATAATATAAGAAAGTGACAAAGTTTACGTTTAGGCTATCCAACACTTATCAGGTGGTAGGACGGGCCCTAAGACATTTTCGTTAAAATATGTTTGTTTGTTGAACTTATCTTATCACATTGGTAAGAAAAAGATACTAAGTTTAAGTTTAACAGAATCTCCATCTGAACTTACACCATTATTGGAATAAATGAAACATGAATAAGTAAATACTAAAATACAAGATATCTTACGTGACTGCAAGAAGCACAATTATGATTTTAGCAGCATCGGCTGCGCTGAAATAAAACAATGCAATGAGTAAAATTGAAATGCGAACTCTAACAATAAGAAAAGGCTAAGGGAAGAGTGTTTTAAATTAAATAGGGTAAAATAAAATTTATGATTTCCAGATAGATAATGTTAATGTATTTTAGTTTTTAGTATATTAACCATAATAATGTTGTATGTAGTAAAAAGTAACAAGATTAATAATAATAATTAATTATTTCACTTCGATTTTAGCAACTTACTTGAGATTACTGTTTTAGATTCACATAATATTTGACTAATGTGATAATTTTATAAAGCCTGAATTTTGGTCAGGTTTACAACAACAATTAAAATGAAAAATTATTGGATTTTGATAAATTTAATGTTAGTTACAATAAAATGTTTTTAAATTATTACATTAGTCAATAAGAACTGTAAATGGAAAATCGAAAATTATAGAGTAAAAATGAATTTGATTTATTTTTAACCCCCGACGAAAAAACGACGGGGTGTTATAAGTTTCACGTGTCTGTGTGTGTGTGTGTGTGTGTGTGTGTGTGTGTGTGTGTGTGTGTGTGTGTGTGTGTGTGTGTGTGTGTGTGTGTGTGTGTGTGTCTGTCTGTTCCCCTGTGGCGCTCAAACGCGTGGACCGATTTGAATGCGGTTTTTTTTGTTTGAAAGGTGAATTAGTCGAGAGTGTTGTTAGCTATGTTTGATGAAAATCGATCCAAGATGGCCGCCGCTACAAAATGGCGGATTACATATTTTATCACAACACCCTCAATATGGGTATCAAATGAAAGGGCTTGACTAGCAGAATAGCACTATTGCAAATTCAAGATGGCCGCCGCCAAAAATGGCGAATGTCGGGGGTTTTTTAAATTTTCAATTTATACTTGTTCACTATAATATCTCCTGCGTAGATAGTCTCTGCCTCGGTTGAAATTGGCCGCCGTCGCCGAAACTCGGTATTATTAATTGAATTAATTTCTATAATTAACATTCGATTTTCCATTTCATCCAATACCATCCAACTCATCCTAACTGATAGTGTGTTTCTTTCTCGCTAGTATAACAGTGGCCCAGCGGTCTAGACCCACCACGTGAGTACTAGCCTCATGTAGACTTGCACCACGCTTACAGCTTAGCGCACTGAATGCTTGTAAAGCAGCGGCCACACCAGTAGAAAGTGCTAGCTTTATAACCGATTTCAAAACAAGTGATAATCTAAGATTGAAAGTTAAACCAACTTCTACCACACACTTAACAGTCCATATCTTGAAAGCTACTGATTTTGATGAAACTTGCAATGTTCCCTAAGTGGAAGTAAATGTAAGTCAATAAAAGAGAATGGTTACAATCCGATTAATAGTTTTGGAGATATCCGCCGACTACTATACATACATAAAACTATGAAATTTTATATATTGGTTTGTAAGCCCTTATAGATTTTATCATAAATATACCTTATACTGTTGGATTGATAACTTTCTTTTTTGAAGTCGGTAAAAAAGCAGGTTATCAATTCGACACGTATGTATGTATGTATGCAATACAATTGAAACCGTATTACAATGAATACAAACCTATGTATTCACATATTATAATTTTAATCTATTAGGATTTTCAAACAAATATACAAAATACTAGCGGTCCTCCCCGGCTTCGCCCGTGGTAGGTACATATATAGCCTATAGTACTCAAGGATCACGTACATATCCAACGGTGAAAGAATTTTTGAAATCCGTCCAGTAGTTCCTGAGATTAGCGCGTTCAAACAAACAAACTCTTCCGCTTTATTATATTAGTATAGATCATAGGTGTATGTATTTATCCATGCATATCGATACCTCTGGGCTCAAAGGGCGTAAAGCCCTTTGTGCATTAATGTGCTTTACGCCCTTTGAGCCCAGAGGTATCGATATCTTTGTGACCATTATTTTATTTTTTTTACTTTAGGTACATTTACTTCTACTTAGGGAACAATGCAAGTTTCATCAAAATCGGTTCAGTAGCTTTCAAGATAATATGGACTAATTACGTAAGATGTGTAATATCCACCCTGGAGAAAATTATTGTTTCGACAGAATAATTAAATGCATAATTTTAATTTATTTACTCGTGTAGCTTTATGTGTCTAGTGTTTTTTTTTTTGCGCTGGTGCTAACATACATACTATACGTATATATATTTTTTTGTAGTGATATATTACAAATGCTAATATTATTTGTATCAGTGTCATTTATGTAGCGAGAAATTATTGTTACAAGGTAACTTCAGCCGATTTCCACAAGCCGAAGTAATAAAAATCGTCTATGAAGATGAGAGCTAGACGCTCGAGTAAATCCACATTTAGCGTCATCGACTCCCCTACTATATAGCACTATTGGATGTATTTATTATCCAATAGTGTGAAATATTAATCTATATATTTTTTATACACACCTAAATAAATTAATATAATTTAAAGTTACCTTTGAACATTGCAACATAAGATTATAATTTTATTTATAAATTTAAAAGTTTTTTTTAATGTTTATTTGGGGCACGCAATTTTGTTTTGGAGTAACTCAGCTAAAGTCATATTATTTTAGACTAGCTTTTGCCCGCGGCTTCGCCCGCGTGAATTTCGGTTTTTCACAAATCCTGAGGGATAAGTAGATTTCTGGTTCACCCGCCCCCCGCCGCGCGGCGGCGCGGCGTACTACGGTACCGCGTACGGCGGGCGCAGGGAGTTCCGTGCAGCGCGAGCGTCGCGTCGGCCGTCGCACGCAGCGAAAATACCTATCAGGGCGTTTTTTAACATAGGTACTTACTGATTTCAACACAACTCCTTTTTTGAAAGTCGGTTAAAAAAGTAGCCTATGTTACTCCTTGGTTAATCCTCTATTTGTCTGTGAAAGTCCCGTCAAAATCGGTTCAGCCGTTCCGAAGATTAGCCCGTTCAAACAGACAGACAGACAGACAAAAATTTTAAAAACGTGTGATTCGGTTATGGTATCGTTCAAATAACCATATGAGCTTAATATATAGTTATTTCGAAATTACAGACAGACACTTCAATTTTATTTATTAGTATAGATACCTTTTCTACGAAGTAGGTTAAACGCAGTACTGTGGTATTACATTGTTTATTATTGTGTTTTACATCAGTGCACTCACGAAACTAGAAAGTGGTGTGCGTATGCAGTAATATTGCCGATTGGATTGTGATATGCTACTATTATAACGCGTTAATTAATAAAGTGACATTATTTGTAACTTTTCAAACTTGTGACTAAAATATATTTTTTTAACTATCTACATTTTAAAAGAAAAAAAAAAATTATGTCATTAATATAAAAATCTACTAGAACTGTTTATTCTTAGACTTAGACATAACAAGAATAGATTTTTTTTTGTGGTAAAATGTGTGAATTTTTCAAATACGTGTGGAATTTTTAAATGTGTTACACAGTATATTTTATTTTTTGGAGATTCGTCGGTTTGGTAGACTTCTTTTTATGGTAGGTAGTATGAAAACAAAATTGACTTGAATTGAATACTTTTAGCTATTTTCAAAAAATTTTGATTATTAAATTGTATTTTTGGTTAATATCTTCAGCATATCTATTATTTAAACCTGCTATATTATTGCATAATAATCGACGGACTGTTCTATTCTAATCGAGGCCCCCGGAATATTTAGAATAAAGTCTTAGAAACTGTTAGTTTTTCAAACTTAAGTGTGTAAAAAACTAGACTTTGTATGTTTGATATTTAGGTACATAGAATTATTTTATCGATGCGTAATATCGACATTTATATTTAAGTTTATCGCTACAGCTAATAATAATTATTATTTATATATAAATGTTATTTTAATAAATTGCTAATTATTACTATTACTCGTTGCGCCGGGCCCCTAAACACGAGGGGCCTCGGCTGCGCGCCACTGCTGCCATCTGTTATCGTCGTGTCAAATTAACATTGTGTCTAACGTATTGGTAAATTGAACACAAGGGTGCGGCGAAAGGCGTCCCCCGCGCAGACCAAGACCGGCAGCCTCTCGATGTCGAGGTAAAAACATTGGAAGAACTGTTTCTTATACGCACTGTGTACATAAGGCACGAATGTTATATTTAGCTGTGGAATTATGGCGGGATTACATCTGTTCATTGGAGTCTAGACAGACGGACTGCATGTGGATTGCAATTTTACTGCAGTTAACAATAGATTGGCATGCAGTTTAAATACAGTGTGTCTGTTTAGATTTATTCTGTTTTCGAGTAACTCCGGCATGGAAACATTTTATAGACACATAATAATAATCGGTTATAATCGGTTATAATTGGTCACAATCGATCCTTGAAGGTGCTTCTCCAACAGATCGATCGGTCATGCTAATTTAGTGTAGCAATAGAAAATATTAACAGGTATGCAATATCGCTTGAAAGTTTGTCATTGTTAATATGCATATACATAATTAATACCCTAATTCTTGTTCCATTTGAAAAGAAAAGAAAAAAAATATGATTCTACAGACATGATCTATTCCCGCTAGCAGACGCAGTCCTAGGTACTCTGTGACATCATTTTTGACTGGCCCGTTGGCGCGGTTGGCGGTGACCCTGCCTTCCGCTCCGGGGTCGCGGGTTCGATTCCCGCCCCGAGTCTGGGTGTATTTATAATATGTATGTATGTATACCTTTATTAAAATATATATGTATTTATATGTAAATATGTCTATCAGTCGGCTGTTACCTATAACACAGGCATTAAGTTGCCTACTTTAGGAACAGACGACCGTGTGTGTATGCGTGAGTATTTATTTATTTATTTATTTTTCAACATTTCGCTCGCTCTCACCAGCCACCTGAAAAATCATTTCCAAAATCTTTTGAGATCGGACCAGATACCAGTTTGAGTATGATACGCCAGTAGTTGACGACGAGGTTCCTCCCAGATTTCTACTATAGAAAAATATAGGTATATACAATCTGTTTTTCCTTAGCTGTCTTGAAAGGTAAACAATTCGCAAAACCGGAGAAACACGTAAGCGACGCTCGGCGCTTTTTTTTCATGGCTTCATTGTTAGTTTGCGGTAGGTTCTATGTACCGCGCACACCGCGTCTCTTACGTGTTTCTGCGAGAAGGGCTGTAGTGTTGTTGGTGGAAAGGTAATGAAGTCATTACATTTCCACAAACAACACTACAGGCCTCTAAGATCCCACTGCTGGGCACAGGCTTCCTGTCTTATAGGAGAGAGGGATTTAGAGCTTAGACCCGCCACGCTGCTCTAATGCGGGTTGGTATTACCTTTCAGCTAAAAAAAACAGACTACAAGATGTTATTCGTAGAGATTAGGTTGAGAAGCACCTTTACGCTTGGTCGATGTTAAACGGAATTTCTTGAGTATCTCAATGCGGGTAGACGAATCAGTGTAATTCCGCCATTACTTATGTGTATTTTTGTGTTTTTATAAATGTATTTCTGTATAAAAATATTTTTTTGTATTTATTTAATAAGGTCTTGTAAAATTTTCGTGGTTTCACAGTTTCTTGTATTATTTTCTTTTCCTTTTGTAACTTCGTAGATATTATATCGTAAAGAACAGTGCTTAGTACATATAGATCTTGTTATTTATTATACTCAATTCTCAAATGGCTTTCATTCTTTGTAATAAAAATGGATACATTGTATAAGTAGGTATTAGAAATTTTAAAATATCCTATTTTTCAATCGTCAATAATTAATATTATTTTTTTGGTATCTGTTAGTTTATCTAACGATCGAAAAATAAGCTTTATTATTTCAGATTTTAAATAATTTTGAAGCATTACAGAAATATAGCATTGATTTTTGTCTTTTATCAGAAGCATGTTCAATAAAGTTTTTCTGCATAATGTTATTAAGGTAACAAAATGAATTTAAACCGCCATTTTGTATTTCTGTCTTGCTCACGTGTGTCTTACACTGAGCACTACAGAAATATAAAATGGCGGACTACCATTCCTCTTCTCATTTTGATGGCATTATATTAGACATAAGTTACGCTACATTTAATTATGTACCTATATCTATTTTTTAGTTTAAACAGATCTTTATTCCGTATGATTATTTTGCTTTTGTAAATAAAAAAAATAGTGCTTGAAATCACTCTCAATGTGGCTAATTCTGTTATACATAATCTCTAAAATAATTGACAGGTTTAAAACTAGTACTATCCTTTTCCGCAGGGAGCATTGTGAAAGAGATAGAAATACATTTAAACCTGTCATTTTAGTTTAGTTTAGAGATTGTGTAAAACAGAACTAGTCTCAATATAGTATGTCGCACGGTGGATGTAAAATTTCTTCAAAGCACTATGTACCTATCTTTGCAATGTTGCTATTCGGTACGAGAGTTGGTGGGTATTTTTCAGGAAGTGCTTGACAAAAGCTGAAATCAGAATATCTCTGCAACGCAACGTTTTTACCTACGACGGTACGGAGACGTTATACGCGTTAGACTTGTGTGGTTGTTTGAATGTTTTCTTTGTAACCATTTTACTGTGAAACTACCAGGTTGATTTGTTTTAAAGGACGAAGGTTGATTTGATTTAAGTAGATATCAGTTCGGGGCAGGTTATTAAATAATGTTTTAGGCCATATAATAAAGTTTTTTGTATAATGCGATTAAGGTAACAATTGGAATTTTAAAATACCGTTTTCTATTTCTGTCTTGCTCACAGTGAGCATGACAGAAATGGCGAATTAACTTTCCGGTTCTCATTTTTACCACATCATATTAGACAAGTTTCGCTACATTTAACTATATAATGGGGCTAATACAGGCCACACTGCCTCCTTTTTGCTGCTATTACTGTTAGAGAACAGTTTTTAGGTTTTTCTAATTTCAAATTAGTCTTTCAGCTTTTAACAACTTCAGTGGTAGATATTGCCGTGCACTCGTGTGCAGTTTCCAAGCCATTAGGTTTCCTCGTATTTACTGCTCTTGCTGCGAGAGAGTAGTTCTTAGTTTTTTTTTTTATTTTTTTTTGTCTCGAGCAAACGTTCTGCTTTTGTCAAGCACCTTGTTGAAATTTCCCACCACCTCTCCGCTATAATAGTAGATAATATCGTGCTCTCGTGTACAGTTCCAGGACGTCGCTGGCGAGCAGCCGCCAGTCGCTCACGTCGTACGTGTCGCCCACCGCCGAGCGCGCCGGCTCGCCCGACCACACGGGCAAGAGGGCGTCCTTCGTTGAGGTATGTAGTATACACGGTGACTTTAGCTTCGTCGATCAAGAGCGGCCCCAGTAAGGTATCCGATGTAAGAAATCTTTAGGTAATATTCAATATTAGTTCCGGACAATACACATATTAGTGATAAAAAATTATTAAAATTTAAAGCATTTATGAAACAGCCTGTCTAATGTTTTAGAAACTAGGTCAAGCCATTGAACTTGGATACAAGTTCAAGGAAAGATTTATCATACAAGTGAAATTATAGCCAACCAATAGCGAAGCGTATTTTGTAAAAGTCCACGTGGACCGCCAACCAATGTCGACGCTCGCGCTTTTCTTTGATGGAAACCGATAGCCAACGATGCGCACGCGGTGTTCTTTGTGATGTAATATGCCCCGCCCCCTGTATAAAATGTTCGCTAGACGTCCCGACCAAATCTACTGATTTATGGCATGGAGGTTTCCTTACGATGTTTTCCTTCACCATTAAAGCAAAAGATATTTAATTACTTAAAACGCACATAACTCCGAAAAGTTAGTGGTGTGTGCCTGAGATCGAACCCACGCTGTGGGTATCCTACCCACCAAGGGATAAGAAAACCGCGAGAGATTTAAAATCACCGTACCTAAGTAAAGTGGTTACAATAAAGCAATGTTAGCCACTACAGGATTAAAAACCAATTTATAGCGTTTTAAAAATAAAACAAAGACGTAAAATTTTTGGCAAACTTAATGAAAAAAAACTCAAAAAAATAATTAAATACTACTAGTAGTAGATTGTTATTTAGAAATATCAGCAGAAATTCTAAAAGCTTTAGGAGATGCTGGCATTGATATTATTCACAAGTTATGTAACCAAATCAGGCAAACATATTGTGTTACTGTTTTGTCGGAAAAGTTGGTCGGGACATCTGACGGCCGCTTAATAACATGAAATTGAAAAATAAATTATAAATTGTTTCTGAGGGTCCTAAGCCCGTAAAGGTGAACGCACACTTGTCTGAGCCGAACGCGTCAAACGAGTCGAACGAAACGAATTTTAGAATTCTGTATATGAAATCTCAAGAAACCTCGCACACTTCTCCGCGTGGGATCGTCCGAATCTGAAAGAACAGAAATCCTAGACGAAATCGGATGACGTCATCAGATTCGGCGCGGCTTATGCGGTCGACTCGACCGATGCGCTCGCATTCTATCAGTTGCGTACGACAGAGCAACGCGCGAGTACTATTTCTTCATTGTTTAAAACAATGAGTGATTCTTTTCGGTCGATTCTTTCGACGCGGTCGATTCTTCTGGTGCGGATGTATGCGAGGCCTCCTTGACTTCGATTCTTTCGGCGGGTTCGGCTCGGATAAGTGTGCGTTCACCTTAAAAAGTAGTTAGGTTCTAAGGGAAGGTTTTTATTATAAGTAGGTATGAATGTCCCTGTGAATGACCTCAAAGATCAGGAGTCGCCGCGCCGCGGTCTGTAGTATTATGTTAGCCATAGGGTGTTTTTAAATAATGCGTTTTTGTTTATTTTTTTTTAATATTAGTCATTCAAATGTTCTTTATTTTATATTATTATTACACTAATAGATAATAGGCACTGGATACATTAACTGGTTTGCTTGTGGAAGACGATAAAATTTTCACCGTGTATAGTGAGGGGACCGCTATCGAAACTAACACGGTAATCAGTGCCGGATTAAACAAGCGCGGGGCCCGTAGCAAATTCTTCCAAGGAAATAGTTGGTTACCGTTTGTCTGACGTGGATTGTCTTAGTAGCAAAAGTTGTAACGTTTCACGTTTTTGCATCATCAAGACGTAAATTCGATACATCATAATAAGTTTCACTCAAAAAATTACGCTCAGGCAAAGATGTTTAAATATACGGGGCCCCCTTTCGCGTGGGGCCCGTAGCAATTGCTACTCTTGCTACGTGGTTAATCCGGCACTGGCGGTAATAGTAGTGAGAATTATCACAAAAAAAAAAAGCGAAAAAAAATTAGTGTGTGACTGTGTGGGTCGGTGTGTGTGCGTGTGTCAGCAAAATATGTATATACGAGTACGAGTATGTATTCATAAAATTGTATATATCAGTGAATCTATTTATTTATTTATTTAATACTTTATTGTACACCAAAACACATAAATGGGTTAATTTAAATCTAATGGGTTTTGACAAGATAAGTAACAGAAATTTAAAATTACTAAAGAATGAAGTATCTAGATTCTAGAATGAGTAATCTTTCATTACTTTGTTTTTGAATCTACCACCATTTCCAAGGGGCATTTGTCTTAGAGAAGAAATGGGGAAACAAACTCCAGAGCGCCCTTCTTTTCAAATTTCAATCAAAATAATATTATAAAGGCGAAAGTTTGTGTGTGTGTGCGTATGCGCGTGTGTGTGTGTCTGCGTGTGTGTGTCTGTCTTGTCTGTCTGTTCCACCGTAGCACTCAAACGGGTGAACCGATTTGAACGCGTTTTTTTTTTGTTTGAAAGGTGAATCAGTCGAAAGTGTTCTTAGCTATGTTTGATGAAAATCGATCCAAGATGGCCGCCGCCACAAAATGGCGAATTAGATATTTTTCACAACTCCCTCAATATGGGTATCAAATGAAAGGACTTGAAATGCACTATGCAAATCCAAGATGGCCGGTACCACAAAATGGCGAATTTTTTTTTTTTTTTTTTTTTTTAATTTATATCTTCACCGAGTTCAGCTCAGCTCAGATATAGGATGTTGTTTCGCAGACGGGGTTCGTGGAGACCCTGACGCCGCAGTACACGCCGGGTCAGAGCATCACCTCGCCCCAGCCCGTCTCCAACGCTGAGGAGAAGCTGGCCAACATGCAGGCGCAGCAAGAGGTAATCCACGCCATCATCATCATCATCATCCCATCACCGGCTCATTACAGGGTACTGGTCTTCCCTTAGAGTGAGAAATGTCAGATTATTGTTGAAAATTAATTAGAATTTTTAGAAATGGTTTACAGATTATTAATTTCATAATGAAAATAGGTTAGAATGAACTGACATTTGATTCATTCAATGGCGCTGAACCGCCATCTTGAATTATTGGTATAAATACGGGAACTTCGAAGCCATGAATTGAGTCTCCTCCAGAGACTCGACCGACTATTAGATGCTTCAGCATTTAGGTCGTGATATTTGATTGAGGGTTGCGATAGCAATCACACTCTAATCGAATAAAGTGCTGCCATTTTGGACTTGGCTGAGTGTAATTAAATTAATTAGTATAAAATAGGTTTTGAAAAGAGATCTCAGTTAAACTAATCTGTGATTCGATATTAAATTAAGTTTGTGCGGGTGATAAATAAAGATATTTTAATAATTGTTTGATTTAGTTTTAATATTAAACCTTATCCTGCTTCTGTAATGATGATGTTTACAGAAAGGTTCAGGCCGTAGTCCACTACACTGGCCAAGTGCATATCGGTAGACTTCACACGCCTTTGAGAACGTTATGGAGAACTCTCAGGCGTGCAGGTTTTCTCACGATGTTTTCCTTCACCGTTACAGCGACTCATATTTAATTGCTTAAAACGTATATAACTTCGAAAAGTTGAGGATGCCGGGAATCGAAAACGGTCTTAACCACTAGGCTATCACCGCTCAGGAACAAAGAGATAATCATTTGATCTTCAATCTGCTGTTAGATTGCACAGGTTATTAATTAGAGTGGTTGATTGGTCACAGATAACCCAGCTGAAGGGCGAGGTGGAGGATCTGAAGGAGAAGCTGGAGACGCTGAAGGTGCGCCGCGCGGAGGACAGGGAGAGGCTGCGGGAGCTGGAGCGCGTGCGCCTGCAGCTGGAGCAGGCCAACGAGTTCAAGGCCAAGATCATGGAGTCGCAGGCGCAGCTGCAGAGGGACCTGCAGCGCGCCAAGCAAGAGGTACAGTCTGTTCATTTTCTTACGGTCGCCCTTTGTGTCTGGCCGCCTCCGCCGCGCGGAGGACAGGGAGAGGCTGCGGGAGCTGGAGCGCGTGCGCCTGCAGCTGGAGCAGGCCAACGAGTTCAAGGCCAAGATCATGGAGTCGCAGGCGCAGCTGCAGAGGGACCTGCAGCGCGCCAAGCAAGATGTACAGTCTGTTCATTTTCTTACGGTCGCCCTTTGTGTCTGGCCGCCTCCGCCGCGCGGAGGACAGGGAGAGGCTGCGGGAGCTGGAGCGCGTGCGCCTGCAGCTGGAGCAGGCCAACGAGTTCAAGGCCAAGATCATGGAGTCGCAGGCGCAGCTGCAGAGGGACCTGCAGCGCGCCAAGCAAGAGGTACAGTCTGTTCATTTTCTTACGGTCGCCCTTTGTGTCTGGCCGCCTCCGCCGCGCGGAGGACAGGGAGAGGCTGCGGGAGCTGGAGCGCGTGCGCCTGCAGCTGGAGCAGGCCAACGAGTTCAAGGCCAAGATCATGGAGTCGCAGGCGCAGCTGCAGAGGGACCTGCAGCGCGCCAAGCAAGAGGTACAGTCTGTTCATTTTCTTACGGTCGCCCTTTGTGTCTGGCCGCCTCCGCCGCGCGGAGGACAGGGAGAGGCTGCGGGAGCTGGAGCGCGTGCGCCTGCAGCTGGAGCAGGCCAACGAGTTCAAGGCCAAGATCATGGAGTCGCAGGCGCAGCTGCAGAGGGACCTGCAGCGCGCCAAGCAAGAGGTACAGTCTGTTCATTTTCTTACGGTCGCCCTTTGTGTCTGGCCGCCTCCGCCGCGCGGAGGACAGGGAGAGGCTGCGGGAGCTGGAGCGCGTGCGCCTGCAGCTGGAGCAGGCCAACGAGTTCAAGGCCAAGATCATGGAGTCGCAGGCGCAGCTGCAGAGGGACCTGCAGCGCGCCAAGCAAGAGGTACAGTCTGTTCATTTTCTTACGGTCGCCCTTTGTGTCTGGCCGCCTCCGCCGCGCGGAGGACAGGGAGAGGCTGCGGGAGCTGGAGCGCGTGCGCCTGCAGCTGGAGCAGGCCAACGAGTTCAAGGCCAAGATCATGGAGTCGCAGGCGCAGCTGCAGAGGGACCTGCAGCGCGCCAAGCAAGAGGTACAGTCTGTTCATTTTCTTACGGTCGCCCTTTGTGTCTGGCCGCCTCCGCCGCGCGGAGGACAGGGAGAGGCTGCGGGAGCTGGAGCGCGTGCGCCTGCAGCTGGAGCAGGCCAACGAGTTCAAGGCCAAGATCATGGAGTCGCAGGCGCAGCTGCAGAGGGACCTGCAGCGCGCCAAGCAAGAGGTACAGTCTGTTCATTTTCTTACGGTCGCCCTTTGTGTCTGGCCGCCTCCGCCGCGCGGAGGACAGGGAGAGGCTGCGGGAGCTGGAGCGCGTGCGCCTGCAGCTGGAGCAGGCCAACGAGTTCAAGGCCAAGATCATGGAGTCGCAGGCGCAGCTGCAGAGGGACCTGCAGCGCGCCAAGCAAGAGGTACAGTCTGTTCATTTTCTTACGGTCGCCCTTTGTGTCTGGCCGCCTCCGCCGCGCGGAGGACAGGGAGAGGCTGCGGGAGCTGGAGCGCGTGCGCCTGCAGCTGGAGCAGGCCAACGAGTTCAAGGCCAAGATCATGGAGTCGCAGGCGCAGCTGCAGAGGGACCTGCAGCGCGCCAAGCAAGAGGTACAGTCTGTTCATTTTCTTACGGTCGCCCTTTGTGTCTGGCCGCCTCCGCCGCGCGGAGGACAGGGAGAGGCTGCGGGAGCTGGAGCGCGTGCGCCTGCAGCTGGAGCAGGCCAACGAGTTCAAGGCCAAGATCATGGAGTCGCAGGCGCAGCTGCAGAGGGACCTGCAGCGCGCCAAGCAAGAGGTACAGTCTGTTCATTTTCTTACGGTCGCCCTTTGTGTCTGGCCGCCTCCGCCGCGCGGAGGACAGGGAGAGGCTGCGGGAGCTGGAGCGCGTGCGCCTGCAGCTGGAGCAGGCCAACGAGTTCAAGGCCAAGATCATGGAGTCGCAGGCGCAGCTGCAGAGGGACCTGCAGCGCGCCAAGCAAGAGGTACAGTCTGTTCATTTTCTTACGGTCGCCCTTTGTGTCTGGCCGCCTCCGCCGCGCGGAGGACAGGGAGAGGCTGCGGGAGCTGGAGCGCGTGCGCCTGCAGCTGGAGCAGGCCAACGAGTTCAAGGCCAAGATCATGGAGTCGCAGGCGCAGCTGCAGAGGGACCTGCAGCGCGCCAAGCAAGAGGTACAGTCTGTTCATTTTCTTACGGTCGCCCTTTGTGTCTGGCCGCCTCCGCCGCGCGGAGGACAGGGAGAGGCTGCGGGAGCTGGAGCGCGTGCGCCTGCAGCTGGAGCAGGCCAACGAGTTCAAGGCCAAGATCATGGAGTCGCAGGCGCAGCTGCAGAGGGACCTGCAGCGCGCCAAGCAAGAGGTACAGTCTGTTCATTTTCTTACGGTCGCCCTTTGTGTCTGGCCGCCTCCGCCGCGCGGAGGACAGGGAGAGGCTGCGGGAGCTGGAGCGCGTGCGCCTGCAGCTGGAGCAGGCCAACGAGTTCAAGGCCAAGATCATGGAGTCGCAGGCGCAGCTGCAGAGGGACCTGCAGCGCGCCAAGCAAGAGGTACAGTCTGTTCATTTTCTTACGGTCGCCCTTTGTGTCTGGCCGCCTCCGCCGCGCGGAGGACAGGGAGAGGCTGCGGGAGCTGGAGCGCGTGCGCCTGCAGCTGGAGCAGGCCAACGAGTTCAAGGCCAAGATCATGGAGTCGCAGGCGCAGCTGCAGAGGGACCTGCAGCGCGCCAAGCAAGAGGTACAGTCTGTTCATTTTCTTACGGTCGCCCTTTGTGTCTGGCCGCCTCCGCCGCGCGGAGGACAGGGAGAGGCTGCGGGAGCTGGAGCGCGTGCGCCTGCAGCTGGAGCAGGCCAACGAGTTCAAGGCCAAGATCATGGAGTCGCAGGCGCAGCTGCAGAGGGACCTGCAGCGCGCCAAGCAAGAGGTACAGTCTGTTCATTTTCTTACGGTCGCCCTTTGTGTCTGGCCGCCTCCGCCGCGCGGAGGACAGGGAGAGGCTGCGGGAGCTGGAGCGCGTGCGCCTGCAGCTGGAGCAGGCCAACGAGTTCAAGGCCAAGATCATGGAGTCGCAGGCGCAGCTGCAGAGGGACCTGCAGCGCGCCAAGCAAGAGGTACAGTCTGTTCATTTTCTTACGGTCGCCCTTTGTGTCTGGCCGCCTCCGCCGCGCGGAGGACAGGGAGAGGCTGCGGGAGCTGGAGCGCGTGCGCCTGCAGCTGGAGCAGGCCAACGAGTTCAAGGCCAAGATCATGGAGTCGCAGGCGCAGCTGCAGAGGGACCTGCAGCGCGCCAAGCAAGAGGTACAGTCTGTTCATTTTCTTACGGTCGCCCTTTGTGTCTGGCCGCCTCCGCCGCGCGGAGGACAGGGAGAGGCTGCGGGAGCTGGAGCGCGTGCGCCTGCAGCTGGAGCAGGCCAACGAGTTCAAGGCCAAGATCATGGAGTCGCAGGCGCAGCTGCAGAGGGACCTGCAGCGCGCCAAGCAAGAGGTACAGTCTGTTCATTTTCTTACGGTCGCCCTTTGTGTCTGGCCGCCTCCGCCGCGCGGAGGACAGGGAGAGGCTGCGGGAGCTGGAGCGCGTGCGCCTGCAGCTGGAGCAGGCCAACGAGTTCAAGGCCAAGATCATGGAGTCGCAGGCGCAGCTGCAGAGGGACCTGCAGCGCGCCAAGCAAGAGGTACAGTCTGTTCATTTTCTTACGGTCGCCCTTTGTGTCTGGCCGCCTCCGCCGCGCGGAGGACAGGGAGAGGCTGCGGGAGCTGGAGCGCGTGCGCCTGCAGCTGGAGCAGGCCAACGAGTTCAAGGCCAAGATCATGGAGTCGCAGGCGCAGCTGCAGAGGGACCTGCAGCGCGCCAAGCAAGAGGTACAGTCTGTTCATTTTCTTACGGTCGCCCTTTGTGTCTGGCCGCCTCCGCCGCGCGGAGGACAGGGAGAGGCTGCGGGAGCTGGAGCGCGTGCGCCTGCAGCTGGAGCAGGCCAACGAGTTCAAGGCCAAGATCATGGAGTCGCAGGCGCAGCTGCAGAGGGACCTGCAGCGCGCCAAGCAAGAGGTACAGTCTGTTCATTTTCTTACGGTCGCCCTTTGTGTCTGGCCGCCTCCGCCGCGCGGAGGACAGGGAGAGGCTGCGGGAGCTGGAGCGCGTGCGCCTGCAGCTGGAGCAGGCCAACGAGTTCAAGGCCAAGATCATGGAGTCGCAGGCGCAGCTGCAGAGGGACCTGCAGCGCGCCAAGCAAGAGGTACAGTCTGTTCATTTTCTTACGGTCGCCCTTTGTGTCTGGCCGCCTCCGCCGCGCGGAGGACAGGGAGAGGCTGCGGGAGCTGGAGCGCGTGCGCCTGCAGCTGGAGCAGGCCAACGAGTTCAAGGCCAAGATCATGGAGTCGCAGGCGCAGCTGCAGAGGGACCTGCAGCGCGCCAAGCAAGAGGTACAGTCTGTTCATTTTCTTACGGTCGCCCTTTGTGTCTGGCCGCCTCCGCCGCGCGGAGGACAGGGAGAGGCTGCGGGAGCTGGAGCGCGTGCGCCTGCAGCTGGAGCAGGCCAACGAGTTCAAGGCCAAGATCATGGAGTCGCAGGCGCAGCTGCAGAGGGACCTGCAGCGCGCCAAGCAAGAGGTACAGTCTGTTCATTTTCTTACGGTCGCCCTTTGTGTCTGGCCGCCTCCGCCGCGCGGAGGACAGGGAGAGGCTGCGGGAGCTGGAGCGCGTGCGCCTGCAGCTGGAGCAGGCCAACGAGTTCAAGGCCAAGATCATGGAGTCGCAGGCGCAGCTGCAGAGGGACCTGCAGCGCGCCAAGCAAGAGGTACAGTCTGTTCATTTTCTTACGGTCGCCCTTTGTGTCTGGCCGCCTCCGCCGCGCGGAGGACAGGGAGAGGCTGCGGGAGCTGGAGCGCGTGCGCCTGCAGCTGGAGCAGGCCAACGAGTTCAAGGCCAAGATCATGGAGTCGCAGGCGCAGCTGCAGAGGGACCTGCAGCGCGCCAAGCAAGAGGTACAGTCTGTTCATTTTCTTACGGTCGCCCTTTGTGTCTGGCCGCCTCCGCCGCGCGGAGGACAGGGAGAGGCTGCGGGAGCTGGAGCGCGTGCGCCTGCAGCTGGAGCAGGCCAACGAGTTCAAGGCCAAGATCATGGAGTCGCAGGCGCAGCTGCAGAGGGACCTGCAGCGCGCCAAGCAAGAGGTACAGTCTGTTCATTTTCTTACGGTCGCCCTTTGTGTCTGGCCGCCTCCGCCGCGCGGAGGACAGGGAGAGGCTGCGGGAGCTGGAGCGCGTGCGCCTGCAGCTGGAGCAGGCCAACGAGTTCAAGGCCAAGATCATGGAGTCGCAGGCGCAGCTGCAGAGGGACCTGCAGCGCGCCAAGCAAGAGGTACAGTCTGTTCATTTTCTTACGGTCGCCCTTTGTGTCTGGCCGCCTCCGCCGCGCGGAGGACAGGGAGAGGCTGCGGGAGCTGGAGCGCGTGCGCCTGCAGCTGGAGCAGGCCAACGAGTTCAAGGCCAAGATCATGGAGTCGCAGGCGCAGCTGCAGAGGGACCTGCAGCGCGCCAAGCAAGAGGTACAGTCTGTTCATTTTCTTACGGTCGCCCTTTGTGTCTGGCCGCCTCCGCCGCGCGGAGGACAGGGAGAGGCTGCGGGAGCTGGAGCGCGTGCGCCTGCAGCTGGAGCAGGCCAACGAGTTCAAGGCCAAGATCATGGAGTCGCAGGCGCAGCTGCAGAGGGACCTGCAGCGCGCCAAGCAAGAGGTACAGTCTGTTCATTTTCTTACGGTCGCCCTTTGTGTCTGGCCGCCTCCGCGCCGCGCGGAGGACAGGGAGAGGCTGCGGGAGCTGGAGCGCGTGCGCCTGCAGCTGGAGCAGGCCAACGAGTTCAAGGCCAAGATCATGGAGTCGCAGGCGCAGCTGCAGAGGGACCTGCAGCGCGCCAAGCAAGAGGTACAGTCTGTTCATTTTCTTACGGTCGCCCTTTGTGTCTGGCCGCCTCCGCCGCGCGGAGGACAGGGAGAGGCTGCGGGAGCTGGAGCGCGTGCGCCTGCAGCTGGAGCAGGCCAACGAGTTCAAGGCCAAGATCATGGAGTCGCAGGCGCAGCTGCAGAGGGACCTGCAGCGCGCCAAGCAAGAGGTACAGTCTGTTCATTTTCTTACGGTCGCCCTTTGTGTCTGGCCGCCTCCGCCGCGCGGAGGACAGGGAGAGGCTGCGGGAGCTGGAGCGCGTGCGCCTGCAGCTGGAGCAGGCCAACGAGTTCAAGGCCAAGATCATGGAGTCGCAGGCGCAGCTGCAGAGGGACCTGCAGCGCGCCAAGCAAGAGGTACAGTCTGTTCATTTTCTTACGGTCGCCCTTTGTGTCTGGCCGCCTCCCGCCGCGCGGAGGACAGGGAGAGGCTGCGGGAGCTGGAGCGCGTGCGCCTGCAGCTGGAGCAGGCCAACGAGTTCAAGGCCAAGATCATGGAGTCGCAGGCGCAGCTGCAGAGGGACCTGCAGCGCGCCAAGCAAGAGGTACAGTCTGTTCATTTTCTTACGGTCGCCCTTTGTGTCTGGCCGCCTCCGCGCCGCGCGGAGGACAGGGACGAGGCTGCGGGAGCTGGAGCGCGTGCGCCCTGCAGCTGGAGCAGGCCAACGAGTTCAAGGCCAAGATCATGGAGTCGCAGGCGCAGCTGCAGAGGGACCTGCAGCGCGCCAAGCAAGAGGTACAGTCTGTTCATTTTCTTACGGTCGCCCTTTGTGTCTGGCCGCCTCCGCCGCGCGGAGGACAGGGAGAGGCCTGCGGGAGCTGGAGCGCGTGCGCCTGCAGCTGGAGCAGGCCAACGAGTTCAAGGCCAAGATCATGGAGTCGCAGGCGCAGCTGCAGAGGGACCTGCAGCGCGCCAAGCAAGAGGTACAGTCTGTTCATTTTCTTACGGTCGCCCTTTTGTGTCTGGCCGCCTCCGCCGCGCGGAGGACAGGGAAGGGCTGGAGCGCGTGCGCCTGCAGCTGGAGCAGGCCAACGAGTTCAAGGCCAAGATCATGGAGTCGCAGGCGCAGCTGCAGAGGGACCTGCAGCGCGCCAAGCAAGAGGTACAGTCTGTTCATTTTCTTACGGTCGCCCTTTGTGTCTGGCCGCCTCCGCCGCGCGGAGGACAGGGAGAGGCTGCGGGAGCTGGAGCGCGTGCGCCTGCAGCTGGAGCAGGCCAACGAGTTCAAGGCCAAGATCATGGAGTCGCAGGCGCAGCTGCAGAGGGACCTGCAGCGCGCCAAGCAAGAGGTACAGTCTGTTCATTTTCTTACGGTCGCCCTTTGTGTCTGGCCGCCTCCGCCGCGCGGAGGACAGGGAGAGGCTGCGGGAGCTGGAGCGCGTGCGCCTGCAGCTGGAGCAGGCCAACGAGTTCAAGGCCAAGATCATGGAGTCGCAGGCGCAGCTGCAGAGGGACCTGCAGCGCGCCAAGCAAGAGGTACAGTCTGTTCATTTTCTTACGGTCGCCCTTTGTGTCTGGCCGCCTCCGCCGCGCGGAGGACAGGGAGAGGCTGCGGGAGCTGGAGCGCGTGCGCCTGCAGCTGGAGCAGGCCAACGAGTTCAAGGCCAAGATCATGGAGTCGCAGGCGCAGCTGCAGAGGGACCTGCAGCGCGCCAAGCAAGAGGTACAGTCTGTTCATTTTCTTACGGTCGCCCTTTGTGTCTGGCCGCCTCCGCCGCGCGGAGGACAGGGAGAGGCTGCGGGAGCTGGAGCGCGTGCGCCTGCAGCTGGAGCAGGCCAACGAGTTCAAGGCCAAGATCATGGAGTCGCAGGCGCAGCTGCAGAGGGACCTGCAGCGCGCCAAGCAAGAGGTACAGTCTGTTCATTTTCTTACGGTCGCCCTTTGTGTCTGGCCGCCTCCGCCGCGCGGAGGACAGGGAGAGGCTGCGGGAGCTGGAGCGCGTGCGCCTGCAGCTGGAGCAGGCCAACGAGTTCAAGGCCAAGATCATGGAGTCGCAGGCGCAGCTGCAGAGGGACCTGCAGCGCGCCAAGCAAGAGGTACAGTCTGTTCATTTTCTTACGGTCGCCCTTTG
Source organism: Melanargia galathea (assembly GCA_920104075.1). Taxonomy (NCBI): domain Eukaryota; kingdom Metazoa; phylum Arthropoda; class Insecta; order Lepidoptera; family Nymphalidae; genus Melanargia; species Melanargia galathea. The sequence continues at coordinate 8,940,404 of OV049878.1, forward strand.
TGTCTGGCCGCCTCCGCCGCGCGGAGGACAGGGAGAGGCTGCGGGAGCTGGAGCGCGTGCGCCTGCAGCTGGAGCAGGCCAACGAGTTCAAGGCCAAGATCATGGAGTCGCAGGCGCAGCTGCAGAGGGACCTGCAGCGCGCCAAGCAAGAGGTACAGTCTGTTCATTTTCTTACGGTCGCCCTTTGTGTCTGGCCGCCTCCGCCGCGCGGAGGACAGGGAGAGGCTGCGGGAGCTGGAGCGCGTGCGCCTGCAGCTGGAGCAGGCCAACGAGTTCAAGGCCAAGATCATGGAGTCGCAGGCGCAGCTGCAGAGGGACCTGCAGCGCGCCAAGCAAGAGGTACAGTCTGTTCATTTTCTTACGGTCGCCCTTTGTGTCTGGCCGCCTCCGCCGCGCGGAGGACAGGGAGAGGCTGCGGGAGCTGGAGCGCGTGCGCCTGCAGCTGGAGCAGGCCAACGAGTTCAAGGCCAAGATCATGGAGTCGCAGGCGCAGCTGCAGAGGGACCTGCAGCGCGCCAAGCAAGAGGTACAGTCTGTTCATTTTCTTACGGTCGCCCTTTGTGTCTGGCCGCCTCCGCCGCGCGGAGGACAGGGAGAGGCTGCGGGAGCTGGAGCGCGTGCGCCTGCAGCTGGAGCAGGCCAACGAGTTCAAGGCCAAGATCATGGAGTCGCAGGCGCAGCTGCAGAGGGACCTGCAGCGCGCCAAGCAAGAGGTACAGTCTGTTCATTTTCTTACGGTCGCCCTTTGTGTCTGGCCGCCTCCGCCGCGCGGAGGACAGGGAGAGGCTGCGGGAGCTGGAGCGCGTGCGCCTGCAGCTGGAGCAGGCCAACGAGTTCAAGGCCAAGATCATGGAGTCGCAGGCGCAGCTGCAGAGGGACCTGCAGCGCGCCAAGCAAGAGGTACATCATCATCATCATGATCAACCCATTACCGGCTCACTACAGAGCACGGGTCTCCTCTCAGAGTGAGAAGGGTGTTGGCCATAGTCTACCACGCTGGCCAAGCGGATTGGCAGACTTCACACACCGCGTGAGAACGTTATGGAGAACTCTCAGGTGTGCAGATTATAGCAAAGTAATTTTATATTCATTGTATATCATGGAATTTTGCCTTTATAATATTAGTGTGATTTTATAATATATTTTATCTACTCTCATATCTTAAAATCCCGAATATGAAATCAAAATGTGTCATATATTGGACTACTTTATTCACATACATCTATAATATTAAAAAAAAAATTAAAAAAATTCATTATAACACTACTTTGTTAGGAAATTATTGCAAAGTAATGTTATAAAATAATTTTTTCTACATTATAGTACAGGCGAACTGGGTTCTGGTATTTTTGAGCCATGGCGGGAAATTCGTGCGACCTCCTTACAGTAGATGTGTGTAACTGTACAAACGCGTTAAACATTGTGAATTGTGTTAAATTGCAGAAGAGTAACTACTAAAAATAACTACTAAAAATTAATAACTATTAAAAATTAAATTTTTGATAAGCTTGAGCTATTTTCCGATCCACTAATTTCTATAGGACATTAGGACTCCTCTACTACTATTAATTTCTCTATGGTAACCCAGGCTGTATGGTCAACGATCTTGGCCTGTCCCGAAAGGGACAAACCGAAAAAGAAGAAGAATCTCTATGGTAACAACTGAATTTTGGCGCCATACGCTAGTTATAATATTTAAATTTTTTATTTGTTACTCAAAACTTTACAAGACATGGTTTTTATTGTGCGGAAAAATGTCTAGCAGTGATACTGAAGAGAATTTAACTCCACCTGACCACCGACCAACAATCTTTTGCCAGCAAAATCAAAGAAAACTCACGACAAATATTACCAAGATTTTATGGTTTGGATTTTAAGATATGAGTTTAGATAAAGTAGTGTATGAAACTCTACATAATTAGTTATTAAAACACTCGTGTAATACTATTAAAAAACTCGCCTGCGGCTCGTTTTTTAAACTAACACTCGTGTTTTAATAACCTCTATTATGCAACCGTTTCATAAACTACTATTATAATATAATTTATAAGATAATTTATGTGATGTGGGCAGGTCCGCGAGGCGCAGGAGGCGCTGGAGCAGCACAGCGACGAGACGGCGGAGCTGCAGGAGGCGGCGGAGATGGCGGCGCTCGACAGGGAGATGGCGGAGGAGCGCGCCGAGGCGCTGCAGCTGGAGCTGGAGCAGTGCCGCGACAAGCTGGAGGAGGCCACGCTCGACCTGCAGCTCATGCGCGCCGAGATGGAGGCCGCCGGGAACACACGTGAGACCCGCTTGTGTTGTACAGTGCTGCACACTAGCTCGTTACACCGCTGTCTGCTCTGTCTGTCCCAACTGTAAAGTGCACATTTACCGTACGTGTCAGAACAATAAATTATATATTATAGGTATCAATATAAATTTATATATCAGTGAATCTAATGAGTTTTGACAAGATAACTAACATAGCAATTTAAACTTAATTCATCATCATCATCATCATCATGATCAACCCATTACCGGCTCACTACAGAGCACGCGTCTCCTCTCAGAGTGAGAAGGGTTTTGGCCATAGTCTACCACGCTGGCCAAGCGGATTGGCAGACTTCACACACCGCGTGAGAACGTTATGGAGAACTCTCAGGCATGCAGGTTCCCTCACGATGTTTTCCTTCACCGTTAAATCAAGTGATATTTAAATACTTAAAACGCACATAACTCCGAAAAGTTAGAGGTGCTTGCCCGGGATCGAACCCACGACCTCCGATTAGAAGTCGGTCGTCCTAACCACTAGGCTATCACAGCTTCTAAACTTAATTCAAATGAAGTAAAATAAAATAAGCCAAAACTCTTTTAAAGTATCGTATATTCAATCTTTCATTACATTGTTTTTGAATCTACCACCATTTCCAAGGGGCATTTTTCTTAGAGAAGAAATGGCGAAACAAACTCCAGAGCACCCTTCTTTTCAAATAATTTACATTTACAATAACACAATAATAAATATTAATTAAATTAACCTTACTTAACTGTTCACAATATCCGGCAGCCTGATCACGTGAGAAACGTACTGTACCGTTCCCAAGCGGAGACTTGCTAAGGCTCAGCAAAGACCCCGCAAAGACTGCCGTTGCGGCACAGAACACTTGTATTTATATAATACTATCAATCTTACTTCATTTGCTAAAATCCCTCTCACACGCGTTGATTAAAGTATTGCCACACAGTTGGCCAATTAAAATTAACTATGTTGACATCTTAATAAACTTGTGAATGAAATCGTTAGGCGCGGCTTTTACTGTAGAGATACATTTCTCCGTAAAGTTGCTCTTGTTACACCGCTATCTTTGTAAAGTGTACTTTTACCGCACGCATGCAATTAAAGTATTACCACACAGTTGGCCACTTATAAGGCCACATATAATTAATTATGCCGACAACATAATAATGAACTTGTGAATGAAATCGGTAGACAACAGCATCTGTTGGCTTATACAGGATTGTAGGATTTCTAGACGTTTCTACAAATCAATATGGCCGCTAGACAAAACAGCACTTGCCGTAGCGAGCTGTACGCGAGCATGCGATAAATAAATAAATATTCACACATACACACACGGTCGTCTGTTCCTAAAGTAGGCAACTTAATGCCTGTGTTATAGGTAACAACCGACTGATATACATATTTACATATATACAATATAGATATATATATATTTTTTTATTAAATATATTATAGTATAGTATATACATAATACATACTTATATACTTACATAAATACACCCAGACTCAGGGCGGGAGTCGAACCCGCAACCCCGGAGCGGAAAGCAGGCTCACTGCCAACCGCGCCAACGGGTCAGTCATTATCTACTATTTTAGGTGGTCGGTCAACTGGGCTGCACTGTTTTATCGCACTCGTGCGTAATAAGCTACTTTACAGTTTTGACAGAGGTGAAATAAGATCTTTATGTGTTTATTTATTTAAGCATAATTAGATGTAATCACATTAGAAAGGGCATTGGTTGATCATTTAACTATTCAGTCAAAAATAATTCGTCCAAAAGGGATTTTACTTTATTTCATAGTTTTTTTAAGGCCCCATGTGAATTTTGCTTATTAAAAATTACCTATTGCCTTGAAAGTACTCACAATTTGTAAATTTTATAAATTAAATATAAAAATAATAAAATTTTGTCACAAATAATTTGTTTTACATAAATTTATTGCTCGTTTTATCTAACATAAAAGAAAAAATGACAAATATAGAAGTTTTAAGTCGACTACCATTCCCCAGTGATCATAGACTTATCAGAGTTTCTTTCACGCTAAATACTAAAAAAAGTAGAGTAAACTATAGGAATTTAAACATCAAAATTGAAACAAAAAACGACCAATTGGTTTTCCTTCAGGCTCTCAAGATAATAGCCAATGATATAAAATTTGCAGATGATGATATAGAATCTTATTACTTAAAAATCAAAAATGCCATAACAAATAGCTTAGAGTCTATCCAGAATGGTAAACAAACAAGAAAAAGCATCATTTCTTTGCAGACAAAAAATTTAATCAAACGGAGAAATGAATTACAGCATAAATCATCCATAAATAAAGAAGAAAAACAAGAACTTCGCTATTTATATAAAAATATTTTTAAATGTATAAAAACTGAGTATCAAGTACACAGACAAAATATAATTGAAAAGCATTTGATTGCTTCAGGAAGTCTTAAGAAGGGATACAAAGAGTTAGATACTGCCAAAAAATGGATTCCATGCCTAAACGACTCCAAAAATTCAAAAAGTTTCTCTAGAACAAAAATAATAAGTATAGCAACTAATTTTTACAAAGATCTATATGCCCAGATAAATCCAGAAAAATTTGATGAACCTCTCAATGTTGACCCTACAATGAAACTAGATAAATTTACTAATGATGAAATATTGAAAAAAATAGATAGCTTAAAAAATGATAAATCTAGTGGACCAGATGGTATTCCAAATGAAGCAATAAAAGCTGGAAAATTTATAATTACACCATTTTTGAACATACTTTTTAACAAAATTTTGGAAAAAGGAATTATTCCTAAACAATGGGCAGAGTCTGATATAATTTTACTTTATAAAAAAGGAAATCCTGCAGATATTGCAAACTACAGACCTATTAGTCTCCAACCAAACCTATATAAATTATTTGCATCTTGTCTTGAAAACCGAATCAAGCTGTTCACTGAAGAACATCAACCAGTAGAACAAGCAGGTTTTAGGAAAGGTTTCTCAACTATAGACCATATATATGTCCTAGACCAAATAATAGAAAAGTATGAAGAGTTTAGACGCCCTCTTTATCTGGCTTTTATTGACTATGCTAAGGCATTTGATTCTATATCACATAATAGCATGTGGAGAGCCTTACATGACTGCAATGTGCCAAATGATGCTGTTGAAGTAATAAAAAACATATATAGTAACAGTGTAAGTCGAGTAAAGCTTGATAAAACAGGGCAAGAAATAAATATATGCAGAGGCGTAAGACAAGGAGACCCGCTTTCACCAAGAATATTCATAACCGTACTCCAAAATATCATGAAAAACTTAGATTGGAGTAAAAAAGGTATCAACATAAATGGTAGCTACCTAAATAACCTAAGGTTTGCTGATGACATTGTGCTATTCGCTGAGACTGCCACACAACTAGAGTCAATGATAAATGATATATTCTCAGTCAGCAAAAGGATAGGCTTAGAATTAAATACTATGAAAACAAAAATCATGACAAACAACCTTGAGAAAAAAATTGTAGTTAACAACCAAATATTGGAATATGTCTCAGAATACATCTACCTGGGGAAACTAATATCTTTTAAAAAATCCAGACATCGTGATGAATTAGACCGACGTATAAATATGACTTGGAAAAAATTTTGGAGCTTTAAAGAAATACTCAAATCAAACTTTCCCTTGAAAATGAAAAAGAAAATTCTTGACACCTGTATTTTGCCTTGCCTCACTTATGGATGTCAAACTTGGATCTTTAATAATTTCACTGAAAACAGAATAACTTCATGTCAGAGAGCTATGGAACGGAGTATACTGAACATTAAACGCTTAGATAAAAAAAGAAACACTGAAATACGACAAAAAACAAATGTTATAGATGCTTTGCAACATAGTAAAAGACTAAAATGGGCATGGGCAGGTCATGTTGCACGTATGAACGATAAAAAATGGACAAAAAAGGTATCTACATGGTCAGGTCCCCATGGAAAGAGACAAAGAGGCAGGCCATTAGAGCGTTGGTCAGATGAAATTAAAGAATTTACTGGAGAAAACTGGATTAGTAAAGCTTCAAATAGAAAGATGTGGAGAAAGATGGAAGAGGCCTACACTCGAAGAGAGGTCCTTAATAATAACCAGCTATAATACAAATCTCAATTTATAAACCAAATTATTAAGGATAAAGGAGGCTTAAATAATAATAATAATAATAATTGCTCGTATAATTTTTCAATTAGCTTAATTTACACATGCAGCATTGCTTTTTTTTATTTACTAATTATATCTTGAAGAATTATAATATAATTCTTGCCATATTTTTTTTTCTTATATTTTTATTTATTGCATTTCATAATATTTATGATATATTTTCTTTATTTTTCGTAGAAATTAACAAACAGCTAAAGCATGTAGTACGTATAATATTTATATATGGTATTGTTTGCTTATTGTGTTACATTTTAGTTCATTAGATTATTTATAGGTACATAACTCCATATCCTTCATAGATATTTCATCAGTTTAGTTTTTGTTTTATATATTTTATTTTTATACGCATTTTAAAATACACATTCATGTTCGTTATACACTTTGTTTCAGTGTAGTATTTTCAATTTTTTTTTGTATTTTATATATTATTTTTTAGAGCTCACATCGTATGTGTAATGATTTTTTAACACTTTTTGCATGTTTTGTGTTTGTGCTCTATGTTACAGTCTCCCTTGACGATTCTGACAAACTTTTAAAAACTAAAAATCCTTTTTCAAAGTTGTCATTAATCAAAGAGATTAGAATTTTTAATTTTTTTCCCCGCCTTCGCTTCATTGACTATAAAAAACTTTTGAAATTGAAAATTGTATAAAAGTAAACGTACTACGTAAAAGTGACGTCCATTCGACTCTTTGAGATGTTCGCTTCTAACTATAAGAAGAAACAACTCGATCTAAATACTGCTAAATGCAACTGCGAAGTAGGAATGGGCACAGATATTAGTCATCATCATCATCATCATGATCAACCCATTACCGGCTCACTACAGAGCACGGGTCTCCTCTCAGAGTGAGAAGGGTTTTGGCCATAGTCTACCACGCTGGCCAAGCGGATTGGCAGACTTCACACACCGCGTGAGAACGTTATGGAGAACTCTCAGGCATGCAGGTTTCCTCACGATGTTTTCCTTCACCGTTAAAGCGAGTGATATTTAAATACTTAAAACGCACATAACTCCGAAAAGTTAGAGGTGCGTGCCCGGGATCGAACCCACGACCTCCGATTAGAAGTCGGTCGTCCTAACCACTAGGCTATCACAGCTTGTCAGCAGCTGTCAGACATTAGTGCGAGTATAAAATTACATTTTTTTTCTTAATTGTGGATAATGTTTTTTTAAGACGGGGGATTACTTGAACGTTTTGTATACTAATAGACCGGTGTGTAGATTTATAACCAATTTTTTTAGTTTATAATAAAATTAAAAAAGTAAATACGAGGGTCAGTAAAAACTGACAGACCGATAAATTTTATCGGTGTGTGCTTGTCTCGTTAGACTTGTCGAAGGCTCCAAAGGGCTGGAATCCAGAGCCGTAAAGCTAATTAAAAATAACTTAGTCAGTGACTTGACTATTGTGATTTTTTTGTAACCTTTAATGGTGTCTCTCGTTTCTTCTCTCATTATAAAACTTATACAATTGGAAACGCACACTTGCATTCTTTAATATGACGCACTGGTTGTCAATGAACATTTTTTGAGCGTTACATAGTCAAGCGTGACGCATCAATCGCATCCAATGCCCATAAAATTAAGTTTTCACTTCAACAATGATAAAAAAATGATTAAAAATATCCTCCTATTTGGGTACCCAATCAATAAAAACTGACAGACCGGTGTCGGTGTGTGCTTGTCTCGTTGGACGAATTGAAGGCTCAGTAGGGCTAGATCCCAGAGCCGTGAAGCCAATTAAAAAAAGACGTGTTGACTGACCGTGGGAGACTTGCATGCCTAGTACATACAGCGTGGGCCTGTCCTGTCTGACCAGAGCACCCGTACGCAGCAGCGGGCGAAGGCGCCACCGGGTACGAGGTGCGCCAGCTGCAGCAACAGAACGTGCGCCTGCGCGACACGCTCGTGCGCCTGCGCGACCTCTCCGCGCACGACAAGCACGCCATGCAGAAGATGCACAAGGTGAGGTGTGGGGGGGGTCCTGTCTGACCAGAGCACCCGTACGCAGCAGCGGGCGACGGCGCCACCGGGTACGAGGTGCGCCAGCTGCAGCAACAGAACGTGCGCCTGCGCGACACGCTCGTGCGCCTGCGCGACCTCTCCGCGCACGACAAGCACGCCATGCAGAAGATGCACAAGGTGAGGTGTGGGGGGGGTCCTGTCTGACCAGAGCACCCGTACGCAGCAGCGGGCGACGGCGCCACCGGGTACGAGGTGCGCCAGCTGCAGCAGCAGAACGTGCGCCTGCGCGACACGCTCGTGCGCCTGCGCGACCTCTCCGCGCACGACAAGCACGCCATGCAGAAGATGCACAAGGTGAGGTGTGGGGGGGGTCCTGTCTGACCAGAGCACCCGTACGCAGCAGCGGGCGACGGCGCCACCGGGTACGAGGTGCGCCAGCTGCAGCAGCAGAACGTGCGCCTGCGCGACACGCTCGTGCGCCTGCGCGACCTCTCCGCGCACGACAAGCACGCCATGCAGAAGATGCACAAGGTGAGGTGTGGGGGGGGTCCTGTCTGACCAGAGCACCCGTACGCAGCAGCGGGCGACGGCGCCACCGGGTACGAGGTGCGCCAGCTGCAGCAGCAGAACGTGCGCCTGCGCGACACGCTCGTGCGCCTGCGCGACCTCTCCGCGCACGACAAGCACGCCATGCAGAAGATGCACAAGGTGAGGTGTGGGGGGGGTCCTGTCTGACCAGAGCACCCGTACGCAGCAGCGGGCGACGGCGCCACCGGGTACGAGGTGCGCCAGCTGCAGCAACAGAACGTGCGCCTGCGCGACACGCTCGTGCGCCTGCGCGACCTCTCCGCGCACGACAAGCACGCCATGCAGAAGATGCACAAGGTGAGGTGTGGGGGGGGTCCTGTCTGACCAGAGCACCCGTACGCAGCAGCGGGCGACGGCGCCACCGGGTACGAGGTGCGCCAGCTGCAGCAGCAGAACGTGCGCCTGCGCGACACGCTCGTGCGCCTGCGCGACCTCTCCGCGCACGACAAGCACGCCATGCAGAAGATGCACAAGGTGAGGTGTGGGGGGGGTCCTGTCTGACCAGAGCACCCGTACGCAGCAGCGGGCGACGGCGCCACCGGGTACGAGGTGCGCCAGCTGCAGCAGCAGAACGTGCGCCTGCGCGACACGCTCGTGCGCCTGCGCGACCTCTCCGCGCACGACAAGCACGCCATGCAGAAGATGCACAAGGTGAGGTGTGGGGGGGGGGGTCCTGTCTGACCAGAGCACCCGTACGCAGCAGCGGGCGACGGCGCCACCGGGTACGAGGTGCGCCAGCTGCAGCAGCAGAACGTGCGCCTGCGCGACACGCTCGTGCGCCTGCGCGACCTCTCCGCGCACGACAAGCACGCCATGCAGAAGATGCACAAGGTGAGGTGTGGGGGGGGTCCTGTCTGACCAGAGCACCCGTACGCAGCAACGGGCGACGGCGCCACCGGGTACGAGGTGCGCCAGCTGCAGCAGCAGAACGTGCGCCTGCGCGACCTCTCCGCGCACGACAAGCACGCCATGCAGAAGATGCACAAGGTGAGGTGTGGGGGGGGGGTCCTGTCTGACCAGAGCACCCGTACGCAGCAGCGGGCGACGGCGCCACCGGGTACGAGGTGCGCCAGCTGCAGCAGCAGAACGTGCGCCTGCGCGACACGCTCGTGCGCCTGCGCGACCTCTCCGCGCACGACAAGCACGCCATGCAGAAGATGCACAAGGTGAGGTGTGGGGGGGGTCCTGTCTGACCAGAGCACCCGTACGCAGCAGCGGGCGACGGCGCCACCGGGTACGAGGTGCGCCAGCTGCAGCAGCAGAACGTGCGCCTGCGCGACCTCTCCGCGCACGACAAGCACGCCATGCAGAAGATGCACAAGGTGAGGTGTGGGGGGGGGTCCTGTCTGACCAGAGCACCCGTACGCAGCAGCGGGCGACGGCGCCACCGGGTACGAGGTGCGCCAGCTGCAGCAGCAGAACGTGCGCCTGCGCGACACGCTCGTGCGCCTGCGCGACCTCTCCGCGCACGACAAGCACGCCATGCAGAAGATGCACAAGGTGAGGTGTGGGGGGGGTCCTGTCTGACCAGAGCACCCGTACGCAGCAGCGGGCGACGGCGCCACCGGGTACGAGGTGCGCCAGCTGCAGCAGCAGAACGTGCGCCTGCGCGACCTCTCCGCGCACGACAAGCACGCCATGCAGAAGATGCACAAGGTGAGGTGTGGGGGGGGGGGGGGTCCTGTCTGACCAGAGCACCCGTACGCAGCAGCGGGCGACGGCGCCACCGGGTACGAGGTGCGCCAGCTGCAGCAGCAGAACGTGCGCCTGCGCGACCTCTCCTGGGGGGGTGGGAAGGACAACCTTTTCTCTGAAACAACTTACTATAGTCAATTCCACGAGTCAAAATACTCACATCTCATTGGTCGATGCGCGTGTCAGCAAAATATATATATATATGTGTACATATACATATATACATACATATATATATATTTGTAGGCTCGTTGATATTGTAGTGTGAATAATCGAGCATTACGCCATTACGTCATTCCCCCTACCAACATTTTATTATAAGAGAGAGGGCGCAAGCGGGTGTGACACATTCCGATCTGGGCTCTCGCCGAGAGCGTTACTCCTTTCGTGCGGTGTGCCGTGTCGTAGGTTGTGTTGTACGAAGTAGGTCGTGTCGTGCGACGTGTGTGTCGTATGTCGCGTAATACGAAGTAGGTCGTGTCGTGCGACGTGTGTGTCGTGTGTCGTGTAGGAGTAGGTTGTGTTGTGCGACGTGGGTGTCGTATGTCGTGTAGTACGAAGTATGTAGGTCGTATCGTGCGACGTGTGTGTCGTGTGTCGTGTAGGAGTAGGTCGTGTTGTGCGACGTGTGTGTCGTGTGTCGTGCAGTATGACGTAGGTCGCGTCGTGCGACGTGTGTGTCGTGTGTCGCTTAGATTAGATTGGTCGGAAGTGGTTCGGTTAAAGGGGAGGTGGAGACCGACCTAGGTAGGTAGGTTAGGGTTGTTAGTTAGTGTGTCAGTTAATGAGAAGGCTTCTCAATTAGGCCCGTACCCATGTGACGCCCACAGCAAAGTATTTCGATCTACCCTCATAATGGTCAGCTAATGGTTAGCTAATAATAGTCTTCTGATGTCGTCTCTGGTCCGTCCTGGCGACATATTTATATAACGTGGAACTAATGGGTTTTAACAAGATAACTTGCATAGTACTTTAAACTTAATTCACATGAAGTAAAATAAATGGAGCCAACACTCTTTTAAAGCGTCACATATTCAATCTCTTGTTACTTTGTTTTTGAGTCTACCACCATTTCCAAGGGGCTTTTGTCTTAGAGAAGAAATGGCGAAACAAACTCCAGAGCACCCTTCTTTTCTTTTCTAATGGGCCATTTCCTTTGGGAGCTTGTTTCATGGAATGGACTATAGGACGTCAATAGAATGAACACGTCGGACCGCAACGGTAATGCAAGATGGAGAATTTAAATGTATAATTTGAAATGTATAATTTAATTTATAGAAACTTCAACAATTTTTGAATACAATTGAAAATATGTGGGTGTGATTGTTGCAGGATCTGGAACAATACAGGTCCGAAATCGCCGAACTGAGTCGCACCAAAGAGAAGCTCTCCGCCAGAGTTGAGGAGCTGGAAGCGCAGGTCGCTGATCTACGGGAACAGGTGACTATAACGAGAGTGGTTTAAAAATGGAACAACCACCACTACAGCCTTTTAACGTCCCACTGCTGGGCACAGAGCACAGACCCGCCACGCTGCTCCAATGCGGGTTGGCGGGCTTTAACGACTATTGTCACATGACAGTGATAATAACCGGGACCGACTGCTTAACGTGCTCTCCGACGCACGGGGGTGAACCACCGCCAACTACCAACTCCGGACTGGCACTGAGAATTTCTTGACAGAAAAACCCAATACCTAACAAATATTTGCCCGACCCGGGAATCGAACCCGGGACCTCGTGATCTGCAGTCGAATATGCTAACCACTAGACCAACAAGGCAGTTAAAAATGAAACAATCCGAAAGAAAAAACCTAGTCTTCCCTAGTACCCTTAAATTAACTGGTTCTCAAAAAATTACCACCATAAACCAAAATTTTAAAGTCAATATAGTGTATGGGTCGATCCGATTTTATTTTGCGTATTTTTAATGCATCATCATCATCATCATCATCATGATCAAGCCATTACCGGCTCACTACAGAGCACGGGTCTCCTCTCAGAGTGAGAAGGGTTTTGGCCATAGTCTCCCACGCTGGCCAAGCGGATTGGCAGACTTCACACACCGCGTGAGAACGTTGTGGAGAACTCTCAGGCGTGCAGGTTTCCTCACGATGTTTTCCTTCACCGTTAAAGCGAGTGATATTTAAATACTTAAAACGCACATAACTCCGAAAAGTTAGGAGTGCGTGCCCGGGATCGAACCCCACGACCTCCGATTAGAAGTCGGTCGTCCTAACCACTAGGCTATCACAGCTTTTAATGCATGTGTATTAATTATTTTATTTTAATTTATATTATAGGTGGATGCCGCTCTCGGCGCCGAGGAGATGGTGGAACAGCTCGCCGAAAAGAAGATGGCTCTCGAAGATCAGGTCGGGTATAGGCTATGTCACTCTCTCTCTCTCTCTCTTTGAGCCAAGAAAAAAATATTGCCTTGTTAAAGAAAATTCTAGATCTAATCCTCATTAGATCTAGAAGGATATCTATTCTTCTACATTTTTAACCCCCGACGCAAAAACGACGGGGTGTTATAAGTTTGACGGGCGGGCGGGTGTGCGTGCGTGCGTGTGTGTGTGTGTGTGTATGTGTATGTGTGTGTGTGTGTGTGTCTGTCTGCCTGTTCCCCCGTAGCGCTCAAACGGGTGAACCGATTTGAAAGCGGTTTTTTTTGTTTGAAAGGTAAATTAGTCGAGAGTGTTGTTAGCTATGTTTGATGAAAATTCATCCAAGATGGCCGCCGCTACAAAATTGCGGATTACATATTTTTTCACAACTCTCTCAATATGGGTATCAAATGAAAGGGTTTGAGTAGTAGAATAGCACTATTGCAAATCCAAGATGGCCGCCGCCAAAAAATAGCGAATGTCGGGGGTTTTTTAAATTTTTAATTTATACTTGTTACTATTATATTCTTCTTTTTCTTTACCATTATATGATTTTTAAATGCAATATTTCAGGTGGAACAGCTAAAGCAGGACGTCCAAGAGTTGGAGGCGTTGCAAGAGGTCCACGAGCAGCTGGTGGAGTCCAACCGCGAGCTGGAGATGGACCTTCGCGAGGAGTTGGAGATGGCGCACGCCGCCACCAGAGAGGTGAGATGATAGAGGTTATATTTAGAAATTTTTGGACCATGTTGATGGTAAGCCAAAATTTAATTCAATTCAATTTTATTTATTTGCTGATACATGTATACATACAGGTGTGAATACATAATAGTACATTAGTCCCGCTGTACCACGCCAAGCTGGCATGCAAATACATTTTTTTATATCTTCAATACACTATGTCCGGATTTCACTATGTGAAATCCGGTTCCGGTGTCGCATAGGTCAGGCGTTTAGTGATACGGTCCAACAATTTCGAACGATTTCGGCGAGAAATAGTAGCGGTTTCGTAGGGTAGTGTTGTTGCAAGTTGGCTTTGTGCGTGGAATCGTCGAGGTACGGTTGAATTGCACCAAAAGATAAGTACTAAAAGTGAATTTACTTCGATCGAACAATTCAACATCAAAACACAAAGTTTAAATTATGTCAAATAGACGGTTGACAGAGACACAGACAAAGAAGTAAACAAACCATAGATACAGTGCTACCAACATACAACGTCGAGGGTACGTTCGGATATTCGTACAATAACGCATTCCGTTTCACGGTAAGATGTCCACTCAGTTGTCCCCCGAGATGTCACTGCTTTTATCAAAAATGACAGAACAGTTAAATATTCAAACAAACACTTTAACTGAAAATATTACTGCAGCCGTTTTACAGAAAGTAGATGAAAAAATCTTACCGATATTAGAAGAAAATAAGAGACTAAAGGGAGAAGTTGAAAAATTAAGTACAAAAATACAGAATCTCGAAACAAACAGCAAGAGAAAGAACATAATACTCCACGGGTTCCCAGAACAGAAGGAGGAATCTCATGAGGACTTAACTACACTGGTAACTTCAACACTAAAAGAGATAGATGTGCAACTTGAATACGGGGAAATTGACAGACTGCAAAGACTGGGGAAAAAAGGAAATGATGAAAACAAAACTAGACCAATTTTACTAGCCACAGTCACCTTGCAGAAAAAAAATCCAAATCCTTAAAAATAAAAAGAAGATGAAACAAAACACATATATTACCCACGACCTAACTAAAGCAGAACTACAGCTAAAGAAAGATAAAAGGGACAAGGTCAGTAAGGAAAATGAAAAACGGAAGAGATCAGAAACCCCAAGCCCAGGCACTTCATATGCAAAACAAAATACCCCAAAAATGCAAAGGAAAGATGCATTTCAATTTATGCGCGAAAGAGCTTATTCACTCTCCGATAAAAACACCTACAGAAACTAAAATACCACCAGGAACTGGAAAATCACAACGACGTTTCAAAACACATAAACCAAAATGTCTCCCAATACGGCTGGTCCCCGCGGGAGCACTAGACCAAAACCCTCCAACTAGAAGATGCAAAACAATCAACATTGCAACACTCAATACAAGAACCCTAAGAACCCAAGAAAGTTTATTAGAATTAGAAAATGCGCTACAAAATATAAACTATGATATTTTAGGCATTAGTGAGATGAGAAGACTAGGCAACAAAATAGAAGAACACAACGATTACATTTTATACCACAATGGAGAAATAGCTGGTCACAGAGGAGTAGGATTCCTGATAAAAAAATCTCTAAAGCGTAACATCCAAGAGCTGGTAGGAATTTCAGATAGATAAGCAGTACTTAATGTCAACTTAGCTGGCTACAAAAAGCCATGGACTATCATACAGGTATACGCACCCACCGAACAATCCACCAAAGATGATATTGAAGATTTCTATGATAATCTATTGGATATTGTCAAGAAATATGACAACAACAATATTATCGTTATGGGAGACTTCAATGCCCAAGTTGGTATCAGAGAAGCAGGGGAAGAATCAATAATGGGAATTTATGGTCATGGCAAGAGAAGCAAAAATGGTCACAAATTGATAGAATTTCTTCTGCAAAGTAACCTAACATTGCTCAATTCAGTCTTCAAGAAAAATCCTAAAAAGAAATGGACCTGGATCTCTCCAGACGGAAAGCATAAAAATGAAATTGATTATGTTATAACGAACAGAGTAAAATATTTCAATGACACCCACATAGTACAAAATCTGAATTTCAACACTAACCACCGTATGGTACGATGTTGTTTAAGACAATATCCACCAAAAAGATCCAGGAAAAATATAACTAATACGAAGGCACTGACATCAGAACAATATGCAAGAAATCTAGACTCATCTTATATCCACCAATTACTAGAAACAGCCAACTCGGACATAAATATCAAAGAAAAATATGACCACCTAGTTAATAAATTAACACTAATAAAGAAAGTAAATAATATTAAGGATAAAAGCAAATTTAGTGAAAAAACATTAAAACTACTAGAAGAAAGAAAAACTCTAATATCAGACAAAGAAAATAGTAGAAAAAACCAAAATAGAATATCAAACCTTAGCAAGCAGATACGGGAAAGTATGAGAAAGGACAGGATAGCAAAAAGAAATAAAAAATTGGAAGAGGAAATCAACAGAACAGGTGGAACAAAAAAAGCGCTTAAGGAATTAAGGGAACAAGGAAAGGAATGGATACCCAAGTTAAAGAAAAATCTTTCCAACCAAGTGACAAACCGTACAGAAATTCAGAAAATAGCCACAATCTACTACAGACAACTATACTCTGATAATGGTGTTGTACAAGAAACTGATACCAGCATTAGGCCAAACAGTCATGGACATGTACCACCTATAATAATAGCTGAAGTACAAAAAGCCATCAACTCACAAAAACTAGGCAGAGCACCAGGACCCGATAAAGTACCAAATGAGCTGTTGAGAGGTACTATAGAAGAACTTAGCCCAATCTTAACTCGGATTTTCAATGACATTCTAAAAACAGGTATAATTCCAAGCCAATGGGGGGAATCTCACATTATTCTCTTGCATAAGAAAGGAGGCAAAGACGATATTGGTAACTACAGACCTATAAGTCTCATATCAAACGTCTACAAGGTGTTTGCCAAAGTAATCTTGGAGAGAATAACAAAATCTTTAGATGAAAACCAACCTATAGAACAGGCGGGGTTCAGAAAGAAGTATAGTACCATAGACCATATCCACACTATTAAACAAATCTTGGAAAAATATAATGAATATCAGAAGCCAATATATATACTTTTTATTGATTATTCCAAAGCATTCGACAGTCTGAATCATAGCTACATCTGGACAAGCCTAAGTCAGCAAGGAATTGACAGCATTTATATTAACATAATCAAAAACATTTATAGAAAAAGCTTAAGCCGCATAAAACTGGAATCAATAGGTGACACATTCCCCATAAACAGAGGAGTGAGGCAGGGAGACCCATTGTCGCCTAAACTGTTTACAGCCGTGCTAGAAAACATATTTAGAAAAATGGATTGGGACAAGTATGGCATCAACATAAACGGTAGTCTTTTAAACAATTTAAGATTTGCCGACGACATTGTTTTGTTAGAAGAAGATCCTAATAATTTACAAAATATGATACAAACCTTAGCGGGCAAGAGCAAAGAAGTCGGATTACAAATAAATGCTAGTAAAACTAAACTGATGACCAACTCCACAGAAGTTGACATAGAAATAGAGGGTAACAAACTCGCTTATGTAAGGGAGTATGTCTATTTGGGGCAAATTATTTCTCCCAGAGATCTGATGTCAAAGGAAATAGACAAAAGAATAGCAAGTGGCTGGAAGAAATATTGGTCCCTGAAAGAAATCATGAAGAGTAAAGAATTAAGCATCAGTATTAAAAAGAAGACCTTCAATACATGTATTCTTCCTTGTATAACTTACGGCTGTGAGACCTGGCCCTTAACGGAAAAACATCGCGCGCAACTTGCAAGATGTCAACGGGCAATGGAGAGGAGTATGTTGGGAGTAAAACTTAGAGACAAAATCAAAAGTACAGAGATAAGAAAGAAAACCAAAGTTGCGGACATTCTTTCTCGTATTGACCATCAAAAATGGGGCTGGACAGGACATATGCTACGTTGCAAATTAAACAAATGGAGCAAACAAGTCACTCTATGGTATCCAAGAGATGGTGCCAGGAGACAGGGACGACCAACCAGAAGATGGGAAGACGACATCCGTCGGACTTTGGGTCCTTTCTGGACAAGGGTTGCAGCAGACAGAGCCCAATGGCGAAAGCTGGAGGAGGCCTATGCCACCAGGCACTCCGAATTAAGAGATATTATTTAGTAAATTAAGGATTGTTGTATTTTAATTCGGAAATAAAGGCTATTTTATTTATTTATTTAATACACTATGTCAGACAACGAATGCGGGTAGCAAGGAAAATAACATGTCACAATAGTAATTAAAATTATCATTCGGCTTTAGTCATTTTATAGCAAAACCATTATATACTTGGCTCTCCCACGGTCTGCGGGACGCGGGACGGGAAGAAATTCTCATTGATAAATTAATAATCAATGGATGTGCTCGTACTATAATGTATGACAAGCATTTTTGGCGCGGCTTTGCGCCACTGTGAGTGTGTGTGTGTGTATTGCTACTGTAAGGACATGACACTAAATTAGGGAAAAAGAAATGTTATAATTATAATAATTTTAATTATCATAATTATTCTATTATTTGCGTAATCGCAATTTAGTCTTTCATCTTGATCTCTTTAAGTTTGCTCAATACTTTTCTATAGTTAGTACTATACATTTAAAGTTAAGTAGGTACGTTTCAGGATATGGAAAAAAGATTTTCCATAACCAAGAAAGAAGAAGATACGTTATTAAATATAATTTATACCCCATTTTTTAAATTTTATACATATTATACTCATAATAAAATAATTTATTTAATACATCTACTAAATACAAGTAAAGTTCGTGAACTAAAACCCGACTACGCTTAATAATTTAATAATAATTTAGTGGGCAAAAGCGCGGGGCAAGCACTAGTGGTGCCATCTGTTATTCCTATCCGAAACTAATTTTACAAGTATAAATTAAAAATTAAAAAAACCCCCGACATTCGCCATTTTGTGGCGGCAGCCATCTTGGATTTGTATAATGCTATTCTACTAGTCAAGCCCTTTCATTTGATACCCATATTAAGGGAGTTGTGAAAAAATATGTATGCCACCATTTTGTAGCGGCGGCCATCTTGGATCGATTTTCATCAAACATAGCTAACAACACTCTCGATTAATTCACCTTTCAAACAAAAAAAACCGCATTCAAATCAGTTCACCCGTTTGAGCTGAGTGCTACAGGGGAACAGACAGACAGACAGACAGACAGACACACACACACACACACACACACACACACACACACACACACACACACACAGACACGTCAAACTTATAACACCCCGTCGTTTTTGCGTCGGGGGTTAAAAATCTAGAAAGCCGCGCAAAGCTGACTTCTCCATTTATTTCGTAAATAAAATGTAGCCTATGTCACCCTGATCATAACAACGAATCAATAGACACCTCATTCATCAAAATGGGTCCAGCAGTTTAGGTGCTACATTAGTATACACAGAATCTCATACAAAAATCGGCCACAAGCATACATACATACATATATAAATTATATATACGTAAATACATAGACTGCTAAAATCATAACCCTTCCTTTTGGCTTTGCCGTAGTCGGGTAAAAAAAAACCAGACGTTTAGATTACTACGGCATGGAGATGTTAGGAGATGGAATAAAACAAAGATAATAAAACAATTAGAATTGATAGGTTTATTATTCACATCTCGAATAAGAGTGATCTAACAAGACGTGTTCTTGTATATCTTAAAATTTCAATGCATTGCTGTCAGATGATGTGTCACTATCGCTATCAATAACAGCTATATTATAATTCACTAATTCATCGTCGTCATTCTGCAATCTCTCAACGTGAACTTACAATGTGATTTCACGTAGCCTCCGTTACAGCTTGAAAAGCATCTTGCACCAGATTTAATATTTTTGTTTCGAAACGCCAACGAAATAATTTAAAATGTTGTCTTGAAATTATTGGTCCACATTATAGTTTTTTTTATAATAATTGAGAGGCCGTTTTAACCAATATCTGACGATGCGTGATGGCTTCAATGGGTATGGAAATTTTTCACATGAAGCTGACAACACTTACTTGACACAGTCGTCAGCCTCATATTTATTATTATGATATTTATTTTAGAGATATTTGTTGTTTTCCCTCACATTCTTGAGCACAAAACGAACGTACTACCATAACAATTTTTCTAGCACTACTTTTTATCACAATAAAGATGATTACTGCTATGTATTTCACAAAATTTTCGTAACGATGTAAACAATGAACTTTGAAGTTTCAAAGTGACTTTTCAATATGACAGATTTCGACTGCCCTAGTGATAAACAAAGTAACTGACATTTTTTGTGAAATTGACTTTTTTGCATTAACAAAAGTTTTATGTCGAGTAGTTTTTTACCACAGTGTCCACAGTTTAATATTTCAAATAACTTGAACCGTTTACTGAAATTTGAATTGCCCAAACAAATAACTGCACACACTAACCCGGAATATAAATGCAAAAACCAAGTAATTAACAAGCACAACACAAAAACAAAGTAATTTGATGTTGATCACTTTGTTTTTGTATTTAAAATGCAGTTGCTTGATTTTTCGTTTCGTGGAACGATCCCAGGTAAAACTTGTCTATGTTTGAGATCACCTTTACTTTCTTTATGTTTAATGTTAACAAATTAAACACTCTGTCATCTGTCAGTTTTGCTGCACGCTTGTGTCAAAAGTTTTCAAACGGTTGACGAAAACATAGATCAAACATAGAAACTGGAATTTAGGGTATTACTTTATGTACTTATAAATAATCGTTTTAATTGTTACCGGCTACTTACTATTTTAAAATATTTCTACTGAAGATAGGTGCAGAATTTTAGATACCTACGTACATAATTAACTAATAGGGACATTACTTTACAGGAATATAACTAAAAATAGACACAGTACTGTAAATTATAACTTTACAAGATCAACATAGTTGATTGATGACCACGACTCCGTCCGCGTGTATTTAGGTTTTTGAAATTCTAGTTTAAGCTCTGTAATTTACCAGGATAAAAAAGTAGCTTATGTCATTCTCAAAAATACAACTTATCTGTATACCTCGTTAAGATCAGCTGAACAGAATAGACAGACATACTTTCGCATTTATAATATTAGTAGGTAAGTATAGATTCTTGAGTTGTTGTAATAAGCTCTAACTTACCGTCTCTAAGTTAACTAAGTTGGATATGCTTTGTCCGTCTGACTGTCACAGCCTTATAACTTCTGATTTAATTAAAAGAATTACTTCAAATTCACCGATAACATGTAGAATAACATGTAGAATAACGGCCTAATGCCAGTGGTGGGTCCATATTGGCTCACATAAAATTCCAAATCCTATTCGTTGTCTTACTACCGTTCTGTGGTCATAATAAATAATAATCGTTCTTCATAATTTTGTTTTTCATAATTTTTTATTCATACATTTTTTATCCCTACCAACGGATCTCATAACCGTTAGTGATCATATTTAGAAATATTTTCGAACATCCGATGATAGGAGTTGAAATATGTAAGACAATGCGCTCCCGCCGGTGATTACATAAAAAATAATAAAAATAGTTATTTGAGTTATTTGGGAGAGGCAATATTTTTTTATTCACAATATCACAATCACAATATCACACACACACACGCACACACACATTTGAACATTAATTTTTGGGGTAACTATTTGTATCTGAATAACAAAGTAAACTCTTTGTAATAAATTGAAAAATATTTTTGGAAGAAATTGACTTGACTTAACATCTTTTTAAAGATAAATAAGTAGGTATTTTGTAGAAAGGTTGCCTTTAAATAAGAGTTTTCAATGTTTATGCTTGTCCTGTAAAATTATTCTGAATGTAGTTACTTTGTTTATCACTAGGGCAGCCGATTTATCAATGAATAATGGACGTAGTTCAGCAAAAGGGATTCAACCCACACAACTTGTCATACAAATATATACCTAAATATTGCTGAATTAAAATTAACTTTGCTATGATGAGTCGTGTGAGTTGAATCCTTTTTGCTGAACTACGTCAATTTATCAATGAACTTATGAATGAACACATCTTCCCCTCGTACTCCACCAACCCCCGCAGAAGGGCCAACTATATCGCGGTCGGATTATAACATGTCAAGATATTATAATACAGATAATCTTACAAATCAAATTACTCACTGTCATTTAGGTAGTCCATAATAGAGTAATAAGTTTTATTAATTAAAAACATTTTTAATGATTTTTTAAAGTTGGTCATATTATTTATTTTCTTTATGTCATCTTCTTTTGTCATTTCTTTATGTTCTTTTGTCATTTCTTTATGTCATTGTAGATATGTAGATATGGCTTGAAAATTTGGCTCGTAGAAAAATACAATACCCATGCGCAGTCTTTGACATCCGCTCTACTGTTGTCCAGATCTTTTTTGCCTGACAGCATATATGTACAGGGCTGGCTCCACATGTTGACGTGTTGGCTTAACAAGTCCCAACGTTTGGGTTCATCATGAATATAATCCGAACTATACCATTTTATCGATCCAAATGCTGGATGAATGGGGCCAGCGTTGGGACCAAATCTTGTAGCTGAAGTAGAAGCCAGCGTTGGTGCTAAATTTTGGAGCCGAAGTAGAAGCAACTTGATGAATATTTCTGTCACTTTTATGATTTCGTTGTCGTCGTCTCAACCAATATATGAGATTGTCCGTTCATCAGTAGGGGTCTCTTCCCACGCTTTGCCTGTGCGAGCCATTCAAGCACCTAGCGACTTATCTTTAATGTATTTTTGCAGGCGGTAAGGGAACGCGAGGCGGCACAGGAAACCATCATGGACAGAGACTCTACCATCGTCAAGTTCCGGGAGCTGGTGCAGAAGATGACCGAGCAGTACAACGAAATGAGGGTACAGCTGGAGTCCAAACAAGGTACAACCCCCGGCACGTAAGTCGAGCGGTGACCTTCAGTGCGCGCAGCGTCGTACGAGTGAGCGGGACACAATACGACTGGAGAGCCAATCAGCGCTTACGAGGGATCCGCGAGAGCTAATCAGTGCTTACGAACGATCCCCACGCCCTCCCCGTGACCCCCTCACACTCCGAGATACCTTATTTTCGAGTTCTGCGCATTGAAGGTCAACGCTAGACGTATTTGCCGTGACTTGTACAACCACTGACACTACATAATCGAATCAAACACGAGGGGAGACCTTTAGAGGATCCGTCATCACCATTACAGACCTTTTAACGTCCTACTGCTGGGCACAGGCTTATAGGAGAGAAGAATTTAAAGCTTAGACCCGCCAAGCTGCTCCAATAGGGATTGGCGGACTTTTTCACACCAATAGTGATAATAACCGACAGCTTAACATGGTCTAGGCTGATTAGCGTAGGCTGATAGGCGATAGGCGTGCGTGAGACTGACCTGGGCTTTTTTAACCAGACCTGAGAATTGAACCCAGGACATCGTGATCCGCAGTCGATCATGTCAATCGCTAGACCAATGAGGCAGTTAAATAGAGGATTCAAAGCCACCGTAATAGTAGCAAAGCTGAACTTGCTATTGGCGAGGCACGTAGCTCAATTGGCTTATTACCAATGTACGTTGATGTTCCTAAAAGTATGAATGGCGAGTCTCGTTTCCGCGTCTGAATTTCAATCAGGAGTTGAGGGCATCATGTAGTATTTAACTATACCTTCCAATGGACCATCCATCAGGACAAATTTTACTAGATAGAACTCTTCCATCATTTCATACAAGCGTCAGAACTTAGTTTCCTTTCCACCAGGCTCGCCAGCGCCCAGCGAACAGGAAGTCAGTCCGGAATCCGGTGCTCGATCCTCACCTCCTGCCGAGCTTGGCTCCCTGGTGCAGATGTCCAGGGCCTCCACCCGCTCCATCGACCTGCAACTCCGGGCCTTGGAGCTGGCACAAGCTCGAGCGAGGGCAGACATGCTGGCTGCCTGCTTGCCCGACCACTTCATGGCTTCCAACGGTCAGTACTGTATAGCTGGTGTATCCTCACCAGTAGAACTGCTTCCATAGCCCAGAAGTCCAGGGTTAAATCCTGCTCTGTAGACCTGCAACTTCGGGCCTTGGAGCTGGCACAGGCTCGAGCGAGGGCAGACATGCTGGCTGCCTGCTTGTCCGACCACTTCATGGCTTCCAACGGTCAGTACTGTATAGCTGGTGTATCCTCACCAGTAGAACTGCTTCCATAGCCCAAAAGTTCAAGGTTAAATTCCGCTCTGTAGACCTGCAACTTCGGGCCTTGGAGCTGGCACAGGCTCGAGCGAGGGCAGACATGCTGGCTGCCTGCTTGCCCGACCACTTCATGGCTTCCAACGGTCAGTACTGTATAGCTGGTGTATCCTCACCAGTAGAACTGCTTCCATAGCCCAAAAGTTCAAGGTTAAATTCCGCTCTGTAGACCTGCAACTTCGGGCCTTGGAGCTGGCACAGGCTCGAGCGAGGGCAGACATGCTGGCTGCCTGCTTGCCCGACCACTTCATGGCTTCCAACGGTCAGTACTGTATAGCTGGTGTATCCTCACCAGTAGAACTGCTTCCATAGCCCAGAAGTCCAGGGTTAAATCCTGCTCTGTAGACCTGCAACTTCGGGCCTTGGAGCTGGCACAGGCTCGAGCGAGGGCAGACATGCTGGCTGCCTGCTTGCCAGACCACTTCATGGCTTCCAACGGTCAGTACTCTACTGCTGGACTATCCTCACCAATAAAACAGCTATTATAGCCCAGCAGTCCAGGGGAAGCACCCTTTGTTCTTTTTTTTTGACGTGGTGGAAAAGCTTTTATAGCTACCCCCGTTCTGATGTGGGACTCCCCCCACATGAGGGAATGAGGGTATACCCACTAAAAACCACCACGGCATGACCCGCATGCTGTTTGTGCTGGACGCCTGGGGAACCCATTGTATGCATCCCAGGCGTCCGGCAGCCGCCCCAGCCGGGGCTCTCGCTCGCCTCTGGGCTGTCCCTCCAGAGGCTCGCGCCCTCCCGTAATTTTTTAACGAGGTTTGTTCCTCCCGCGATGGTTATCGCTGCCCCCCGCCCCGGGGTGTCCTAGTCAGAGGGACACGCGGAGAAACCTCCCTCCGCCAGGTCATTGGCCATAGCTAACAATATCCCCGTAGGAAAATTATTAACCACGTTACCGGGGCGCACCGGCCCGAATACTGCTCTTCCCCTCGGACGTATCCAAGAGGACCAGCAGCACCCAGGCACACTGGGAGGTTACCTGGCTGGCACCACATTGGTAGCACCCGCTCGATCAACCTAAATTAATGAATTAATTAATTTTAGCGAGTGTTTGTCGAGGCTCAAATGTTATACACATGTCAACATGTCGTTTGCAGGTGATCACGACGCGATCATGTTCATTCTGCTGCTGCAGCGGTTGAACACTAAGGCTGAAATCATTTTGGGACAAATTCGCGAAAAGTAAGTAGTTTTATATCCTTCGTCCCGTTTTTTTCTATCACTAAGCAATCCTATTATTTCCTTGTTCTTGGCCTCTTATAACACTTGACACTCGTTATTTGACAGCAATTTTGACGTAGATTATAAACTTCTTTGTATAACGCCCGGCACGTAAGTCGAGCGGTGACCTTCAAGTGCGCGCAGCGTCGTACGAGTGAGCGGGACACAATACGATTGGAGAGCCAATCAGCGCTTACGAGGGATCCGCGAGAGCTAATCAGTGCTTCCGAACGATCCCCACGCCCTCCCCGCGACCCCCTCACACCCCGAGATACCTCATTTTCAACTTCTGCGCATTGAAGGCAGCGCTAGATTTATTTGCCGTGACTTGTACAATGATTTTATGGCTTATAGTACACAAAAGACCGAGAAAGCATGTGGGACGGTATCTATACGGTCATAAGAAGTACAGCTTTTATGGCTTGTACCACACTACAAGACCGAGAAAGCATGTGGGACGGTATCTATAGGGTCATAAGAAGTACAGCTAAAAAATCCGGAGATTATCATCTCGTAGAGGAAGGAAGCTGTGATAGCCTAGTGGTTAGGACGACCGACTTCTAATCGGAGGTCGTGGGTTCGATCCCGAGGCACGCACCTCTAACTTTTCGGAGCTATGTGCGTTTTAAGTATTTAAATATCACTTGCTTTAACGGTGAACTGTGAAGGAAAATATCGTGAGGAAACCTGCATGCCTGAGAGTTCTCCATAACGTTCTCAAAGGTGTGTGAAGTCTGCCAATCCGCTTGGCCAGCGTGGTAGACTATGGCCAAAACCCTTCTCACTCTGAGAGGAGACCCGTGCTCTGTAGTGAGCCGGTAATGGGTTGATCATGATGAGAGGAAGGAAAGTCTCTAAACCCCGAAGAGTCCACGATACTATTAGGTAGGTGACTGACTGACTGATCTGTTAATACACATCTCAAACCACTAGATGGATTTGGCTGAAACTTGGCATACAGATAGCCTATTATGACGAGAGGCATCCGCTATAGGCCGACCGCCATTAACTTGGCCTCTCTGCGAGGGGGTGAAGGGTTCGGAACGGGAACAAATCCATTGATTATTAATTTATCAATGAGCATATGCTCATTGATAAAATAGACGTAGTTCAGCAAAAAGGATTCAACCCACAAAACTTGTCATACAAATATATACCTAAATATTGCTGAATTAAGATTAACTTTGCTATGATAAGTCGTGTGAGTTGAATCCTTTTTGCTGAACCACGTCCAATTTATAATCAATGGATGTGCTCGATTATACATGATATTACGACGTAATGACACGTATCTTGAGATTTAACTTGTCGATTAAATGCACCTATGATATTTTTAATGGAATAGGTATATTTATTCAGTTTATTTAACATGTATTAGAACTAAAATATGTATTCTTAGGTATGTAATAAAATAACCGTTTATTATATTTTGGCACAGTTATTTAATAAAATAAATCAGGTAATATTAATAAAACAATGATTTTTTAACCCACTTGGGAGTAGTTTTCCCAAAATTCCTTAACCACACTGGTGACGTATATGTCTGTGAGACCGGGTGTTTTTAATAATTCGAATAACTTTTTTTCCCGCCATCGTTTTCGTCGTGGTTTCGAGTAGCTGCCGCATTCCACCTCTTCTACCTTACGTTAAATCTACGATGTCAAAGCGAGTGTACGTTTAGGAGTTTTAGTGCCAACCCGGTGCATGAGATTAGCGTCACCGATTACGTAAGTAAAATAGTCATACTTGAATTATTGATTATTATTCGCATTTAGCCAGGCATATATGCATTTTTTACATAATTGTGCTATTATTTTTTTGTATAATGTTTACTGAGTTTATTGCATGAATTTATTGATATTTCAAAAAAATATCCTATGTGTGTTTCAAATTTTAAATTTTGTTACAGTCTGTCTTTCGAAAGTGAACAGCATCGTACCGAATCTTTTTTACAAGAACTAGAAGAGGATAGATCAACAATTACAGCATGAGACAGTGAAGTTGGAAGTGATATAAACGATGATGGAC
Source organism: Melanargia galathea (assembly GCA_920104075.1). Classification (NCBI taxonomy): domain Eukaryota; kingdom Metazoa; phylum Arthropoda; class Insecta; order Lepidoptera; family Nymphalidae; genus Melanargia; species Melanargia galathea. The sequence continues at coordinate 8,967,797 of OV049878.1, forward strand.
GTAATGTACCTACCTAGTAGATACCTTTTTATTGAAGCTTTTGGTCTGAAGATTAGTAATTTTTCTGATGTAAATTTTTGTTATTTTTGTAGGTAGCACGCCACTTTTTATTTATTTTGTGTAAGTTCCTAGTGTCAAAGGACTGATAAGATGGAAATAATTATAAAAATATGTGACTGTTACGTGTTCTTAAATTTTAAAGAAGATTTGTATAAAGAGGTAGTGTTCTTTTATGTTTTGAATAATGATAATTAAAAGTCAAGTAAACGAGCTGTGATTTATGAAATATCTTTGCTATACTATCAAAAAACATATATTAAACTAGTGTTGCGCTCGGTGCGCGAGCTGCAAGCAGCTCGCGGGCCTTGTAGTCTCTTCAATATTCATAAAATAAAGAAATTCCAGAATATTCTGGAGATTCTCTTGAAAGATAGAAAGAAATATTGGTATCACGTTTCGTATATTTTCTGAAAGGACACTAATGAGTTCTATGCATGCGTTTAGTGGAAAAAAAAGATCTATACAAAAATGTTCTGGAGAGCCACTTGAAAATTAAAAAGAAATTTTGTATGGACATGAATTTTTTTTGTTCCGTAGCTATCTTTTTTTATTGGCTCACCAAAGGGCCTAAGGTCTTGAACATTTTTAGTTTCAGGACCATGCCTCTATGATTGATAGTTTTTGAGGGCCGTTAAGGGTACTCTGGTAATTTTTCCACATTCACTACGTTTTGTATTTTTTATGAAAAAAAATCTTTAAGTTCTATTATACGTGTATTGGGGGGAAAAGTTTCATACAAAAATGTCTAAGAGAGGCTCTTAAAAAGAACCCAAAAAATTTGTATGGAGAGAATTTTTTTGTTCGGCGGCCATCTTTTTTTTACCCATTCACCCAATGGCCCAAGGTCTTTAACAACATTTGTTTGGGACCATGCCTGTATGACTGGTAGTTTTGGAGGACCCATGAGGTACTCTGGTAAATTTTCCACATTCATGACGTTTCATAATTTTCCTGAAGGAAGACCCATAAGTTCTACGCACATAAATAGTGAAAGGAAAAAAGTTCCATACAAAATTGTTCTGGAGAGCCTCTTGAAAAGAACCCAAAAAATTTGTATGGAGAGAATTTTTTTTTGTTTGGCGGCCATCTTTTTTTTACCGGGTCACCCAATGGCCCAAGGTCTTTAATAACATTTGTTTGGGACCATGTCTGTATGACTGGTAGTTTTGAAGGACCCATGAGGTACTCTGGTAAATTTTCTACATTCATGACGTTTCATAATTTTCTGAAGGAAGATCCATAAGTTCTACGCACATAAATAGTGAAGTGAAAAATTTTCCACACAAAATTGTTCTGGAGAGCCTCTTGAAAAGAACCCAAAAAATTTGTATGGAGAGAATTTTTTTTTGTTCGGCGGCCATCTTTTTTTCACCGGTTCACCCAATGGCCCAAGGTCTTTAATAACATTTGTTTGGGACCATGTCTGTATGACTGGTAGTTTTGGAGGACCCATGAGGTACTCTGGTAAATTTTCCACATTCATGACGTTTCATAATTTTCTGAAGGAAGACCCATAAGTTCTAAGCACATAAATAGTGTAGGGAAAAAAGTTCCATACAAAATTGTTCTGGAGAGCCTCTTGAAAATTAGGAAATTTTTGTATGGAGACGAAATTTTTTTTTGTATGGTGGCCATATTTTTTTTACCGGTTCACCTAATGGCCCAAGGTTTTGAACATTTTTTGTTTCGAGACGTCACCTCTCCGACTGATAGTTTTCGAGATCCCTTAGGGCACTCTAGTCAGTTTTCCACGTCCAGCTCTCTCTATAATTTTGGCGACCTAGAATTTTTGAATTTTACACACACGGAAAGTATGGTGAAAAAGTCCCATACAAAATTGTTCAGGAGAGGTGATCAGTCCGTAACTTCAAGTAGCTTTATATATATACTAGTAGGGCGCGTGGGTGCGCGGCCCGCAAGCGGACCGCGAGGTTTCGCTTTCGGGTATTTTGGTTTGAGCAGCCTCCATCTATCTCTCCCCTATTCCTAATCCTCGATCATTATCACTCTCCATATTTTTTCTTCGAATCGTTCTGCTCATCAAGTAGAACTTAAGGTCTTAATCATCTTTTGGCAAAAACCACTCTTCCATCTTTTATACTTGGTGAGATAGACACCGATGTTTGTATGGCCACCATTTGGACTTTTTTTCAGCTCACTGCCAATTGGATGATGTTTCGAGTATTTTTTGTTTGAGCACCTCCTACCTATCTTCAATACCCTGCCCGGGCTCCTCAACCAACTTCCAAACCCTCAATCATCATGTCTTCCCATATTGTTCTTTGAGAGTTCTCAAAAAAACCGCATTAAAGCCTTGCATAGTTCACAACTTGTAGTCTCTTCAATATTCGCCATACATTTTCTATGGAAAAATAAATTCCGCCATTTTGATTTTTTTTTCAATTCATCAAGTAGACCTTTGGATCCTCATCATCTTTTGCGAAGAAACCACTCTTCCATCTTTTATACCCTCCGAGATGGAGACCGACGAAATTTGTATGGCGGCCATCTTTTTTTCGCCATTTTGAATTTTTTTTCAGCTGACTGCCAATTGGATGACGTTTCAAGTGACATTTGCTCGAGCACCCCCCACCTATCTTCAATACCTTAAGCGTGCCCGTCGCTCGTCTCTGAAATCCTCAACCATCAGCTCTCTCCATATTTTTGTTCCTAATGAATTTTTGTTTTCTATACGAAACCATTGTTGAAAAAAAAATTTTTCATACAAAATTTTACAGGAGAGGTGATCAATCAGTCAGTGAATCAGCACGAGCAGCTATATATATATTAAAAAAAAAAACAGTAAATAAAATAAATTGTAAAAATTTCCATAGAAAATCCTGGTCTGTGAGACTGGCGTCACCAAGGATGAAAGTCAAATTGACGTCACCAGTGGTGGGTTAAATACTTAACTCTTTATTTTGAACCGAAAACTTAAATACCAATTTTCATGGATATCCTAACTTGAAAAATACGGACATTCATACAAACTTTCATCCCATATTTAACCTCCTTATGGGTGGAATTAGTATGTGCCTACATCAGTGAGGTGTAATAAATATAGAGTAGAAGCGTCATATATACTGTTCTCAGAAAAACGTAACCACTTTTGAGTTTCAAAGACGTAGCTTTGAAACTGACAAATACGCCAAGTAAACTTTGAGTAAACTATATTTGTCTCGTTTCTTCTGCCCTCAAACTAATTACGTTAGAATAGGACAAGACATTACAATTAGACAAACGATCAGAGTTACCAGTATCAGGAATAATTTCCCACAAAAGAACGATTTCCCCCAAAAAAATATTTGAGTTTATGAGATTTAATAATTATATTAGATTTAATAAAATTTTCAATATAAACCATATAGAACTAAATAAGGATTACTAATTGGAAAAAAAAATATTTAAATGCGTGAACGTAAACAACTTTATTTAAATCTCTCATCTATCTATCTATACTATACTATTACTATACTTATATATACTTACTAATAAATAAAATTGAAGTGTCTGTCTGTAATTTCGAAATAACTACCTCATATTAAGCTCATATGGTTATTTGAACGATACTATAACCGAATCATACGTTTTTAAAATTTTTGTCTGTCTGTCTGTCTGTTTGAACGGGCTAATCTTCGGAACGGCTGAACCGATTTTGACGGGACTTTCACATACAAGTAGAGAATTAACCAGGGAGTAACATAGGCTACTTTTTTAACCGACTTTCAAAAAAGGAGGAGTTGTGTTTTTCTACCTATGTACACCGATATCTCCGAGATTTCTGAACCGATTTGCGTAATTTCTTTTTTAATCGATAGAAAAATATTGCGACAATGTCCTATACAACATTTGAATTCCAACTCCTCAATCCTGATGCTGTAGGGGACCTGATCCCCAAAACTAATGGGATTTAGGAACTGTCGGTTATTTATATTGATATTGGGGGTACCAATTAATGACTTTATCGTTGAATGAACTCGAATATGTACATATCCAACTCCTCAACCCTGATGCTGTAAGGAATTGCATTCCGAAATCGTAGGGATCCCACGGAATTTTTCCGTTTTCAGGATGGGTTACTACAGATAGGCTACTTTTTGTTCTGGAAAATCAAAAGTTCCCACGGGATTTTTAAAAACCTAAATCCACACGGGCGAAGCTGTGGGCATCATTTAGTACTAATAATAAGTACTAAAGTACTAAAGAACTAATAGTAACTGGTCCAATTCTGTACATTAAAGATATTTTGAAAATTTTTGAACCAAGCAAAAATATTAGTTACATATGGGTACGTTTATGTTAGTAACTTCATACATAAGAATGATCACTAGGTATGTATATGTATACTAATATCTTTCTGAATGTTCGTAAATTACTATAGTGAAAAAAATATCAAAATCGGTTCATTGGTTTTTGAAATAATCACGAACATACGGCTTAGTAAGAAATCATTATACCTACTTCTAACTATTTTATAATGACTCAGTATGATCACATAAATTACTGATTTACTTACGTTTGCCTTATAGGTACATACATACGTTCATCATTCGCTTTTTCATTCACTAATTTCCCAACAATGTAGGGAAAATCAAAATAGTTTTTACTGGCAACACTTATAGTAAAAATAATGCGCGGTAAATTTATGTTTTTATTACGTGTTGTTTTGGATAATCGGAATTAAATAAAACAAACTTACTTGTGAAAAGTAACACCAGTTGCTTTATTATCTTTTTCTGACCGTGACAAACAAATTTTAACAACACATTTCACCATTTTGACAAATTGTGTGGCAAGTAACAGTTACGTTCGTGTTCACTCGGACGTCGGGCTGGCAACTGAAGTCATAGATGTCATCGGACATCAGCGAAGTAGCAATGAGTCGGTGCTTTAGAATGCTGATCTAGTTAAGGTAATACATCATTGGCCTACATCATGAAAGAAGGCTACTGTGAAAATTTCAAGTTTCTAGCTTCAGTGATTTAGGCTGTGCGTTGATGATCAGTCAGTCAGGACAAGCCTCTTTATACAACGTGTTCCGGACAACTTCCCATAACTTCGAGGTATAGAACAGCCCACTTATAGGAATTGAACTACATAAGAAATAATTTTTTAATTAAAATAATTTTTTTCAAAGAAAAATGAACCGACTTCAAACCATTCGAACTAAAAAGTTTAAAATAATTTTTTATTCATTTAGATTTACGATTAAACTACCTAACTCAAATGATATATAATTTTTTGAAGTCGGCGCCAAATGACTTATACTTTTCAAGTCGAAAATATGCTCCCCGCGTCTCGGACAGCCTCACCCTCCGTGACTATTATGGTTCACCGCGCTCGCATTAAAAAGTGGATAGTTTCTCTGATTTTACTAAGACGAATTGAATGTGGTTTGGCGCCGACTCCAAAAAATTATATATTATTTGAGTTAGGTAGTTTAATCGTAAATCTAAATGAATAAAAAATTATTTTAAACTTTTTAGTTCGAATGGTTTGAAGTCGGTTCATTTTTCTTTGAAAAAAATTATTTTATGCTTTTTAGTGATTTGTTTTCTTTATATTAATAACTAGATGATGCCCACGGCTTCGCCTGTGTGTATCATATAGGTACCTTTTAAAAATCCCGTGGAAACTTTTGATTTTCCAGAACAAAAAGTAGTCTATCTGTAGTAACCCGTCCCCAAAACGGAAAAATTCCGTGGGATCCTTACGATTTCGGAATGCAATTCCTTACAGCATCAGGGTTGAGGAGTTGGATATACTACCTACTCGAGTTCATTCGACAATAAAGTCTTTAATTGGTATCCCCAATATCAATTTAAATAACCGAAAACTAAAACCCATTAGTTTTGGGGATTAGGTCCCCTACAGCATCAGGATTGAGGAGTTGGAATCCAAATTTTTTATAGAACAGGGTCGCAATGTTTCTCTATCGATTAAAAAAAAAATTACGCAAATCGGTTCAGAAATCTCGGAGATATCGGTGTACATAGGTAGAAAAACACAACTCCTCCTTTTTTGAAAGTCGGTTAAGAAAGTAGCCTATGTTACTCCCTGGTTAATTCTCTACTTGTATGTGAAGGTCCCGTCAAAATCGGTTCAGCCGTTCCGAAGATTAGCCCGTTCAAACAGACAGACAGACAGACAGACAGACAGACAGACAGACAAAAATTTTAAAAACGTGTGATTCGGTTATGGTAGCGTTCAAATAACCATATGAGCTTAATATGAGGTAGTTATTTCGATATTACAGACAGACACTTCAATTTTATTTATTAGTATAGATAATATAAATGAGAACTAAGTATGTAAAATAGATTATGACCTATATATATATTTATTATTATTAAATATCCTGTGACATAATACATACATTTTATGTGTCATACTAAGTACTAGCTTTTGCCCGCGGCTTCGCCCGCGTGAATTTCGGTTTTTCACAAATCCTGAGGGATAAGTAGATTTCTGGTCCACCCGCCCCCCGCCGCGCGGCGGCGTACCGCGGTACCGCGTACGACGGGCGCAGGGCGCAGTGCGCAGGGCGCAGGGGTGCGCGGCGCGGGGAGTTCCGTGCAGCGCGAGCGTCGCGGTCGGCCGTCACGCGCAGCGAAAATACCTATCAGGGCGTTTTTTACCGATTTCAACACAACTCCTTTTTTGAAAGTCGGTTAAAAAAGTAGCCTATGTTACTCGTTGGTTAATCCTCTACTTGTCTGTGAAAGTCCCGTCAAAATCGGTTCAGCCGTTTCGAAGATTAGCCCGTTCAAACAGACAGACAGACAGACAAAAATTTTAAAAACGTGTGATTCGGTTATGGTATCGTTCAAATAACCATATGAGCTTAATATGTGGTAGTTATTTCGAAATTACAGACAGACACTTCAATTTTATTTATTAGTAGTATAGATAGGTGAATGGTTTTATAATGTTCTAACCCAACCTAACCTAACTTCCGATCTATACAAGATTAGTTTGTATGCGTACTACTCTTGTATAATTTGGAAGACCTTAATTAAAAAGTAATTTACAATATATACGCGACCAGTTTCACACCCTTGCGGTTTGGCTTTGTATAGAATGGAAATACACGTAACCGTGCACAAACTCCAAGGAAACACTCTATGTTATAGCTGTACTGACTTCGGCCCAAAACTTTTTGCAAAAGGTCAATGTTACGTAGGCGTAGCAGAGTGAAGTCTTTGGCCAGAATAGGTATATAAGACTTCAGCAATAGGTCTGGCAATATCAGAAAACATATTAGTGACATATGTATACATTTATGGTTTTAACTTCGTACGTAAGAATGATAACTCTATGTGTTATATATTAAAACCTTCCTGAAAGTATGTAGATTACGATAGTGAAACAATCATCAAAATCGGTTCATTAGTTGCGGAAATAATCGCGAACATACTTACATACATACATACATACATACATACATACATACATACATACATACATACGGGTCGAATACAGAACCTCCTTTTTTTGAAGTCGGTTAAAAAAAAGAAAATTCAGTTTTCATACATAGTAATTCAACTATTTTCGACTCTCCATGTTACACACCTTTGTGTAAAAACTGACATCGTTGCATTTTAAAGCATTACTTATGAATGGTCTTAATTTTAATTTATACGGTTTAGCCGGGTTAGCCGGTTCTATTCGAACCGGCTAACCACTAACAAACAAGGGGTTCAAAGAAAAGTAGTTAAGTAACTTGATAAATTAACTAATTTCATAAAGTTAGTTCCATAAAATTTTAAGGTTGCATAATTAGGAAGTTATAACAGGTATCTATTTAACATTATCTGCTATATCCTCATAAAATACTGTAGTAAATAAAGATAAAATGAAATAATTAATGTTGTGACTATGTGAATCATTCACATCTTTCACTTTTACCCCCTCCCTATTTTTTTTTCATCAAAAAGTAGTAACCCATGAAACGTCACTTTACTGCATCGAATTAAAAGACCAACTATAGATACCTAAATCTATAATTCAAAATAATCTATAATATAATAAAACTGTAACAGATCCAATTCTGTACATTGAAGATATTTTGAAAATTTTTATTGGAGGGCACTCTATAATCGATACTGAAGCCAAAACTGCAATTTTTTTCATTTTTGTCTGTCTGTCTGTCTGTCTGTCTGTCTGTCTGTCTGTCTGTCTGTCTGTCTGTCTGTATCTTGGCCGCGCATCACGCCGAAACTACTGAATGGATTCGAATGAAACTTGGTACGATTTGAGTTTATACTCCGAGGTAGGTTATAGGATACTTTTTATCCCGAAATTCAGCACGGTTCCCTTGGGAGAGGGGAAGAAAGTTAAAACGTGTATTTAGCTGTAATTCATTAACGGGTAGTTCGATTTAACTCATTCTTTTTTTGTTAGAAAGGTAGTACTTTAAGTATTGCCCCGTAAATATTTCAAGGTCATAGGTTTTTTAGTTTAGAAATGACAGACATTTATTGGGTTCCAATAACTTGGGACCCGGATCTTTGTATGTACGGCTTATTTTAAACTGGCGTGCGTTTCAATTTATCTTTGTCGTTCTGTCTATTTGTTCCAGCTAATCTCCGAAACGGCTGGATCGATTTTAATGGAACTTTCAATGTTATAAGGAGTAACAGGCTACATTTAGTTTAGGTACATAAAAGAATTATGGGATCCGATCCGATCCTATATAAAACCTATAAACACGCGAACGAAGTTGCGGGGGTCAGCTAGTAATAAATATAATTTCAAATGGTGAAACAATAAATACAATATAGTTAGGTTGTAATTTTACCTTGTGACGCAGCTAGGTCTAATTTCATTTTTTTTTTATATTTGGCAACGTTTAAAAGCAGAATTTTTGCCTGTCTATTTAATTTTTGTTACGCAAATTAGGTAGGTTATCCTTTATCCGGATTCATATCCCAAGATTAATAAGATTATACAATAAACAATAAGTAGGTACTGAAGAAAACGAATAACAATGCCAAATTGAATGGAACACTCAATACAAAAAAACAATTTAAAAACATTATTGATGGCTAGGGTGATCGTACCTATTAAGATATAAAAATACAAAAAAGGTTTTAACAATTAATCTAGTAGCCAAGACCTACGCTGAAAAGGACCTACGTGTAGGCCATTTAATCGCATTCGACGTATCGCAAGATACGTCATCGAAATCTTCAATGAAGAACCTTTAAGCGATGAAAAAAGTTCAGATTAATATTATAATGTGTATGCATATATTATTTTTGTATTTTCTACTTTTAATTATTATTATTATGCGATTATAAGTACATGAATAATAAATAAAAATAATAAAGGCCATTGTTTTATTAATATTTATTTTATTAGATAACTGCACCAAAAAATATATAATAAACGATTCGTTTTAATACATACCTAATAATACATTTTAGTTCTAATATATATTAAATAAACTGAATAAACATACCTATTCCATTCAAAATATCATAGGTGCATTTAATCTTAAGCTAAATCTCAAGATACGAGTCATTACGTCGTATCATGTATACATTTTGAGGAATTATATCTGTCATATTGAAAAGTCACTTTGAAACTTCAAAGTTCATTGTTTACATCAAACTGTTACGAAAATTTTGTGAAATACATAGCAGTAATCTAAAAAATAAGTGATAATAAAACCGGTCAAGTGCGTGGCGGGCCACGCGCAGTGTAGGGTTCCGTAGTCACAATCCTCGAAAAACAGATATAACTCCTTAACCTGTGAACCCTACTTAGCCGTGATAGTTTTCCTTTAAAATTGATTATATACCCTACTGCTGTGAATTTTTTCAAGTTCCTATATACTGCCATTTGGCTGATAGAGGGGGGGGACACTTGACTCTAATAAAAATTTGCACTTTAAAACATCATATTTTACAAACGGATCTAGAAATCGAAAAATGATATTCCCACACCCACAGTATTTTTAAAAGACCTATTCAACGATACCCCACACTATGGGGTAGACGAGAAAAAAAATATTCATCCCCACTTTACATGTAGGGGAGCTACCCTAAAAAAAAATATTTATCAAAATTTTATTTCACCACTTTGTCGGCGTGATTAATATTTATACTCATGCCAAATTACGGATTTCTAGCACTAATAGTCTCTGCGATTAACCGAGGACGGACGGACAGACGGACAGACGGACAGACGGACAGACGGACAGACGGACAGACGGACGGACATGGCGAAACTATAAGGGTTCCTTGTTTACTACGGAACCCTAAAAAGTAGTGCTAGAAAAATAGTTACAAAATTACGTTCGTTTTGTGCTGAAGAATGTGAAGAAAGAACAAATTATATCTAATTAAATAAAATATATTAAGCTGACGGCAATGACAACTTTGTGTTGTCAGCTTCATGTGAAAAATTTCCATACCCAGTGAAGCCATCAGGCATCGTCAGATATTGGTTAAAACGGCCTCTCAATTATTATAAAAAATACTAGAATGTGGACTAAGGTATGAGTACTTTGGCCATATTATGAGAAACACCAAATATGACCTCCTGCAGCTCATAATTCAGGACAAAATAGCCGGAAGAAATCCACCTGGCCGTAGAAGAACGTCCTGGCTAAAGAATTTACGCAAATGGTACGGGAAAAGTACCCGTTCCCTAGCCCTAATGGTTGCCAACCTCCGATAGGAGACGGCACTACAAGAAGAAGAAGGACTAATAATTTCAAGACAACATTTTTAATTATTTCAGGTGTTTCGAAACAAAAATATTAAAATCTGGTCCAAGATGCTTTTCAAGCTGTAACGGAGGCTACGTGGAAGTCATATTGTGAACACGTTGAGAGATTTCAGAATGACGACGATGAATTAGAGAATTATAATATAGTTATTGATAGCGACAGTGACACATCATCTGACAGCAATGCATTGAAATTTTAAGATATAGAAGAACACGTCTTGATAGATCACTCTTATTCGAGATGTGAATAATAAACCTATCAATCCTAATAGTTTTTTATCTTTGTTTTATTCCATCTCCTAACATCTCCATGCCGTACTAATCTAAACGACGTCTGGTTTTTTTTACCCGACTACGGCAAAGCCAAAAGGAAGGTTGTGGCCGATTTTTGTTTGAGATTCTGTGTACTAATGTAGCGCCTAAACTGCTGGACCAATTTTGATGAATGGGGTGTCTTGATCGATTCGTTGTTATGATCAGGGTGACATAGGCTACATTTTATTTACAAAAAAATCGAGAAGTCAGTTTTGCGCGGCTTTCTAGATTTTAAAATTAGTTTCGGATAGGCATAACAGATGGCACCACTAGCTGCTTGCCCCGCGCTTTTGCCCACTAAATTATTATTAAATTATTAAGCGCAGTCGGGTTTTAGTTCACGAACTTTACTTGTACTTAGTAGATGTATTAAATAAATTATTTTATTTTAACCGCTCAGCTGCCGCAGCTATATCTATATCTATACTAATAAATAAAATTGAAGTGTCTGTCTGTAATATCGAAATAACTACCTCATATTAAGCTCATATGGTTATTTGAACGCTACCATAACCGAATCACACGTTTTTAAAATTTTTGTCTGTCTGTCTGTCTGTCTGTCTGTCTGTCTGTCTGTTTGAACGGGCTAATCTTCGGAACGGCTGAACCGATTTTGACGGGACCTTCACATACAAGTAGAGAATTAACCAGGGAGTAACATAGGCTACTTTTTTAACCGACTTTCAAAAAAGGTGGAGTTGTGTTTTTCTACCTATGTACACCGATATCTCCGAGATTTCTGAACCGATTTGCGTATTTTTTTTTTAATCGATAGAGAAACATTGCGACCCTGTTCTATAAAAAATTTGGATTCCAACTCCTCAATCCTGATGCTGTAGGGGACCTAATCCCCAAAACTAAAGGGTTTTAGAAACTTTCGGTTATTTAAATTGATATTGGGGGTACCAATTAAAGACTTTATCGTTGAATTAACTCGAGTAGGTACATATCCAACTCCTCAACCCTGATGCTGTAAGGAATTGTATTCCGAAATCGTGGGGATCCCACGGGATTTTTCCGTTTTGGGGACGGGTTTCTACAGATAAGCTACTTTTTGTTCTGGAAAATCAAAAGTTCCCACGGGATTTTTAAAAACCTAAATCCACACGGGCGAAGCCGTGGGCATCAGCTAGTCTATACTAATAAATAAAATTGAAGTGTCTGTCTGTAATATCGAAATAACTACCTCATATTAAGCTCTTATGGTTATTTGAACGCTACCATAACCGAATCACACGTTTTTAAAATTTTTGTCTGTCTGTCTGTCTGTCTGTCTGTCTGTCTGTCTGTCTGTTTGAACGGGCTAAACTTCGGAACGGCTGAACCGATTTTGACGGGACCTTCACATACAAGTCGAGAATTAACCAGGGAGTAACATAGGCTACTTTTTTAACCGACTTTTAAAAAAGGAGGAGTTGTGTTTTTCTACCTATGTACACCGATATCTCCGAGATTTCTGAACCGATTTGCGTAATTTTTTTTTTAATCGATAGAGAAACATTGCGACCCTGTTCTATAAAAAATTTAGATTCCAACTCCTCAATCCTGATGCTGTAGGGGACCTAATCCCCAAAACTAATGGGTTTTAGAAACTTTCGGTTATTTAAATTGATATTGGGGGTACCAATTAAAGACTTTATCGTTGAATGAACTCGAGTAGGTACATATCTAACTCCTCAACCCTGATGCTGTAAGGAATTGTATTCCGAAATCCGGATTTTTCCGTTTTGGGGACGGGTTTCTACTTTCTACAGATAAGCTAATTTTTGTTCTGGAAAATCAAAAGTTCCCACGGGATTTTTAAAAACCTAAATCCACACGGGCGAAGCCGTGGGCATCATCTAGTTAATAAATAAAATTGAAGTGTCTGTCTGTAATATCGAAATAACTACCTCATATTAAGCTCATATGGTTATTTGAACGATACTATAACCGAATCACACGTTTTTAAAATTTTTGTCTGTCTGTCTGTCTGTCTGTCTGTCTGTCTGTCTGTCTGTTTGAACGGGCTAATCTTTGGAACGGCTGAACCGATTTTGACGGGACTTTCACATACAAGTAGAGAATTAACCAGGGAGTAACATAGGCTACTTTTTTAACCGACTTTAAAAAAAGGAGGAGTTGTGTTTTTCTACCTATGTACACCGATATCTCCGAGATTTCTGAACCGATTTGCGTAATTTTTTTTTTAATCGATAGAGAAACATTGCGACCCTGTTCTATAAAAAATTTAGATTCCAACTCCTCAATCCTGATGCTGTAGGGGACCTAATCCCCAAAACTAATGGGTTTTAGAAACTTTCGGTTATTTAAATTGATATTGGGGGTACCAATTAAAGACTTTATCGTTGAATGAACTCGAGTAGGTACATATCCAACTCCTCAACCCTGATGCTGTAAGGAATTGTATTCCGAAATCCGAATTTTTCCGTTTTGGGGACGGGTTTCTACTTTCTACAGATAAGCTAATTTTTGTTCTGGAAAATCAAAAGTTCCCACGGGATTTTTAAAAACCTAAATCCACACGGGCGAAGCCGTGGGCATCATCTAGTTAATAAATAAAATTGAAGTGTCTGTCTGTAATATCGAAATAACTACCTCATATTAAGCTCATATGGTTATTTGAACGATACTATAACCGAATCACACGTTTTTAAAATTTTTGTCTGTCTGTCTGTCTGTCTGTCTGTCTGTCTGTCTGTCTGTCTGTTTGAACGGGCTAATCTTTGGAACGGCTGAACCGATTTTGACGGGACTTTCACATACAAGTAGAGAATTAACCAGGGAGTAACATAGGCTACTTTTTTAACCGACTTTCAAAAAAGGAGGAGTTGTGTTTTTCTACCTATGTACACCGATATCTCCGAGATTTCTGAACCGATTTGCGTATTTTTTTTTTTAATCGATAGAGAAACATTGCGACACTGTCCTACAAAAAATTTGGATTTTAACTCCTCAATCCTGATGCTGTAGGGGATCTGATCCCCAAAACTAATGGGATTTAGGCACTGTCGGTTATTTAAATTGATATTGGGGATACCAATTAAATACTTTATTGTTGAATGACCTCGAGTAGGTACATGTCCAACTCCTCAACCCTGATGCTGTAAGGAATTGCATTCCGAAATCGTAAGGATCCCACGGAATTTTTCCGTTTTGTGGACGGGTTACTACTTACTACAGATAGGATACTTTTTGTTCTGGAAAATCAAAGTTCCCACGAGATTTTTACAAACCTAAATACACACGGGCGAAGCCGTGGGCATCATCTAGTTGTGTAATATGAGTCAACTGCTAACCAACTCGTCATAATACACGCCACGTATACCTAAAATGAGCTCTGAGAAAGGACTGAAGTTTGAACGGAAAAACGGCAAGATCTACTGTCGCTGTGTATGTTGTTCTCGTTTTTCATATAGTTTGTTTGTTTGTCCCTGCAAACAATTTTATACCTTAAAATGCCGAAAAATAAAACTTAAAAACTCGTTCAGACATAATAATTATGTCTTTTTAGCAGTTAACGGAGGTTTTGAAAAAAGACATAATATATATGTCTTTTGGCCAGTTGAGCGGATAAGTATATGTATAAAATTTAAAAAATAGGGTATAAATAATTATATTTATCTTCTTCTTTCTTGGTAATGGAAAATCTTTTTTCCATATCCTGAAACGCACCTACTTAACTTTAAATGTATAGTAGGTACTACTACTACTATAGAAAAGTATTGAGCAAACTTAAAGAGATCAAGATGAAAGACTGAATTGCGATTACGCAAATAATAGAATGATTATGATAATTAAAATTATTATAATTATAAAATTTCTTTTTTTTCCCAAATTTAGTGTCATGTCCTTACAGTAGCAACACACACACACACACGCGCACAGCCACGCCAAAAATGATTGTCGTAAATTATAGTACGAGCACATCCATTGATTATTAATTTATCAATGAGAATTTCCTCCGTCCCGCGTCCCGCAGACCATGGGAGAGCCAAGTTAATGGCGGTATAGGTATAAGAAAGGATTTTTGAAAATTCAACCCTTGATAGGGTTTTAAATAGGGGTTCAATGTTTGTATGAGATTTATATGAATCGACACGGACAAAGTCGCGGGCATCAGCTAGTGTGATAATATATTGAGAGTTTTAGGGCCTGTTTCACCACCTTCTGATAAGTGTCGGATAGCCTAAACGTAAGTTTTGTCACTTCCTTACTTTATCACACATTTCACACATTTCAGTAGGTACCTGCAAATTTTGATAATGCAAATGTTTTTTTTTTATAATGTATAATGTAATTCTAATATGTTTGATATAAATTCTGTCCAATTCCTATACAGTATTCAAATATTCTTATAACATCATCATAACTATTGTATATTAATCATAGTATTTTATTTTGAAATTTAGCAACGCCCTGTTAGGGTCTCATGTTCATGCATGCTAGTATAATACATTAATCTATAATTATGTATATTTAGTAAGTAAGGCATGTACATGAAAGCTACAAATAAATAAAATAAAAAAATAAAAATATGTCAAGTGATAAAGACAACAGTTGTAGATAGCTATCCGACACTTATCAGAAGGTGGTGAAACAGGCCCGTAGTTTTTTAATTTTTTCTTGTTTAGCCATAGGAAGTTCCAGTAAGATTTGTACAGTAGAGTGTACGTAAATTTCAGATTCCCAGCAGTGAACGTGTGGGACAAGGAGTCGATCATGAAGACCCACACCGCCGTGCAGTACAGCTTCCGCTGCCAGCTGGAGTACCAGCTGCAGATGATACAGGTGTGAGGTTGACCCGAACAGCATCTTCACAATATTCATTATTCACCACCTGTCTCTTAAACTACTAATCTATACTATAATCTATACTAATAAATAAAATTGAAGTGTCTGTCTGTAATATCGAAATAACTACCTCATATTAAGCTCATATGGTTATTTGAACGATACTATAACCGAATCACACGTTTTTAAAATTTTTGTCTGTCTGTCTGTCTGTCTGTCTGTTTGAACGGGCTAATCTTTGGAACGGCTGAACCGATTTTGACGGGACTTTCACATACAAGTAGAGAATTAACCAGGGAGTAACATAGGCTACTTTTTTAACCGACTTTCAAAAAAGGAGGAGTTGTGTTTTTCTACCTATGTACACCGATATCTCCGAGATTTCTGAACCGATTTGCGTAATTTATTTTTTTTAATCGATAGAGAAACATTGCGACGCTGTCCTACAAAAAATTTGGATTCCAACTCCTCAATCCTGATGCTGTAGGGGATCTGATCCCCAAAACTAATGGGATTTAGGCACTGTCGGTTATTTAAATTGATATTGGGGATACCAATTAAAGACTTTATTGTTGAATGACCTCGAGTAGGTACATGTCCAACTCCTCAACCCTGATGCTGTAAGGAATTGCATTCCGAAATCGTAAGGATCCCACGGAATTTTTCCGTTTTGTGGACGGGTTACTACTTACTACAGATAGGCTACTTTTTGTTCTGGAAAATTAAAGTTCCCACGAGATTTTTACAAACCTAAATACACACGGGCGAAGCCGTGGGCATCATCTATTATCTATTATATTATAATAATAAAGCGGAAGAGTTTGTTTGTTTGAACGCGCTAATCTCAGGAACTACTGGACCGATTTCAAAAATTCTTTCACCGTTGGATATGTACGTGATCCCTGAGTGCTATAGGCTATATATTATGTACCACGGGCGAAGCCGGGGCGGACCGCTAGTATTAAATAAAACTCCGAAAAAGAATATTCACCCTTTTTCTTTATAAATCTATGATATAATATTTTCATTGCAGTTTTGAGTCACATATTTTGTGTGACCCCTAGTGTGACGTCACGTATTTTGCAATTTTACATCTAGACATTGAATTAAAACAGCAGTTACGAATATTTTTTTTTATATTTCGTGTTTTAATAGTACCTACTTTAAGACGCCGGCGAACACCGCGCGCAAATCCAATTCAAGGCGCTCGCTAGAACCGGCCGGTATATTGCTATCTCTCTCTGTCTCTACACATCGGCGCCGTGCTTCCCGCGATAGCAATATTAGCGGTCACAATTTGTTAAACATTTGATCTTGGTCCATAAATATCAAAAATGATGAATGAAAAATTGTTGTGTTTTTCACCTCGTGTTGTTATTTTGTAACTTGACAATATAAGCTATGCTCCTGATCAATTATTAGGTAAGATATCGTTGATTTTAATATCAAACAAATAAAGAGAAAACATGCCGTTTATGTCGTGAAAATGTGCAAAACGCAGTTCACTTTCATTTCGTTTTAGGAAGGTATTTTGGAAACATATATATCCAGGAACCTAGATAAATACAATTTGAATCCAAATAATCGCATAATATGGTGGAAATATTCTCAAATTACAAATTCATTATTTTCGTATTACGTTTGTATGGACAATTCGTCCTCCGCCGGAGCCTTATATACACTGCTTATATATATAAAATTTTGAAATGTGACGTCGCAAAATGTAGGGCCCCTCCCACACTGTCACACAATGTCACATTTCGTCGACCCCCTCCCCTTAACGTGTGACGTAATTTATGGATGGCCCCATAGACGTCCAGTAACTTCCGAGGATCCGCGTTGTAAATTCCACGGAGACGTCATATGACGTCGTATAGATCGACCAGAATCTCATGAAAAATAGGGAAATTAAATTTTTTAGTAAGCAACACTAGGTTAACTCGGCTGCCCTAGTGATAAACAAAGTAATTACATTCAGAACACATTACCTGGGATCGTTTCACGAATCGAAAAATCAGGTAAATACAAAAACAAAGTAATCAACATCTAATTACTTTGTTTTTGTGTTGTGCTTGTTGTTTACTTGGTTTTTGCATTTATATTCCGGGTTAGTGAGTGCAGTTACTTTGTTTGGGCAATTTAAATTTCAGTAAACGGTACAAGTTATTTGAATATACATTAAACTGTGGTAAAAAATTACTCGACATAAAACTTTTGTTAATGCAAAAAGTCAATTTCACAAAAAATGTCAGTTACTTTGTTTATCGCTAGGGCAGCCGTAGTGTTGCTATCCTTGGAATTTCATTTCCCTATTTTTCATGAGATTCTGGTCGATCTATACTCGTTGTTTGTTGCCAGTGTATGGTGTGTATGTGGAGCGGGGCCTTAGAGAGCTGCAGCCCCGAGCTGCTGCTGCGCGCCGCGTCAGCGCTGCCCGACGCTGCGCAGCAGGAGCGCGCGCTGGACGCGGCAGCACAGCTCCTGAAGACCAACGAGCTGGACGAGAACTGCTCCCTTGACGGTGAGCGACCGTGTCATCTATGTTGTTGCATGCAAATAATTAATTACAATCAGCCACTAGATGGCAAAAATCTATGATAGCCTAGTGGTTAGGATGACCGACTTCTAATCGGAGGTCGTGGGTTCGATCCCGGGCACGCACCTCTAACTTTTCGGAGTTATGTGCGTTTTAAGTATTTAAATATCACTTGCTTTAACGGTGAAGGAAAACATCGTGAGGAAACCTGCATGCCTGAGAGTTCTCCATAACGTTCTCAAAGGTGTGTGAAGTCTGCCAATCCGCTTGGCCAGCGTGGTAGACTATGGCCAAAACCCTTCTCACTCTGAGAGGAGACCCGTGCTCTGTAGTGAGCCGATAATGGGTTGATCATGATGATGATGACTAGATGGCGCGACAGACGGCCATGTTTGTTTGCGAAGCGTCTGACAGTCGAGAGGTTAGCGAGCAACTTCAGCATGTCGTTTTTCGTGTCACCCTGTGCTTTCGCATCATAATTATTCACTCTCATATTTTTTTCATAACGCGCCTAATGGGGTATAATTTCGAAAAAATCGGGGTGTTATTTTATTTGTAACATCTCCGCCATCACTTGTCAGGCATAGGTAGGCTCTTCACCATCACTTGTCAGGCATGGGTAACACCTTCACCATCACTTGTCATCAAAAAAGGTTGTCTGCAAATTTGGTTTACTTACGATAATTTTACGTGATAACGTCATAAGAAAACATTGCCTCTTTATCGCTTGTTCCGTGTTCTCGCTTGCACACTCGGCTAGGCGGAACGTAACAATGAGTCATGCTTTTTTTGCGTGCGGCCGGCGTTCATCGATTTATAAGACGTTATCACGTCAAAATAAATCTTCACCATCACTTGTCAGGTATGGGTAACATCTTCACCATCACTTGTCAGGCATGTGTAACATCTTCACCATCACTTGTCAGGCATGGGTAACATCTTCACCATCACTTATCAGGTATGGGTATTATCTACACCATCACTTGTCAGGCATGTGTAACATTTTCTTCGCCACTTGTCAGGCATGGGTAACACCTTCACCATCACTTATCAGGTATGGGTATTATCTACACCATCACTTGTCAGGCATGTGTAACATTTTCTTCGCCACTTGTCAGGCATGGGTAACACCTTCACCATCACTTATCAGGTATGGGTATTATCTACACCATCACTTGTCAGGCATGTGTAACGTTGTTCACTCGTCAGGCATGGAGCGGTGCTGGTCGTACCTGTCGGCGATGTGGGGCGCGCTGAGCATGGGCGCGGTGGAGGGCGCGGGCTGCGCGCGCGAGGTGCTGCTGCACGCGTGCGCCGCCATCGACGCGCTGTCGCGCGCGCTCGCCGCGGACGCGTCCGCGCTCTCGCACGCCACGCAAGTAAGACCCGACCCGACACAACCCGACCCAACCCGACCCCACCCAGACCGATTCGATCTGATCGAACCAAATCCGCCCCGACGCAATTTGGTCTGACCCGATCGGACACAACCCGATCCACAATGAACTTTTCCCTTGGGGGCCGTTCAAATATTACGTAAGCAGATTTATTACAATTATTTACCCCCCCATCCCTCTTGTCAGCAAAAGTAAGCAAAGCTCTTACCCCCTCCCACCATGCTTACGTAAACATTTTTCAATTAAAAATGTATTTTTTTATATTATAATTATAATGTTATACTTAATTATAATTTTAAAAATAAGAAAATTGATTAAAGGATAGAGATTAGATTTTACTGATACACTGTGGCCAATTCTGTTGTACACAATCTCTAAACCTAAACTAAATTGACAGGTTTAAAAATAGTGCTATCCCCTTCAGCAGGGAGGATTGTGAAAGAGACAGGAATATATTTAGACCTGTCATTTTAGTTTAGATTTAGAGATTGTGTACAACAGAATCGGCCACATTGTGGCTAATTCTGTTGTACACAATCTCTAAACCTAAACTAAAATGACAGGTCTAAATATATTGCTATCCTTTTCCGCAGTGAGCACTGTGAAAGAGATAGGAATAAATTTAGACCTGTCATGTTAGTTTAGGTTTAGAAATGAGTACAACAGAATTGGCCACAGTATTTAACATAGAGTAAGGGACAAAAAATTATAATCTTACGAACATAACAAACTTAATGATGACTTAATCATTATCTAGACTCCCCTACCCCCCATGTCATCCAAAATAAGCAAAACAAAGACCCCCCCCCCTATAGTGATTACGTAACACTTGATCGGTCCCTTGAGGAAAATCCATCGTGGATACCACTGGCCTCGGGGGTCGGGGGGCATGACGGTTACCGGACTCGTGGCGACTTAAACAGTCACGGAGTTTCATCCATTGAAAAATTAATAGTAGTAGAGGCGCCCTAATCTACTATACAACGTCAGTTTTACTTTGTGCAAAAACCGAAACACGTGTCAAATATTTTTACATTTGGAATAGTTTTACTAAATTTTGAAAACATATAATGTAAACTTACGAAGTTATAAGCTTCTTGTTTTGCGTCAATGTCCTCAAAAAAAATGGTCACCCCAACTCGCAAACCATCATCACCTTGACTCGCGAGTTGAATGACCGCGCGCTGTATGCCGATCGTCAGCTGATGCGCGTTTCAACCACTGTGCCTAAGCTTGCAGAATTTTAAAATATTTTTGGACAAAATTATAACACAATATAAAATAGTTGGATTCGATTCTGTTACTGATTCTGAGCAAACTACTTTCAGGTTTTGCTTCAAGTAAAACTAACGTTGTATAAAAATAAGTCGGGTTTTCCTTCCTGACGCTATAACTCCAGAACGCACGAACCGATTTCCACGGTTTTGCATTCGTTGGAAAGGTCTCGGGCTCCGTGAGGTTTATGGCAAAGAAAATTCAGGAAAAATTTCAACAGAAAAGCGGGAAAATCTTTTTTTACAAAAATACATACAATCCTAAATTTTCATTCTTCTACGATCAACCCTTATTTTTTAATTGCGATATTAGTACTTTGATGACCGGGTAGGTTGCACTGATGTCAGTATGTCACCGGGCAGGACGACGTCTGCCGGGTCCGCTAGTGTCCTATAGAAAAAAGTGGATCGGAAAATAGCTCAAGCTTATCAAAATTTTCATAAGTGTGTAAGAGACAACACTACATTTTCGACATAATAATAAAACAGTTTGCGGCAGACTAAAGACAAAAGATGGCCTCCCTAAAATGTATACATGAAACTCACACACGCACAACTTGAGACATCACAATGAACACGCGCCATTTTATGTTTTCTGATTGTGCGTGTATGATACCTAATCTAAGCGTGTGTGAGTGTATTTTTGACACGTTTTTAAAGTAGGTATGGCGCCTCCACTACTATTAATTTCTCAATGGTTTCATCTCAACGCATACGGATGACGTCACAGGAATAGTCTACAAACTCTGGCAGCGGGTGTCACCTCATAGGGAACTAAATACTTCATACGTCGTCGAAGATATATGCTGGAACAGTAATAGGGGAACTATAGTTGCTCCATACCACAGTACACAGATATATAACCAGTAGTGAAACTACCTACAAACGTTCGAAACGGCTCACTCACACAAACATGCGCATCGACGAGACCATTTAGCGGCAGTCGCTACTGACATTCACGCGAAAACCCGGTAGGGGTCTCGTCAATGTTCGTGTTAGTGAGCCGTTTCGAACGTTTGTGGGTAGTTTCAGTACTGGTTGTAATCTGTTTACTGTGTCCATACGCCGTTGAAAGCATGCCGGACCTAGTTCCGACTACGTTAAATGTGTCTGAACACCAAAAATTTAGTCGAGTCGATCTATTTTTAACCCCCGACGCAGAAACGACGGGGTGTTATAAGTTTGACGTGTCTGTGTGTCTGTGTGTGTGTGTATGCGTGCGTGCGTGCGTGCGTGTCTGTCTGTTCCCATGTAGCGCTCAAACGGGTGAACCGATTTGAATGCGGTTTTTTTTGTTTGAAAGTTGAATTAGTCGAGAGTATTGTTAGCTATGTTTGATGAAAATCGGTCCAACATGGCCGCCGCTACAAAATGGCGGATTACATATTTTATCACAACGCCTTCAATATGGGTATCAAATGAAAGGGCTTGACTAGTAGAATAGCACTATGCAAATCCAAGATGGCCGCCACCACAAAATGGCGAATGTCGGGGTTTTTTTTTTAATTTATACTTGTTTCCAGTCATCGGAACAGCCCCACGAGCTGAACCAACTCCACGAGGCGATACAGACGAGCTGCTCGACGCTGCAGCAGCAGCTGAAGGCCGTGAGGAGGCGCCTGCCGCCCGGCGTGATGCTGCACGCGCTGCCCATCGACATGCAGGTGATACTGCACTCTATCCTAACGAGATAACGTTCAGTTTACTCTGACAATATTGTGACATGCAGGTGATACTGCACTCTATCTTAACGAGATAAGGTTCAGTTTACTCTGACAATATTGCGACATGCAAGTGATACTGCACAAGGAGGCAAAATCTTTACTCTGATGATAGTGTGTCATACATACAAGTTTGCACGCACTACTCATTGATATACTCGTACACGTGATGCTGCACTCTATCACAATGAGTCAAGGTCTGTTTTACTAAGTTACTAAATCATAAAATAAAATTCGATTACCCGGTATAGTCCAGTCATTTTAGAAACTTCACCTCGGAATTCGAGATACCCAGCTGTAAATACTTGTATATTGACACCCTAAAAGTTGTCTCAAAACCTACATATGGTAGGGTGTACGCTACTATTGAATTTCAAGGTCAAAGGTCACAAAAATCGGTTTTTTGCGCTTTTTTTGTAAATATCTCATTCCCTATGGGTTTTTGCTATTTGTATTTAATACGAATATTGTAGAATACAAAAGTCTCTACAAATTTTGTTTAAAAAAATTTTTCATACGGTGAACCGTTTTCGAGATAGAGGGCGGAGAGCGCGCGGTCACAGCATCACAGGTCAATGACTGGACTAGTAGGGATAGTCGGATTTTAGTTTATGACCTTTTTAATCGACTTCCATAAAAGGAGGAAAACTGACACGCGACGATCGCTCGACTACGACATGCATGTGCGAATAAAAATTATTTTTATACTCTGTAGTGGCTTTCGAAGTTGCTTTTTTTTAAATTCTTGATTCTCGTTTCCAGCTGGTGGAGCGTCTCCGAGGCGACAGCTGCGTGGCGCTGTGGCGCGCCGCCCGCGCCACGTCCCTGGCGGCGCGCGCGGCGTGCGCGTGCGCGGCCACGGCCGGCGAGCGAGGCGAGGGCGCGCCGCTGCCGCTGCAGGCGCTCGCCGCCATATGGAGCGCGGCCATCGACAAGATATACCAGCAGGTACGGAACATTGTCCCTGGCGGCGCGCGCGGCGTGCGCGTGCGCGGCCACGGCCGGCGAGCGAGGCGAGGGCGCGCCGCTGCCGCTGCAGGCGCTCGCCGCCATATGGAGCGCGGCCATCGACAAGATATACCAGCAGGTACGGAACATTGTCCCTGGCGGCGCGCGCGGCGTGCGCGTGCGCGGCCACGGCCGGCGAGCGAGGCGAGGGCGCGCCGCTGCCGCTGCAGGCGCTCGCCGCCATATGGAGCGCGGCCATCGACAAGATATACCAGCAGGTACGGAACATTGTCCCTGGCGGCGCGCGCGGCGTGCGCGTGCGCGGCCACGGCCGGCGAGCGAGGCGAGGGCGCGCCGCTGCCGCTGCAGGCGCTCGCCGCCATATGGAGCGCGGCCATCGACAAGATATACCAGCAGGTACGGAACATTGTCCCTGGCGGCGCGCGCGGCGTGCGCGTGCGCGGCCACGGCCGGCGAGCGAGGCGAGGGCGCGCCGCTGCCGCTGCAGGCGCTCGCCGCCATATGGAGCGCGGCCATCGACAAGATATACCAGCAGGTACGGAACATTGTCCCTGGCGGCGCGCGCGGCGTGCGCGTGCGCGGCCACGGCCGGCGAGCGAGGCGAGGGCGCGCCGCTGCCGCTGCAGGCGCTCGCCGCCATATGGAGCGCGGCCATCGACAAGATATACCAGCAGGTACGGAACATTGTCCCTGGCGGCGCGCGCGGCGTGCGCGTGCGCGGCCACGGCCGGCGAGCGAGGCGAGGGCGCGCCGCTGCCGCTGCAGGCGCTCGCCGCCATATGGAGCGCGGCCATCGACAAGATATACCAGCAGGTACGGAACATTGTCCCTGGCGGCGCGCGCGGCGTGCGCGTGCGCGGCCACGGCCGGCGAGCGAGGCGAGGGCGCGCCGCTGCCGCTGCAGGCGCTCGCCGCCATATGGAGCGCGGCCATCGACAAGATATACCAGCAGGTACGGAACATTGTCCCTGGCGGCGCGCGCGGCGTGCGCGTGCGCGGCCACGGCCGGCGAGCGAGGCGAGGGCGCGCCGCTGCCGCTGCAGGCGCTCGCCGCCATATGGAGCGCGGCCATCGACAAGATATACCAGCAGGTACGGAACATTGTCCCTGGCGGCGCGCGCGGCGTGCGCGTGCGCGGCCACGGCCGGCGAGCGAGGCGAGGGCGCGCCGCTGCCGCTGCAGGCGCTCGCCGCCATATGGAGCGCGGCCATCGACAAGATATACCAGCAGGTACGGAACATTGTCCCTGGCGGCGCGCGCGGCGTGCGCGTGCGCGGCCACGGCCGGCGAGCGAGGCGAGGGCGCGCCGCTGCCGCTGCAGGCGCTCGCCGCCATATGGAGCGCGGCCATCGACAAGATATACCAGCAGGTACGGAACATTGTCCCTGGCGGCGCGCGCGGCGTGCGCGTGCGCGGCCACGGCCGGCGAGCGAGGCGAGGGCGCGCCGCTGCCGCTGCAGGCGCTCGCCGCCATATGGAGCGCGGCCATCGACAAGATATACCAGCAGGTACGGAACATTGTCCCTGGCGGCGCGCGCGGCGTGCGCGTGCGCGGCCACGGCCGGCGAGCGAGGCGAGGGCGCGCCGCTGCCGCTGCAGGCGCTCGCCGCCATATGGAGCGCGGCCATCGACAAGATATACCAGCAGGTACGGAACATTGTCCCTGGCGGCGCGCGCGGCGTGCGCGTGCGCGGCCACGGCCGGCGAGCGAGGCGAGGGCGCGCCGCTGCCGCTGCAGGCGCTCGCCGCCATATGGAGCGCGGCCATCGACAAGATATACCAGCAGGTACGGAACATTGTCCCTGGCGGCGCGCGCGGCGTGCGCGTGCGCGGCCACGGCCGGCGAGCGAGGCGAGGGCGCGCCGCTGCCGCTGCAGGCGCTCGCCGCCATATGGAGCGCGGCCATCGACAAGATATACCAGCAGGTACGGAACATTGTCCCTGGCGGCGCGCGCGGCGTGCGCGTGCGCGGCCACGGCCGGCGAGCGAGGCGAGGGCGCGCCGCTGCCGCTGCAGGCGCTCGCCGCCATATGGAGCGCGGCCATCGACAAGATATACCAGCAGGTACGGAACATTGTCCCTGGCGGCGCGCGCGGCGTGCGCGTGCGCGGCCACGGCCGGCGAGCGAGGCGAGGGCGCGCCGCTGCCGCTGCAGGCGCTCGCCGCCATATGGAGCGCGGCCATCGACAAGATATACCAGCAGGTACGGAACATTGTCCCTGGCGGCGCGCGCGGCGTGCGCGTGCGCGGCCACGGCCGGCGAGCGAGGCGAGGGCGCGCCGCTGCCGCTGCAGGCGCTCGCCGCCATATGGAGCGCGGCCATCGACAAGATATACCAGCAGGTACGGAACATTGTCCCTGGCGGCGCGCGCGGCGTGCGCGTGCGCGGCCACGGCCGGCGAGCGAGGCGAGGGCGCGCCGCTGCCGCTGCAGGCGCTCGCCGCCATATGGAGCGCGGCCATCGACAAGATATACCAGCAGGTACGGAACATTGTCCCTGGCGGCGCGCGCGGCGTGCGCGTGCGCGGCCACGGCCGGCGAGCGAGGCGAGGGCGCGCCGCTGCCGCTGCAGGCGCTCGCCGCCATATGGAGCGCGGCCATCGACAAGATATACCAGCAGGTACGGAACATTGTCCCTGGCGGCGCGCGCGGCGTGCGCGTGCGCGGCCACGGCCGGCGAGCGAGGCGAGGGCGCGCCGCTGCCGCTGCAGGCGCTCGCCGCCATATGGAGCGCGGCCATCGACAAGATATACCAGCAGGTACGGAACATTGTCCCTGGCGGCGCGCGCGGCGTGCGCGTGCGCGGCCACGGCCGGCGAGCGAGGCGAGGGCGCGCCGCTGCCGCTGCAGGCGCTCGCCGCCATATGGAGCGCGGCCATCGACAAGATATACCAGCAGGTACGGAACATTGTCCCTGGCGGCGCGCGCGGCGTGCGCGTGCGCGGCCACGGCCGGCGAGCGAGGCGAGGGCGCGCCGCTGCCGCTGCAGGCGCTCGCCGCCATATGGAGCGCGGCCATCGACAAGATATACCAGCAGGTACGGAACATTGTCCCTGGCGGCGCGCGCGGCGTGCGCGTGCGCGGCCACGGCCGGCGAGCGAGGCGAGGGCGCGCCGCTGCCGCTGCAGGCGCTCGCCGCCATATGGAGCGCGGCCATCGACAAGATATACCAGCAGGTACGGAACATTGTCCCTGGCGGCGCGCGCGG
This sequence comes from Melanargia galathea, assembly GCA_920104075.1. NCBI lineage: Eukaryota > Metazoa > Arthropoda > Insecta > Lepidoptera > Nymphalidae > Melanargia > Melanargia galathea. The sequence continues at coordinate 8,994,808 of OV049878.1, forward strand.
CGTGCGCGTGCGCGGCCACGGCCGGCGAGCGAGGCGAGGGCGCGCCGCTGCCGCTGCAGGCGCTCGCCGCCATATGGAGCGCGGCCATCGACAAGATATACCAGCAGGTACGGAACATTGTCCCTGGCGGCGCGCGCGGCGTGCGCGTGCGCGGCCACGGCCGGCGAGCGAGGCGAGGGCGCGCCGCTGCCGCTGCAGGCGCTCGCCGCCATATGGAGCGCGGCCATCGACAAGATATACCAGCAGGTACGGAACATTGTCCCTGGCGGCGCGCGCGGCGTGCGCGTGCGCGGCCACGGCCGGCGAGCGAGGCGAGGGCGCGCCGCTGCCGCTGCAGGCGCTCGCCGCCATATGGAGCGCGGCCATCGACAAGATATACCAGCAGGTACGGAACATTGTCCCTGGCGGCGCGCGCGGCGTGCGCGTGCGCGGCCACGGCCGGCGAGCGAGGCGAGGGCGCGCCGCTGCCGCTGCAGGCGCTCGCCGCCATATGGAGCGCGGCCATCGACAAGATATACCAGCAGGTACGGAACATTGTCCCTGGCGGCGCGCGCGGCGTGCGCGTGCGCGGCCACGGCCGGCGAGCGAGGCGAGGGCGCGCCGCTGCCGCTGCAGGCGCTCGCCGCCATATGGAGCGCGGCCATCGACAAGATATACCAGCAGGTACGGAACATTGTCCCTGGCGGCGCGCGCGGCGTGCGCGTGCGCGGCCACGGCCGGCGAGCGAGGCGAGGGCGCGCCGCTGCCGCTGCAGGCGCTCGCCGCCATATGGAGCGCGGCCATCGACAAGATATACCAGCAGGTACGGAACATTGTCCCTGGCGGCGCGCGCGGCGTGCGCGTGCGCGGCCACGGCCGGCGAGCGAGGCGAGGGCGCGCCGCTGCCGCTGCAGGCGCTCGCCGCCATATGGAGCGCGGCCATCGACAAGATATACCAGCAGGTACGGAACATTGTCCCTGGCGGCGCGCGCGGCGTGCGCGTGCGCGGCCACGGCCGGCGAGCGAGGCGAGGGCGCGCCGCTGCCGCTGCAGGCGCTCGCCGCCATATGGAGCGCGGCCATCGACAAGATATACCAGCAGGTACGGAACATTGTCCCTGGCGGCGCGCGCGGCGTGCGCGTGCGCGGCCACGGCCGGCGAGCGAGGCGAGGGCGCGCCGCTGCCGCTGCAGGCGCTCGCCGCCATATGGAGCGCGGCCATCGACAAGATATACCAGCAGGTACGGAACATTGTCCCTGGCGGCGCGCGCGGCGTGCGCGTGCGCGGCCACGGCCGGCGAGCGAGGCGAGGGCGCGCCGCTGCCGCTGCAGGCGCTCGCCGCCATATGGAGCGCGGCCATCGACAAGATATACCAGCAGGTACGGAACATTGTCCCTGGCGGCGCGCGCGGCGTGCGCGTGCGCGGCCACGGCCGGCGAGCGAGGCGAGGGCGCGCCGCTGCCGCTGCAGGCGCTCGCCGCCATATGGAGCGCGGCCATCGACAAGATATACCAGCAGGTACGGAACATTGTCCCTGGCGGCGCGCGCGGCGTGCGCGTGCGCGGCCACGGCCGGCGAGCGAGGCGAGGGCGCGCCGCTGCCGCTGCAGGCGCTCGCCGCCATATGGAGCGCGGCCATCGACAAGATATACCAGCAGGTACGGAACATTGTCCCTGGCGGCGCGCGCGGCGTGCGCGTGCGCGGCCACGGCCGGCGAGCGAGGCGAGGGCGCGCCGCTGCCGCTGCAGGCGCTCGCCGCCATATGGAGCGCGGCCATCGACAAGATATACCAGCAGGTACGGAACATTGTCCCTGGCGGCGCGCGCGGCGTGCGCGTGCGCGGCCACGGCCGGCGAGCGAGGCGAGGGCGCGCCGCTGCCGCTGCAGGCGCTCGCCGCCATATGGAGCGCGGCCATCGACAAGATATACCAGCAGGTACGGAACATTGTCCCTGGCGGCGCGCGCGGCGTGCGCGTGCGCGGCCACGGCCGGCGAGCGAGGCGAGGGCGCGCCGCTGCCGCTGCAGGCGCTCGCCGCCATATGGAGCGCGGCCATCGACAAGATATACCAGCAGGTACGGAACATTGTCCCTGGCGGCGCGCGCGGCGTGCGCGTGCGCGGCCACGGCCGGCGAGCGAGGCGAGGGCGCGCCGCTGCCGCTGCAGGCGCTCGCCGCCATATGGAGCGCGGCCATCGACAAGATATACCAGCAGGTACGGAACATTGTCCCTGGCGGCGCGCGCGGCGTGCGCGTGCGCGGCCACGGCCGGCGAGCGAGGCGAGGGCGCGCCGCTGCCGCTGCAGGCGCTCGCCGCCATATGGAGCGCGGCCATCGACAAGATATACCAGCAGGTACGGAACATTGTCCCTGGCGGCGCGCGCGGCGTGCGCGTGCGCGGCCACGGCCGGCGAGCGAGGCGAGGGCGCGCCGCTGCCGCTGCAGGCGCTCGCCGCCATATGGAGCGCGGCCATCGACAAGATATACCAGCAGGTACGGAACATTGTCCCTGGCGGCGCGCGCGGCGTGCGCGTGCGCGGCCACGGCCGGCGAGCGAGGCGAGGGCGCGCCGCTGCCGCTGCAGGCGCTCGCCGCCATATGGAGCGCGGCCATCGACAAGATATACCAGCAGGTACGGAACATTGTCCCTGGCGGCGCGCGCGGCGTGCGCGTGCGCGGCCACGGCCGGCGAGCGAGGCGAGGGCGCGCCGCTGCCGCTGCAGGCGCTCGCCGCCATATGGAGCGCGGCCATCGACAAGATATACCAGCAGGTACGGAACATTGTCCCTGGCGGCGCGCGCGGCGTGCGCGTGCGCGGCCACGGCCGGCGAGCGAGGCGAGGGCGCGCCGCTGCCGCTGCAGGCGCTCGCCGCCATATGGAGCGCGGCCATCGACAAGATATACCAGCAGGTACGGAACATTGTCCCTGGCGGCGCGCGCGGCGTGCGCGTGCGCGGCCACGGCCGGCGAGCGAGGCGAGGGCGCGCCGCTGCCGCTGCAGGCGCTCGCCGCCATATGGAGCGCGGCCATCGACAAGATATACCAGCAGGTACGGAACATTGTCCCTGGCGGCGCGCGCGGCGTGCGCGTGCGCGGCCACGGCCGGCGAGCGAGGCGAGGGCGCGCCGCTGCCGCTGCAGGCGCTCGCCGCCATATGGAGCGCGGCCATCGACAAGATATACCAGCAGGTACGGAACATTGTCCCTGGCGGCGCGCGCGGCGTGCGCGTGCGCGGCCACGGCCGGCGAGCGAGGCGAGGGCGCGCCGCTGCCGCTGCAGGCGCTCGCCGCCATATGGAGCGCGGCCATCGACAAGATATACCAGCAGGTACGGAACATTGTCCCTGGCGGCGCGCGCGGCGTGCGCGTGCGCGGCCACGGCCGGCGAGCGAGGCGAGGGCGCGCCGCTGCCGCTGCAGGCGCTCGCCGCCATATGGAGCGCGGCCATCGACAAGATATACCAGCAGGTACGGAACATTGTCCCTGGCGGCGCGCGCGGCGTGCGCGTGCGCGGCCACGGCCGGCGAGCGAGGCGAGGGCGCGCCGCTGCCGCTGCAGGCGCTCGCCGCCATATGGAGCGCGGCCATCGACAAGATATACCAGCAGGTACGGAACATTGTCCCTGGCGGCGCGCGCGGCGTGCGCGTGCGCGGCCACGGCCGGCGAGCGAGGCGAGGGCGCGCCGCTGCCGCTGCAGGCGCTCGCCGCCATATGGAGCGCGGCCATCGACAAGATATACCAGCAGGTACGGAACATTGTCCCTGGCGGCGCGCGCGGCGTGCGCGTGCGCGGCCACGGCCGGCGAGCGAGGCGAGGGCGCGCCGCTGCCGCTGCAGGCGCTCGCCGCCATATGGAGCGCGGCCATCGACAAGATATACCAGCAGGTACGGAACATTGTCCCTGGCGGCGCGCGCGGCGTGCGCGTGCGCGGCCACGGCCGGCGAGCGAGGCGAGGGCGCGCCGCTGCCGCTGCAGGCGCTCGCCGCCATATGGAGCGCGGCCATCGACAAGATATACCAGCAGGTACGGAACATTGTCCCTGGCGGCGCGCGCGGCGTGCGCGTGCGCGGCCACGGCCGGCGAGCGAGGCGAGGGCGCGCCGCTGCCGCTGCAGGCGCTCGCCGCCATATGGAGCGCGGCCATCGACAAGATATACCAGCAGGTACGGAACATTGTCCCTGGCGGCGCGCGCGGCGTGCGCGTGCGCGGCCACGGCCGGCGAGCGAGGCGAGGGCGCGCCGCTGCCGCTGCAGGCGCTCGCCGCCATATGGAGCGCGGCCATCGACAAGATATACCAGCAGGTACGGAACATTGTCCCTGGCGGCGCGCGCGGCGTGCGCGTGCGCGGCCACGGCCGGCGAGCGAGGCGAGGGCGCGCCGCTGCCGCTGCAGGCGCTCGCCGCCATATGGAGCGCGGCCATCGACAAGATATACCAGCAGGTACGGAACATTGTCCCTGGCGGCGCGCGCGGCGTGCGCGTGCGCGGCCACGGCCGGCGAGCGAGGCGAGGGCGCGCCGCTGCCGCTGCAGGCGCTCGCCGCCATATGGAGCGCGGCCATCGACAAGATATACCAGCAGGTACGGAACATTGTCCCTGGCGGCGCGCGCGGCGTGCGCGTGCGCGGCCACGGCCGGCGAGCGAGGCGAGGGCGCGCCGCTGCCGCTGCAGGCGCTCGCCGCCATATGGAGCGCGGCCATCGACAAGATATACCAGCAGGTACGGAACATTGTCCCTGGCGGCGCGCGCGGCGTGCGCGTGCGCGGCCACGGCCGGCGAGCGAGGCGAGGGCGCGCCGCTGCCGCTGCAGGCGCTCGCCGCCATATGGAGCGCGGCCATCGACAAGATATACCAGCAGGTACGGAACATTGTCCCTGGCGGCGCGCGCGGCGTGCGCGTGCGCGGCCACGGCCGGCGAGCGAGGCGAGGGCGCGCCGCTGCCGCTGCAGGCGCTCGCCGCCATATGGAGCGCGGCCATCGACAAGATATACCAGCAGGTACGGAACATTGTCCCTGGCGGCGCGCGCGGCGTGCGCGTGCGCGGCCACGGCCGGCGAGCGAGGCGAGGGCGCGCCGCTGCCGCTGCAGGCGCTCGCCGCCATATGGAGCGCGGCCATCGACAAGATATACCAGCAGGTACGGAACATTGTCCCTGGCGGCGCGCGCGGCGTGCGCGTGCGCGGCCACGGCCGGCGAGCGAGGCGAGGGCGCGCCGCTGCCGCTGCAGGCGCTCGCCGCCATATGGAGCGCGGCCATCGACAAGATATACCAGCAGGTACGGAACATTGTCCCTGGCGGCGCGCGCGGCGTGCGCGTGCGCGGCCACGGCCGGCGAGCGAGGCGAGGGCGCGCCGCTGCCGCTGCAGGCGCTCGCCGCCATATGGAGCGCGGCCATCGACAAGATATACCAGCAGGTACGGAACATTGTCCCTGGCGGCGCGCGCGGCGTGCGCGTGCGCGGCCACGGCCGGCGAGCGAGGCGAGGGCGCGCCGCTGCCGCTGCAGGCGCTCGCCGCCATATGGAGCGCGGCCATCGACAAGATATACCAGCAGGTACGGAACATTGTCCCTGGCGGCGCGCGCGGCGTGCGCGTGCGCGGCCACGGCCGGCGAGCGAGGCGAGGGCGCGCCGCTGCCGCTGCAGGCGCTCGCCGCCATATGGAGCGCGGCCATCGACAAGATATACCAGCAGGTACGGAACATTGTCCCTGGCGGCGCGCGCGGCGTGCGCGTGCGCGGCCACGGCCGGCGAGCGAGGCGAGGGCGCGCCGCTGCCGCTGCAGGCGCTCGCCGCCATATGGAGCGCGGCCATCGACAAGATATACCAGCAGGTACGGAACATTGTCCCTGGCGGCGCGCGCGGCGTGCGCGTGCGCGGCCACGGCCGGCGAGCGAGGCGAGGGCGCGCCGCTGCCGCTGCAGGCGCTCGCCGCCATATGGAGCGCGGCCATCGACAAGATATACCAGCAGGTACGGAACATTGTCCCTGGCGGCGCGCGCGGCGTGCGCGTGCGCGGCCACGGCCGGCGAGCGAGGCGAGGGCGCGCCGCTGCCGCTGCAGGCGCTCGCCGCCATATGGAGCGCGGCCATCGACAAGATATACCAGCAGGTACGGAACATTGTCCCTGGCGGCGCGCGCGGCGTGCGCGTGCGCGGCCACGGCCGGCGAGCGAGGCGAGGGCGCGCCGCTGCCGCTGCAGGCGCTCGCCGCCATATGGAGCGCGGCCATCGACAAGATATACCAGCAGGTACGGAACATTGTCCCTGGCGGCGCGCGCGGCGTGCGCGTGCGCGGCCACGGCCGGCGAGCGAGGCGAGGGCGCGCCGCTGCCGCTGCAGGCGCTCGCCGCCATATGGAGCGCGGCCATCGACAAGATATACCAGCAGGTACGGAACATTGTCCCTGGCGGCGCGCGCGGCGTGCGCGTGCGCGGCCACGGCCGGCGAGCGAGGCGAGGGCGCGCCGCTGCCGCTGCAGGCGCTCGCCGCCATATGGAGCGCGGCCATCGACAAGATATACCAGCAGGTACGGAACATTGTCCCTGGCGGCGCGCGCGGCGTGCGCGTGCGCGGCCACGGCCGGCGAGCGAGGCGAGGGCGCGCCGCTGCCGCTGCAGGCGCTCGCCGCCATATGGAGCGCGGCCATCGACAAGATATACCAGCAGGTACGGAACATTGTCCCTGGCGGCGCGCGCGGCGTGCGCGTGCGCGGCCACGGCCGGCGAGCGAGGCGAGGGCGCGCCGCTGCCGCTGCAGGCGCTCGCCGCCATATGGAGCGCGGCCATCGACAAGATATACCAGCAGGTACGGAACATTGTCCCTGGCGGCGCGCGCGGCGTGCGCGTGCGCGGCCACGGCCGGCGAGCGAGGCGAGGGCGCGCCGCTGCCGCTGCAGGCGCTCGCCGCCATATGGAGCGCGGCCATCGACAAGATATACCAGCAGGTACGGAACATTGTCCCTGGCGGCGCGCGCGGCGTGCGCGTGCGCGGCCACGGCCGGCGAGCGAGGCGAGGGCGCGCCGCTGCCGCTGCAGGCGCTCGCCGCCATATGGAGCGCGGCCATCGACAAGATATACCAGCAGGTACGGAACATTGTCCCTGGCGGCGCGCGCGGCGTGCGCGTGCGCGGCCACGGCCGGCGAGCGAGGCGAGGGCGCGCCGCTGCCGCTGCAGGCGCTCGCCGCCATATGGAGCGCGGCCATCGACAAGATATACCAGCAGGTACGGAACATTGTCCCTGGCGCGCGCGCGGCGTGCGCGTGCGCGGCCACGGCCGGCGAGCGAGGCGAGGGCGCGCCGCTGCCGCTGCAGGCGCTCGCCGCCATATGGAGCGCGCCATCGACAAGATATACCAGCAGGTACGGAACATTGTCCCTGGCGGCGCGCGCGGCGTGCGCGTGCGCGGCCACGGCCGGCGAGCGAGGCGAGGGCGCGCCGCTGCCGCTGCAGGCGCTCGCCGCCATATGGAGCGCGGCCATCGACAAGATATACCAGCAGGTACGGAACATTGTCCCTGGCGGCGCGCGCGGCGTGCGCGTGCGCGGCCACGGCCGGCGAGCGAGGCGAGGGCGCGCCGCTGCCGCTGCAGGCGCTCGCCGCCATATGGAGCGCGGCCATCGACAAGATATACCAGCAGGTACGGAACATTGTCCCTGGCGGCGCGCGCGGCGTGCGCGTGCGCGGCCACGGCCGGCGAGCGAGGCGAGGGCGCGCCGCTGCCGCTGCAGGCGCTCGCCGCATATGGAGCGCGGCCATCGACAAGATATACCAGCAGGTACGGAACATTGTCCCTGGCGGCGCGCGCGGCGTGCGCGTGCGCGGCCACGGCCGGCGAGCGAGGCGAGGGCGCGCCGCTGCCGCTGCAGGCGCTCGCCGCCATATGGAGCGCGGCCATCGACAAGATATACCAGCAGGTACGGAACATTGTCCCTGGCGGCGCGCGCGGCGTGCGCGTGCGCGGCCACGGCCGGCGAGCGAGGCGAGGGCGCGCCGCTGCCGCTGCAGGCGCTCGCCGCCATATGGAGCGCGGCCATCGACAAGATATACCAGCAGGTACGGAACATTGTCCCTGGCGGCGCGCGCGGCGTGCGCGTGCGCGGCCACGGCCGGCGAGCGAGGCGAGGGCGCGCCGCTGCCGCTGCAGGCGCTCGCCGCCAT